>CM020025.1:50942854-52160354 GCA_009769605.1 Bucorvus abyssinicus | reverse complement strand
ATCTACAGAGCCCAGACAGACCTGTGTCAGTGCACATTTTGTGCATTTGCATTAACAAAGGTGCTCAGCAGCCTTATGAATCACTGCAGAGCCCTTTCTGTCTCAGGTAGGTGTCACTGCTTATTATTCAGGTTATCTGACACATTCCACTAACAAACACTATTTTCAGCTGCTTATAATTCTGCCTAACTTTACCCATTCAGGATGAAAATTTCCATGGAAAATGTCTGCCTCAAGCCAAATACTTCTGGAAAAATATATCCCAAACCTATTTCAAAGAGGGATGTTCAGGAAATAGACATAGTATATATAGCCTGTATTGAGAAGGAAATTTTGCCTTGAGCAGTAGTAGGATCTATTTATGACCTGGGGCAGAAATTTGAGATTTAGTAGAACTTGTTCTTTGGAGTGAGGGATATTGCTCTTTCTCGCAAAAATCTGCTCAACTGTGATCAGTCTGTAAACATAATCATGCATCCCAGGTCCCAAGCAGTCAGCAGGAAGATCTCAGGCTTTAGCATTTGTAGCCCATAAAGGTTCCAAGCTTTCTAAGTACATCCATGCCTTGCCCAGTGATGTCCTGTGTATGCACCATCACCAGGGAGCAAATGAGCACGCACCAGTTTCTTGAGGCAACAGCAGGTATTGCCCATCATGGGGGCTTTGGGATATGATGGGGCTGGACAGCAGGGCTGAGACCACATGGCTCATATCTTCCATCTTCTCTATTACTCCTCTCTCCGTTTCCCTAATGGCACCCACGGAGCATGGAGGAGGCAGCAATAGAGGATGCAAACTTAGACAGCTCAGAGCTCAATGATCAGATTGGGGCTAAGGTGTCCAAGTCATAAAAGAAAGGACTGGGATTAGCACGGGTAGAAGATGGGACAGAAATTAACAGGACAGAAAGGGTGATGGGTTGAGAACAGGGACACACGATGGAGGACTGGGACCCCATTAACTGAGCAGCACAGTTGGGCAAAGAGGTCAAGCAGGGGACTGAGGTTAGGAGCCAGTGGTTGGAGAAGGGACGCAGGAAAACGAGATAGTCCAAGCAAGGAATACCTCACTCTGAGTGCTCAACTTTGTCATTTTAGGAATGTCTTTTTAACTTAAATAATGGGTGTGTAAGACAGTGTGTGTAGACACATGTGATGGAAACTGCCGCCAGGAACCTCATGCAGGAAAGACTTCTTTCTCTACTGACCTACAAACTTCAGATTTTCACAAAATCAGAGTTTTTAACTCATTTTGGGGTTTTGCTTTATTGCTGAGGGCTCTAAGGTCCTAAAGGGGAGGTGGGGGTGAGGAAATTATGCCATGGTGCTGTCTTGCATAAACCTGCTGCATGTAAGTGCTCAACAAATAACCTCGAACCCAGGGGAACCCTGCTACAGACTGCGACAAGTGGTTTCATATTAGAGGTAGGTGGTTTGTGTATACTCAGCTTTCCCACGGGGAAGTGACACTTACATGAATGCTATGCCCCAGTGCTGCCCAGCCTCGTCCCCAGCCGAGTCAAAGAGAGGTAGGGCAACCAAGGTGATGGTGGGGGCAATTGTCAGGGGGCCGATGAACCTCATCAGAAATCCAATCAGGCCAGAAAATCCAACGAAGATTTGAAAGCAGGAAGCTACAATGATAGCTCCTTGCACCTGGAAAAATAGAGGAAGACAGCAGAGGTTGAAAGGAGCTCCACCTGTTGAGCCTCTCCTTCCTAAAGCAGTGCAAAACTCATGTGAGAGTTAAGCTCAGCCTCCAGTGACATACCAGCACGGAGGCTTTGCGCTGACTAAAGCAAAGCCGGGCTGAGTATTATGTGTGGGGAAGGATCATTGAAGTACCAGCACACCAGCTCTCCCTTAGCTGATGGATTTAGTCCTCACCAGGGATAATTTTGTTCCAGTGAACCCCTCCTTCCTGGCCTCTTGGGCCACCCAAGTATGCATCAGCTTCCCTGCGCTCTCTTTTCCTGCTCCTCCAAAAGGCAGGGGAAAAGTTCTTGCCCAAAAAGCACGAGCAGGGCAATGGTCTCCACTCATCTCCCATCTGAGAAGGGCTTGGGGCAATTGAGCACACTGTTAGGGCAGATGAGCCATTACAGCCTCTGGTTTTTTTCTGAGTTTCAGTTTCCATCCAGGGACACATTTATCACCCTGAACTTTCCTGTGTTTTACAACCACTGCTAAGTAGCCAGCAATTGCATCCTGAAATGTTGTTAGCTGCTCACATCAGCTCCAGGCAGGGATGAGGCTGCTCTCTGCCTGCTCAGATCTGATGATAAATGCAGGCTGGGTCCTCTGTGGTGCTCAGAACTTTCCCTCCCCTGGCTCCAAAGAGAAGAGAAACACAGGCCAGGGTGAAACACGCTGCCTGAAAAGAGAAGGCAGCAGTACCCCAGTGATAGATTTACATGTATCAGTAGTGAGGGCAGCCTGTGCTGCACAGCAAATCCGTCATGAGCTCACACCACTTCCTGAGCACTTTGCAAAGCACCCTAGAGTATGGATTGACAGAGGCAAACTTAGTCACTTACTCTGATAAGGCAATGGACATAGGACAAAGCAGTGAGATCACTGACCTTTCCTCCACTATTTTGACTACCTAAGACTGCACTTTTCCTTACTATTTACAGTAAGTTCTGCCCTCACATTTCCTTTTACTAGGTTTCCCGTGCTTAGACAGGGTCCTTTCCTTGGAAACATCTTCTCTCCCTTCCTTCCTCAAGGCTAACCATGCTTCATGGAGAAGGGATCTGGCTGAACCACTGGAGACTTCGCAGGCATCATAAATCTTCTGAGGATTGCATGTCCCCTGTTCTGCAGCAGCAAAGCACTTGCTTTTCTGTCAGAGACTACATGCTTAGCAAGCTGCAACAGGGTGAGGGCCAGGGTCCATTGGGGGTGGTGGGTTCTCCAGCACTGATGGCTCCACCATGGTCAGGTGCTTTTCTAAAAGCAAACGGTCCTGATACAGAGCAGGTGCCACCGAAAATGTAATATACCTCTCGCATCCGCGTCTGCCAAACTTCGATGAACTCTGGTGAAGAGGCATTCACCAGGGTGGCATTTTGCGTCCAGGCAGGGCATTTCCACTTCGGGAGAGACAGCATGGCCAGGGTGGGGGTCAGGAATGCAAAAGTCCCTCCTTGAATAATAGGCAACCTGGAAGGAGAGCAAAGATGAATAAAAGTGCTAGAAACCCAGCTCCAAAGTGGTGAGATAAAGGAAAGCGAAATAAATTTAAAAATTGGTCTGCCCATGGCATCTGGCAGTATCTTTTGAATTGTTCTGGCAGGTCTCCATCACTGACCACGAGTGGGAGTTGCTGCCCATTGCACTCAAGAGCAATGACCCAGGGCGGGGCAGAGCCCAGATTCAAACACCAGCAATGGAGAAGCACATCTGTGCTGGAGCCAAACTCTGCTACCCCATGTCAAAGAAAAAGGTATTCCTTCTAAGGTGTGGCTAGACCATGGAGCTGCACAGAGTAAACCAACAACTAACGGAAAAGGCTGGATTAAGGGAGAAGACCAAGGAACAAAGATGGTGAGACTCTCAAAAAAAGTTCAGCATTGACCTAGGCCCAAACCATGCCAATATCCAGTCGCTTCATCTGTCCCCTTCAGCTGCCTCAGTTTTCTTCACAACCTGCTCATGAACACAAGGCCATGCACTGACTCCATCACAACCATCCTCAGACAGAGGGCAGTGGAAAATGTGACTTGGTTTTTAGTACAGTATTTTAAAGCTAATGCCCCTGCCCAGTTTCCACTGACACTGGAAAGGCGACCTGCATGGACAGGGCTCAGAGTGCTGGCTGGGTCCCATGTATCTCCTTGCTTAGAGTAACACTTGCTCTGGAAACCCCGCAGGTGAACAAGGAAGCTCACACCTCCAGAGGGGCTCAGCACTGGCTTCATATAGAGCCTTGTACAGCGGAGCTGCTGCTCCTGTGAGGTATGCCAGCCTCTTCTCCTTCCACCAGGGAGCAGTGGAGACAGAGGAGCCACTACAGGCATTAAGCCCCCATTGCAATGCAAGTTGTTATGGATGTTCCTCTAGCGTGCTTGAAAAATCCAAAATGCCCGAGGGCACAGGCTGGAACAGTAGCTGCACAAGCTGAGGGAAACTTCCAAGGTGCCTTGGCTTCCTCCACTTAGAAATCAACCGTGGGAGGAGCCCCCAGAACAACCTCTCCTTCCAGGAGGAGCTCTCATAGCACCTGCTATGAGCAGCTATGAGCAGCTATGAGCAGCAGGGCAGCAAGCTGGGTGAGTGCTTTGGCAGGGCACAGATTTCCCTGGAACCAAAGGTGTTTCCACCATTCTCTGGAGAGCACTGGAAAATAAGAGATGGCACAGCTGTAACAGCACCATGTCTCCATCGCCTAAAAGAAATATTTATACCACTGTTATTACTCATGCCATGTGCAACTGAAGCACTGTTGGTACTTTGCCAGTAAGTTATATCTGAATACCAGTCATCTGTGGAGTCACTTATTTACGGCATTCGGCCAAACATTACAGCTTTCAAAGGATTTTGCTGGGCAAGACAAAAAACGAAACAAAAAGAAACAGAGACAGCCCAGTGCCACCACTGCTGAATTAACAATAGATTTATAGCTCCCGCTGTGTTGGCCTTCAAGCTATTTCACAGAGGGTGCTGGCATGGGTGGGCTCAGAGCAAACTGGAGTGCCAAGGCAATGCATATGGGGCATGATGAGGTCTTTCCAGGGAAAGCAGCAGGTTTAGAGAAGGAAAGGTTATGCTGTGATCATCACTACACAATGTCCAAGCATCTGCTAAGGGAAGCTTATCATAATGGCAAGTGACCTGTGTCTCCCTTCAGGAGCCTCTTGGATAGTCTGTCCACTGATCGTCCGCGACCTGTCATTGCTTTTTCATACTGTGTAACACAACCGAGTTGCAGTGGGTTGGGCTTTTCTCTTGGCTACTGCTCCTGGAGAGCTGCTCCTGAACCTCACTCACTCTTGGTGAGAACATCCCCCTCTCCATGGCCAGTTCCCATGCATTCATTCATGTGCCAACATTGTCTTTTAACCAAAATGGTTTCTTCCTGCCTGATCCCCCCCATTTCTCTCTCAGACTAGTTGTAGGCTGCAGCCATACCCCTCTGAGCCATCACTTTGCCAGGCTAACCAGGCCAACCTCTGTAAGATGAACAGTCCCCCTTCCCCATGCCACATTAACAGATCATCTCTGTATCGCTTTGCCTCTGAATTAGTCCTCTTGCATATGGACACTGGAAACTGTGCAGAGTGCTTAGCTGAGGGGTCCCCAGGAAAGGGCATCTCTTCCGACTTGTATTTACCCCTTTCCTGGCTATCTTGGTGACTTCTGGTTATCACCTAATACAGCGGTTCAGAAAACAGTAAAAGGAGAAAAAAAATTTGCTTCCAACTATCTCCTCAGACTTGGTTTGCCTCCAGCCACACTGCAGGATGAGTCTGACCTTTCCATCAGGAATGTCCTCACGCATTATAGTTGGGGCCAGCAACAAGGCAATTGCATCCTCAGCACAGCAAAAGTCATTCAAGCTTATCCTACAGGAACAACTCCTTACCACTTAATTTGATCTGTTGTTCCTCATTCAGCTATTCGGCCATGGGAGAGTCTCCCTGCTGCTCTTTCATCCTCAGCTAACAGTGAGCAGGGGACGGCACAGCTCTCGGATATTCACCAAGGCATTTGTGCAGTGTCTGGGAGGACTGCAGCCTGAATCACACCAGCAGCCACAGCCATGGTCATGCACCCTAGCACGAATTTAACCAAGCTGAGAAGAACCAGATTCTCTCTTTTTCATGGCCAGGGTGGCCCCTTCCTACACTAATCCCACAGCAATGTAGGAAAAGTGGAGCCCCCTCCGGGGAGAGGTTTGCCTACAGCCTCTTCTTAAGACAGGCAGAGATGGAAGAGTTGCGCTGGGGGAAGAAACAGGAAGAGTAAAAACAGTTGTGGAGTTGGTAATTGACCAGTGATGTGTTGGTAGAAGAGTTTTAACCAAGTCCCTCAGATTTGGAAGCCAAAGAATGTGTGATTTTTGGCTTTGAAGCAAGAAACACAGGTTCCCACAATATTGGAGTTACAAACAGCCTGTGGAAAGAGAGAGGCAGCCCAGAATTATGACAGGGGAGATAGAAGAAATTGTGCAAGATCAGCAAAGATACAAGGTCTTTGTGGCAAGGGGCAGTGCTTGGAATCATGTCTCTTATTAAGTAGTTAATTTTCTGGGTAGTGAATAGCAACTCCATGATCATCGCCTCATCACCAGCTATTCAACAGCTCAGCAACAAAGAGGATTTACCTTGCTTACATTCAGATCATGCCGTGAATCCTTGAGCATGGGAAGTGGTACCGCTTAATAGGATATGCTGTATAGCTCCTTCCTGAGGCCCTAAGAGCAGATGGGCTCTGATTTCTCCCTGTTATCCCCTCCCCAGAGCTTCCTACAGGCTTTGCACTGCCTTGATCCTGGGCCCAGATCAGGAGGGTCCTGACTCAGCTGGAGGATCCCTGGGGTAAGGAGCAAGCAGATACTGCTTACTGCATGTTTCAATGCTTTATCCTTTTGTAGGACAGATTCCTTATAAGCTCAAACAAAGAGACATCAAGTATCAGGAGATACAAAGGTCAGAACAGTGAGGTAGCCCTGCAAAGCTATCACTTACAGCGATTTCAGGATGCTTTGGCATGCACCCCAATTGCCCAAGGGTAGCAAATGACCCTCACTCGTAGATAAACTCTACAGCAGACTGGTGGCTGAGCACACAGTAATTGCATCTACAAACTGTTTTGTCACGTGTCCCATTTCTTGCATTTGGCTTACCTGACTCCAAAGAGGACTTGCAGCAGGGTGCAAATCCCTGAGACAAAGAAGATGGTGCTGATCAGGTGGCTCTGGGTGAGGAGGTCATGCTGGAGGCAAAGCTCTTTGGAGAGTATCAGCGGGATGGCTACGAGACCTCCCATGGCTGTCAGGAAATGCTATGAGTCACAGAGAAATACTGGGTGAAGAAGGAACAGAACTGGCTGTATATTAGTCCCATGTTATTGAGGGAAATCTAAAAGTAACTCACAGATTTGTGTTTGGGTTGTACTACTATTACCCATTCTCTTTTTTGGCAACATTACTGCTCTGCTAGGGGCTGTTCCAAAGCACCTACAAGAACTGCAATGCACCTCCACAAACTTCTCCCACTTCCCATGCCCAAATTGTGGTGCTCTGGGCTTCGCAGTTCACTGTTAGGTGAATCAAGTTTCTCACCAGCACTTGCAGACAAAGCTGCTGAAGCTACTCTTCCAGGAAGGTGGTCGCATCCCAAGGTAGGGGGGGAGAGTGATCAGGCAAAGTGAATGAAAATGTTTCAGTCCATCTCATTTGCACCGCAAAGGATAACAAAAAGCTGACAAATAGGAGTTACCCATTCTTTGCTATCAGTAGCTTTTCTCATACAGTGCAATTATGGATAACCATAAAAATCAGATAAATCAGGCATTGCATTTTTTCTGAAGAGTCACTACAATGACCTTCAGTTAATTACTAAATGTGAAAATAAATTTTCAATCTTTTTGCTTCAAATATTAACCTTAATTGTGGTGAGCAAGGGGCAAGGCAAGGTTGTTTCAGTATCACTTCCCAGTTCTAACCTCAGAGCACAACACTGCAGTGGTGGAACTCAGAAACTCAATGTGCTTATTAGATGCATGTTTTATTAAAATTATGATGCAGATGTGTTCAGAAAACCTTAATATAATCTACATCTAAGATGATCTTGTAAGGAAACAAAGTACAAAACGCCCACCAAGCTCCAAGCACAGACCATAGTTACCTTCATCACTCCAAGGTCTCTCTTCCCTGAGGCTCTGTACCCACCATGGCATTGGTGGCATAGGGTCATTTAGCACACCTGGGCACAGACACCAGCCAAAGCAGTGTGGGGCCTTCTGCTTAATTTTTATTGCTGTGGGAAGGCAGAAGTCTAGAAGCCCTTAGACATCTGGCTAACTTCAGCCAAGTTATCTGACTTGTTCTTATTAACTGTCTGGCCCCAGCCCTGGGGGCTCTGCCTTTCCATTTGCACTTCAAGGAGCACAGTGTAGATATGTGGTCAAGGATAACAGTCGGTGCTCAGGAGGAGATGGGAAGGACTTCAGGTCACTGAGATCCAGCCCCACAGCTCCAGTCAGGCCCAGTGAAGGTAAAGCACTCCCAAATTCAGGTTTCACCCCTACTAACCAGCTGAACAGCCATTAAACTTCCACCCACACCCCAGCCTCCACCTGCTCCCCTGTCACACCTGAATGCCCAGCAGGATGCACAGGTACCAGGGGGGCACATCTGTGACAGTGTAGGCAAGCTTGCTGCTGCTGTAGCCCTTGTCTCTGACTTTTTCTGGGCCCCAGGTAGCACAGTCCTTCGAGGAGTAGTGGATCGCATCTTCACCCTGGCAAAGAGCAGAGACCCTTTGTTAGCCACAGTCCAGCCCCACAGGTACCCAGCAGCTGCCTCTCTTGTGGCTGCACTCCACATCTTATGGGAGCACCACATATGTAGCTATCAGCAAGGTCAGGATTAAAAAGAACAAGTGGGGAAATTAAAATGTAGGTAAAAGAACACCTATGGAAATTTTTTATGTCCATGTGTGTGTCTAGACCAGAACAAACATTAGAGGATGTCTCAACCTCATAGGGACATCTGGACAAAGCACCTTAGTATCATTAATGTCTATCTAAGGACGGAGGAACTACAACCAGAAGCAAGAAAGAGCATGAGTGAGTTAATCCATGAAAGCTGCACTGTCCACTTGTCAGTGCCCCTTCCAGCTGTCCCACCCAAACAGTGTTTTTGATAAAATATCCTAAAACAACTTGGCTGTCATTATTACAGAGTAGAAGCATGTTCTATATTTCTTTTTCTTCTCTTAAACCTTCTCATACCTATCACCTTACATTCACCCTTACTAATGTTCTGCCTTGATAAACACACCTGTACTTTGTTTTACCAGAAAACCTCTCCCCTACAGAGTAACTGGACAAAACACAGGGACAGCAGCAGATGGGGAGTCTCAGCATCCATTTAAAAGGAGCTGACTCGAAGCAGGTCTACAGGGGTGCTGTCTCAGCTCGGTCACCTGTGCTGGGGGATGGCACCCGGAGGGATGCCCCAGGCTGGGGGCAGCACCGGGGGTCAGGAAACAGCCTGGGGACCTGGGGCCTCAGGGAGGTGGCAGGGTCTGAAGTAGCTCTCCAGGAAGGCTTGGATCACCTCCCAGGCAGCCAGAAGCCTGAGGGCTCCCCAGGTCGCTGTACTCGTTTGCAGAGTTTATTTATACAAAGACATATTTTGCCAAGGAAAGCAAAATATTGCTTTGCTTCAGTTGCTGCAGCTTTTAAGCTAAGTATATTCCCCCAGTCGTCCTCTTTCATGGGCACCCCCTTGCCGTGGGGAAAGAGCTTGCGTGCCCTTGCGAAGTTGAGAGCTATGCTGGTGGTGGCATATGCCTCCGGTAGGGTCTCCCAAGCCTGACAGGTCTCAACTGAAGGGTCAGACAAAGTGTGTCCACGGGCAGGATGGGCTCACTAGCCTTTGGGCAACCATCCTAGGAGAAGGACAACTCTAACTCCAAACCCGGGCAGATGGAGCTCGTTTAGCCCTGTAAGGCCATCCATCTAAGAGAAGGATACTCTAACCAAACCTACGACCTGAGGACTTCGCTGTCACCGTCAAAGCTCGCTAGGCCCTGGCAGATGAACCTCAGGTGTAAAGGGTGGGGCCAGTCTCGCGCACGCTGCGCCTCACCTAAAAAATCCACCGCGCAGGCTTGAAGGGTGTACTCACGTTTGCAAAGCCCTGTAGCGACAGGCAAGGGACGAAACGGCAGGTGGAAAGATGTCACTGGAAGCCGCAGACCCAACCCTGCATGCAGGCGGTTCAGGACATTGGTCGCTTGAGACTGACCCGGGAGATGACAGTCTCGTTCGGCAGCATCCTGAATGACCAAGCAGCCTTTTTCAAGGAGAGCACTGCTTGCTCCACATGGAGAGGGGCCTAGAAAAGGTGGCCTAACCAAAGCTCATCTCCCTTCCAATCCGGTTGGCTAGCCGCGGCCAACGGACATCTTCTTCTGCGGTCAACCAAAGACAAAGAGACAAAGGCATACACCTGCCTCCAAAGGTGTGTCCAGATTGACACTCGCATGTTGGAACATCAGAACCATGCTCGATACAGCAGACAGTGGGCGTCCTGAACGCCGTTCTGCTATAATTGCTCACGAACTGTCACGACTCAACATTGACATTGCTGTTCTCAGTGAAGTTCGCCTTCATGAGGAAGGCAGCCTTAAAGAACATGGTGCCGGCTACACACTGTATTGGTCAGGCAAACCCAAAACCGAAAGTCATCATTCCGGAGTTGGCTTCATGATTAAAAACTCCATCGCCTCTAAACTTGAAAATTTGCCAACAGGTCATTCCGATCGCATTATCTCCTTACGCCTCCCGCTACACAACAAGCAACATGTTGTTCTCTTCAGCGTATATGCCCCAACTCTCCAAGCTGACCCTACAGAAAAAGACAAATTCTACACCGATCTGCGCCGCCTTACTCAAAAGGTTCCTGCGGATGATAAGATCATAATCCTTGGTGACTTCAACGCCCGAGTAGGTAAGAACTCTGAAGCCTGGAAAGGAGTACTAGGCAAGCATGGAGTTGGAAACTGCAATGACAACGGTCGCCTCTTGCTAGAGTTTTGTGCTGAGCAGCAGCTTACCATCACCAACACTATCTTCCAGCAGAAAGACAGCCTGAAGACAACCTGGATGCATCCTCGATCTAAACACTGGCACCTCATTGACTATATCTTAGTGTGCCAGAGAAATGTTCGCGATGTCTGTCACACCCGAGTGATGCCTAGTGCAGAATGTCAAACAGACCACCGCCTTGTGCGCTGCAAACTTAACCTCCATTTTAAGCCCAAACCTAAGAGGGGCGGCATTCTGAGGAGGAGGCTCAAAGTTAACAATCTTCAAACAGCTGCAGTGAGAGACAGCTTCCAGGCAAACCTTCAAACTAGGCTTGAAGACTGTCCCATAGACTCTTCTCCTGAAGCGCTTTGGCAACATATTAAAAATAGCATCCTGCAGTCCTCTGAAGAATTCTTAGGGTTCTCCACAAAGAAAAACAAAGACTGGTTTGATGAAAACAATCCAGAGATCCAGGAATTGCTGGCAAAGAAGAGATCTGCTCACCAAGCACACCTCGCTCAACCATCTTGCCATGTAAGAAAAGCAGCCTTTCGTCTTGCATGCAGTAAACTCCAACAGAAACTTCGAGACATCCAGAACAAGTGGTGGCTCAACCTAGCAAAAAAGATTCAACTATGCGCAGATTTGGGTGACCACAGAGGATTCTATGAGGCTCTGAAAGCAGTGTACGGACCCACACACCAAGTTCAAAGCCCCCTACTCAGCGCAGATGGTCAAACGCTTCTCACAGATAAAACCTCCATCCTGAATCGATGGTCTGAACACTTTCAAACTCTCTTCAGTGCCAACCGTGTAGTCCAAGACTCAGGAATCCAGCTCATCCCAAAGCAAACGGTGAAAAATGAATTGGATATAGCCCCTACTATGGGAGAGACCCTTAAGGCCATACAGCAGATGAAAACCGGCAAGGCAGCTGGGGTCGACGGAATCCCGCCTGAAATCTGGAAACATGGAGGCCAAACGCTCCATGCTAAATTTCACGAGCTAGTTGTGCGCTGTTGGGAACAAAGCGAACTACCACCAGATCTCCGTGATGCAATCATCATCACCCTGTACAAGAAAAAAGGAGTAAAGTCAGACTGCTCAAACTACCGAGGCATAACTCTGCTCTCCATTGCTGGAAAAATTCTCGCAAGAATACTATTGAACAGATTGGTACCCGCTATCGCAGAAGAACTTCTACCTGAAAGTCAGTGTGGTTTCAGAGCCAACAGAAGTACCACAGACATGGTATTCGTTCTTAGACAACTGCAAGAGAAGTGTAGGGAACAGAACAAGGGTCTCTATGTAACTTTCGTTGATCTCACCAAAGCCTTTGACACTGTGAGCAGAAAAGGTCTGTGGCAGATCTTGGAACGATTAGGATGTCCCCCCAAGTTCCTCAAAATGATTATCCTGTTACATGAGGGGCAGCGCGGCCAAGTCAGATATGGCGATGCACTCTCTGAGCCCTTCCCAATAGCCAATGGTGTGAAACAAGGTTGCGTTCTCGCACCAACTTTATTCACAGTTTTCTTCAGCATGATGCTCCAAAGGGCCACGGCAGACCTCGACGAACAAGACGGCATTTATATCCGATATCGTACCGATGGGAGCCTTTTCAACCTAAGGCGACTGAAGGCCCACACCAAGACCCTGAATCACCTTGTCCGCGAGCTGCTTTTTGCTGACGATGCCGCCCTTGTTGCCCACACACAAGCAGCTCTGCAGCGCTTAACATCCTGCTTTGCAGAGGCGGCTGAGCTTTTTGGGCTGGAAGTCAGCTTGAAGAAGACAGTAGTTCTCTACCAACCAGCACCACAAGATGATTACCATCATCCCCACATCACCATTGGCGAGTCAGAGCTTCAGCCAGTCCAGCAGTTCAGCTATCTGGGTAGCATCATCTCCTCAGATGCCACGATCGACAAAGAGATAGACAACAGAATAGCAAAGGCAAACAGAGCTTTTGGAAAACTCCATAAAAGAGTCTGGTGCAATAAACACCTGAAGAAAAGTACAAAGATCAGTGTCTACAGAGCCGTGGTACTGCCTACTCTTCTGTACGGGTCTGAATCATGGGTCATCTACCGCCACCATCTGCGACTCCTCGAACGCTTCCATCAGCGCTGCCTCCGCACAATCCTAAACATCCACTGGACTGACTACGTGACTAACGTTGCTGTCCTTGAACAGGCAGACGTCACCAGTATTGAGGCCATGTTGCTGAAAACGCAGCTGCGTTGGGCAGGGCACGTCTCCAGGATGGCGGATCACGGCCTGCCTAAGATCGTGTTCTATGGTGAACTTGCCAGTGGCTGCCGCAAGAGAAGTGCTCCAAAGAGGAGATATAAGGACTCCCTGAAACAACACCTCAGCCTAGGCCATATTGACCACCATCAGTGGTCCACCCTGGCCTCCAATCGGGAGATTTGGAGACACACCATACATAACGCTGCTGTCTCCTTTGAGAGCACGCGTAGAATCAGTCTCGAGGAGAAAAGACAGCGCAGAAAGAACCGTGCCTCGACTATACCACCCAAGGAGACCCTCCGGTGTGCTCTTTGCAACCGGTCTTGCCTATCGCGCATTGGCCTTTTCAGCCATCAACGCGCTTGCAATAAGCGTGGGCAAAGCCCTTCCCAAATCTTCGTCCGCGAAGCCAAGCCATGTCATTCCCCCAGTCGTCCACTACCCCTTCACAGAATTGTTTTGGTTGGAAGAGACCTTTAAGAACATCAAGTCCAACTGTACACCCTGCACTGCCAGGTCACCACTACAGCATGCCCCTCAGGACCACATCTACATGTTTTTTAAATACCTCCAGGGATGAGGACTCAACCACTTCCCTGGGCAACTTGTTCCAATGCTTCACAACCCTTTCGATGAAGAAATTTCTTCTAATATCCAGCCTAAATCTCCCCTGGCACAACTTGAAGCCATTTGCTCTCATCCTGTCACTTGTTACATGGGAGAAGAGACCAATCCCCACCTGGCTACAACCTCCTTTCAGGTAGCTATAGAGAGTGATATGGTCTCCCCTCAGCCTCCGTTTCTCCAGGCTAAACAACTCCAGTTCCCTCAGCCACTCCTCATAGGACTTGTTCTCTAGATCCTTCACCAGCTTCGTTGCCCTTCTCTGGACATGCTCCAGCACCTCAATGTCCTTCTTGTAGTGAAGGGCCCAAAACTGGACACAGTATTTGAGGTGCAACCTCACGATGTATAGCCACTTCCCCACTCCTGCTGGCCACACTATTGCTGATACAAGCCAGGATGCCATTGGCCTTGGCCACCTGGGCACACTGCTGGCTCATACTCAGCTGGCTGTTGACCAGCACCCCGGTCCATTTCCACTGGGCAGCTTTCCAGCCACTGTTCCCCAAGCCTGTAGCGTTGCAGGGGGTCGTTGTGATCCAAGTGTATGACCTGGCTCTCAGCCATGTTGAACCTCATACCATTGGCCTTGGCCCGGTGATCCAGCCTGTCCACATCCCTCTGTAGAGCGTCCCAACCTTCAAGCAGATCAACACTCCCACCTAACTTGGTGGGTCTGTGAACAAACTGAGGGTGCACTCCATCTCCTCATCCAGATCATTGATAAAGATGTTGAAGAGAACAGGCCCCAGTACTGAGCCCTGGGGATCACCACTTGTGACCAGCTGCCAACTGGATTGAACTCCATTCACCACCACCCTCTGGGCCCAGCCATCCAGCCATTTTTTTATCCAGAAAAGAGTACATTCTTCCAAGCCATGAGCAGCCAGTTTCTCCAGGAGAATGCTGTGGGAAACAGTGTCAAAGGCTTTACTGAAGTCTAGGTGGACAACGACCACAGCCCTTCCTGCATCCACTAAGTGGGAGAAGGAGATCAGGTCAGTCAAGCAGGACCTGCCTTTCATAAACTCATGCTGACTGGGCCTGATCACCTGGTTGTTCTGTATGTGCCACATGAGAGCACTCAGGATAATCTACTCCATAACCTTCCCTGGCCCTGAAATCAGATTGACAGGCCTGTAGTTCCCTGGATCCTTCTTTCAGCCCTTCTTGTAGACAGGTGTCACACTTGCTAACCTCCCATCAACTGGGACCTCCCTGGTTAGCCAGGACTGCTGAGAAATGATGGGAAGTGGCTTGGTGAACACTTCCGCCAGCTCCCTCAGGATCCTTGGGTGGATCCTGTCTGGCCCCATAGACTTGTGTGTGTCTAAGTGGTGCAATAGTCACTGATCATTTCCTCTGGGATTATGGGTGCTCAATTCTGCTCCCCGTCTCTGTCTTCCAGCTCAAGGAGCAGGGCACTCAGAGGACTATTAAAGACTGAGGCAAAGGCAGCATTCAGTACCTCAGCCTTTTCCTCATCCTGGGGCACTATGTTTCCCCCCACATCCAGCAGAGGATGGAGATTCTCCTTAGCCCTCCTTTCGCTATTAATGCATTTATAGAAACAATTTTTATTGTCTTTTATGGCAGTGGCCAGATTAAGTTCTAGTTGGGCTTTGGCCTTTCTAATTTTCTCCCCACACAGCCTCACAAAATCCTTATAGTCTTCCTGAATGGCCTGACCCTTCTTCCACAGGCCAGAGACTTCCCTTTTCTTCCTCAGTTCCAGCCAAAGCTCTCTGTTTAGTCAGGCCAGTCTTCTACCCCGCAGGCTCGTCTTATGGCACACTGGGACAGCTTGTTCTGGCACCTTAAAGATTTCCCTCTTAAGGAATGTCCAGCCTTCCTGGGCTACTTTGCCCCTCAGGGCTGCCTCCCAAAGGGTTCTGTCAACCAGTCTCCTAAACAGGCCAAAGTCTGCCCTCTGGAAGCCCAAGGTGGAAGTTCCACTGAACCCCCTCCTTATTCCCTCAAGAATTGAAAACTCTACCGTCTCATGATCACTGTGGCCAAGACGGCCTCCAACCTTCACATCACCCACAAGTCTTTCTCTGTTTGTAAACAACAGGTCCAGCAAGGAGCCTTCCCCAGTTGGCTCCCTCACCATCTGTGTCAGGAAGTTGTCTTCCACACGCTCCAGGAACCTCCTGGACTGTTTCCTCTCTGCTGTATTGTATTTCCATCAGACATCTGGTAAGTGGAAGTCCCCCACAAGAACAAGTGCTAGTGATTGCGGGACTTCTCCCAGCTGACTATAGAATATTGCATTTACCTCTTCATCCTGGTTGGGTGGTCTGTAACAGATTCCCACCACGATATCTGCCTTGTTGGCCTTCCACCTGATGGTTACTCATAAACACCCAACCCTATTGTGACCATCATTATGCTCAAGACAATCAAAACTCTCCCTAACATACATGGCCATTCCACCACCTATTCTTCCTGGCCCATCCTTCTGAAGAGTTTGGAGCTGCCCATCGCAGCACTCCAGGTGTGTGAATCACCCCACCAGGTTTCCATGATGGCAACTATATCATATTTTCCCTGCTGTACCATGGCTTCCAGCTCCTCCTGTGTGTTGCCCGTGCTGTGTGCATTGGTGTAGATGCACTTTAGTTGGGCTATTCATCCCATCACCTTTTTCGAGGGGGATAAGGCCTAATTCTACCCGACCATTCCCAGGCACTACCATGATTCCTAGCTCATCAGTATCGCTTGTGTCTTTGGTATTGCTTGGCAGTCCGTCCCCTACCTCCACTGGTACGGCAGACCTAAGGATCTCACTAGCACACCTTCCCACAAACATTGATGTTCTGCTCCCAGGCTTATCTCCAGCAAGCCTGATTTTATCCCTTTCCCCCTTCAGATCTAATTTAAAGCTTTTTTGAGGAGCCCTGACAACTCCTGAGCAAAGATCCTTGAGATCCTTTGGGACAGGTGTACCCCGTCTGTCATCAGCAGGCCTGGTGTCACATAAACCAACCCATGATCAAAAACCCAAAGTCCTGCCAGTGGCACCAGGCTTGGAGCCAGGTATTGATCTGGTGGGTCTTCCTGTTTCTTCCCATATTAATCCCTGCAACTGGAGAGATAGAAGAGAACACCACTTGCAGTCGTGATCCCTTGGTGAGTTCTCCCAAGGCCCTAAAGTCTCTCTTGATTGCTCTCAGACTTCTTGTTGCAAGTTCGTTGCTACCTACCTGAAAAGTCAATAATGGATAATAGTCTGAGGGCTATACCAGGGTAGGAAACTTTCTCACCACATCCTTAACCTTGGCCCCAGAGAGGCAGCAGAGTTCCGTAAGTGGGTCAGGTCTGCATATCGTCCCTTCTGTTCCCTTCAGAAGGTAGTCGTCTATAACAATGACCTGTCTCTTTTTCTATGTGGAAGTGGTTTTGATGCAGGTCTTGGGCTGACTTACCCTCAGTGACACTTCTAAACTAGACGAATCATCATCCTCATTATTGATCATTTCCACTTGCAGGGCCTTGTACCTGGTGTGCAAGGGCACCTGGGAAGGTGGGGGTGTTGCTGGGGCAACAAGCCTGCTGTGTCAGGCCAGAACTTGTCGCCATTGCCCCCTGTCCTTCCGGTCACTATTTTCAGTCAGATTAAGAGGGGAAAGGGATTCCTTTGTGTTATGTGTCTCGTCTGACTGTTGGGCCTGTCTCAGGGAAGGCAGGATGTGGTTCCAGTGGTCAAACTCTTTCTCACACTTCCTGATACTCCTCAACCTACTCACCTTCTCCCAGAGCTCTGTCACTAAGTGGAGGAGTTCCTCTATCTGGGCGTACCTCCCACAGGTGAGCTTACTGCTGCTGTCTGGTACTGACCTAACAGCAGGACACACCCTGCAACCTGACGCCTGGGTGGCTGCATGTCTCCACTGAATCTCCATCTCTGAAGCTGCATCAGTCATGGTGGGTGCAGCACTTAGGCCATGACTTTCTGCCCAGTGGAAACCATCCATGCCTGGTCAGAGTGGGCAGAACATTCAGAGCCCTTCCTGCATGCCAGATGCCACGCCATGCTCTGTTTGCCCTCTCTGGTCGCTGGGCTCCCAAAGGGCTTCTTTTATAGGTATGTGTGTTGTTGCCGATGCCCTGGCAATGCCCTTGCCTCACCAGCAGCTCCACCAAGAGCTGCCGGCTCCTGGAGGGTCTCTCCGCTCCTCTATTTCCCTACCAAAGGAAAACCTCAGGAAACCCCCTGTGCACTGAGATCTACCACTCTGCTGTGGGCTGGGCTGGATCTGGAGCAGCTCCCCTTGGCAACTGGCTTCCAACCCAACCTGACCCCTGATCACACATGCACACCTCGCCTGCGTGTACACACACACCCCTGCACACACACGCATGTGATAGAGGGAGGTTGCCTGGGAAGCCACAATGTTTTGAGCCAAATGCAAATACTAATTAAGATCCCAAACCTTTCTCCTGCCAGTGAGTCCTCACCACGCCGGTAGCAGAGGGCTTTGCTGGGATAGGATGTCCTCCTCTGTCAGGCAGGCACAGAAACCTGCTGTCAGAAGAAGCTCAACTGGTTTGTTAGGACCAAACTTTTTTTTTTTTTCTTTTTTATCCTCCAAGTTCTGCTGGCATCTGAAGACACCAAAATGCCTAATGAGGTAGCTGTAGTAAGGCTCATGGCCTACGTACCAATGGAGGCAAACAGCTAATGCTGTAGTCAGGGAATAGGGATGTAAAATCAATGTGAAGTTCAGCTGTAAATTTTGCAAGTGTGGCAGATTAATCCTGAAGGACTTCAACACTTGCCTGAAACCTCTGGGTTTCTGTTCTTATGGCTGAGTCTCCGACGTCCCATTTGAGATCATGCTGTTGAAAGCATGCTATGTAATACTTCTTAAAACAGCATATTTACCCAGCCTACGCAGGCTGGGAGCATTACAGATACTTCAAAATGGATCGGTGAAGACAGAGTTAATTCAAACTGAACTCAGGCATGAACTTCAAGAGCAAAAGGCATTCCTGAATAGCTCCCTGTGGAGACATTATCATTTCAGAACAAGACAGCCTGAGCCATGTATTAACAAATGTACAGCAAGGCACTTAAGACTGCCCATGCACAGAGTTATTTGGGGACAGCTACTCCTGAGTAACACCATGAGTAGATGAATCCTAAGCTAGGCAGACAGCAGTAAGCTCCTTTCCTTGCATTGCAACTTTTTCCGTGTTAACCAGGAGGCATATTCTAGCCGTGCAGAGCCTGTGCCAGTAACAGCCCCACATGATCATCACATGAAGGACTTACCCTCCCCAGGAGTTCAAGGGAAGCAGGGCTCAGCGGGAGAAGGATGGAGTGGAGATAATAGGATAAGACAGGACCAGAGGCAATGGGCTCAAACTGAAACATAGGAGGTCCCGTCTTTAACACCACAAAACGTTTTTAACCATGGGGGTGACCAAGTACTGCACAGGTTGCCCAGAGAGGCTGTAGACTTTCCATCCTTAGAGATATTAAAAAACTGTCTAGACACAGTCCTGGGCAACTGGCTCTAGGTGATCCTGCTTGAGCAGGGGGGTTGGAGAAGTTGACCTCCAGAAGTCCCTTCCAAACTCAGACAGTCTGCGATGCTGAGATGTTGGAGGAGGACAAGGCAGGATCAGAGATGGGGAACCGCTGCTGGCAGTTCTCAGCCCAGCCGCTCCCATGAATCCAGGGGACCAGGACACTCTCCGTGTGCCTCAGGCTACAAGAACAGCATCAGGGCCATCAACAGCATCTTAAATAAGCACATCAGGAAGGCAGTCAGAAACTGAACTGCTTGAACCACAGGTAAAAGACCTGTCTTCTACCTTCTTTGGGGTGATCCAAACCAGAGGAAGAAACAAGCCTGATCTGAGTTAGGGCAAAACAGGTAAAAATGGAAATCCCATTAATAGTGAAAGAAAACTTCTGACTTGCTCTGAGCACCTCCCTGAGGCTCTGCTCACAGCTGGCACAGCACTCCCACCTCCACTGCTCACAGCAGGCTCACCAAGAGTTATCCAAGAAATGGAAGACTTATACATCGGGAGGTTAAATGCCTCCTCAAGGTCCCCCAGGTCTGTACCAAGGTAGAAAGATGGTTGCAGGACCCCACTCCTTAGTGCCTGCTGTCAGAACATAAGCAGCTCTTTTAGTGTCTAACGGAGATGACCTCTGCTGTGAGGGGACTGCCATGACCTGGGCCTCTGCCCCATGGCTGTTACAGCCTGCAGCATTTCCAGTGCACTGCACACCCCTAAACTACCTCCTCATTTACAGCTTTCACTACCCTGCTATAGCTCTACAGGGTGCCCTCCCCCACTGACTCCCAAATCCCTTCTTCACCCACCTCTGTGACAATCCACCACATGAGAAATAGATCCAGAAGACAAAGAAACACATTCTTCACTAGGCTAAATTTCTATTGTAATTGTACTAATACATAAAATGCTCTACCCTGGGACACAGCCACAAGGAGCCACGAGCTCACTTGCTTTTCAGTGCAGATACACTTGTGCTGTCATTCATCTATGCTATCCTTTTAGAAGTAACGGAGAGAAAACAAGTTAAAAAGACACCAGAGAGTAGAAAGTATGCTGAGCCTTCAGCAGCAGGCTGCAGTGAGGAAATCATTCCTTGGATTCCTCTCAATAAAGGAGCCGAGGCAAACATCTACCACACACCATCTTCCTTCAGCCAGTCGGAGCCCCCTGGCTTCCCCTTTCTCCTCCTTTTGCAGGGCCCACAATAATTTATGCAAGAATTACCCTTCAGAGACAAGCAGACTCACCACGAAGCTGGGGTTATCTATCCCATTGAGCTCTTTGTCTGAGGAGGGGGTCATGCCTTCCACTTGCCTTCACCGGCTGCCTTGAAAAAGAAAGACCAGTAAGAAGAGGAAAGCCTCCCAAAGTGCCACTTCTCCCAGTCAATACAGCCCTAAAGAAACAGGATGAGAAGATGCAGAAGCTGGGCGTCAGGAGTCAACCAGCGCTCCGTCCTAGCTATTCATTTGAGCTGTATCACCGAAGCATTTCCTTTCCCTTGGCTTATATAAGTGACTGCTTTTCTCCAGCTGATTAGAGGACCGGCATTCAAACCAAACTGGAAAGCAGCCCTTCCCTGGACTAAGCGAATCAGTAACTGATGGCAGAAAAAACTTCCTCTGTAGGTAAGGCTGCAAGGGAGAGGCAAGACATTTCCCTGTTTTTCTGGCACGGCTGGAAACTTGTTGCTTCATTATTGATTCAACAGCAACTTGCATATTCTGTGTGGGTTGGGCCTGTTTGATGACCTTTGTGCTGATCTTCAGAAAATTCAGTTTCGAGATTGTTTCACTTACTCCACATGTGAACTACTGTATCTTTTGGCTTAGGTACAAACATCATCATCTTGTACAATAATCCTATTACAACTTGAAAAGAATGAGGATTTTACTGGGAACCTATTTAAAGCTGCAACTAATAATCAAGTCATCAGAACATGACACCAAGGAGGTATGAAAGACATAAGATTGAAAAAGGACTAGTTCGGTCATCTGATTATCTCTGTTCAGCTAAGGATCCTAGGTGAACATCGGATGGCCGGAAGCATAGTCAATCTTCTCTTAATAAGTAGCAAACGGTGTTAATGCTCCATCAAAGCTATTCTAGCCACCTCACATCAGCCCTCCTCAGATTAAGTATCTGCTTATTTCAATGGCTTCCCGAGGCAGTGAACTTCCCAGACCAGCTGCAGAGAGCTCCTGTAGAGAGGGGCATGCTATCACCTATACCCAGTGACCATCCACTGGGAACATCTCATGGTTTCCACGCAGGAAGTAGCGTAACTGAAATAAACTCTGGTCCTTGTTTCTCCTGTAGAGCTTTTGGTATTCTCAGACCTTCTCTTCAGATGAGGATTGCGTTACAGGATGAGACAACCTCACCTTAAACACCATCAGTGAAGCTATGAGCTGCTGGAAAGCTAAATCTCAAGGCAACAAAATCATCAGATCTCCTCTCTGAAGTCCCATTATATAGGAATCTCCCCACGTTTTTAACTGCAGGGGGTGCATTTCCAGCCCCACCGATCTTGGCACGAGGCTGCTTTTTTTCTGCAAGTACTAAATGAGAACTCTTTTCTTGGTCAAACTAGCATGAACAATCTTGCCCTCAACTCTAACAATTCTGAGCCCAGAGGGAGCAGCACAAAACCTGACCTGTTGTACAGACCTGTTGTACTTACTCGTCTCTTGTTATCCAGTGCGCTGTATGGTTGTGGTTCATTGCATATTTACTTTTTCACATTTCATATTTACTTTCACATCAGCAGTGTCCATTAAGCAATACCAGTGAGGATGCACCACTGTAAGGCTCTAAGAAAAGGAGCATCAGATTTTTCTACTCCTTTTCAGAAGGCACATTCTTGCTTGCATTTCTCGCTTGATACAGTGCTGTTCTCCAAGCAGCCATCTAAATCTGTTCATTCTGATATCCTCCTTTAACCCTACTCCATTGCATGAATCGGCCACTCTCTGTACCTCTACAATCTCTCTTGTGAATATATTTTGTCAAGCCACGGTACAATGTGCCTCTGGGGCTGGTCTGTTTTCCCAGTAGACTTTTATGAGACCTCCCATCAAAAAAGTCCCCCACCTCTTAATTTCAGCCCAGCATCTGTCAACAATTCCTCAGTTCTGCCATAACCTCATTTTCAGACGAGACTTAGTGTGCTTATTTTGGCTGGGGTAGAGTTAATTTTCTTCACAATAGCTGGTATGAGGCTATGTTCTGGATTTGTGCTGGAAACAGCGTTGGTAATCCAGGGATGTTTTAATTACTGCTCAGCAGTGCTTACACAGAGTCAAGGGCTTTTCTGCTCCTCATCCCACCCCACCAGCGAGTAGGCTGGGGGTGCACAAGAAGCTGGGAGGGGACACAGCTGGGACAGCTGACCCCAACTAACCAAAGGGATTTTCCATACCATATGATGTCATGCTCAGCATATAAAGCTGGGGGAAGAAGAAGGAAATGGGGGATGTTCAGAGTGATGGCGTTCGTCTTCCCATGTAACCATTATGTGTGGTGGAGCCCGACTTTCCTGGAGATGGCTGAACACCCGCCTGACAATGGGAAGCAGTAAATGAATTCCTTGCTTTGCTCTGCTTGCGTGCATGACTTTTGCTTTACCTACTGAACTGTCTGCAATTCAACCCACAAGTTTTCTCACTTTTACTCTTTCAATTCTCTCTCCCATCCCACAGGGAGGGGAGTGAGTGAGTGGCTGTGTGGGGCTTAGTTGCTGGCTGGGGTTAAACCATGACACCTAGGCATTCAGTAACCAGGGTGGCTTCTTCTCTTTGGTTGTATAAACTTGTGTGACCCAAAGAGGCAGGTGCATAACAATACCTGTGTCATCTAGACTAGCATGGGAAGCTGCCCATGCAAAGAGTATTAAGTGAACAGGATAAGAAGAACAACAACAAAAAAAAATAATTAACAACTACAATCACTTTTCTCAAAAAAGCTGGGCATGAAAAAATTTTCTCATTCTGGGAAACTCTGCAGTGCAAAAAAATGCACTTTAAGAGTCCCAAGAGATTGTGGGCTTTAATGAAAAACACAGGAAGTAAGTCCTATGTAGCCAAAAGCCTGGACATCAGAGTAGGCCTGTTGAGGAATGAAGAGTTTAACAACACCAGCCTTTGGCCAATGAAAGGTTAATGCTGTAATTTGAAATCTAGAAGATTACGAAACAGCACAATGTACATGTCAAAGTAGAAATTTATGGAGTCCATGTGAAATGCCCCAGCCTGGAATATCCTGCCTTTGGAAATAAGCAAAGCAAGTAGGAAGTCTCTGTGTGCATGCAAATGTCTGTGTACATCATATGTATATGTACATGTGTATATTTGTGTATATACAACAGGGTTAGCAATAAATTACTAAATTGTGAGATTTTTCAGAATGAGAAATAATTCAATTAGCAAAGTGTCCTGGTTTGAGTTAGAACAGAACTCATTCTGTTCAGTGATTTCACTTTCCAGCTCAGTCTCCTCTAAGTGACAGCACCTTGTGAAGTTAATGGCATGTTTTTGCAGACAGTGTCTGCTTTGAGAAGTGACAGCGCTTGATGTCACTACCAGGGATTGGTCTGCAGAAAGGCTCTTGCTTGTACTCACTCCCGTGCAGACCAAGGTCACTGCTAAATCCCGTGTACCACGGTGGGGGGTGCAGTAAGTTAGAAGCTGCACCTGCAGGGAAAAGCTGACAGGACAGGTGACCCTAAACTGACCAACAAGGTGTTCCAGCCCATAGACGTCATATTCAGTATAAAGTTGAGGGATCACAAGGGTCAAGCTCTCTTGCCTTTTCTTCAACATCCAGCACCTGAGGAGGACTCTGTCTGTTCTGCCTTCTATCCCAATCTGTGCATTCCTGAATCCAGTTCCAGAATCCAGATCCTGCAACCGATTCTTGTCTTCTGCTGAGCCCAGCCTGGCAATTCCCCAGTACCTGCCCATAGCATCAGTGGTGACAGTGACATGGTTGCCATCAGAGGGATTGGGTTTGGTATTGGTATTGTCTACATTTGTATATATATAATTTTATTGTAATTATTTCAATAAACCAGTTTTAGTTTTCTTTTCCAATCCGTAAGTCTCCCTCCTTTATTTCCTTTCCCTTCCCCTTTGGGGAGGGAGGGGGTGGGTAATAAAGAGCATCTGTTATTCATCTAGTGGCTGGCCCACGCCTAACCCATGACACAGAGATGCAAGCTTAAGTGGTAATATCATCAGTTACTGGTTATTGATGACAGCCTAATAATTGTATGAATGGCTTTTGGGAATAAGTGGGCAGATATCCACCTGTTCAAGTTATTCATGGTGTTAGGAAAGAAAAAAAAAGTATAATATGGATTCCCTTTAGACTCGTGTGTCTGGCATATCTCCTACTATCAATCAAGCTACCTGGCCAGCTGCTCATGTCAGTAAAGGCTCTCTCGGTTTATGACCCGAGGAGCATAAGCAGCCAACTGACTGTTAAAAGCAATTAATCAAGGAAAAGCTTGGGGACATGGGAGACCAAGTTCAAATCTTCAGGCTCGACCTCAAGACTCCTGTACCCACAAGGAGAGCCTGGACCATCTGTATCCTGATTCTCTTGACAGGGCCATTTTTTCTCTTATGCTACATTCCTCCCTGAAATTCAAAGTCTTTCCAAGGTGCATTTTGCAATGGATCAACTTATGATGCCATCCTGAGATACAAACCTGAACTGTCCCTGAGCATGACTCCATGACCAAGGAGTTTCCTGCGTTCCTTAGGTGTCCCCACCTAATTGCAGTTGGGGTGGCACCAGCATGGCAACTTCCCAGGCCCTACTGGTTGGCATAGATGTGGCAAGTGCCTGTCATGTGCAATCCTTAAAAAATCTTGGTAGTGACAAATCTGAACATGCTGGCAGATCATCCACTGCCAGTGGCTACAGGCAGGTTTGGTGGCTGAGAGTCCTCCCACCGACTTTACGCATCTGCAATGCAGGCACTGATACATGAGCTTCCTTTGCATTTAGTGGGCACCTCTAAAACTTCCAGTGCATCCTAAAATAGGAGTCCCAAATGGGCTAGATAAAGCAAATCCTTATTCTTTCCCAAACTATGAAACAATCAAGAATGACTGGCACAGACAAAGATGTCTGAAGTTGAGAGGAGTGCGTCCATGTGGGGCTGTGCACACATTACCCAGGGAGGTGTAGACTCAGTAAGTCACACCAAGCACCTGCTGGGAGGGCAGGTTCATCCACAGTGCCCTCACAAACCTGTGGCACTGAGCCCCCCAGCTACTGGAGCTGGGAAAAGGTGGGTTTGGAGGGAACTCAGGGCTATGAAATAAAAGCAGAGGCATAACATTGAGACCTTGCACCAAAAAAACCTGGAATCACCTTTTTGGAGAGTGTTTTCATCTTTCACAGATCTAGCCCTGGTTGGTTTGCATGAAGGATGGACTAGCAAGAGAGCCAAGGCATTACTCACAAAATACCTCTATGTCTTTCTGTCTGCAGAACCTTTTGCAAGCAAAGAGGATCATCCATGGTCACTGAGTTGAAATTAGTACTTGCGTATTCGGTAGCAGAAATTCTGCAGAAAAGTTCTGCACTGCTCACTGGTGGGCCTGAGTGAGCCCAGAGCTTTTAGCCCTGGCCTGCCGAAGTGCACAAACACTATTTCCCATGAGCAATAGGACCTCATTACTTAAGTGCAACCAATGCAACACACTGCGATGTACTTGGTGTATACAACAAGTTTACCTGGAAGAAGGTTCAAAGGGCACAGGAGAACATAGGGGGAAATGCCACAGTGGCTCAGCAAAGCTTTGTCCCAAACTGGATCACCATCAGTCAGCAGGGAGATCTGAGAGACCTTTCAGCCAGCTTTGAAAGCCATCAGCTGAGCTTTGCCTTGCAGGCTGCTGTGGTAGAGGAACAGCCCCTGAAGGAGATCACCCACAGGTGATCCGCCAGGAAGATGGGAGCCCCTAGCCAAGACCCTAATGCTGAGAGAGCTGCAGCCTCTTGGCCATGCCAGCTCCCCCACTAGCTCCCCCTTCCTTCTTGCCTTTCCAACAAGGAAAGGGCTCATTGAGCTGGGGCACAGACATGGTCCTCTCCTGAGCCCAGGGTAATCCCCTGCATGCACAGCCCAGCTCCCCAGCTCTGCCCAAATGGCTACCACCAGAAAGCAGAGAGCAGGGAACGACGTTGAACTCCCACCCCAGCAGGATATTGATTTTGCAATAATAAGCCCCTTTACCTCCCTCAGCCCCAGGAATAGCTCTTAAGAGCATTAGCAAAGAAATAATCCATGTCATCTACTCAGCATTTTGAGCACAAGCTCAAGTGTGGTTATTGTGTCCCTGGGGTTTTGCTGAGCCCATTCATTCCCCAGCACATGTGACAAGACTTAACCACCACCAGCCCTGTCCTGCACGCCATGCTTGCAGCACGTGCTCAGTCCAGCTATTTAGCATTGGGACACATCCAGCAGAGGAGAGGGGGACAGAGGGCACTGCCTTTGGCTCTTCCCACTGTCCTCCAGCCAGCTCATAAGCCCTGGCAGGAGGAGGCACATGAGCACTGGGCTCAGGCTTAGTAGAGAGGCCAGTTGAGGGTCGGCCCCGTCTGATCAGACAGGTGCATCTCCATGGCCCACAGCATTGCCTGCACCCTAGCTCCCAGCTGCTGGAAGGTGACTGTATTTGCACCCACGACACGCCCTGAGGCTGTCAGTGTTACCTTCTCACACAGCCCAGCCTGCCTCAGAGCTTACCTTCACTGCGCAAATAGCAAAATCCGCCCAGTCAGAAGGGGAAAGGAAAAAAGAAATCCAAAACAAGAAACGAGCAATGTTCACTAAGCCAGGGACAACAGCCCCTTCAGCCTGCTCTCCAAAGGGAGCCAAGGAAAGCTCACTGTTTAAGAAGGATTAATCAGGAAAGAGAAGAAATTAGTTTCTGAGCAAGATCATTATGGGAGTCATGGGAGGCTGAAACAGATTTTCCTGAGAAAGCAAGTAAAACCCCTGGAGAGAAGCCCAGCGTAGCCAAAATCAAAAATGAGTGCTTGAGAGACAGATGGACAGACAGAAAGATTAAGGCGTTCCCGGGTCCAGAGGCCCATGGAGGTGACAAGAAATATCCCTGCAGGGACAGCTGAAGCACTGCTGAGCTGCCCTGGGTGTGAGAGTGAGGAGGTCCCTGTGCTGGGGAGGGACCACAAACAAGGTCCAACCACTACCTGGCCCTGCAGCTCCTCTCCTTGCCTCAGGCACCCTCAGCTGCATCCCTGGGATGAGATGGAACAGGGGTTTGATTCCATCTGACGTGTTTATTTCCCCTTTAGGCACTACAGATAATGACACTAAGACTGTGAGACTGCTGTTTGGTTTTACAAACAGAAGCTGCCCACACAGCCAAAGCAATATTTTGGCACCTCAGACCCACTCGGGCAGCCGTGCTTAGACAAAGCCTGAGCTTTAACCTTTGTACCTGCAGTAAGTCCCAGGTTGTCCCAGGACATGTAAGGATGCAGGACAGGAGGGGCAAAGGAAACCTGCAGGGCAAGGGGAGCCCAAGGGGGTGCAAGATGCGGAGAAGATATCCACAGCAGGGGATGTCCCCAAAAGCTGCTGGAAAGCTCTGCTGGTCACACAGCTGGTGTACTGGCCACAGGGGAAATCCTTGGCACAGAGGCACTGACTGCTCCAAAACGTCTTGGTCTCAAGTGCTCAGGCAACGTGGGGCATCTCACTTTGTCCTGGGTGCACACAAGGGACCAGACGGGTAGGGGCAAGTAAGAGCAACCTACATCCCAGAAAGCAAGAGCTGGTCACTACTACAGCCCCTCCAGCTATAAAACATCATAAAACATCAGGGCCTGAAGTGACAGGGAGAGAGACAACACACAGAGGGAACCCCATGGAAAAGGGAAAACAAACTTCTCTGCAGTTCCCGCAGCGGCAAAGTTGGACTTGCTGCTATGAAACCGTTTTGATTCCCATGGCTCATATCCCACCCAGCTGCTGTTTACAGAAAATCAGCCCTAGGCTCTGGCAGGAGGGAAAAGACAAGCACGGGAGGGTCTACAGCTCAGGAGCCTCACCAGTGAGCTCTAGCATGGATTTCAGCAGGTAGAGAAGGAGGAGGAGGCGGAGGAGTGGGAGGATGGTGCCTGATGTGCAGGGCAGCACCCGGAGAGATGGTGACAGCCAGTCCCTGCAGAGGGAAGCTGTAAAAGATGGATCCCCAGTGACTGCTGCTTCTCACTCCCTTTCCCATGCCTGGCTGCTCTGTGGGGCTTCAGAGCTGCTCAGCTGAGTGGCCAGAGCAGGACTGGCAGTGCTAGGAGCAGGGACGTGGGGTTTGTGCCGACACAGAGGAGAGGCAATCCTTGGGAGGAGAGCGGCTGCTAGCTTTGCTGCTGAAGGCTTAATGCCCTAAGAGCCCAGCTGACTCCTGCCCAGAAGCAAAGGGAAACGGCAGAGCACCCGACCATGCTGTGTTTCCCCAAACCATGACAGGACGAAGGTTTGGGAAATGCATCGCTCTTTGCCTGCTGCCCTGGAGCTGCCTGAGCTTTGCCTGGAGTGATGCTGCTGAGCCCGGGACCGCCTCACCCGGGGCAGGACACGTCAGAAAGGGACTGCCCAGAGACCTTGCCAACGGGACCTACATGCACAGCAACATCTCAGGTACTTGAGTGAGCGATCGCCCACCTCTCCATCTGCAGGCACATAGGGTGAAGGGCACAGGGACAAGTTGATGATGGCATGATGGTGCTTCTCTTGGTGGGTGTGGAGGCACGCATGGGGCATGTGTAGGGGCTGCAGGACTTTGTGTGGTCCTCACGGCCACAGCAGCTTCTGTGACCTGGGAGAGATGTGTCGCATCAGAGGCAAAGTCGCTAGGCACAGGGAGGAAATATAATGCTTGTCTGTCTTCCTTTGAGAGTAAAGCCCTCCTCCATGTTAATCTATATGCCTATCATGATGGACCAGCTCCCTGCCCAGGGTACAGGTGCACTGAACACATCCCTCTCACCAAGGGCTGAGCTGGGACCCTTGGAAAGAAATGAGGACAGAGATTTTTTAAAAGCACGAATAATCTCCAAAAGCTGAAGGTGAGTTTTTTTTCAATCCACTTCCTAGAGCAGAGCACGCACTGTTCCCCAACAAGTAGGACATGGTGTTGGGGCTGCCGTGGGGTGACTGCCTGCCTAGTGTAGGCAGCCTGCCCACCTCCGTGTTCCCTTCATGAAACCCTATCACCTTCCCAAACCTTTTTGAACTCTATGTTGTTTCCAAAATACCGTTGGGAACAGTCCCTGGACCACCTTTTCTCCAAATCACGGCAAGGAATTGTTGGGGAAGGTGCTAGCCAGTGCCAGACAATTAAACCATGCGACAGATCCAGTCCAGGCACCTGGACAGGCTCCCTGGCACCACTGAATTTACTCATATAGGCATCTCCACTACCTCTTAACTGTATTGCTAAACCTGGAGAAAATCTGATCTTACTCAGCCTGATCTGTTTCTTGTCAGCCTCTCTGGAGAAGCCTACATCATGTCAGCAAAAGCAGAGGCAAACCAAACCTCTTTCTCTCTTTAGCTTTACTGATGCACTCAGAAATTCCTTCAAAAATTACTCCTAAGCTAGATAAAACCTGCAGGTAGAAATATGCTTTAAGTTTGGCTTAACTAGAGTTGATCAGAGTATTTTCCTTTAATTCAGGATATTGGTACCTGTGATACCTGTTACACAAGACTCTACTCACCCACATTTTCTTGACCTTGTATTAGTATATCCAGGGTTTTGTTTCCAGCACACAGTTAGACTGGCATTCCTTTTGGAGACTGCCTCACTCTCGGCTCTCGCCAGGTACTAGCAAGCTGGAACAGGGACAGCACTGAAGATGCAAAGGGTGCAATGCAGAAAGGATAATGGAGTAGATCTGAGTAGTCGTGGGTAACAAATTAGAAAAAAAATAAAGGCTGGGATGAAAAAAGTATTTCTCTATAGCATAGAGTAGTATTTTATTAGTTTGAGTTCCAGCCAATGATATTCTCCCAGAATACTGGGGTATTAAAAAAAAAAAAAGCCCATCCTCTTCCTTTCCCTCCTAAGGGTTGATCTCTGCACAGTCACCATCCTGTACCCTTCCAGTCCCATTTCTGCTGTTCAGTAGCCGCTCACATTGCAGAGTTTGCAACTAGAAGACTTATTCTCCAGATAAAGCCACTAGACTTCCCTACATCTCTCCTTCAGGATTATGCAAAAATAATTTCAGAGACTTGCAGGACCTGTAGGAATGTCACAGGGGCCAGCCAGTCTTTTCCAAGACATCACCAACCCAGGCTTTGTCACCACCTGCACTTAAAGTCTCCCCTTCTCTCCCAGCACCATGCACAGCTCTGCCCCCACCCCGCTATGGACACTACTATGTGGACAGAAGCTCAGGTGTTTCCTTGGGCCCAGTCCTCACATACTGGTGCCAGGAGTACCAGTTGGTGGGCAGCAAGAGGCTTTCCTGCCTCCACTGGGAGAGCGCTTTATCCAGGAGCCATCCCCTGAACCACTGCCAGGGTACAGAGCCCACTAGCATGTCCTGGCCCCCGTGCCCACTTAACAGGGTCTCAACAGGGTGCAGGTGATCACCACCCGATTGCTAACTTGGGAGGGGAGGAACAGCCACCCAAGCACAGGGGTTTCCTCTCTCTGGTCAAGCCCGAGGAGGTGGGGTGCCTCAGCCACCCCAAAAGGGGACAACAGAGGTCCAGCTTGACCTGGTTGGTGTCATCAGCACAGGTGAAGTGCCATGCTTCAGCAGGGTCCCTGCAGAAGCATTTTATGAGCTGCATAGGGCAGGGCGTTGCCAAAGGGTGAACTCAACTGGCACTGGCTCAGCAGATAACCAAGCCTTCTCTCACTCCCAGAAACTGGTATAGAAGTCACCAGGTTGGGTCAAAACCCGGTACCAGCTGATGCTTGACTCCAGGTGCCAGATACAGGGACTCCAGGGCACAGAAAAGCTTTCAGCAGGAAGAAAGCTGAACTTTGTAAAGCTCACGCAGAGTATGTGCCAGTTGCAAATGGCCCTCACATTTTTTGTGGTACAAATTCATTGAGAATGAATGGCTTAACATTAAAGGAACAAAGTTTATTGCTTTAAGAGCTTTCTCTCATGCACTGTGTATTGTGTGCATACATAAAATAATTTCAGAAGAATTGCCCTCAAGAAAGTTACATATTTTTGCAGTAGCAAGCAAAACCACAGAAGTTGAGAATGTGATATTGCTTACACGTGAATTATATTGCCCATAATGGATGCTGAGAATCAAAGACCTTTCAGAAACGGTTTACAGGCAAACCTGCCTGTGGTGGAATAGCTGGCTAAAAAAAAAAGAGTTTGGAATGGAAAAGTCTGTCACATTCATTTTGCTTGCTCAAGATAAGCAAATCCATATTTAAAAGGTAGCATCTCACAAAGGCCAAAATTAGAAACCAAAAGGCTTCAACCATAGGACATCCCTGCAGGTGCTTCAGCTCAGAAGTGCCCTAAGGCAGCTTGCCCTTTACAAATTAAAACACAAATAAAGCAATTAACCTCAATTCAGAGCTGTAAAACCAGGGAATACACAGTCAATGTGTGTCCTTTGTTCATAAATGTAAACTTATCATGATAAAGGCAATGAACTTTGTGGCAATAGGTGTTCCGTAGTAAAAGATTCATGAAGCTCATTAGCAAACCTTGTCTTCTCAGCCCTAAACAGAGGCTGCAGTTTGTGCACTGCTTAAAGCAGAAACAACTGGGGTGAACCAACAAAACCTCCAACTTTCAAAATTTTAAATCACATCCTGAGTTCCCCAAAACAAAGAGGTTTTAAGACAGTTTTAATGAAAAAAATCCCCATGCATTTGTTCTCTTTGAAACAAAAAGCAAATCTCTGTACTTTCAGAAGTCTTAGTTCAGTTATTTTGCAAGCATCATACAGTTGGGTTTTTTGAATCTGTGTGTTTCATTACTTTGAAAACATAAACATATAATTTTTGCAGACATTAGCAAATTCTTTCATATTATTTTGCCCTTAGGATGTGAGCCACTTCCCTAACTTTAGACATTTACAATGCAAACATCATTTAGGTTCCCCTTATGGTTTGATCAGGATGTAATTCACCTGCTCTTTCTGGATGTCAGTCTTACAGCAGGTAGGGATCACACCCTCAGATGGACCGTACACCCATGCAAGAAAATTCTGAAGGAAGTGGCTTTTTTTCATTATGAAAGTGGTGAAACACTGGCACAGGTTGCCCATAGAGGTGGTAGAAGCCCCATCTCCGGAAACGTTCAAGATCAAGTTGGATGGGGCTCTCTACAACCTGATCTAGTTGAAGATGTCCCTGCTCACTGCAGGGGGGGTTCGACTAGATGACCTTTGAAGATCCCTTCCAACCCAAAACATTCTGTGATTCTATGACTACATCCATCAGTTTCCAATTTTTTTTTAATTTCACAAGCCAATTTTTCTTGCAAATACTCGTGTTTCCTTAATCCTCTTCAACTTGCCTTTTTCACTATTTTTAACTTTTTTTGTTTGTTTTCCTAAGGAACGGTTAAGCAAAAATACATGTTCCCAGTAAAAAAACCAAACCAAACAAAAAAACTCAAACCAAGTTACCACCATTTCTTCTTTTTTTTTTATTCAGGGCTTAAATCCTGCTACCTTTGTGCTTTATGTAAAACACATTAAATGTGTTACATTTTCTGCTCCATGTGATTATTTTACTTTAATTATCTGGAAAAACAAACAAACAAAAAAACCCCCAACTTCTCCATTAACTTCATTGAGCCGGCGTGGCCTCACCCACGTTCGCAATTACTTTTTACAATGGTTGCTAATAAAAACTACACCCTGAAGCATAACTTGAGGTTATCCACACGAGGGAGCGGGGCCGGGGGCGTTGTGGTCCCTGCCCCCCTCCCCCGGGCTCCGCTCACCGCCGCCCCGCTCTGTCCCGCAGCCGCCCCGCAGCCCTCAGGCACCGGCTCCCGCGTTGCGGTGGCCGTCTCGCTGCTCAGCGGAGCCGTGATCCTGGCACTGTCCGTCTCCTTCGCCGTCTGCTGCTGGCGGGATAGGGCGAGGAGGAGCGGCGAGGGGTGAGTACGGAGGTGCTGGGGTGGAGAGGTGGGTTTGCGGGTGGCCAGGGGGATGAGGAGCAGCCGGGGCTGCTGGAGCTGAAGGAGAATCGCTGCTGCCATCTGCTGTGTGACGCAGCTGCGTGGGTTGCGCCCATTCAGGACATGGCGTCCTGTGACCCACATCTTCCCCTGCACCACTCTCCCCGTTCACGCATCTGAAACCCTCTGCAGCTTGGCACGAAGTTAAACCACTGCTCCAAAGCAAAGGTAGGTTTGGCCCCGATGAGGAAGAGGGGTGGCTGCTGGGGATTGCAGAGGCTCCTGCAAGGAAACCCATGGCACATGCAAAGCTGGTAGCTTGGTGATTTACAAAAAGTTCTCCGTTAGAGAGGAAGAAGGGAATAGACAAGGTGGAGGATGGTCAGTGGGAATATCCTTTTTCTGAGGTTAAATTCAGTGCAACTGCATGTGCTCATCCCAGGCGGTGGGAAAGGAGCACCCTCCTGTGGGAAGGACTGGGAGAGAAGTGGCAGGAGGCAACAGGGTGCCACCAGCCTGGACCATGCTTACAGAGCAGCATCTCTGCAGCAGCACTTCCCTGGTTTTCTGGCCTATGGTCCAGCAGGACCTCTTCCATTTTGCCAGCAAGGGTATTCTGAACAAGGGATGGCAGTGGCAGACACCATGCAGGGACCTACCTAGGATGCAGCTTTAATCAAAAGCCTAATTCATTATTATCAGAAGTGCACAAGGACAAGGAGTTAAAAAACCCCAAAACCCTAAGAGATAAGACCTCAGGCTTTTAGCAAGCATCATCCATACCTTTCCCCCCTGGGCCTGCTCTTCCTCCACCATGCCTGGTGCCTCACTGGTCCAGCCTCACCAGCACTCCTTTTCTGCAGGGCTGAAACAGCTTCAGTGCTTTCCTCTGGGGATGAAGGAAGGGTGTCAAAACCACTGGGTGACAACCTTGATTTAAGACACAAACGTGCCAAATCCTTCCAGGGTGCGTGTAAATGAGAAGAACCAGCTCACAAAATGCAATGGCAGCATCTGCACAGGCATCTCTCTCCACCCTGCAGGCAGCAGCATAGGAGGAAAGTCAGAGGAGGACGGAAACGTGACCCCTCCGCTCCTGAGAGGGGGAGGAATGCTTTTGGGAGACTGAAGCACTACCACAGGCGTGATTACCACCTCTCGGCCCTCTCCAGCTCCGTGTTCCCAGGGGCATTTGCAGGCTGCAGTAATGTGGCGTTCCAAAGGTACGGCTCAGTCCCCATGGTGGCACTGCTCCCTCCGCCCATCCCATCCCAGCTCCTCAAGCAGAGGCAAAAGCTACTCCCAGATCACCTCGAGGCAGGAGCAGCCAGAGGTAAAAGTCCATGTCACTTGGGCTGTCAATCCACTGCCTCACCCTCTTACACACTCCCCACCTGGCACCTAATGGCAATGAAATAAACCCTTGCACCCACTCCTTTTCAAGGGAGAGGTGAGCCAGAAGACCAGGGCTCCCCTTAGCCCTGCCTCAGCATCAGCCAGGTGGGATGCGAGCTCCCATCAGCACTGCAGCTCCCTCTTACTACCCTTTCTCTCTCTTGCCTTTACCAGGAGCTCTGAAAACCAGCCAAAGGTGCCCCTGCAGAGCTGGCACCATGAAGCAGAGGTCTTGCCCCAGCTGGTCTTACAGCCCAGCACACCACCCATCACTGTCCTGCCCAGCCAGCCATCCCACAACATACTGGTGCCTGCCATGCCCTGCTGTGCTGACCTCCCCAGGGACCTGCTCCCCCTCTACTACAGAAGCTATGAGGAACATAAGCTTTTCAACAAGTTTGGGAGGCTAGTTTGAAAATTTAAATTGCCATTCAAATTTTTCCTTTTTTCTTTTAACACCATCAATTCCTTGAAACTCTGCAGAGCTCAGGGAAGAATTTCACAAGAGCCAATTACTGCATCTGGGTTTTCAAATGGACAAAATTTGACACTTAATGTTGAAAGGCTTTTTTGATACAATCCTTTTATTTCCCCACCATGTCCAGAAGTGCACATTTCAAACAAGAGTCCCTGGGTTACAAGCTTCTTAATTGATCATTTTGGTGAGATGCATAAAGCCAAGTCTGAGCAGCCCCAGCTTAACCTACAGGCTGAGCATGGGCAGACTTTCAGGTTTTAAACAGAAGAATCTGATTTTCTGCTCAGGGTGCTTTTAAAGGCTGAAAGTGAAGACAGCCAGTTACCAGGAACAAGGAATCTATGTCATTAGATAATTGGCAGCATTTACAATTCATTGCACTTGAATGTAGGCCGAGATTTAAAGGGCTTTTTTTGTTGTTGTTCAGAACTCACTATATCCACCCATTTCTACACAGACAATCTTAGACTTGAAAGATGCAGTGACAAGTGTGTAAAGATAGCCAGTCAAGAGGAAAACAGGAATTTATCTTTAATATAAAGGACCTAGCACATTTGAAACAAAACCAAAATAAAAGCCCACTTGGGGTTTTTCATCCCTTCTGTCCACCATTAGAAATTCACCTCAGGTGTATCAGGACCTACAACAGCACCTAAAAGAGCCAGCCAAAGTGCCATCATTTGCATTCAGAAAGCAATGAGACCTGTATTTCTGCCCAGGATTTCCTGGGTGAAAATACAGGGCTGTGTTCCAGGCAGTGCATACAGAGCCTGGTCAAGCAGCTTCAGGACACCTCAGCCCCTGTTTGCACCGCAGGACAGACCTATGTCAGCATAGCATGCCCAATGCAGTCTGGACACACAGGGCTTGCTGAGTAACATGGCATCATGCATGCACAGAGATGCTGCTCTTATCTTGAAAAGTGTTAACGGTGTTAGTCAGAAGAGGTGCTAGCAGCCCGAAGAGGTGCTGCATGCGTGGGGCAGGGAGTAAGAACAACCACCCAGGACATGAACGCCCAGCATCACGTGCCATCAGGTGCTCAAGGACGCAAACTGTGATACTCAGACAATCCAAAGGCTAAGAGATTCAGTCTGCTGGCTTCATTTCTACTAGCATTTCCATCACATCACAAGGAAAGCAGCCTCAAAAGATGCAAGGTAGCACATTTTTGTGGTAAAGCAAGACCTACTAGCAGATGTCTGGGAACCACTGCCGCTTCTCCCTGGCAAGAGGGCTAAGGATACTGTGTTTTCTATTTCTAATAACAACAATAAAGGATCCTCTCCCCATTTCACCTCCTGTGTCATCTTTTCACATCATCAAGCTATGCAAAGTCTGTTTTGGGGGCTGGGTTTGATGGGGGAAGAAGCTGGTGGTAAAGCTTTTACAGATCCATTGCAAAAGATGACAACACCTGCAGTGGCCATTTACCAGCAACCGCACCATAAGAAGAAAAAGACCTTTCATTCTCCTAAGACAACCGAAGCTGTAGAAAGGACAGGAAAAACAGTACCTGCTCTGCGCTTCCCTTCTGCCCACGTCCTAACCTTACCTTTGTCTCCTCTCTTTTTCCAGCCACCTCTAATGCACAGAGAAGGGAATAATCCTGCTTCAAGGTAAGCCATTCTTTGGTCCCCTCCCAGATGCTTGCAAGATTGCCCAGAGAACCTGTGGAAAAGCCGCTTTGCCTGCAGACGTGCCAGCCACGACTTTGGGCATAGCGCTACGGGTGTTCTGGGTTCTCACGAGTGTCATATCCCACAGACTAGGCTCCCCCACTTCTGTCTCACCGAAATAAGATTCATGGTTGGGAATTCAGCCCAGGACCTGTCCTGGGAACAGCATTGCCCAATTTCTTGTTGATGTAGGAAAGGGTTGTCTTGTTAAGAGATGATACCAGGGCGAAAAAAAAACAACCCAAATCCACAGAAGGGAAACCAAAGAGGACAGCAGACACTTTTCCTATCCATTTCCTTCTCTGTTCCTCTCCCTTGTCACGTTTTAAGGAATAAATAGCACCTCTCTACAGTTTCCCCCCTCTCCACAGAGATTTTTCTTCAAAAAAAGTACATTTGGGACAGAGTTTGGATCTGTTCCTTGGATCTGAGCGAGGCTTTAAAAATGGGAAGTAGAATTTTTTTGCTACAGAAGATTAGAGATTGACACCTGCTTTCACTGCAAACTGGAATGACGCACATTTTAGATATAAAAATCTTTTGTCAAACATGTCCAGAAAGCTGCTGATTTTGAAGTGTCAAAACAAAAAAGTTAGCATTTTCAATAAAGAACTGACACAGTAGTTTTGCATACAGAGAAAACTGTCACCTTGAAACAAGCATTTTATACAACTGGTACTTAAAAATTTATTTACTTGACAAAACTGAAAAGTTTCCTCGGTGTAACATTTTCCTGACTTTGTGTGTTCAAAGTTAAGCTTTCTACGACAAAAATTTGATCCCAAAACCTTGGTGGATTTTGCCAAGTCCCTCCAGCAGGAAGGAGCACAGTGAGGTCTTCCACAAAAGTCATCTTGAGCTTGCAGAAGATTGAAACCAACAGAAGAAATATGGGCAGGAAGCCCAACCCCACCACAGGTTTCCCTACCAACCCCTTAGTCTTTGCCTCAGTTCCTTCTCACCTTGGACCAGCACAGCAAAGCGCTGAGTTAAGGCTGGGAAGAGTTACACTCAGCTTTACCCTGGGGAGGCACCATCAGTAAGGCAACAAGAAGCATCATTTGCATTTATTTGCCAAAAGAGGAAGGAGAAGGAAGGTAACTATGTAGAAGCCTTAAGTAATTTGTAAAAGGGAAGAAACAAGCCTCAAGTCTATAATCCAACACATTCTTGCCACATTATTCAGTGGTTCCTGCTGGACTCATCATCTACCCAAGCTTTCTTCAGAGCAGCACATGAGGTGCAGCTGCTCTCCCCACCATTTCCCCCCCGCAGACCACCAAAGAAACTCCAGCTTTCTCCACGCTAGGGAGGGGGGTTTGCAGCTGTCTGAGATCCTCACCTCCCTAACAGGAAAGCTGAAGCTCCAAGAGGTTTAGTTGTAATGTTTTTTATGCAACATTAAATGCAATATCCAATTATGCTATACATTATATATCACATATCTACTTAATTTAAATTATACACACACAATACCCAACAGAAAGGTGGGCCCTGGAACTGGAGGAAACCATCTGAAGAGGGATGGAGAGAGCTGCAAGGACAGCTCACTGCCAGTTCTGTCCCAGGAAAACCTCACAGGCAGTCGCTTTCTTCTGTGGCTGAACAGGAGAAAAGACAGAAAACACCCTCAGTTGTTTCTTTTTTTGGGGTGGGGTGGTTTTTTTTTTTTTTTTTAAATAACAGGATTTTAAGCTTCAGACTTCACACTGGAAACCTCAACCTGCATGCTTATCTAGAAAATTTAAATTCTTTGGTGAAGCTCAGCATACAAGGCTCCTAGGGCTGTCAGCACTGACAGAAGAGGTTTCAGAACCCCTCTGAAGATCTGGGAAAGGTTAATGCTGGGACCTGTAACATGCAAATGCTAAAGCCATGAAAACTCCAAAAAGATATTCATTGTGATCTTGCAAAGAATGGCCACCCTCTGCCAGTACAAGCTTTCTAGACTACCATTTTAAGTGTTGCTGTGTTGGTAGGAAGAGGAGAGCACTAAGCAAGTCCTACCCTCTCTCCAAGCATCCCTGAAATGGAGAGGTATTTGTCAAATTTGTAAGTCCAAGGATCAGGGGAAAGTAGTAATCTAGCAAGATTTCACAGAAGAAAACAACAGTAACTGTGCCATGACTGTATCCCACTGAAAGACTCCACCTCATCTGTGTTGTAGGAGATGGGCTCCTCGTAACCACCACAAGTCAAGAAGATCACACTCCCATCAGCTTTAGATCAACAACTTTTCTATATGGTTTTCCTCCATAAGGAAACCACCTCTGTTCAAATGACTTCCATGTAAGAGTGTCACTGCATCAGACAACCGTAATCCAGTGCTCTTAATCAACAAAGCCAGTAACAAATCTGTTGCTGCCAGGATCACCCAACTCACCTCAAACCTCCACGATGCAGCAGTTCAGACTCCTGCAACCTCACAAGCTGCTCCAGCTCCCTGTACTTGTATGGCAAGAACTTTATTTGGCCATTTCCATCTCAGGAGCCTTCACTTTGCCACATAAATATAACAGCAGTAAGCCTAGGCAAAGGCAAGCCCCAGAAAGAAGGGAAGATGAAGATCTTGCTCTTATACACTGCGCTCCCATGAAGATCACGGCATACTGAGCCTACACCATTTCCTAGACAGCAACCTAAAGCTATAATGATACTTCACCTTTTTCCTGTTTAGGAGCTTTGTTTACAGTCACAGTCATAAACAGAAGAAGACTTGAGAGCTGTTTCCGATCAGTGGAACATCCCCAAGTAGGGAAAAAAAGAGATCCTGGGATTGGACAAAGAGGAAGGAGCATAAGTTCTTACAGTTACTACATCCACATTTAGCTCGAGCAGATAATAAATCAGTGAAGTGGAAAGCACTTCTGTAACTAGCCATACAGCCACACAATGCTGGAAGATGTAAAGCAACAGCTACTCTTGATGTATGGATTCATGTCAAATGGCACTTCACGTTATTTGCTCTGTGCACGCTAAAAATTCATGACACTGTCAGCTGGACTGGAGAAGAGTTCATTCCCCTCAAGAAGTTACGAGTACATACAACCCTTTCAACCAGGGCTGGTGACAACTGCAGTCCCCTAACCCTTCAAGCACTATGCCACCTCTCAGTGTTTCTTGACACCCCTCAGTTCTGAGCATAAGTTTTAATTCCAGCACCACAGCTTTCCCCAGAGGGAATTAAGAACCAGGCAATGCAGCACCTGCCACACAGTACATCTATGTATGCTGGAGACCAACACCAGCCTTACCCTCCTTTGCAACTTAAGGCAATTTCCACACACCCGTAAGAGAGGGATGAACAGGAAGCATCCAGGTAACCATTCCACAGTCTTTTCAACTGTATTTTTCTAAGCTTCTTTGCAAGGGTGATGGAGGAAATTGGTGCATGACCCCTTCCTCCCCTCAGAACAAAATAAAGAAGTTGTTCAAGCCAAAAATCTCCACAACAGTATAGCCAGCTCTTCCAAACTGTAAAAAAACCAAAACAGAACAACCAAAACCACAGAGCCAAAAACCCAAAACCACCATCAAAAAAACTCCAAACCAAAACCAAACTACCCCCCACAAGAAAATGCAAACACACTGGATTTTCCCTAAAATCCATCTTGAATGCCTAGGATTAAATGAGCATCTCAGAAAAAAAGCTTTTTGGTCAGTCTATGATAGAGGAGAAGAAAAAAGTTTGGCGTTCAGGAACTAGAATTCAAACTCAACTTTACGATTAAAAACTGTCATGGAAGTTGGCAGTGGTGTTTTAAGTACAGTTAGAGCAGCCCTGTTGAGACACTGCATTTATAAGGCCCTATACTTGCTCACACTTGACTTGCAAGTAAAAAATGGGAGTTAAAACAGGAAAAAGTAATTTAGGAAATGGCTTTTCACCTTACCTAGGAGGTGACATTATACCCCTTGCTGTAATCAAGAGAAACATCATTCACTTACTAAATATTAAAAAGAAAACCAAAAGCATCCAGGAACCCTTAGTATCAGTCCAGCACTGCTGACCCCCAAATTACTATGCTTAAAGTGAGACTTCCTTGAAAACACAACTTCTTGTACCAACCCATTCATGGATGACAACTCCCTTCTTTCCCTCAATGCACATTCATACCCATTTTGAAGGACTCTGATCCATCTGTTTTCTCCAGTTTCATCACCAGACACCATCTAAAACAAGTATGTTGGTAGTCCTGCGTCACCAGCCTGTTAGTCAAGCGTTGTTCCTTGCTTAATGCAAGAAAGAGCTGCAAATGTCCATACAACACACAAAACAACAGACCATGCACTGAGATGATTGCATGGAAAAAGCAGACACAGAATTCTGTACAGAATTTCTTGCAGGAAGAGTCCATCAACAACAAAAACTGCAGGAGAAACTAATTGATCTCCACATTGTTGAACAGAGGGAAATGCCGCATTCCTTCCCAACTTGGGGGGGGGTGTGTGGGGTGGGGAATGCAAGAATTCTGTATCAAGATAGTAGATAAAACTAGGCTAAAAGAGGCAGAAGCTGCACCCCCACACATCAGCTTGCACAAAGATATTTTAATGTATCACCAACGTTATCCACCAAGAAGTCTTGGGGTGGTGGTGGGGGAGCAGCATAAAGAGAAAAATCATTCTAGTTATTCTAGTTGCAACCCTTTTCCTGAAGGCTGAGTTGTCAGTTGGCTGACCACAGAAGCTGTTGTATGGCAGCAAGGAATAAGTGCTCTCCCAAGCACCTGAAGACTATTTTCTAGTGGTAGCAGACCACAGGCACAGGTTTCCCTCAGCACATCCTAAACAGTGACAGGAAGACAAATCAAGAACCAAGGAAGGCAGCACCTTCAGGAATTACTGTGCTACACAGGAAGCAGTTACAGCTGCTTTAGGAGGCTTGCTTATTTTCTGGGTCAAGGAAGGGCACCCTTCTAAACAAGACATGTTAAAGGTCAAAAAATGTCTGTCAAACAAGTGGGGAAGCAGAGACAGAAGAGAAAAAAACCAAGCCCATTGCACCTTCACCAGCACTTCCAGCAGACTGTTCCCACTGGACTGCATCCCCAGCGCCAGAAGCAGCAGTAGGCATCGCCCCAGGAGCCTGCAGTCCCAGCAGGCAGCACCTCTCCTTCCACCATCAGCAGCTACAGCAGAGGATTCTGCAGGGGCTGACTGGGTGACAAAAACATTGTGTTGGCATCAGAGGGTGTGCACATTCTCCCAAGTAACCAAGGCATATGACTGATCTGCAGCAATGATTCCTGTCCAGAAACAGTACATGCAGCTCTTTGACGCAGACAGTAAATACAGCGCTAAAGCAAAGAGCAAAAGCAGGCAATCAGCAACAAGTGATGTTTTACAAAGCAGGGTATTTAGAGTCACTTTATGCGCATTCAATGCCTAGCTCCCCTGTCCAGTGATTGACTCAGGACTTGCTCCCACTCCCTGGACCTTGAACAGCCAGTCCCCTTCCCGCCCCTGTTAGTTGCCCACAGTTCAGGGGTGTGAATTCCCTTCCTTGCCCCTGCCAGCAGCAAATGCTTTGGGAGGGCAGCCAGCCTGAACTACACAGCTCACACCAGGTGAGAAATCCGTCTGCGCAGGCACCTCTAGGATTTCAGGCTCTCTGCCATCCTCATGAGCTATGTCAATCCAGCACAACAATCACAAGGTTGCTGTTTTTAAATATCTTTGGCTGGAAGCATAAGAGCTTGTTGGAGGCCTTCTGTATGTTAAGAGCTCTTCATGCCCTGTTGTGCAGTGACAACATTTTACAGCTTTAAGCGAGGATGCTGACAGAAACAGGCAGTTTTAACTAGAATTCTCTGCCACACCCTCAGACACATTACTGCATGCTATCTGCCCACAGAGCTGTGGCATTTAATTCAGAGAGTATAAACAAGTTTTTCATGCTTCAGATTTAAAAGGATACCACCAATAAAGGCTAGAGACAGACAGCCTCTAGCGATTGCCATGGGTAAAGACAACACAATCCCTTTAAAAATTTGAAGCGTGTATGCTTTTTTCACCCTTCAATACAGAAGTCACCATGCAAAGCATTATTTCCATGTAAAAGTAGCTCCAGTTTAGATGAACAGGAAAAAAAATAACGCAATGACATACAGTTTCACCAGATGCAGTAATTAAAAAAGCAAGTTTAAAATAAAAAAGCAAAACATGAAGTCATCATCAAGTTTTCTGTTTTATTTAAGATTTTAGTTTTAATTCTGAAGAAAGAGGTACATCTCCTTGGTTTTAGTTTTAGCGTCAGGTTATAACCATGTTTATTTATGTTTCTTTTTTTCCTGTCTTTTCAATACTGCACAAACGTCCAGAAACTACAGGGTTAAGTAAAAGCTGCAGGCAGAGGAGGTCAGAGGTTGCTCCTGATGGTGATCATGTGGCCCCAATGCAGTGCTATCCCAGAGTGCCCTAATCAGGTGAATCTTTGTCTTTTTTAAAAAAAAGAAAGAGAGACTGACAGAGGAGACAGAAAGACTGAAGTAAATATCACTCGTGTTTCAGCTGCTTATAATTATATTATGTATATGCTAGGTATTAAATCTGTGAATACTTTTAAAACATTAAAGTTTACTTTAACTCTAAAGCCAAAATTAAAAGAAAAAATCTTATTCTCCCCTTTTTAAAGCACTCTTTAGCAACATGCCAGTTACTCATAGCTATAAGTGTTTTGTCTTTCAACGCACTTCAGATCAAACTGACTGACACAAAATCCCCTTCTCAAAAAAAAAAAAATCCAACATAGCGATTTCCCTGTGTAGTGCCACACTGAATGCAAAATAAATGCTAGGCTACTGCTTGCCCCACATGTTCAGTAACTTCATTTAAATTAAATACCTTTTTCATGTTTCTGCATTTGATTCTGCATTGCATTTTTTTCTTCCTACTGCAGATTGACACTTTTCCACTAGGCAGAAATACTCATGTGCAAAAGACATATGACAATAATATTCTCCTTAAGCGTTGAGACTGCATTTTGATTTCTCTCTCTCTTTTTTTTTTCCTTAGAATGGTTAGAAAATATTTCAAACAGTGTATTTCAAACACTGGCTCAGCAGAAACTTAACGAAAAGATACGGTCATGACCCTGTGATGGCATTGCATTTGGGGAGAGGTTTGATCAGGAACTGGATTCTTCAGAAAGAAAGATATGACAGGGAACAGTAGGTGGGCATGGGGAGGAGTCAGGGTGGGACACTTCCTGCATTTCTAACGTTTTGGGTTTTATTTTTCTTTTTTTTTCTTTTTCCTCCTTTCCTAATGACGATCCAGCGCTGAGCTCTGTAGTAGATCTGTGGGGGTTTTACTGGGGGGTCTGAAGGCTGTCTGAAAGCCTGGAGGTGGGGAATGGAAGCTGGTGGGGTTTGAAGGAGGAGAGTAGGGATTCCAACTGGCTCTGTGCAGAGGGATCTGTGTGCCGAAGGGGTTACTGTGGTGCGTCTGTGATGGCGCTGCACTGGGGCCGTCCACCTCTGTGAGGGCCTGAAGAGATTTTAGCCAATGTGGAGGATTGTCATCTTGAAGGGTGTCTAAACTGTTTCCTGTGGAGGCTGGGATACCTGTGAAGAGAAGAAAAAAAAACCAGGGATACAGACAAGTTAGAGCGAAAGCAATAAGCTGAGCACAAAGGAGGTCAATTTAACCTAACAAAAAGCAACAGTGAGAAAACATGATTAGTTTACACAGAGAACGCATTTTACATTATTATAATTACTCTGCCCGCAAAACATTTAACATTAAATCCAGATAGGAGAAAGTTCCCCCTCAGAGCACTTCTTCATAAAACACATTTTTTTCCTATTAAACATCCTGCACAAATACTGCATCCCTGCTGACGTGATCTTACCACACAAGTTACTACAAGTACACTGCATGCTTCACCTCCTACTCTGCCTGCCTGAATCATGCTTCAGCCTCTCTACCAGGGAAACACAACCAGACAGCCTTATAAAAGAGAGCTTTATAAACAAGTGGAGTACGTCCCTTTTTAAATAATAAAGTCCAGTGAATCCCTTCAGTGCCTCAGGACCAGCGGCGCACATACCGGACATGCCATCCAGCATAAGGGACACCTGCGTTGACCCTATAGATAAGCGCTGATCCGCCTGACTGCCTGCAAAAGTCCCGGGCATGCATTGCAAAGGCCTAAGTGACATTTTGTTATACCTAGTGGTTCTACAAAAATTCCTGGACCCTTGAGGTTTTGTGGATGGAAGCTGGAAGAGACCACCGCATACTGACTTTTTCTTTTTTCCGGATGTAAATCAGTTTGTGCCAAATACCCATTTGATGGTTTGCCAGCGGAGCTGAAGGAGTGAGAAACGGTTACCTGTGATGATTGCGGGGTCCATCCAGCTGCCAGGGCTGTCCCAATTCAGGCTGTCGGTGGTGGCAGTGTTGGACGTTGGTACACTGTGGTTGGCGTTGGAAGGGGAAGAAGCATTGGGCAGTCCACCAAAGTTGATGTTAATGTTCGGTAGAAGTGCCCTTAGCCCGTCCTGCCATTCCTTCATATTTAAACTCTCTACAGAACTGCTGTTGTCTGGGAGATTTACCAACAAAAAAAATGAAAGATAAAAAATAAAAAGCTGAAGTTAGAAACAGATGTCCTTCTTTGGTGGGATATGGGATTTTGTTTTTACTTTTTAAAGCTAAGCATTTAATACTTTCCCTGTCCAAAAAACTAGGGTCAATGGTTATATGATTGATGATCCAAGGGGATGGCAGGTTTTAAGCCAAGTGTAAAGAATGGGAGAATGATTTAACTCCTCCCCCAATTCATATTTCCCCTTTTTTTCCCCTCATTTCAGAGACAAATAATCAAGGGCACAGTGGCTCTCCCTCTGTTACTAATAGGGGAAAACCTACCAGATCCTTTGTGAGAATACCTCTGTTCCAAGCTAGATAACCCAATTTAGCTGCTTTGTTAATGGGCAGCAGGCTCGAATGGTTGTTTTCTTTGAAGTATATTAAAATGAAGAAAGGCTAGGTAGGGCTTTGCAATAGAAACCGAACATGAGGAACCAGGGAAATGGAGGATTATCACAAAAGTTGTTTGTTTTGTTATAGCTTGCTTATTCACAGCCCTACAGATGTTCTTCTGAAGGAAATGGTAATTGGGTTCTCATGAAGTTGGAGGGAGTGCAATTTCCTCTTGCAGTTGAAGAACAGTAGTGAAAATTCTTTAGAGACCTTTCAGAATAATTCCCGACACAGCAACATCCTCAAAACTTTGGTCAGAAGCAAACCAGCTGGACACCAAAACAGTCAAATCTCAACTATTACCCTAAATGTTTCCCTGCGTGTATTGAAAAAGGACAAAAGGGTAACATGGCTATTAGCAATGCAGCAAATGATCCCTGAACACAAATATTAAACCATGCTGTCTAGAACAGACTCAGGTTCTACGATCCATCTCCTGCTTTAGGTATCTCAAAACAAACCAAACCATGCACGAGCATCCTAGTATTTATCAGTCAATACAGAAAGTCATACTTAATTATGTCAAACTTGTGGTCAAACATACTTGAAAAGTGTTGGGTAAGTACGCTGGCAGTATGGTCTTTTTGACAAAAGCCTAGAATACAACTCTTTTTTTTAAACCATGTCTGCCTGTCTTAATTGAAGACAGGACCTCGCTGTCAATTGGAAGTGTTGCAGTGAGATACTGACATAATACTGCTACTTCCATCAACAACGGAAGAGATTTAAGTCTTCATGGAAAATTAGATATCACTAATTTGCAACTCTGTTGGAGAGTGAAGCAAGCAGCCTCTCTAGCAAAACCTGCCTTTGCAAGTTTTGTAAAGCTGAATGCTCAGAAAGAACCAATGTCTTGAGCAATTACCCTTTTTGCAGCTAGAAGGGAAAAAAGCAAGTTCTTGAAATCCTGTGCTTTCATGCAGAGCTTTCCTTCCCCAGGCCTTTTTTTTTTTTTTTTTTATAATAAACTTTATATAAGATTCTGCTTCTGTAGAGAATTACAGCAAGCAACTACAATCACAGCAAGTCATACCTCAGTCCACGTCACCAACTGAACCTCAAAACAAATCACTACGCAAATCTGCTCTATCCACTTTGCCTATGGCAACTGTTGGAGCAATGCATTTGTTTCTAACACTATGCATGCCTAATGCAGCTGTTCTAGCACAACCATCCAGCTGCATGTATAAGTGAGCCCACATAGCAGGAAGACAACCGACACCTAGAACATCCGTGGCCAGACAGGATGATGCTGCTGCGCATGAAGCCTGGACAAGGCTAACAGCACAGATGCAAAGACTGTCCTATGAAAATCATCCTCTGTGCCTGGGCAAGTTCGCTGAATACATCTGACCACAGACTCTAGAAGGTTTACAGTTGACTGCTGTTATCCCCACTCACTGACTGGGGCTGGGGAGTCGCTCTTCCTCAGAGGTTACAGTGTGAGGTACCTCCATGGGGAGGACAGACAATTGCCAAGCATTCCCACAAACAGAGAAAAGACAGGTCAAAAATTAGATAGTGGAAGTAAATCCAAAAGCCTGACCATTACTACATGCATCATGCTACAGCTAAAGATTAAAATTTTAAGTGCTACAAGAGAAAAAAAAACAGCAGAAGCACAACTGCAGCTATGCCTCAAGCGAGTAACCTAAGATCAGCTTTTAGTAGTTCCTTAGTACAGAGATTTAATCAAGCCTTGACACATAAGTGTGACTGTATCCACACACCATGTGCAGCAATGTGCTCTGTGGGGCCTGGTGTGCAAGTCACTCTGAGTGAAAAAAAGGCTTATCTGCAATTTGTTCTGTGTTCGTTTAGCATCGAGCCACAGTGCATACAACTGGCTTTTGCTTCTACTTTCATTCCTCCTGCTGTAAGTCAAATCTACTTCTGTTTCCTCTAGAGCTCCCACTTTTTTTAAAGAGTTTGATACAAAACATTCTTCATTCAAACCTATAATCCTAGGGTTAAAAAAAAAAGTATTAGTCAGAAATATCCTTGATAGATCCTTAAGACAAAGCCAGCAGGACTTCATACTTGTAAGGAATAGGATAGGAAAATAAGATGTAGTAGGGCATTAGGCCACCTCGGGCTAAGAAAATATATGTATTTTTATCATGTTATATTCCATTAAAAAAAGACATAGTTCAGCATATATAAGAGTACAGAAAGATAGCAAGCAGTTGAGATGCAAGGTTTTCATGAAATGGAAGAGGCTGGCACTGTTTGGTGAGGAGACCTTAATCTGTGAGGCAGGCATGGTGCACCATTGCTGTGTGCTCTCTCTAACACAGAACAAAAGAAAATAGGAAACAAAGGAAAACTGTCCTGTCAGTACAAAATCCACCTGGAATCACAGAAGTCAAGATGAAAGGCCTAAAAGGATTCAGTATCTATAAAACCCGTATTATTTACTAGTCATAAGGAAGTTTATTAAAATCTTGTGTTCCTGGGTACAAAAGTGACAAAACAGAGAATTCCAAAAGATTCATTAACTTTCCCAGACAGCTATGTTTGTGGGGCTCAAAGTCAAGCTATGACAAAAACATTGCCCTCTAACACCAAAGAATAAAGCAAGCAACACATTACTCAGGTGTCTGTAACAGGGTTTTCCAGCTTGGCCAATAAATGCAGAGAAAGCAAAACAAAACCCAAGCATGACCAAAATTTCACAACTTTGTCAGATTCCCAGCCTCTAAGGAACAATGCTCTAATTAAATTGTTCTTGTAACACAGGATCTGGTAAGGGATTAAAATGCATTAAGGTGTTAAAGCAGATAGGATCAACAGAGGATGCAATGCTCTACACCACTCCCTGTACTGCCCTCTGAGGCCTCAGTTACTGGCTATGAGAGGTAAAACACCCAGTTAGAAAAACTCCTCATGCAACCCTCGTATGTGAGCAATCTCCAGGCACCATTCAGCCACACCCAAACCAAACAATTAAATCAGCATGTCTTTGCTGGCATCTGAAGAGTTTTAAACAAGAGTCTAAGTGAAAATGCAAGTCCACCCCAGAAGCAGGAGTTCCTTCCACCACCTGAAGTAAGGATCTTTAGAAGTTACTACTCATCCCTCAGCTAGTTTGTCCTTTTTGTTAATTAAGTTTACGCTTCATCATGAAGTTAGTACTGCAGATAAAAAATGAGAAAAGGTTAGCTCTCAGTTAATACAGATCTATCAAAAAAGGGCATTTCTCTATTATCTTTCCCTACTTCTAAACTTAATTGGATGAAGAGAGTAACTTTTTTACTAGTTAGCAGATTTCTCAGTTGGACATCATAACCTGGGGACATGAGAACCAATACACCATTGTTTCCCTCTCAGGAAGCATCTGTCTCCTTCCACAGCTTCATCCTGATTTAAAGCAGTATGTCCTCAGACAGTGGGAAATCATAGAAGAAAACAAGTTAAAACCCAGTTGACTGCAAAGAAAAGATTTTACACACCAAGATAAATTGCAGATTCCTCCCTCCATGTCCCAGCTTTGTCTTTGACATGAGAGAATAATCTGGTGAAATATAACTGAAAGTGCCACTATTCACATGAAAAATAGGCTCAAATACACACCCTGAACTTCAGTCTTCCCTTGACATGCATTTCATAATCCTATCTAGTCTTGTGAAAACTTGTGTTTACAGAGGTGAACAGGTGCCATGGTTCTAGCACTGAAATTTTTCAAGCGTCTGTTTTTATTTCCTGTTGGCATACTACCTCAGTTGTATGTAAAATTTTCACAGTCAACCACTGGCTTAAAGTGAGTAACGGGAAGGAAAAAAAGTTTTATCGCAAACTCAACTTGTTCACCCAATTTAAATAAAATATACTTAAAGTTAGCTTAAAACAGAATACGATTGAGAAGCCTGAACATTCATCTGTATAAAAGCTGGTCATTTAATCAGTTTCTGAAGAAAATCATTGCCCCATCATGACATCCTACCAGACAGTCTGGTAGTGTTACTTCAACGCCCTCTACCTGCAATGCCTTAATGTTATTCCTTCAAACCAGGCAAACCAGTGAGTCTTTGGGGGACAGACAGCAAAGAGGATGAACGATGGCCAAGCCAGAAACACTGTTCTTCTGTACATAATCAATACTTTAGAAGACATCTGCACAAGTGTCAGCTGCACTGACTCAGGCTGTTCCATGACTTCATGAATTCTGACAAATGACACCACAATGTAGTTCAAAGGTGTTTCAGATTTGGCTGCACCACATTCATGATGTTGACGCACTTAATCTTTCATACTGAGGGTAATGGGATTAGCATGTCTTAACAGTTTACTTGGCAGGAGACAAGCCCACTAAAATGAATACCCGACAGAGACTAGTCCATTTCAAATTATTGCCCCAATTCTGATACAAGTCTATGGTCAAATCCATATCAAAATTCACACAGTACATGCTTAAATAAATATGACTAATAGCAAAGATCACAAGACCGTCACATTAAGTAAGTGTAAAGCACGTCTATTTCTTTGCTCTGCCAAAATTATATTCCAAGCTATTATGAGAGCCTGATTTTATAGTAATTGTGTAAAACCTTTAAATGTCTTTTTGCCCAGAATCCTAAATATTCTAGTCCTGCTGAAAAGCAAGCAGTCCTGCAAATCTAGGATGCAATTATTTATTTCCTTTTTTAAGAACTCATCAGTATGCCACGTGTGTGACCGAGGCGCACTGCAGAAAAGCTTCAAATAAGCAAAAGAAATTCAGAGAAAAACTATCAGATGAGAGAAAAATAAACCTATCAACAATGTCACATACCTGACTGCACAGAGTAACAACAAAAGAAGTAAAGAGACTACCAAGGTGTGTTTGGTAATAGAATGGCATTGCAGTGACCTGCCTGTAAGAAGGCCCTTGTAAAATCTTCAAGGACACTGTACAGTAACAGTTAGTTTTGAAGTCTTGGCAAGACAACCAGAATGACAAAGTTAGATCCAGGGGACACAAAAAAAAAGGGGAAAAAAAAAAAAAAGAAAAAAACAGGAAAAAAGAAGAGACCAAAAAAGGAAAAGGAAAGACTACCAGAAAGAGCTCACCAGGAGTCTTTCACCTCAATAAGAAACAAATGGGGCCACCAGGGAAGCATACCCTTTGCAGGGACAACTGCGTTAGTCCCAGCCTGCACTTTGTACTACCATTTTCACAGATACCACAGATAGTCTGTGCTTTCTATGAAACAGCCCATTACCCTATTCTGAGAAGAGACTGAGGCTTCTCTATTTGTCTCAAAATGACTTTCCACTATTAGCATTTGTATTTAGCAAAAAGTTGTCCATATTTCACTCGGTGGCGGGGCAGGGGGAAGGACAGGACAATTTGCCACATCCTAAAATGAAATTATGCCCACCACATTAGACTCAAAAACCTTTCATCAAAAGCTTATATACTTAGCCATCAACAAAACAGTTATGATAAAAACTGTACATGTATCGCTTTAACATGAATAATAAGGTTGTTTGCTCATGGAATTTTTAAAACCATGAGTCAAATCCCAGTTAAACTGCTATGGTCTGAAGTATTTCAGTCTCAAGACTTCATTGATTCTGTGTATCTATGATTTCTAGGACTCCCACAATACTTAGACCAAATGATGAAGTATCAACCCATTCACAGAGGGCTAACACCACTGGCAGATGAAAGAAGATTGAATCTGTCCACATTTAAACAGCAGCACCACCCATCAGGAATACCAACAGCCACTTCATATTAGGGAGGTATCAAATGACAGGAGGACTAGAAGATAAAACTATTTGAGGGGAACATTTAAAAGCCTCACTAGACATTGTCTACACACTGGAAGCAACTTGGCAATCCATGAAAACAGCGAAGTGTCATTCCACAGCACAGATTTCAAATGGAAGTCTTATGGTCACGAGCTCTAAGAGTTAGGAAAAAAAGAAGCATATGTACATACATACACACACACATGAAACTGGCTTCAGTAGTCGAGAGGCACCAGTCTGCCCTCAGCTTTAAGATAATGCAAGAAAAGCAGCTTTTATCTTGATTCTGCATTGATTTCATTGGTTGTATTAATTCTACATGTACCCAATTTAAAAGATAGCCATGTAAATAAAAAGCCCTCTATTTTTCAATTTAAAATAAATCAAGTGCAACTTAACATGCCAGTAAGCCAAACTATCAAGTAAAAGAGGAATATACTGAATTCTAAAGTATATACTTTGAAGGGCAAAGTAAGTTTTTCTAAACAATTTTCCTTTTTGATGAAGATCTGACAGCACAACTTTAAAGCCTTCTGTGACTAAGTCTTAAGAGTCACAAAATTTAATTTCTTTTCATGTAAAATCCCTTCTACAACATCAGTGAGGGTTCAGCTCATCTTAGGTATTCAGTAAGAAGATTCATATTTGCTTGTATGTGCGGTGTCAGAATTTTATTAGGTTTGAGAAAAGCAATTTTACATTAAGTATTCCGGGGAGTTCTTGGGATTGACTTATACTTAAAATGGCTCAGAAGACCAAATCTAACACATAACCATAGCAGCCAGCCACCCAATTTTAAGCTGCAAGTAAATTTCAAATTGAGATTCTAACTTGCTTTGGAAAACATGCTTGATTTCATATCAGATGTTTCCACAGTATCCAACCATTTTTTATTACTGACTTTTTAACCATTTATTGCTAAAAACTCAGTGTACAACTGCAGGACTTCAATCAAGTTTGAGCTCACTGTCCTGCATACAAAAAAGACAATATATTCTGTAATGCTTCCACTTCAGTCAATAAATAACCTCTTTTTCATGTGAGCTAACAAAATACTTCTCATAGAATAAAAAGGACCCCGTAAGAAAGTTACCAGTTCTCTCCACTGGTAATCTTAAATATTAATATAAACCTAAACTGAGCACACAAAAACTTAAGATACTGAAACAAAGGAAACAGATAGCTGAATCCTACACACAGGACGGTTCGCTTAAAAGCTCAGAAAGACATAAAATCCCCTTCATTTGAGAAAACAAAGTTCATTTTAACCTGAGTATACCTGCTGCTTTCTCTTGGATCATGCATCAGGCTTCAATCTCACCAGGTTACCCCATCTGTCAATAAAAAAACCCTCTCTGACCTCAAATGAAAATTCTGTATATACAAGTGTACTTGTGGGCACACACATAGATACATGCATAAATAAAAGCAAAATACATAGAATTTGTCCTATGGCCAATGGAATAACCAGAATTGTCAAAGAAAAAAATCCAATCTTCAGAGCTGTATCAATAATTAGCAAAAGCCCATCTAGTTATGAAGGTTCTGGATTCCAGGAGTAACCAGACAATCCTCTGACCAAGGCTGTGAGACTAGCATTAGCACAGTGAATGCATATTCTGAGAAATTATAAACTAATTTTTAATTTTTCCCAGCTCTGTAATGAACAATTAAGGCTGATGTATATCTGTAGATACTTCACTCATGCTGTAGGAAGATTTGATAAACAGCAAGAAAGCTAAGATCTATAACATGAAATACACTCTGATTACTAAATGCTGTCTTATAATAGAGATGACCAACTTTTGAAATACATGGGGTTTTTCTAAAAAAACTCCTTTGGGAACAAGTTGAAGTTCAAATGAGGTTGTGATGTAGGAGGAACCAAGAGATAGCAAAAAATCAGATTTTTTTTTTCCTCCCCCTAAAATGTGATTTGTTATCACTGGGAGGAGAAATACTTTTTGTAAAGCTGCTCTTTTAATTGTTGTTATCCCTGCAGGATATTTAATTTGCGCTCCTTCCCGCAGTACAATTCTTAAAGATTATGTTTGCCCTTTTTCGATGGTTCTTCAAGTTGGTGCAGTTCAAAATGTGTTTACACAGAAAGCCTGTAATCTGTCTGTGCTTTTTGCTAAAATTCAGTCATAATTGACATTTTGAGACAGACTTGGTTCAGAAGGAGCCGCAGTTCCAGGTCCCTGCTCATGGCACAGCCTTTTGTTAGGCTACTAGAAACAGGTGGCACTAACAAATGTACCAATTTCCAGTCTTTAAAGGGAAAATCCCAGGTTTTTAACATCACTAAAACAATTACATCTTTTAACTCATGCTACTGGTTTACTGGTTTGGAGTGCCAGTCTGTACTTTAGAAAAGCCTCCAAGAGAACACAGCATCACAAGGCTAAGCATCTGTCTGCTGGAGGAGAGGGACAGATGCTACACCAGCCCATGGAGTTGCCTCTTGTGCAGGGTAAAGCTCAATAACTGCAGTCTTCCATCCCTGTAACACAGGCAAAGGCCCAACATTTAGTGCAGCTGAAGCTCCTTTGGTGACATTACTATAGACACCAACAGTCAAGAAATTTGATGTGAAATACCCCCACATGCTTGTTTCAACCTGCCTCTGGGGAAGAGCTACCCAAAAAGTTTTCAAGGACTGATGGTTCTGAATGCAAACTGGGTCAGCCACTGAGGCCTCCTACTCCAGCCAACACTGCATTTATTTGAAGTCTAGCAGTGTTAATGTGATTAGTCATTCCTCTAATGTATTTAGCCAAGAGAAGTTAGGGGATTTTTTTCTTTTTTCTTACACTTTTTTTTGGTCACATTTTCTTCTTCCAAAATAAAAATCACACATTTAAAAATAGGCATCTTACTACTCAAAAAAGCGGGATGTCTGTCTTTCATGGCCATGCCTAATAATTTTGCAATCAAAAATTTTAAGACATTTGTAAGAGCTTAAAACCAAGCTCCCAGAGATGAAGGCACAGATATTTATATATCGAGCTTTATTTGGAACAGTATCTCCTATATAATCACAAGAAAAAATTCCACAGGGCTTTAAAAACAGTTGCAATATTAGCACTGAAAAGGCACTGGGAGGGAGGGGTGGGTGTGTGAGATGAGATTTTTAAACAGATGGAGAAGTAGCAGGACAGGTGCTGTGGATGAAGCGCTCTCAGAGATTGTGAGAAGATTATGCTAAGGTAGGCAGGATTTAGTAAATCTAGAAAGTGTATGGGAGTTCACGAACAAGACAGCAGAAGTAGGACAACAAATATCCATAGCAGATTTCAGTGTGATTTCAATCTTGACACTGATTTATTATTTTGGAAATTAATTCAAAATCACACTTTTTCATTTACTTTATTTTAAACCTAGCAGCTCCACCCTGGCTGCATTAAAAAAACCCAAACAACCCATCTCCAGAGCACCAGAATCAAGCAAGCCAAAAGGTTATTTTCAAATTGAATTTCTTCCATATTGTGCTGAACACTTCACCTCTTCACTAGTGAAACAGAAAATTAGTTATGACGGGAAACAAAAGGAGAATGAATTTCAAGGGTGAGGGATTCACACAGACAAAAAATACCTCCTAAAGAAGGGGGGTGGAGGCCCCACAACATCCGTGAAAGAAATGGGATGCAGCAGTCATAAAGACTGATAAGAGGAACAAAATATTCAAGTGGCAAAGGCTGCACTAACAACAGTCATCTTTGTTGAGGAAAACAGGAGACACAGGGTCTGTGCAAGGGTCAGTAAAAGCGATACTGGAAACAGCTAAGGGTCGTTTACAAACAGTACTTTTCATTTTACAATTTCGAAGCACTGTTCAGGTCTTTATTTTCAAATGAGTGACCTTGATATGAGGGTAACACATCCAATTCTCAGAGGAGCAGCTCAGCACTTTGGAATGATTCAAGCCTTTGGAAGTGCCTCACATAGCATGTATAACTAATATAGCCAAGCTGTATCAGCCAAAATTTTCAGATTTCCTATTTTCAATATTTATACTAATCAGAGAAAAACTTGAGCTATAGGCAGCCATAGATCTAACCAGGGGCACAGAAAGGACAACATTCAGCTGCCATGCTTTCTGTCCAGCTGCTGTCAGAAAGCCAAATGTCAAGGAACATCAAGAGAGCAAGCAATCTTCTTTAAACAATTAAGACACTCTTTAAGCATAAGGCCATCAGTACTTAAAACCAGTGTTAAACCTTCCACATATTATCAGATCAAGAGGAAAGTGTAGCAAAATGGTCTTTCAACCACTGCATCCAAATAAAGGCATGTAAGACAGCACTGTTTAAGTCAGATTGCCTGTTGCTAGGGTATGGGATTAAAAGCATTTTGTACACAGCATTTAAGAATTAAGTTTTACAACATGCTGAATTCAACAGCCACACCACATAGGCCAGACCCTCTTTTAAAAAGGTACAGTAGCAGAACCACCCCCCCAAAACACCATACCAAACTATTATCCTGAGACCACGGAAAAGTATCAGCTGCTATGCTGCAAATCCAATTTTGTTTTGGTTCCACAACTGTATAAAACAAGCTCAGGAAACAGAATCAACACGTAAGAATCAACACGTAAGAATCAACACGTAAGAATCAACACGTAAGAATCAACACGTAAGAATCAACACGTAAGAATCAACACGTAAGAATCAACACGTAAGAATCAACACGTAAGAATCAACACGTAAGAATCAACACGTAAGAATCAACACGTAAGAATCAACACGTAAGAATCAACACGTAAGAATCAACACGTAAGAATCAACACGTAAGAATCAACACGTAAGAATCAACACGTAAGAATCAACACGTAAGAATCAACACGTAAGAATCAACACGTAAGAATCAACACGTAAGAATCAACACGGAGAGAGGAGACAGAGTGAAAAGGACAACGGTCAAACAAGAAATGTGTGCCCCAAATGGAAATGAGATTATGTTTTGAGAAAATACCAAGTCAGGCAAGGACTCTTAGTATTAAAGGCAAAGCATGTAAATGCTAATTCTGATATCTCATCCTTCTCTGTGGTCTAAATGAAGTCTTTTAAACAATATGATCATAGCCAACATAGAGGGATCTTCCCTTGTTTTACTAAAATGTTGTCCAAAAGGTAGCATTAGGCAAGAACAGATTTGATGTTCAAGACAAGTTCAATAACTGGGGGCATGGAGGCCAGAAAATTGAGTGGGAGAAGATGCAACACCGTAAGTCATTTAGATATGGAAGAGCTCAGGACTTAAGAAGGAAGAAGGTAGGCCTTCTTAATATAACCTTCATAGCTTTGCCCTGCTTGCTCCCAGCTACTGCTTCACAAAAACCTGAATGCAGGCAAGACTCAAAAATATGCATGCTAATCAGTGTTTTGATAAGGAATGCAACAACACTACCACAAATACTGCTGGATGGCATCCGAACTTAATATAACTGTCTACCTATTTATTGTCTCAATCTCATCTTTAAACATACATAATTCCATCAATTAGACTACGCATATTCAAGAGATACAAGCCACAACATCAAAACAAAAAGGTCTTGAGAAAACAAAACTTTCATTTGTCAGTTATATTCAACTACAGAGACTTAACAACATTCAAGTCTCCTGTTTTGACATTTCAGGAACAGTTCACAGATGTCTACTGCAATCTCCACATCAATGGGCTTCATGGCTAAAATAACCTGATGGATTTTACAGTGGATACCTTCACGGATAACAGGTAAAACTTTTTTCTTCCCCTACCCTAAAAAGGGTTTAATTCTTCATTCTTCCTATCTGTCTCTGCGTCCACTTGACTATTTCACGGAATTACAAAATGGTAGGGATTGGAAGGGACCTCTGGAGACCATCTAGACCAATCCACCTGCTAAAGCAGGTTCACTTACAGCAGGCTGGACAGAATCATGTCCAGGTGGGCTTTGAGTATCTCCAGAGAAGACAACTCCACAACCTCTCTGGGCAGCCTGTTCCAGCATCCTGTAACCCTCAAAGTAAAGAATTTTTTCCTCCTGTTCAGATGGAACTTTCTGCGTTCCAGTTTGTGCCCACTGCCCTTTGTCCTATCACTGAGCATCACTGGAAAGAGTCTGGTCTCATCCTCTTGACAACCATCCTTTAGATATCTATAAGCATTGATAAGATCCCCTCTCTCAGCCTTCTCCAGGCTAAACACATCCAGGTCTCTCAGCCTTTCCTCATAAGAGAGATTCTCCAACCTCATAATCAGCTTCGTAACCCTCTGCTGCACTCTATCCAGTTGTTCCATGTCTCTCAAACTGGGGAGCCCAGAATTGGCCACAGTACTCCTGATGTGGCCTCACTAAGGCAGAGTAGAGAGGGAATATAACTTCCCTCAACCTGCTGATAACACTCTTCTTAATGCACCCTAAGATACCACTTGGCCTTCTTGGCCACAAGAGCACACTGCTGGCTCATGGTTAACTACTTATCCAACAGGATTCCCAGGTCCATCTCTGCAGAGCTGTTTTCCAGCAGGTCAACGCCTAACCTATACTGGTGCAGGGGGTTATTCCTCCTTCGGTGTAGGACTCTACACTTGCCTGTATTGATCTTCATTGGGTTCCTCTCCATCAACTCTCCAGCCTGTCCAGGTCACAATGAACTGCAGCACAGTCTACAGGTGTATCAGCCACTGCCTCCAGTTTTGTATCATCAGCAAGCTTGCTGAAGGTACACTCTGTCCCTTCATCCAAGTTGTTGAACAAGACTGGATCCAGTTTAGATTTCTAATATATGCATGACCTACATGAATTGTCTGTGTTCAGGAAGCATTTGGACAATGCTCTGAGAGGTATGGTTTAATTTTTAGTCTGCCCTGTGTGGAGTCAAGAGTTGGACTCGATGATCCCTTCCAACTCAAGTGGTTTCAATAATTGATGTGAGAAGAATATACACACATTATTGTGTAGCATTAGTCTTAGAAGAGTTCAAATTTTAATCAATCTCATTATTATTGAATTAATAAATTCTTTCAATTAAGTTTTTCCTCTTTCATTTTATCGTTCATCTTGCATATAACTGACAGGAAAGGTGGACTAACCATTTACAACTTTTTCCTTATATTAACTGTATGAATTTGTTCCTATACTTTTTCTGTGTAATAAAAATGACTACCAACCACTCAGTAAACTCAAGAAATAAAACTAAATATTTCTATTTTTCCATTATTAATATCTGTGCATCTCATTTTATAAGCATCAGTCTCAGAACTCCTTGGGTATGCTGCACCAGTGGAGATTAAGGGCAGCATGTCTGGTGATAGGATAGCCAAATGGTAACTGGTGTGCCAGGAGTCAAAGCAGCGCCTCGGAAAGGTCAGGTGGGAGTTAGGCCTTCTCCCCCCAAAGAAAAGGTGACAGGATCACTAGCCCAGTTGAAGTGCTTCTACACCAACGCACACAGCATGGGCAACAAACAGGAAGAGCTGGAAGCCACTGTGCAAAAGGAAAACTATGATATAGTTGCCATCACAGAGACATGGTGTGATGATATGCACAACTGGAGTGCTGCACTAGATAGCTACAAGCTCTTTAGGGAGGATAGGCCAGGCAGGAGAGAAGGCGGAGTGGCTCTGTATGTTAGGGAGGGTTTTGATTGTCCAGAGATCAACTATGGTGATGAAAGAGTAGAATGCTTATGGATTAAAATCAGGGGGAAGGCCAACAAGGCAGATATCAGAGTGGGAGTTTGCTATAGACCACCCAACCAGGAAGAAGACGTAGATGAAATATTCTACAAACAGTTGGGAGAAGTCTCACGATCACTGCCACTTGTTCTTGTGGGCGATTTCAATTTACTAGATATCTGCTGGAAATTCAATACAGCAGTGAGGAAACAGTCTAGGAGGTTTCTAGGGTGTGCAGAAGACAACTTATTCACACAGCTGGTGAGGGAACCAACCAGGGAAGACTCCCTGCTGGACCTATTGTTCACAGAGAAGGACTTGTGGATGATGTGAAGGTTGGAGGCTGTCTTGGATGTTGTGATCACGAGATAATAGAATTTTCAGTTCTAGAAGCAGTGGCAGGGGGGTGGGGGGTTTGTCAGTAGAACTGCCATCTTGAAGTTCCAGAGGGCAGACTTTAACCTTTTTAGAAGACTGGTTGGCAGGGTCCCTTGGGAGACAGTGCTGAAGGGCAAAGGGGTCCAGGAAGCCTAGACAATTCTCAAGAGGGAAGTCTTCAAAGCCCAGGAGCAGGCTGTCCCAGTGAGCCACAAGATGAGCCCGAGGGGCAGAAGATGGGCCTGGCTGAACAGAGAGCTCTGGCTACAGCTCAAGAAGAAAAAGAAAGTCTATGGTCTATGGAAGAAGGGGCAGGCCACTCATGAAAACTTCAAGGATTTTGCAAGACTATGCAGGGAGAACATTAGAAAGGCCAAAACCCAATTAGAACTTAATCTGGCCACTGACATAAAGGATAATAAAAAAGTTTCTATAAATACCTTAAAAGGAGGGTTAAGGAGAATCTCCTTTGCTAGATGCAATAGGAAGTATAGTGACCAAAGATAAGGAAAAGGCTGAGGTGCTGAATGCCTTCTTTGCCTCAGTCTTTACTGGTCAGACCAACTCACTGGGTGCTTGGCCTCTAGAACCAGATGGCAGAGATGGGGAGCAGTAACGAGGTCCCATAATACAAGAGGAAATGGTACGTGAACTGCTGCACAGCTTAGATGTGCAGAAGTCTATGGGGCCAGATGAGATCCACTCAAGAATCCTGACAGAGCTGGCAGAAGTGATCACCAAGCCACTTCCCATAATTTACCAACACTCCTGGCTGATGAGGGAAGGCCCATTTGACTGGAGGTTGGCAAGTGTGACACTGATATACAAGAAAGGATGGAAGGAGGACCCAGGGAACTACAGGCCTGTCAGTCTGACCTCAGTGCCAGGGAAACTCATGGAGCAGGTCATCCCGAGTGTCATAATACAGCATATACAGGATAGTCAGGTGATCAGGCCCAGTCAACATGGATTTATGAAAGGCAGGTCCTGCTTGACCAACTCGATCACCTTCTATGACAAGGTGACCCATTTAGTGGACGAGGGAAGAGCTGTGGATGTTGTTTACCTGGACTTTAGTAAGGCCTTTGACACCGTTTCCCATAACATTCTTCTGCAGAAACTGGCTGCCTATGGCAGTGGGTGTACACTTCACTGGATAAAAAACTGGCTGGATGGCCGGGCCCAGAGAGTGGTGGTGAACGGAGTTCAATCCAGCTGGCGGCCAGTCACAAGTGGTGTTCCCTAGGGCTCAGTATTGGGGCCTGTTCTCTTTAACATCTTTATCAATGATCTGGATGAGGAGATCAAGTGCACTCTCAGTAAGTTTGCAGATGACACCAAGTTGGGAGGTAGTGTTGATCTACCTGAAGGTCGGGAGGCTTTACAGAGAGATCTGGACAGGCTGGATCGAATGGCTGAGGCCAGTTGTATGAAATTCAACAAGACCAAGTCCTGGGTCCTGCACTTGGGCCACAGCAACCCCCTGCAATGCTACAGGCTTGGGGAAGAGTGGCTGGAAAGCTGCCCAGCAGACAAGGACCTGGGGGTGTTGGTTGACAGCTGGCTGAATGAGCCAGCAGTGTGCCCAGGCAGACAAAAAGGCCAATGTCATCCTGGCTTGTTTCAGAAATAGCGTGGCCAGCAGGAGTAGGGAAGTGATTGTCCCCCTGTACTCAGCACTGGTGAGGCCACACCTTGAATACTGTGACCAGTTTTGGGCCCCTCACTTCAAGAATGATGTTCAGGTGCTGGAGCAGGTTCAGAGAAGGGCTATGAAGCTGGTGAAGGATTTAGAGAACCTATCTTACGAGGAGCAGCTGAGGAAACTGGGATTGTTTAGTCTGGAGAAGAGGAGACTGAGGGGAGACCTTATCACTCTCCACAACTACCTGAAAGGAGGTTGTAGGGAGGTGGGGGTTGGTCTCTTCTCCCATGTTACAAATGACAGGATGAGAGGGAATGGCCTTAAGTTGCATCAGGGGAAATTTAGGTTGGATATCAGGAAAAATTTCTTTACAGAGAGGGTCATTAAGCATTGGAACAGGTTGCCCAGGGAGGTGGTGGAGTCCCCATCCCTGGAAGTGTTTAAAAGCCGCGTGGATGTGGTGCTGAGGGACATGGTTTAGGGACCCTGGCAGTGCGAGGTGAATGGTTGGACTCGATGATCTTAAAGGTCTCTTCCAACCAGATGATTCTGTGTAACACGCTGTTAGACTGAAGACCTACTTCTCTCTACGATGCAATACTATACCTATTATTTTAGAACACACGAACAGGCAATAGGGTAGCAAAGACGATAGTGATATTAGCTATCAAATTACAAAGAGTTTCCTGTTATCCTAAAGTAACATAAAAGTAAAGGCACACACCCACCCACACTGCTGTCAGCAGATCTTTCCTTTGGCATTATCTGCAGAAAAAAGGATAGCCAGGGTCCTGTATTTTTAGGATAGCTTGCACACAATCTAGGGTAAGATTGCTTTTAGTAACAATCACGATGTCCATGAATAAGTCACTGAAGTTTTCTCCCAAAGCACAGTTACGCAGTTATAATTACACAGTAAATCATCTAATCCATCCCACACCAGAGAATAGCAACAAGCCTAAATTGTCCCTTAGACCACAGGAACATGTAACATCTGCTATGCTTTGTAAAATCATATGGTGGGGCAGAAAAAAGTGCTACCTTGGGAATCAGTCAATCAAAAAGTTCATTTAAATATGGGCTGGGGACAAACATGAAACCAATGAATATGACAACTCAAACATTACGCATAATAAAATTATGAAGTCAATCATGTGTCCTTTCACGGAAAACTACAGAATGAGTTTAATAAATACTACTTCCTCTGAGAAATAGGCTACCAAATTAGATATAGAAATTATTTTTAAATGAGAGCTTAAAAAAAAGTAGGTACTGCCTGTGTCCTTTCATTTAAATCGGGCACACATCACAGAACAGCCCTACCTGGAGCCATGGGGTTATGAGTACAGATAGCTCTGATCCTCAACTAAACAAAAGGTAGCTTCAGAACATTACATTTAACATGTCACACATGAGCATTTCAAATTCATGTGAATAGTAGTATCTACCTAAAGGAGAAGCAGCAGCAGTTTAAAAGATAATGTTCTTCATACATGCTTCCAAACCACAAATACACTTAGTGAAATCAACTAAAATTGCATTTAGAAAGCCTAGAAAATAGTATATTAACTACATATGAAATTATAAAAGTTTTTAGATCTGTTTGTTTTCACATTAATGAAATAGAAAAGTTGAAGAGAGTTGATTAATTAGAGCAGGCAAATGTATAAATGAATGTTTTTAAATGACTGGTCCAGTATTATGTGCTTTAGGTATTTATAGTCCTGTAAAAAATTGTGATCGAAGACCCTTAGGAAACATGCAACTTCAACAGCAGTTGAGGGTCTCTGCTAGAAGACAGAATGTGAAGTTTCAACTGCACTAGGTTTCTTTTGCATCCAAAACAGCTAAGCTGATAACATTTGTTAGTCTGTATTACAGTGTGTTAGAAGTAGAGCTAACAAAAAGGAGCGTCAGGTATACTACAACTAATCTCTCCGTACTGCTAAACAGCTATTATGAGATGTACTGCCTTTCTAGCAAGTCAGCTAGAGTAAAGTCCCACTGACATGGTATCTCTGTACTTGCATACCACTTTCCTCCCCCAACCCCACCAGACAGCTGTATTTGTAAATCAAATGAGGAAACTAGGAAAATTCTGTAATTGTATACCTGCAACTGACAGATTAACAGCAAGCATAAAGAACAGGAACTATTCTTTCAAAATAATATAAAAGGAATTTGTTGAGAGACCTGTACACTAGATATGGATTTGGAAAGACAGAATAATCAATACACTGGAAACTATTAAGCCAGGGCACAAAAAAGAGGTATGAGGGCATCTCCTGACTTTAAAATTATTTGTGCTTCTGAAGCAGTTAGATCACTAAAGAAAGCCCTAAACACCGCACAAATATAAAACCACAATGCAGCAAACAAAACCAGAACTATTTGAGACTTCAGCTGATTTCTCACAACAGGAAAAGAAAAAGGAGTAATCTCTTTGTGCAAATGATTCTTTTTTCAAGATACAAAGCTGACAGGCAGCTCATCTGAGAAGTCTTTGCACTTCAGCAACTACTGCTATCTGTCAGCCAGGCAACTAACCATGTTTTCTATAACAAGAGATTAAGACCAACTCAAAGGAACTTTCCATAGACACTACAGCAGATGTTTGTTTTCTGTTTTTAGCACTGTATCTGCCAAAAATATTTTGAGATTAATTGGCTCTAGCAGTTGCATACAAAAAAGGATATACTTAATTATCAACTCAGTGGCCTTAATAAATATGGGGGAAGTAAATGGCATGTGTAGTGCATTAACCAACACCACACAACTGGCTCTTCAAGAGTCTTACAGAGGATCTATGAGTCTTCTACAAACACAAAGAGGTCAACTTTCAAACTGCCAAAGGCAATTAAAGTAATGCAATTTAAAGAATAATTTTGCAAACCTCAAATCAACCTGTGCTACAAACAAATTTTTCAATGCTAAAGGATTTTTCTGGTCCCCCTAGTCCAGCAGATAGTCTTGTAACTGGCCCCTCAAACTAGCCACTTTTAGAACTGAGTGGTAAAATCAAAACTTGATGTCTTGCAATGTTCCTGGGAGTTTTATGTAGTTTAGGGGAAAGTGAGCAATAATTTGCAGTGCTATGGATAACCCCATGTCAAAAAGTGTTTGTTCTTTTTTTTTAAAACATTTCAGTGTAACCGGTATCAGTCATTTTAGTCTAAAGTCTTAGACACAGCTAGTATAGAGAGTTTTGAACTACTTGCACTTGCAGTCTGGACCTAGTGTTTATACTATGAGGCAGCCTAAGGATCCTACACAGCAGTACTGTAGCTTCAACAAGCCTTCAAAGAGGACAAAGTACAGGGAACTAACAGCCAAAATGAGCTCTTGTACTAGAGCATCAAAAAAAAACCAACCACATTAACTTTATCTAAGTCACTTTCTTACAGTACAGCTAGTACTTCTCAAAACCCATGAAAAGAAAACAACACTGGCAACAACTCCAGAAGCAGTTTTCTCCATTTCAAGGCTTACAGAGGCTTTCCACCTGCAGTTCTTAACACAATGTTTACCCTGTTTGGAAAAGAGAACCTGTTTGGGCCAAGCTGAATCGGAAGCATGGAAGGACTAAATATTTACTTCTGGAGATTGAAATCAGGACAATTATTGTTACAATTAGCTCCTTAGTTGTAAGGTTTGCTGCAAGAGCCTGGCAATCTGTTCAGGGCAGCCTGAACCGGCCTGACTGCACACGTATTTTCCTCCAACATTACAACCCTCACAATCATGATGAATCCTCTTACACACATTGAAAGCATCCACTCAGTGAAAGATTAGCATAATATTAAGGCCATCTGAAGTACAGAAATGAACAGCACTGAATGTTTTATTGTACAGCCATTTGGTTATGCGCAAGAGGGAGCAACCCAGCCAAGACATCTGCAACAATTACCATCATTACAATTTTTTGCACAGTTTTCGGAACTCTGGTCAGCACCTGCATGTTGACATGGAAGCCGCAATGCACTTCCAGGGCCTATTCTTAAGGAAAGCCAGACTGGCAAGACTGAAGAACCAAAATACCAATCTGCTTTGGCACAAAATTAAGTGGGCACAGAATACTCCACCTTCCTTATAAAGCTCAGTATTACAAGGCTAAACATCCAGACACTTTTTTTTTTTAAATGGAAAGGGCCTATTTAAAACAATATTCCTCCCTCTGTTCATAAACCTAGTATGACAGTCAAGAGATACCACTCTACCACTTGTAGCTGGCTATTCCCTTTTCCTGTCCTGGCTCAGATAAGCTGAAAGCATGAATTAAGTCACATTCATGGCTGTCCCAATTCACCTACCTGATATAGGGATCCCTCCCAGACCTGCGCTGTGTTGTGGTGGGAGATTCAAGTCCAAGAAATTACTATTTGAGGTGGGATTTGCTGTGTGGTTCAAGTGCATGATGCTATTGCGTGGGAAGGCCATCCAAGGATAGCGAGCTGCTTGGCCTGGAAAACTGAAGGAGTTGTAAACTGCTCGATGCTGTTGAAACTGTGGGAACCTCTGTGGCATGACTGGAAAGGTGCTACTGAGAGAGTTGGCATTTGTGGGTGCAGCAGGATGCAGGAATCCAGACCCCGGCCCTTTGGCAGTTGTAGTGTGTGGGGTAGGGTTCTGAAGAGATGTGGGCGACAGGGAAGGTTGGTCTTGGACTGACAGTTCCTTCTCAATCAGGTCTGCTAAGGCTTTGCGGGTGATGTCAAAGGGGTCAAACCCTAAGTCGTCCTCTTGCTGTTTGGAGGAACCAAACCCAAAAGCTGCTTGCCAGTCTGTAGAGGAGGATACTGGTATAGTTTCTGTTGGAGAGGAGAGGAACAGGATTTAGAACAAGAATTAGTAACTATTTATCCATACAAAAATTTCAGCCTCAGTGTATCTGAATCTATATTGCCAGTTATCTTCCATATACTACTACTTTATACATTCCACAAAGACACCTTATTCATCATCTTAGAATGCCATTTTCAGATCAAACTGTAATAGATTTCTACTAAAGGTGAAGTGGTAAAAGTAGCAGAACTGCTCTGTTCCTGAATACATAAAAGCCTTGTAACATAAGTAATTTCAGCAATAGCACCAAGTAGAAAGAGACTACTAAACACTTGCTTAGAACCTTCTTTACACCCATATTACTTGATGGAAGTGTGACCAAGCAGACTTTAAATAAATTTGTTGTTCAGTTCAGTATTTTGCTTTCAGTATTAACACTGTGCTTCAGTTCTGCTTCTCAAAGGCAAAACCTCTGCACAGAGGTTAAAAAAACAAAACCAAAAACCCCACTGTCTACCATTACGAAGGAAAAACAAGCCAAATTCTTGAGCAGACATCTTCATAAAACAAAAGGAAACAAGGAACTGATTACAAGATATTGTTAAATATTTTGAAGCAGTGTTGAAAAAAAAGGGGCTATCAGAGTTTCCCTGCATTTTCAATTACTACTTCATTTTATCATACTGTTTAAGTTTCTTATTCAGGATCATCAGTGAATGCTGGGTCTAGTTTCACCGTATTTTTCCTCAAAACTGTGACAATACAAGCTGATGAGTACGAGGTAGAATTGCTCACAACATTAACTCCCTCTGCTGGTAGGAAACCTGGTTTGCTGCTTTAAGAGGTTAAATTTGAGGTCAATATTCTCTCTTAGAAAAGAAATATACACCTCTATTTTCACTCTAAAATCCATGACAACAAATAAAATGACCTGCTAGACAGACAAAACCTTGTACTTTGTATTCTTATTTAAATAGCAACCACACATTTGATATTAATTGTGAAACAAACAAGATCTCTACTACCTGGAAATTGTCTCTCACTGCTACTTAATCCTCACAAAATTGATACTTAGAGCACCTTAGCAGCAGGTAATTTCCGTGGTAATAAATATTGTTTACAAACAGGGTTATGACATCCAGAAGTCAGATAAACATCAAAAGAAAACTTATGTTCTATTTATTACTGAAAATGTTGCATTTAACTTTCTAACAACTCCCTCAGATTTATAATTTGTGAGCTCTTAAACACTGTTAACCATTCCCGAGACTATATAAATACACCTAAAATAATGTTTCATTCATATAAACTGGTATTTCATAGGAAGGTATAGGTAGCTTTCAGTTGTTGCCATTAACCATATTTTTATCTTTTCTGAATGTATATAACCTCACCTTCAGATAACTATGCAGGATACTAAAGAAAATTCTGAATTCCACTGCACAGCTTCTGATGTTAGAATTATAGATTATAACAGCTTGTTACACCAACATATACTGACAAGACATATTTTCCCCACTCTCAATAAAAACCTGTAACATTAAATATTAAGCATACGTGTCACCTCACAGAGGCACATGGCTAAGAAAAACTAAAATAAGCACTCCGATAATTTAGTCATGCAGCTGGAAAACTCTGTACAGTTTCTTTTAGAAGAAACACTTAAATCGATGCAATTCATTCATAGTTAAGTGACAAATTTTAATAATTCGTGAAGGTGGGAAAACACAGCATGGAGCAAGTTCTAGAGTTTTTGTTTCAACACAACTTTAGACATCGGTTGCAAAAGCAAGCAATACCTAGTCATATAACCTGTGTACATACCTGATGTGAAGAGGCTCTGTGGTTCTGGTGCTGTGGGCCAGTCATTTGAAGTCTGTGGAGAGCTGGGGAATGGAGGAAGCCCACTGGGGATGGGGTTAGGGTGCCGAAAATTGTCAGAGAAGAGCGACTGTGATTCTGTTACAGCCCCTTCAAAAGGAGACCGTGTGCTGTGATTAGATGAACTGATGGGTATGACTGGATTGGGTTTTGTTAAACCAGGCGGTGGAGAAGGTGTGTCACTGTTTGTTAACTACAGGCAAGAGAGGAAGAGAAACAATTAGGACTTAAGTGTTTACATATAAAATATTCTTCATTAATACAGTTGAAAAATATCCTGGAAACATTTGTCTGCCATTAGGTTAGTCAATATATAGTTCAGTGCAAGGTCAAACATTAAAAAAAAAAAAAAAATCAATTTAGCAAGTAGCATTTTTTAGTTTTGTTTAAAATTATGATACAGTGCGGAAATTACTTGCTTCTCAAACTACAAGTAGCACCAAGCCCTCAAACTCAATTCTTACTTTCACAGCGATTATCTTTATGTCTTACCTGCTGGGAGCTGTCACCATTTCCTATACTGAGGGAATCTGAAGGTTTGTCGATAGGGCTGCAAAAGTAGGAGGGGAAAAAGAGACGGTAAGACACTCAAGTATTTAATGTGAAAGTCAACATTTGCTTTTGTACTGGTAGAAATGCCTTGAAATAAAGACAAAACAAAATTAATTAGGATAAATGAAGAGGGAAAAAGTCCACATTATAAGAATTTATCTAAATCATAAGCATTTCAATCATTTGCCATATACTGTAATACTTCCCACCACTCTCCACTCTGCTTGTTGACTGCCCTGTTAGGGAACAAAAGGAGTTTTAAACATATTCACAGTGACTCTATGCCATTCAAAAAACCAGGACTCTTGTACTATGGCAGTATTCCATAGTAGTAGTAGCATAGATGGAACTAACTGGAGAGAAACTTGGGACAGGTTTGTTTTCCAAATGGTGAAGTTGTCAGTTCCCATACAAGTTCAAAATAAATCTGGGGAGAGATAAAAAATTAAATTAACTATTTAGTCCTGGTGGCAATTTAAGCTTCCCACTAGCCTTCAAGCTTTAACTAGTGGAAGTTAGTTCTAAGGCAAGGAAACTGAGTTTTGAGATGACAGAAGGGGAAAAATGCAGGAAAAGACATAGCATAAAAAACTACCAAGAAACATAGAGAGAATAAGAGATAAGATACAGCAGAAACTACCTCTGAAAGCTATTCACTGGAAATTAACATGATTTGGCTGAAATGGCACATCTCAGGATTCAAGATTCTGACACACATCTGTGCATTGCCTTAATTACACTAAATACCACACTAATCAAACAGTATTAGTTCAAGTTCAGATTAAAATCTCTGCTTTCCAACTTCAAGGTATTTTCATTTTTGTCTGCCTCTAAGAGAAGATGCACAAGCATCACGCTGCACAGCCCAAAACACTGGTCCCACAAACAAGGACCAGAAGTAAGAACATTAACTTCAGTTCCATTAAGAGGTCAGAACGTGATATAAGTCAAATTACAGGCATGATGCATTAGCACAAGACAAACATACAGATATAGAAATTATTTTAACTGGGTGCAGATCTCAGATTCTAGCTACACCTTGTTTTCAAACATCCCTTGCTGCTGCAAGGTTTAAATGTTGCATATAGCCACACATCAAGGTCAAAAATTGTTAAGCTTGCTTCCCCCCGATTTGTTCTCCCCGTCTCGGAATAACTAGTCAAAACTCTACAGAATCCATTATTCTCCATTCTAAAGAAACTGTGTAAGAGTAATCCATCCATAAAAACAATTTTTGTGCAAAAGAACAGTGAGTCGGTGTTTCAAAAAGATAACTGAAGCTCAAATATTTATCATTATAAAAGAAAGAGACATATATTTGCAAACAAGCATTACTCCAGTGAAGATTTACAAATATTTTCCACTCAGTGGTCAAGCCCCATGAAAAAAGTTCCTCCATTTGGAAAAAACTGCCTTGGTTAGTGATTTCTGAATACCTGTAACCTAAAAGATTGCTGTAGACTCTTCACTACGCAATCATTCCTACTGTAGAGCTGATACTCCAGTCAAATTATTTTCCAAAGCTGCTGATGAAGTCACAATGCTGCAGTTTAAGAAGTTACGTGTATGACAACTTTTAATGACAATCTAAACACTGAAAATGTTTATTATACTTGAACCTGCCTAAGGAGCCTTTAATTGTAAGACAGGTTTTCAGCCTTCAGGAATGAATAAGATACATTATCTACTGGCTACAATATTTTTATTTACATTTAGAACATTTTCATGAAAAGGAAGCTGCATGTCACTACTGAGATGCAACCACAGGACCTCTGATCAAACCTCAGTGGGACTACTAGTAAGCCTAACATGAAGCTACCATTTTCAACATCACTCACAACATCACTGCATCAGTTCAACATTGTTTTAAAATGAAGATCAGCTACCTAATCAGCAACACCATTTCTTAAAACATTAGGGTTTACCTTGTTATTTTCCCATCCAACTTCTCAATGAGTCCAACCAATATTACCATAAAAAAACCAAAACAGCACAACTACATACTACCATCAGAACTACAAGTAACGCTTATGATGGAAGAGGACATCAGTTCTGTCCAAGGAGGGCACCAAAACAGGAAGAAATGTTGGCTAGCAATAAGGAAGTTACTGCAAGCAGATGAATTACTTCCTCTGCACAAAGCAGCCTCAGTTGAATCTGCTGCCCTATTGTTTCTGTTACCAGCTGATCATCAGGGAACCCTTACCTCTGCAGTTGTGTTTCTGGAACACATCATTGTAAAGCGAGGATAGATACTCAGCCCTAATACTTAGCTTCCTTCTGTTGAAGCTTTTCCAAGTGACAAGCCTCCTGATGTATAGCAACTAGCGTGATACTTTTGTGGAAGCTGCTGTATAGAAATGAAGGGCTCAGCTCTTGCTGGGACCATGCAGCTATATAGGCTATTGATCCCTCAGTTATTCAGTTCCCCTCAGCCCTTACGTGGACCATCACTTACTAACTTCATGTTAGGGTTCCCCTGCTCAATCTGCCAATCAGTCTTTTTGGCATGGGCTAGGCAAAGCCCAGGTTTTTGTGACCTGATCAGGATTTGAATCCAGCTCTCTAACCAAAGAGAGAGACTGGAGAATCATTCCCTCCACACCAAGGAGTGAGAGAGAAAGTAAGCTATCTGAAGTATAAAAGGCAGCACAATTACCCGAAATCTGAGTCTGCACCATCTGGAGTCATGTGTTCTGGGTCTGTGCCATTTTCTAATATAGGAGGCGTTTTCCTGTGTTCCATTGTTAAACCGTTGGCTGATTTACTTGAACTCTGTAATGATGGCCAGGCATCTTTGTTATTACTGTTGGGTCTGGAAAAAGGCAAGAGTAAAAAAAAAAAAAAAAAAAAAAGAGTTCAAGTTATGAAGAAAGTGTTTTTAAAATTGTAAGCACAGGGGAAATGAATCCTTGTGCCAGACAATCCATAAGAATAGATTTATCTGAATATTATTTCTCAGATTTTTGATGGTGATGACTTAAAAAAAAGAATTAGTGGGGTAGGGAGGGGAGAAAGGAAACTGGGGGGAATTCTGTTTTCTTCACCAAATAGATGAGCATTGGCAGAGCAATTAAGTCCAAACTTGTCCATTTGGGGGAGAGGTAAAAAAAAAAAATCCACTGACAGCTTCAAGTATCCAGATCTACAACTCATTTAAAATTATTTGCTTTATCCCATTAATATTTGTAAATTCTGTAAATAATAAACTAATTTTTTAAAAAAATAAATGTTTTATATTCCAGGCCCTATCAAGCCTAGTCCCAAAAGATGAAGTTTGTGTTTTACACCTACTCAAGAGTCCACAGCTTTACTAAACACACCATGAGACCAGTCAGACCAATTATTCAAGTTACTACTCCATTTCTAGTTTAAAGCCATAATTACTTCCCTTTTACAAGGTAACATAAAATTTCATTTCATAGTGCACATTAGATCTGAAAGAAGGTCAAAAGAGGACTCAAAGCCCAAGTTTTTTCTGAAAATAGTTAAATTTTATACAAATTGAAGCAAGCTGGAATATCATCTATAACTGAATGCATTCAAATGCAATGTTACCCACTAATCCTACAATCTTACTGTACATTGTGTTCTCCAGTTTTTATATTTACTTTAGCTTTTAGTTTGCTTCAATTAGGATCCTTTTTTTAGTGTTCAAGTGCTTTCATCATAAGGAACAAACTTTCAAAAAAAGTATGGTAAACTACGTATGTTCCTCCTTCAGTAGTATGTTCTTATTACATGGTTCAATATTTACTCTGTATCTCTAGATCAACTTAAGTTCACAGAATCTGGAAATTCCTATAGCTGCTTATAACAAACACAAGTATTTACTACTCCTATTTTGATAAAATTTATGTTACTAGTTACCCTCAAATCTCAGTTAGTAGTGTAAGATTTGCTATTTTACCTCCATCGTTTCTCATACACGAGAGACTTGACATGATTTACAGATCTCATCTCTGCTTTGTACACATTTGAAGTAAGTTAGAGAGCAAGTTAATCAGATATCGAACATCAAGGAATGAAGACACATGATCATCAGCTCAATGTCAGTCATTCAGCATTCTCACCCTTACAAAAAATGAGCTGTAATCTATATACGGCAAGACTTTCAATCCATTAACTGATTTATTTTAAACATAAGATTTTTAAATTTATCCACTGCAGTGCAAAGCCATCTCCGTACTAAAACTGATTTTTAAATGTCTCAGTTAAAAGTCCGTTTTGTATTCAAGGACAACAGTAAAAAGAAACTGGTTTACATTTTGGGGGGGGGGGGGGGATTTTGTGTGTTTTTGTTTTAAGTTCAAAGCTGCATGTTTCTAAAGAGCTGTTTTCTAAAATACCAGCAAGTCCTTAACAAGTGTTTCCACTTGTAGCATAAGAAAGCATTCATTTCAGTTCTTTAGGAACAGTTTAGGAGGGGGGGGAAAAAAAAAAAAAAGAGAGCTTTACCTGTTTCAAATGTGGAATATACCTCGAACTGTAAACAAATGCAGTCAACTGTGACTATCAAGTGATATACTAAGAGACGATTTTAACATTTGCCTTCAGCAGCAAGAAAAAAGGTCTGTGAGTAGGACCTTTTGAATTAGAACACCACTGGGAAAAAGCATTTATGCACAGTTTAAGAAACTGTTTTCTACTACTGGATATTTACAATTAAACTTCTACTATTTAGAACTCAACTTCTGTTCAGTTCCAGTGTGAAACAGAAATCCTGCACCCCAGAAACACAACAACCACCACAAAACTGTCAGAGGCTCTGACAAACTGCCAGAAATATTAATATCCTATCAATGAATCAGACAAAAATAAGAACCTGACTGGGCAGAAAGCTGTGAAGGAGAACACCACGCATTCATCGTCTCACAAGCTACATTTTCTACTGATGAGACAGGACTTACAGAAACATCTCAAAATCCCAGCTGCAAGAAGAAATTCACTTTGCAACCCAAAAGGTGGTGCCTAGCCATTAGCAAAGAACAGAATCTGTGTTGTGAAGATGCTGTTCAGCTGATGAGAGAAATTAACTCCAGACCACTTGTTGCCTTTAAAGTAACACACAATTTTTTCCACAAGCACCACAGACCGGCCAAGCTCCAATTCATAATTGTTTTGCAAAGGTTTAAAAGTTTGCTGCAGTTTCAGATAAAGCACTCTTTCCTCATTGGTCCCACTTGCTTTGCTGGGATCTAATTAGGTTTTAAATTAAGATTAGTTCAGACTTTGAACATAAAATAATCAATACACAAATGCAGGAAGTGGTATATCTGCTTTATTCACTGCACTCTAATTCCCAGTCAATATTAAACCAGTGCCCAAGAAATAAGAAGTGGCACAGTCCTTAAGGAAGATCCAACTGGAGGTCCTGACCACTTGCAGTCAAAGAGTGTATGACACTTCCTCCGTAAGTTAAAGGAAAATAATCCCAGTACACCAGCTGGGATACTAGTTCTCAGAATTACATATTGCCAGTGGAGCTTGAATAAGCAGAATATTAGATACAGTACCCACTTGTTTGCTTGAACTGTTGAGCAGTGATGCCGCCAGGGGCAAATTAACTGAAAAATTCAGTAGTGAATAAACTGGAACACCACACAAACCCCGATTTTGAGGCCAAAGTGCATTCAAAACACAATCTAATCCTGCCCATCCCTATTTCCACCCCACCCATCTCATTATGAAAATCCCACAAAAAGGAGTGGAAGAAACTGTTAACCATTTTTATTTCTATCTTAAATATGACTTCTGGATAATGTGGATAATTCACCTAAGTATTGATGACCTTAGGCTTTAATTTATCTTTGTATGATTATGTACTCATATGGAGAGAAATATTTTCATAGTTTACTGAACAAACTACTTCAACAGAATATTATTTTAACAAGCAGTAATAAGTGATATCTGCAATTACAATATAGCGAAAAACACATCATTTAAGCTTACTAGATGAAAGCAAGAAATTTTATTCACGTCTCGTGAATCCTTCCTGACACAAAAGAAAGAAATTGATTTTATTTTTTGTTTTCAAGGTCCTTACACCTAATTTTAGGACAATGCTATAAATCATCATGTAAAAAAACCACAATAAAAACACAGATCAAGACTATATGGTGTCTCAGTTGTGAGAGTACAAACTGCACTCATCATGATACCATACCAAGAAAACTAACAGCTGGTCTTTAATACTATGCTCTTATGCAAATGTAAAATACAAGGTCTTCTTTGAGAGTAAGGATACCTCGTTCTGAACTAGTGATCCAAACACACACAGCAGAAAAACTTTTTTTTTTACTAAGACAGACTGACTCTTACTTTGTATTAAACCAAGTGGTGCATATGTCTCTGCATGGAGAAAACCAGTATGAGAGTTTATCATATAATAGTCACTAAAAAGAGCAAGCAACTTAGGAGAGGCAGTACGAGTAAGAAAGTTTTCTTTGTGAACAACTAGAAAGAAATCATATCCAGGCAGTCCAGCATCAGTACTTACGCATCATACCTCTGCAGTGCTGTCACTTTGTTCTTGTTCTTGTCAACTGTACCCGTAGATAATTGGAGAAAGTTGGGGTTTAGTTTGTACAATTCTTGCAGTAGTTTCTGTTCATATTCCTGGTGCTTACCCGCCTAAGAAAAGAGAAACTCGCAGTGAATTAATACTGGTTTAATATATAAAGCTACAAAAAATGTTTATATATAAATGAATGTATGTACATCCCAAAGCTTAGTAATTGAGCTTTAACAACTTAACATGTTACTCCTGATTGAGAAGTGCTGTTTCGAGTTTCAATCTCAGACATTATCTCAAGAGATCTAAAGCTTGCCTAGAAACCACTTGCATGTATTTACTAATTTGTAATTTTTCTGGAGACCTCTAAAGCAGAAAAACAGTTACAACCTTTTGAGAACTTGCTCTTCAGTTCTAATCAAGAGCTTCACAATATCCCTTCTAAATCACAAATGGCTAAACCTCCAAGGCAGCCTGCATTAGATATACCAACCAAGCTTTACAGAAGATGGAAAGGAGCAAAGAGTTTCTCATTTAACCCAAAAGTTCCAAAATAGAAATAATTTCATATTGGCTTAATAAAAACAGCTGAGGTGGTCTGAGTGTTAACAATCATGTGACAAGGACTATATCCTGAGCAATAACCGATAAATCACTATTTTTAATAAAAGAATATTTCAATTTTTCAGTTAACTAATTGAATTAACTGAGAACAACTTCTTGCTTTCAGAAAATGAGGCCAAATCCAACTCCAGAATACTCAATCTGGTGAGCGAAGAAAGATAGTATTTTTCAGCCTAGCTTATTTATAACATTCTATGGCTAAACATTTAAAAGAAAACTAACAAGACACACTACCCCCAACATTTAAAGTGACATCTGAAAAATTCAAGATGAAACTTCACATTTTTTGTAGGTTGTTATACGATTTCAACCTAAAAATTCCTATTTGCAAGCTAAGTATTGTAATGGGTTGATTAAAGATGCAAAATAGGACAGTGACTTCGAAGTTGTCAATAGCTTTTATCTAGAGTTTCCAGATACTAAGAAATGTTGTTTAGCAAGGAAAACAAGTGCCAAAATTTATGGTCAGGCCTTCTGAATCTTAAGTCTACAACACTTTACCATCTAACACATCTGCAGTATTGACTTATAAGCTCTCACACTACTTGTACAACTAGAAATCAACATTTGTACATTACTCATGGCCTTTATAAATGTTTTGTTCGAACAGGAGTGGATTTGATGCACAGGCAATGTGCGCACTCTCATAGAAAAATATTAAACCTGAAAGAAAATTATTATTTGCTTTTTCTTTTATAAAAAAAGAGAAGTATTTCACAAAATTCAAAAACAGTACTGCTGAGACACTAGATTCCCTTATGAGCTGCTTTAGAAGGGCAACTGCATATCCCATCTGAACACTTTAAGTCAGTCAAACACTATGAATGTATTTCTTTTTTTTGATACTTCAGTTCTCCATTACTGGTTGATTCTGAACGTGTCTGTCTCTATGTAGTCAACCTGCATACCTCTCAAAAAAGGACAATGAAACATCTGGTGTATGTATCATCATACCCAATTCTGTCAGTGTTTACACCCAAGCTACTACCTAAAGTAGAAAGAAGTGTGGTTCTAGAGTGTTTTTCACCTAAATGCAAACTTTGTAAGATAAACCGCACCCTGAAACTGCTTCTTTTGCCATACACTATGGATAGAATACAACTAGCTCAGACGTACAGATCTGCACTGCAAATATTAAGCAGTTGAGTAAGAAGAAATTGCCCTGGACATCAAATCTTAAGACATCAGTGGCAAGACTGAACACCATGGTCAGGAACATTAGGCCAGCCCTAAGCCCACTTACTTGTCACATAAATGTTAAGAAAGAAACAAGATTAAAATTCTATATAGGAGCTTGTGATAATCATGCTTTATTTATAACATGCAATCCAGGGGCCAAACTTAGTATCTCCAACATCCCTTATCTAAACTCTTGACTTCACTTTCAGAGACTTCGTGGAATTCTACCAGTTCTTTTCAGTTTGTCACAATGTTTAGCTCTATTAACAATTACTGAATGTGGAATGTATTGACAATTTTTTTTTAAAATAGAGAATCAAAGTCTGTGACAATGAATATTCAATCTCATTAAATGGACCTTTAAATTCATTGACACTAACCCAAACTCCAGAAAGCTGGTGCACCAAAAACACAATGCGCTTTTCAATAATAGTGTAATTTCCAATGATTTCCAAGAAAGCAATACAATATCAAGAAGACAGTTCAAGGAATGTAACGAGGAACAGGAAAGGAAGATTCATGTAAGTTACCAAGATCAAGTACAATCCATTCAAGACTTCTGAAGGAAATCATACGTGAAATTGAACTCCTGGCCAAAGCATGTAGCCTATCAATTCTAACTGACAGGCCAGAGGACTGACTAAGATTGCCATTGCCTTCTACAAAAAGGGCTGTAGAAAAGATCCTGTGAACAACAGACTTGTAAATTGAACCTCCATACCCGCTAAGATTATAAAGTCTATCTGAAAAAAAAGTTCACAGATAAAGACAATTTGCTGGAAACTAATCGGAATCCCCTTCTCTAAATGGGAATCTACTTCATGAACATGATGTAATTTTATGATAGTGTCAATAAGCATAAATAAAGCAGATCCACAAAATTTTCAAAAAAGCCTTCGATAAGGTTTCATACCAGAAGTTATTTACAAAGCTGCCCTGGGATAGAGGAAAGATTCTTATTTGGACTGAAGCGGGTTCAAAGACAGAAAAGCAAAGATAAGACTTACTGGTCACTCTTGTAGGGTGCAGAAGCGATGAGGACTGATGATTGGCATCAGTTTTATGCAACACCATTGGCATACATGAGAAATACATGGAAAGCAAGTTCTTTGCTAACAATACCAAGCTCTCTGGGTAGTAAACCACCATGGTGATAATGAGGGACTCCAAAAGAACCCCAGAGAACTCGGCAACAGGCAAAAAAGGTGTCAAACAAGCTTCACCAGAAACATGTCAGGTAACACACTAAGGGAAAAGTAGCCTAAATCATACTAACACTCTATTGATCTGTGAACTGGCTGTTATAGCTCAGAGAAGAGATATTGAGGTTACTGCCAATAGATCTCTGAAATTGTTTGTTGATTATGCACTGGCAACCAAGCACAGAAAATGTGCTGGACATCATTAGGAAGAGCACTTAAAACGTAACAAAACAAAAACAAAAAACTCCCGTACACTGCACTACACACAAAACTCTGAGGACTGCTATATCAAACTTTACTTCCCCCACATCATGAGTGTGATGCATCTGATCTCTGCATCTCGAGGAGGACACTGTTAGAAGGTACAGAGAAGCGCAACAGAAATTATCACAGAAAGGCAGGAACTGCTTTACAAAGATGCTTAGAAGCCCAGAAACTCTGGGATTTGGAGACAAGGCTGAGAGAGTTAAGATGAAGTTTTACAAAATCACAAAAGCAGGGGTAAGGTGAATAAGGGTTTTGCTTTCAGCAAGCACTACAATGCTAAGATTAGGGGACACCTTACAGAACTAACTGGAGATTGGTTTAACACAGGCAGAAGAAAGTACTTTACAAAACAGCTGGTGAACTTCTGGGACTTGCTGCCACAAAAGACTATATAGGGTTGACAGGATCAGCAGGTCCAAAATGGATTAAGGAAATCTATGGCTCACAGCTCTATAAAAAAATAAAACACCTTGACATGAACACACCCTCAAACATGTATATTATACAGATCTAGGTGGTAGGAGAAATACAGGGAAATGAACAGGGAAGATGGCCCGGTTTGCAAGCTCTCCTTGAATTTTACCTCCTATTGCCATTATCTGCGACAAACTATATACTATAAGGACTATTAATCTGGACCAGCAGGGTATTTTTTTTCATTTATGAAAATGTAGCTGAAATCCTCAGAAATAACTGCCAATTTGTGGAAAAAAAATGTTTAATAGATAGGGACATTCCTCCTTTTCTTTAGCTTATATCAACCTAACAAAAAAAAAAAACCCAAATAAAATCTGCTTGTATAACATTCGTGCTAGCACTACGGATGGGGACCACCTGCTACATGGGTAGACCACGTGCAAAAGTTACAGCATGGATGCAAGGCTGGCATACTTGAGATTGAGTTTAAACGCTTTACCATACCTCATGTAGAAGAATAGACCCACACGCAGAAGACCTCAGAATGCACCACCTTTCAAAAAGTAAAGCTATCTATTTACTTGCTTTCCTAGATAATAATCATTTTGATGTTGGCATAGTAAAAAAAAAATCCCTGCATCAGTAGTTATGTTCTATTACAGTTACCCTCAATGTTTTATTTCCAGTTTCTACATCCTTCACAGGCTAAAAGGGATATCAGAATTCAGATACCATGATCAAGTCACAGTACAATAGTTAAGCAATGATAACTGGGCATACCCATAAAGCCTACAGGAAAATCCAAAACTGCACTAACTTCTTTCGTAGAGATTTAAAATAACATGTTACCTTGCATTGGTATCAACAAAGGGTAAGTAGCTAACTCAAGGTTATTTGAATTCTTGGCTAAGAGTTTATCTCCCATCTTTGACACATGAACACACATTGGACTTTTCAGCCTTTAAAAGCAACACACAATTAAAAAAAACTAACCGTTTTCACTTCCAATATCCAACTCGTTAATCACATTTTGGCTTTCAAAATTCATCTCTGCCATAACATTTAGCAAAAGGCTACATTATACACATATTAGACTAAGTTATATACAATAAGATACATACATGCCATATTTCACATGTCTCCCATTCATTACACCTACCTGCATTTCCTCTTTTGTGAAACTGGCTGCTTCATCTCCCAGCTCATGTAGATACATGCAGTCTGGTTTTGGACACTGCATATTTTTTAGAAAATAACTGCAATATTTTGTTGTACCTAATGATGCCTGAAGAAAAAGAAATCATTACTTAAGTATTGGAACCCTTTTGTAGTATAAGAAAAAAGCTGTATTTGGAAAAAAAAATTCCTTCAAGATCTTGAGTTCTATGACAATGCATTTTTTGATGTGGATGGACTAGGAAGTCCATTTTTAAGATATCTATATACTTGAGGATTAGATAATTAGCATGTATTTCTATTTTCATCCAAGATAAATAAACACCAAAAACCAGAGCCTCATAATAATGCATTCATAATCATAAGAAGCCAAATAAGTAGTTATGAGGTTGTATTACGTGAAACTGGTTAATGTTTTGTAGCAGGGTCAGAAAATGAATATTAACTAGATGTTTTTCTATAGCCACCCGTTTGGCCAAGTCAGCCTGAATACCTGTTTACCCAGATAGCAAAAGGAAAAAACTTGCATTTCCCAGGGAGCTTTTGAGAGGTGTGATGTTTGGACTACAGAAATGCTCTGTAAAAGCAAATAATCATGTTTTCACACTGAGCTATCAGGCTATACAACAAAAAAAAAAAGCCACTCTGGGAAGGGGGAGGTGGTACATCTTGGTCTCAAACTTTAAGAAGTTACCTACTAGCCCCCTAAAACATTGCCTGCTGGAAGTTCACTGAACTTCCATGTTTTGATTAATGCTAGGAAGATAGGTCAAAACTCAATACCAAATAAACTAGACATTTTTGAACATCAACATAAGCATATACATACAAATAATATTTTATACTATATATTAGTGTTCTAGCCCACATACGTAAGAATGTAAAAATATTACCACCTTAAGTGTTCTGCCATCTACCACCACATTATTGACGCACTGTATGGCTCTGAGGGCATCTTCTGACCGGATGTAGGTTACATATGCACTGGCACTTGGACCCTAAAAAGAAAACATACCATATTTTACCATTTTTAGCTCTTCTCCACACACACACACCCCCCACCCGACACATCTGAATATGAAGTTGCTTTTTTAGCAGCTCAATTCATAAACTGGTGTATTCATCGCTAGAAGTTTTTAATAGGAAAACTGACAAAAATGGTAAAATTCATAAAAATTTAGATGTGATGCATAAAGAATGGAAAAAAGAAGAAATGCATCAAAACATTGCTTGAAAGTTCTAAAAATACTTAAAGGTATTTTATCCCTGAAGAGTGAATTAGTGAATAAATGCCACTTTGCTGCTGCTTTGAAGGTCCTCATCCCGTCTCCCAGTTTTTGATCTTTCTACACTGCATCTCACATCCAACTTTAATAGTCTGGTTGGACAACATCTCAGTAATACATCATTAATTTATTTTTTGCAATACTGTATTTTTTTTTCCATTTTATTTCTTTAACCTATTGCTTAATCAGAAATAGGGAGCCCCAAATTCACTCTGCACACATGTATTTTCTCTGAAGGAATAAAGAAAATCACAAAAGCCTCTAACTTACCTGTGAGCCTGCATATGATGTGCTGTTATTAATGACAACTTTATGTATTTTACCAAACTTCCCAAAATATTCTGGTCTTTTCAAAACCTACAAGAAAATAAAGTGGTATACTGGAATGTTAATTCATACAGGGTTGTACTTAGTCTTCTGAGTAACTGTGCAACTAAAGCTTTTAACTAAACTAGGTCCCTTTTACAAGGAGGAGAGCATGTAGATGTAGATTTGTTTTCCAATGTAAGACATGCTTACTTGCAATACAGAGAACATTGGCACTGCAGTGAAGAATGAAATGAGGAACACTCTGCATTTTATGTTATATTTTTACAGTTTTCCTCTATGTATCTGTTTTATAATGGGGGGGGGGATGGACAGAGAACGGACGGAAAAAATCACATTCGTTCCAGTTTTAAAATGAATAACTACCTTAAACTTGCATTCAGATATAGTAACTGCTAGGAACAAGACGCTGAACCCTGACTCATTTACCCCACTCCAAACAGCAAGAGAGTAAACCAATTAGATCAAGACAGTCTCAAGTTTTCAGAAGACCAAGTACAGGAAGACACTATGTGATACTTCCCATGGGCAAGAAAAAACATTTCAAAACCAACATCATGCTGAAATGAATAAACTAATATCACATCCCTGAAGAAAAAAAAATACTCCTGTCTTGCCCTTCCCTGCATCAGTCAGCAATAACACACCATTTAGGGATCCTGTGCAAAGCAAGAACCTCTCTAGCATATTAAGCAACTCTGTTGAATAACAGTTACCTGTGTGCCAATGGAACTGGCAATACATTTGACACATTTGGTATCAAAAGCCTTTTTTTCTTCTATCCCCATGACGGGAGGAGGTGCAGAAGTACTAACTACTCAGAATGAAGCTAGATAAACTAAGGGTATTTCTAGTTCTAGACAATAACCTGAGAGGTTAAAAAGGTTTCCCCAGCTCCACCTTTGTATTAATACGGGATAGTACAGTTAAAGCTGCACTGATCCAATAACTTCTTTACCTAACCACTTCCTCTCCCTTCTCAAGGGAGCAAAGTCTTCAAGATCTAGCAGCATTAATCACATTTGGAACATCCTGCAGAACTACAGAGCACACTGTATAGGCAACCAGTCACTCACTAGACTCTTCTGATTGCTCTTCACTTGATCTACACCCTCTTGAAAGATCCTATACCCACCCTAGGGAATCATTCCAGAGGAGACTGACAATCCTGAACAAAGCAGAAGAGTTTCCTCTAGTGTCTTGCAGATTATACTCCTGATAAGATATGGCAGCATAGCCCTCACAATTTTCATAAGAGCACGTCAACAGAAGTGGATCCACTTATACTTCATTATGAGCTACAGATCTATTTCCAGACAGAGCAAATAGCAAGCCAATCTTCCCTTCCAAATCAACTTTATTGTGCAGGAGTTTTTTGCCTGCTTAAGTGGAAAACTTATATTGAATTGAATACTTTATTTTTAGCCCATCTCTATCTTTCAGGCTATGTTTCTTGGTAATCAAGTCATCTTGGTGCTATATGCAATATTCAGTAAGTACACATTATCTTCTGATATGTTAGTGAGAATACTGCTACCACCAAACCTAGTATATCCACCCACCCCAACCCCCACTCCACTAATAAACCCATTTCTAATTACCTCAAGTATTCAGTGTGGAATTATCCAAGGTTAAAAAAAAACCACAACTGTATATACTCTTATTTCTCTTACTCAAAAATCCTCTATCTGGTCAAAGAAGCTGAATGGATGTTTCAGTAATAAATAGCACCAAGCCAGTGTTGACAGTTGCTTGCAAATACTTGTTGCTATATTCTTGTAAAAACTGAAGTATCATACATCTGATGAGTTTGATTTTTCTCCTCCCTTCATATCTCCCTTTTTTCTCCTCTGCTAAAAGCAGCTTTTTACATATGTTCTCCGTCTACCAAAATGCAGCCCCTACTCTGTGCATCCTCAGAAACAACTACTCCTATTTGAGATTTCTCCGAACAATTTTGAAGACATCTTATCCTGTAGTACATTCCCTCCATATTCTAATTCAAGATACTTTTACTCATTAGCGCTAATTCCATTAGCCACCTGCAGCTGACTGTTGATGGAAGTAAATAAAACATTTTAAACAATCAGTTTTCTCAAATTAAAAGCTGCTTTTTGATGATGCAAAGTAGCAAGCCAATTCTTTCCTCTGTCTTCCTCTAATAAATATTTTCCCTCAACTGACATCACCCTTATGTGCCTTGCTACTTACACTTCAAGTGTTGACTTTTTTGTTCTGTCCCTACAGGTTTGTGCTACGCTTTATATTTTGCTCTTTATAATCCAACCAAGCTCCTGTTTTAGAATTGGTGGTGCATGACACAGCTGTACAGCGCCAGCAGATCCATCCTAGGAAAATGAGTGCCAAAAAAATCCTTAAGCTTATTTTTAGCTTAACAAGCCATTTTTAAACAAAGAACAATTTCCTTTGAAAAACAGAACATCCATCCATACTCCCAAAAGTGAAGACAAACACTTATTGAGGTTATTTTGGAGGAGAAAGTTGAGTAGGTTCCCTTAAGAAGAGGGGACCTCATCAGCAGTGAACCTTTTCAACAGTGCTTCATTTCATACCCATCAGGGAGACGGACAAAGGTAGGCACAAGAGCATTCCAACAGTTCCTCGACAGTAAGTTAAGATCTTCTAGTGTGAACTGCTCACCTCTGGATCTGCTAAGCGCTGAGATAGCCCTACCACGAAGACAAGGTTCTTCTGTACAACCCGTACACTGGCCAAATGTTTGCGATTCTCTGATATCTTCTGTTTCCTCTCATTTTGTTTCTGTTTCTTTTCATTTTTTATCCTTTGCAGCTCTTCCTGGGAGAGTGGTTTGTACACTGCTGGATCTTCTGGATATGGCTAAATATAACAAATAACATTAAAAGCAACCAACGTTAGAAATACCATACTTAAGACATTGGCATTAATGACTTTCAACACATACACTTCTTTCTTCTGTTATACTGTTCTGATTGGTATGGCCAGCCACGTTACAGAAGTAGCATATTCAGTTCTTTGGGAAAGGTGAACATCTTGCATATTTTCACAGACTTTTCCTATTTATAGACATAACTGGGGCAATAGCCACATTCTAACCCAGTTGCCTAGTCAGTTTGGTAACACTACAAGCAGCTGCAACGTGACAGCCAAGACATCCTATTAAGATTTCACTAACATAGTGAAAAGAGTGAAATCATGCCCTGCATATTCACTTTATATTTAGTTGTCTGATACAGATTTGGACACTTAACTATATTAACAAATTAACTCTACAAGATAATAAATCCAAATACAAGTGTAATTTCAGTGGCCCATCAAGTTCAAGACAGTAATACCATTACAAGGATCAATCTTTACATCGTTAAATTATCCTATAGAAGAGACAGATTTCAATAGTTATTGCACACTGATTTAATAGTGTTCTTGTCATGCTTATCTACAAGTTTGAAACTTTGGCTTTGCGTTCCCTGGACAAAAGTGCATTTTAAACCTAAAGATTATCATCTACAGATAAATCCTCAAACACAGACATAACACTGTTGATACTAATTTCAAAAGTATTTAGCAGAAGTACAAGTGTCCTGAGAGTTACCTAGAAAGACTGCTCTATTCATGCAGAGCATTGCTATAAAGCACTATTTTAGCCTGGTCTTGTAGACTACAGTGCACTGTCCTCTGTTCTAGATTACTTCTCAAAGCAGTGCCATATTCCTTACCTGTTCCAGTTTTCTCAGACTGAAAAGTTAGATTTCACAATTTATGTGCAAAGCAATGCTAAGTGCAAAAGTAAGTATATAAAAATATATCTGAAACAAAAAGAAGTGTTTCTAAACACTGAGATGAAGGTAAAAATGAGAGTACAGGAGATGTGCATTAAGGTAAAGACTGAAGGAAGTTAAAGCCCACCCATATGTTGAACTGATTTCTTTGCTTGTACTACCATAACCAAAGGTTTCAGTGTGCAAGTCCAACAAAAACAAATTTAACTTTTTCCTGACTGTCCTCTGATAATAGTAGAATACAAAACTAGTTGTCAAACTAAATGACCTGAGAAATATCTACAGCCACAGATGAAAATAAGGTTTAGGTTAAAAGCATATATTCCTCATACTTGTGTGATGCTACCGAAAGAGCCACCAAGTGCTCAGATGTGATAGTCTGACTATATCCCCAAACAAAATAAGATCCATTTTACAGTTTAAAGTTCAGCATCATTATGCCATACTTGAGACATCTTCTGAAAATACACTGTAGTCAACTTCAGCAATTAATATCTCATGGTTAAACATCAAGTTCTCCAGAACATGTATTTAGTACCATAGAGGAATTTAAATTTGTAAGATACTTCAGCAGTAGCCAAAAGTATACAATTAAGTCCTGAACATGAAAACACACTAAAGACTCACGTTACCAGACCGTTTCTTGAAAAATTATGTTATCCACAAGTAACATTGAATAGCTTATAAAGGTTTCACAATATACTTGGTAAACAGTAATGACCTGTTCGCAAGGTCATTTCAGATTAGCTAAAGCCAATGATTATCTTTGAGTTTTAAGACAGGTACACATGAGGACTTAAAAGATGCAGAGTAATTCCACAAGTCATTTCACTTATTTAAAGAGCTTCTCAAAGTCTGTGTTAGTCAATCATGTAGTATAAAGAATAGATAATGGGTATTTTTAGGGAAGAGAAAGACTGCTCAGCAAAGAGAGAGTTAATTCAGTTATAGTCAAGCTGAATTCAGGTAAGAATGGTAAGAAAACAAGTGCATCAGTATAAGATAGATATACTTCCAAAACCAAAAAAGGCTCGCCCTACATGAAGTGATGTGGTATCATACCCATAACCCATCCTTTCACAGATTAATTCCTGCTCCTCATCCCATACTATGCAAGGCAAGGCTTGTGAGTGTGCTGTTCTCTGGTACTGCACAAGAAATTAGTTCACGGTATTCAGTAAGGCTCCTGAAGGTCCAAGAAAACCACAACAAACAGAGCCAAAGTTCATCAGCTTCTTTCTTGCCAAGCATAGCCACTTTGAGACCATATTCTCAAAGGAGAAGGAAGTCCCACAGTATGCTCCTTCTCTGTACAGCCATTTGCTACTAGAAGTCCTCAGGAATATCCCGGGTCAAGCATAACTCTGAGCAGAATGTTTATTTGTCCATAGTAAAACTAGTAGTTTGTATTTGTACAAGAAAGCACAAGAACTTCTGGGAGGCACACAACTCAACAGTAACTTCAGAATCCGGGAAGAGAAATGTCTTCACCTCAGCAGAAATATGAGACTGTCTGAATATGCATTTCAATGATTAAGAAGTAGCAGCAGTTGATTTGCCACCGCAGATAACAGCACTTGTTTGAGCAACAGAATTATCAAGATCTCACTAGATACTGTCAAGCTGTATTATATATTAAATGTTTTGTATGTATGTTTAGCACTCTTATGACACCTTTAATTCTTCTAAGGAACATAAGTAGATGGGTATCTTGACTTGCAGGACCTGTAAATGAATCTGCATGCACCTCTTGAATCCCAAGAATAAACCAGAAACCCAACCTTAAGAAGCGATAGATGATTTTCCTGTCTATATATAATGTGTGGCATGATGACAGGTAAGAGATATTGTGCATTTAAGGAGGGAAGAAGGCAAATAAGCACAGCACCAACATTTTAGAAGCTAATTCTAAAAAATAGTATTAGAAATCTTGTTCCCTTCAGATAAGGACATAAAGTCAGTCTACAAAAAGGACAGTAAGTGTTTTCATCTTTAGAGTGATTGTTTCCCAGAGTGTTGAAGTTCATGAACTCAGATGGTAGTTCAGCTACGGACAGAATGCATGCAGGGAAGGCTGATGCAATATGGCTCAGAAAGCCAAACAAGGTGGACTGACTGCGGCTGTACCTCACAGTACCATTTCATCTGTTTACTCTCTGTCCAACCCTCAAAACAGGGGGAGAAGGACCACAGGTACCAGAAACTCTCAGGTCTTGCAACAGCTAAAGTGGCAACGCCACTGACATGCCCACTTATTACAAGCAGCATAAGATATTTGTTTAACCTACTATCACTGATTCCTAAAGCTGGTAGAGGATTTGAGATCCAAAGTAGCTAGATCAAGTGTTATCAGCCTTTTTGCATTTTTCACATGAAAGATACCACTGATTTGATAAATTTAGCTGACACCCTCCACTTAAGTTATGTAGATCCTCTTCAGCAAAAAACATGGAAGCCACCTGAACACGATGTGACAACATGTAAAACGACCAGATTTGGTTTACACTAACTGCAAGTTGCTGGCAGTCCTACAAGAACTTCATGAAAAGTTTGGATGTCTGTTCTGTTGTCTCATTTCTTTAATCAGAGATGGCCCTTGATGAATTCGGAGTCTTCCTGACTAAGCTTGTCTTGTCATTTAAGTTTTGTTTTCTTTCAGACTTTTTTCCCCACATTTTCCCAATTGTTGAAAGCTGAGCTGGGATTTATCAAGTACTTTGGTTTTATCATTCCCAGATAGATCACATTCCTTCCACACAATGGATGCAGCAACAATTCCCAGTTGTTGTTGCCTTGCTACCGAATAGGTTCTGAAATGAGAAATACAGAGAAAGTCAGTAAGGTTTATGCATAGTAAACACCACACTACTTATATAAAGAATAAAAAATAGCAATTTCCTATATATTTCCTAAATATCAATTGTTGCACCAAACTACTCAGTTGTGGGATTAAAAGCACCAGAGGAAACAACTGACATTTGGAGACTGTGCTTTAAGATCAAGTGTTCCTTTTACACAGAAGCAAGAATAAGAGAAATACGGACAAAAACATGCTTAAAACACGTTAATTTCTTGGTCATAAATGTAGCCGTTAACTCCATCTATAATACAAGGTGATCGGAGGAATAAAGCTCACTAAGTCAAGGAACTGGAAAACAAGGTAAAGCAACACCACAGGAACAGCTGTGAATCAAGTTATATCATTCGGTGGAAAGGCAAAGCAATTAAGAAATGTGAAGGAGCTAGGCTTTTTTAATTGTTACATTTAAAAATTGCAACAACTAATGCTAAGGGCCGAGTGCTATGCTCTGTTGAAACAATACAAGCGACTGCAGTGGTACATGTTACTCATACAACAAACAGTACCTATGCCACTGAATTTTAAAGAAAAGAAAACACAAAAATCACTGGCTTTACAACCAGAACCGAGTCTGATGATCTGTAAACCAGCTTTTGGCTGCAGAAGTCTCTTTTGATGACAGCATATTTTCATTCTAATTTGACTAGTTAGCAGCTATTTCACTCACAGTTAAGAAATCAATTGACTGGGAAAAACAAGAAGGCTTTCTTAGCATCTTACAATTGACTACACCTACGATTCTGAAGGGCATCAGGAACTCAAAGCAAGACAGTTCTATTTTTTTAGAGGAAGTACTTTTTGTAGTTAATGAATTAAACAAAAACAATTTCCAAGTCTGTTTCAGAAGATTCAAACAAAGTTTAGAAAGCTTTTTATATGTTAAGACTAAAAAGTATTAGTTTCCAACTAGCATTCAAGTTAAATTCATACTAGCACCTTACTTTCAAAAATCACACAAAGCAGATGTTTGTCTACTACTGTTACTACCAGGAGGAAACGTAAGACACTAATTCAATTAATTGCAACCACGTGAACATATTCTGCACATGCAAATACTAAGCTGTAACAGTTCAAGAACACAGAAGTATTTTCTCCTTGGTAGAAATAACTGCAAGCTAACATCTTTTCAATTAGAATTAGAGAAGCTTAGGAAAATAATGGTATATAAGCAATGCACTGTTAAGATCTATCAAACTAATGCCATAGGTGCCACTATAGTGTATAGCCAAACTGTTTTATCACAGACTTTTCCAAAATCCCTGGATAGGGAACTTACGCATTATCTCTCTTCACAGGCTAGTGATCAAACCACTGGAGAACTCGCACTGCATTCTTCAACATCATTGGCACAAATAGCAGTTTTCTATTATGTAATTGTACATACCATTCTCAGCCTTGCTTTATGTACGTTTATTCACAGTCCATTTTGCAGAAAGTATCCTGCACTGGTATACACATTATAAACATGACGTACCTGTTGAAACCATAGTACCCACTATAAACTTTCCTGGCAAAAATTTTGTGAATTTGCCATTTTCTGCACTTTGGTATTTTAAATGATCACAACCAAAGCACATCATGGTAGATATGAATTTGAAAACTGTTTAGATCTTTTCCCCAGAAAACTTAACTACACACAGACAGGAACTATTTAGTCACACTGCACACAAAACACACGTACCTGGTTCAGAAGGTCCAGCACACTTCAAAAAGTGGCTTCTTCAGACTTATTTGATGCTGCAATCAACTGTGTAGCTCAAAATAACTTATTCCCAAGATCCTGATGGGGTCTGCACCACAATGTCTTTGTCTATGCCATGAAAGCAGCGTACTCCTCAGCCTCTTCCATGCAATCTCCTACAATCCAGCAGTGTAGCTGCAGCTTTACTCAAGAACATCTTGCAGTCCATAGATGAAGAAAGTATCAAGAACATAATCCTTGACCGTTGTGAAAAAAGAGGTCTCCCTTCTCTCCTGGAAGAGTTGATGTGCCTCATTCCAGTTGTAGCACTCATTCTAGCTTTCCTCCCAAAACTGCTTTTCTGAGCAAACTGTATCCAGTTCAGGAAAATATTTGCACATCCAATCATACACCAGATTATTCCACACAAAAAAGTTCAGCTGTGGCAGTATTCATATTTCAAAGAATTCAGATACCCAGAGGCAGTGAATGTCATGCTGCTTCTGTGATTTTTCAGATATATTCCACAAACTTCCAATAACGAATAAGTAGAGATGAATCAAATAGATGTTGCCAAAAAGTAGTGTAATAAATCCAGGCAAATGAAGCTACTTCCAGAGACAAGGAAATTCCAGAAATCTCACATTGCACCAGAAAAGTAGAAGTTTGCTTGTACTATGAAAACTACTATAAAGCATGTGTCATCTACAGTAGGTATCAGATGTGGAGACTGATTTGGCCAACAGGTGGATCTTCCTTGTAGAACACACAGCTCAAATATCACAGCAAATTTGTGCAATTTAACAAACATATGCTGCAGTGGTATAACCTTCAGGCTTGCAGAAGCGTCCAAACACAGGTTAGCAGTGACAGCTCTAGCGTAGCCAAAGCCCAAAAGAGCAGCAAGAAAACATGACTGGAAGTGCTTATAGAAAGCTGTGGCAGTGAATAAAGATAGTGAGACCAAGTAAGACTACTTGGAGTCTCAAAAGGGAGCTGTAATATAAGACAGGAAGCCAACAAAGGCACAAACTGAGGATAGGCTCTCAATTAAGGAGAAGGAGAAAGAGGGGACGTAAGTAGCTGCGATTACAAGAAGAGGAAGGCCAGGCAAGAAAGTTACAACCAAGGGAAGTCATTAAAGAGAAGATATTGAGAAAGAATTTTATTAAACACTGAAGATAATGTAATAATCAGGTTAAGTAAAACACTAAGAAGAGGAGGAAAATAACTCAAAGGAAAAAGCAGGCAACTTAGTGAAGCTGAAGTTTATAGTTGTGGCCAACCAAAGTATCAGCCAAGACATCAATTAAGAGACAGGGAGAAATTGTGACTCTCAAAGTACTACCTTTAAGCATTTGGCAACAAGATCAGAATACTAGACAAAAATAGACTTAAACTTTAAAGCATTTCAAAATCTAGGCTAACATCAGTGGACATATTTTCCAAAGGTTTTACATGTTTACTCTCCAGAAAAATACAGATTAAAAGCTCCAGTGCCACAAACAAGCAGGTGCTTTGTAAGCTTGCTTTGGACAGCTCTGCTAGTTTAAGCTGAACCTTGGCCCCAGCAAACCCCTGATGCTGAAAATCCTCACTGTCCTTTCTGAAAAGACTTCATCAATGCACGAGCACCCCAAATCAAAGGATTTTTTTTGGCAGTTCTCCCAGCATCAGCATGCCTTGGTTCTGATCCACAGCTTCCCCTATTAATGCAGTTCTGAATTTAACAAACCAAGACTAGCTGTTGCACAAAAGCTTCCACGCATACGCAGATAGAATCTGAAAGACGCTACACCCTTGCTCTAGGACATGACTAGATGAATGTTTCCCCAAAGGAAAAGGATGTCTTTGGTACCAAACACAATGCAAGAGCCTTGTGATAAGGGCAAGACAAGCCGCTGTTCCAGGATATTTACCTTTCTGCAAGCAGGACAAAGTCCATTCTCATCAGTGCGGATACGATGCCAACAGAAACGACAGATTTGGTAGCCACAGGTGCAAGGGAAGAAGTTGATGTCATCAATTTCCAGAGGCTCCATGCAAAGGGGGCATTCCACAGGGTCTTCCTTAGCATCAGGGCTGCGAGACATCTTTATATGTTCGCAGAGCAGCAAAAGTTTATAATAACTTAATAGACTGAGAAGGTCAGCACTTGAAAGCCTGCAAGAGAACAAAAAAGTGTTTAGTTTTGCACCTTTTAATATTTCAGTTCTTCACCACCTTCCTTCTCCCCACACAAATTTTCTAGCACACAAGTTACTCAAATAAACCTGAGTGTCTCTTCCTACTTGTGAGTCACAAAAAAAAATATGAAAGATGGTACTGGCGGTGTACCTCTTTGCCTGGATGAGCAAGCACTTCTTTGGCAGGTCACTAGCCTGTTTGGGTTTCAAGCTGTACAGTTGCAAAGAAATGCTTAACAGTGTACACCAAACATTGCTTCCAAGTTCTGCCAGTTCCTTTAACTATTGTTTTCTTGAAATCTGCCTTAAATTTGAAGTAAAATTCTTCAATGCATGACTTAATGTTTAAGATCAAGTTACTCCTTTCCTCAGAAATTTGGAATGATCAGAAATTTGGAATGATCAGAAATTTGGAATGATCAGAAATTTGGAATGATCAGAAATTTGGAATGATCAGAAATTTGGAATAACATTGAGGTCATCTATTCTGACTTTTCAGTAGGGTTACAAGAAGGAAGTAAATTCTTTACTAAGAATTTATTTCTTTGACCATCTCATTTTTTTGTCAGAGATTGCTCTCCAAGATCAGCCTTAGGACAACAGCATAAGCCAAGACTTTTCAGGTACACAGCTTTCTACACGTGTCACACGACTTCCATCCAGTCCTTTTTGTTTTTCATCAGCATTCAATTCACATCAAAGCCCAAATATATGCATGTGGTTGAAAAAACCCTAAGTTTTAACTTAGAGTGCAGTCACAATAACGTATTTCCGGATCAGAATTTTGAAGGGAACCAAAATCAGGTCATCATTTTCTAAATTCGTTTCTTGAACAGAGTCATTTGAGTAGTTTCAGAATGCAGCACAATAAAGTTACCCTCAGACTCAAGGCACATAGTCATTACTAAGATACTCAATCAGTTTAGGGTTTTTCTTTTTTCTTTATTCATTTAAGTACCACTCTGGATATTTGAAGTTGTACCTAAACTCAGCAAGCTGTCTCTATCTGCTACATGAAACACGCATGTAGATGGGACAGAATTAAAGGGCAACAACAGAATTTTTAGGTGGACCTTTTGGAGGAAAAAATCCAAAAAAACCCAAAACCTATCACCTAGAAACCCACTGAAAAGCACTGAAAAAGATGTGACTGGAACCAATAGTTGGATGGTCATACCATCTGTTATGAACTACATCCTTTCTCTACAAAGAGCTGAGCTCAAAAATTTTTAAAAAATCCGAAATCCTTTTTACAATTATGCATTTCCCAAAACATCAATCATGTAATTACAATTTAAGCAAATACACAATCTGGAGTCCCCTCTACTTTCCCAGAGAGTTTTCGGTTTCATTTTTAACCGAGAACAACTAGATCATGTACTACCCAATCTTTCTCTGGGCTTTTAGGAGCAAGTCCAGAAACAAATTCTCACATCCACCTACTTGAAAAAGACTGACATTTACTCCTGTCCTTGGAAATAAGATGACTGTATGTTTTGAGATCAAACTCTTGCTCACAAATTTCTGTTTGTTGTGATGTTAGCTTTACATACCTTTGGTATACTTTTAACAATCACAAAAACCTAATCCTATTTATGATCTAGCAGGCTCTAAACCCTACTTTCTTGCATGAAGTCTATCCTGCAAAGTCCAAGAGGTTCTAGCTCAAGTTGGAACCTACCACCTTACAGGATAGGATTTGTTGCCCTATACGTCTCTTCAGTGACGGAAATACCTCTGCAAGCAGCCAGGAAAGAACCCTGAAGAGAAACAGCATACACACACAACCAAAGCACCATCCAAATACACAGCAAAGAGTATATAGCTTTGTATGGAAATGGTCACATTGCAGTTAGGTTAACCTGTGTTCACAGGCTAACACCAGAAGCCTAGGGTAACTGCAATTTCTACTAGTTTTATAGGGAGTATAGCCTCTAGGCACAAAGTGCAGTTCTGGTAAACATATACCACTGCCCTAGAGAGGACTTTCACTGGATGCTCACATGAAAGTAAGGATGAAAGATGTGGATTTTAGATGCGGTAATAATGTCTCTCTATGGCATGCACTAGCAACACCACTGTCCTTTCTGACCAGAACAATGATTAAAATCAAAAAGTTGAACTCCCACAATAACACAGCAGCTTTTACCTTATCTTTGCTTTCACCAGTGCTATATTTACAATTATTTTGACTAGCTCAGAACCAGGTTCTGGAATCTTTTCAGTGTTTTCTACAGAGAACACTAGCAGAATCTGACCTGAAGGAAGGAAAGGATTAGTTTGTCTGGAGCTTTGTCTGGTTTTAAAGAACACATTCCCACTGACTGAAGAGTGGAAGGGATAGTTAAAAGACCATAGCACATTATTTAATTGCTTATTATGCAGATAACACACATTTCTACAGCAACCTTTACATTTCCTGTAAACTTTTCACATTTGTATAGCAGCAAAACCATTACAATATGAAAGTGGCTTTAAACTGAAGCACAGGATAAACTGGATGGATTTTGGATTTGACTTTGTCACAGATCTACAAACAACAGGGCAGTAAGCACACAGCATCTTCTCTTAGACTGTGTACTCATTCTACCACATGCTCAGCAGCTTTTGAGCCTACTGAAACACATCTAAATAAAGCCATCTAGTACAAGTGAAGCTGTAGTTAAAAGTGCAATTTTGAAGAAACTTCAGCCAGCACAGTAAAGCTACCAAATTATAAAGTTACTGTTTGGAATCTCTGCTAAGAAATGTCATCAGTTCATGTGAAAAAAAGTGTGACACATTAGCTAGTGCCTGTGGGATATGTAGACAAGCTCTAACAAAACTGCAACGCGATTAACATTTATGAGCTGTTTAAGTTAATAGTAAGACTGCAGCAGCTGCTAGCAATAATGTCAATAGCTTGCTTCAGTCAGCAAACAGCCCATAATTTTACAACAAGGACTAAAAAGCAGCTGCATGCCATGTTTCTTGAAACTAAGGGGCAACATTTATTTACTTGGGAAAAGACCATTCAGGCATCCCATTTAGAGATTCTCCACTGAAATGTCTCTCTATTTCAGGAGGGTTTATGTACCAGAATCTGTATCTCACCTCTGCATCAAAACAATGCTTGTTTTTTTCAAAACTGGAATAACATGTAAAGTAAGGCATCATTAATGCACTGTTCATATAGCACTAGCAAGAAACATAGAGTAACTAGTCAGCTCTAGGGCTATTCCAAACAACTGAGGATTAACATCACAGGAAAAGTAAAACAGCAATGGCAAAAATCAAAAGGCAGTATTACATGCTGTGTATAAGCCAGAGTATTTGGTCTTTAGATCAGGTTCAAAGACATTAAATTAACAGCATCTCAGGAGGAGAGGAGGAGGAAGGTTGCACACCTGTGTACACACAATAGCAACAGCTATAATTTGTCCATACACTTTCCAAAACACCGACAGCTACAGTGAGACAGGGCTCCACATCCTGTTTACATGAAACTCTGCCAAAACATTCATGGACACAGGGATGGAGCAGAGGTGGACAATGTCCAGCAGCTTCTTTTAGATTTAGTGAACTTGTAATAGAAAATAACCAAAAATACAGAAATACATAGTTGTGTGTCTTATCCCTTCTACCATACTAACTAATAAGTTCCTTTCTTCTCCAAACACATGCAAAATGAAAATAAAAAGATAATTTTTCATTAACTTTTAGAAGTGCTTACATAGTGGATTTGACAGCTGTGTCTAATCAGCTTCACTGTACACTTGTTTCTCTTGACAATATCCTCCAAATTTTGCAGTCAGGAAAAAGAGATCCACTATTTGAGGGTGCTCACCTAAACACAATTTTACTTCTAATATAGGTACTGATTTCAGGCCATTTAGGATGCAGACATTGCACTTCCCTTTTTCACTTGAGGTGAGCAAGTTTAGCTTCCAGCAGTTTATCTTTCCTATTTAATTTTAAAAGCATTCATAAAAAAAAAAAAAACAAACAACAGGAGCAGGAGAAAAACCAACTAACTTGTTATCCATTCCTTTCCCTCAAGTCCACCAACTTGAGACACACTCCCCCTCATCTCTCCATAGCAGACACCAGGTCACCTCAACTTGCTAGCAGTTAATTTTAGTAAACTTGTTTCTTTAAGTTCTCTCCCAGGTGAGCAGCCAACTTCAGGGGATACAGAGATTCTTCCCCCTCATACGATGGGCTAAATCCAGCCTTGCCACTTGCTTTAAGACAAAGTGTCGCAGCCAAAAGTTGTCAAAATCTACTCATGAAAAACCTGAGAACAGGAGTCACATCCCAGAAAATATTTGGAGACTCTTGAAGGAAAAAATCCAGACATGTTAGCTAATGTTTCACTTAAAGTTCAAACTTAACTGACACAAAGTGAAACAGGTTGGAGTCTATGCACTGAACCTTTAGTAAGGGCTTGTTAAACTTACGCAAACAGAAACTCATACTTCTTTTTGCGGCCTTGTATCTTCTGAAACTCGTCAACCCTGAGAAATCTCAAAAACACGCAGCAGATGCTGCCTGCCTAACAGCATGGGGCAGGCAGCCCCTTGAGACCTCTGCTCCCACCCTAACAAAGGATCAGCTCCCTTTCCCCAGTCTGTGGTGATCCCACACACAAGCTGGAGGCAGAAGGGCAAGCAGACTACAAACAGCAGCTATAATGGGTTATCCCTGACTTGAATTAGGTGAGCAGCAGCAGTTCTGTCAGCGCAGTACACTACTCCAGGCCCGCATAGGGGGCACAGCGACCCAAGGCCCACACTTGGTGGGCCCTCCTCCCACTAGTGACTCTGCTGAAAGGAACGCAAGCTTGATCTTGGAACATAAGAAAGGCTGTCACTTTGTCACATTGTGGTGACCACTGGAAGGTTTACATCAAAACCTTTCATAGGCTGCAGAGAAAACCCTGTTTTCACTTTTTTTTACACATGGGGAACTGAGGCAGATACAGCAAGTTAGTTGTTCAGGGCCCCACTGAGAACCCATATGGGAGAAAGTTCACATATGCATGTCCCAAATAATGGATGGATGGTCTAGTCATTAAAACACCTGGTCTTGTGTCTTAATTGTCCACTCAGTTCAGAAGAAGTCTGGGGAACTTCCCCAGGCCACCCCTTTGACATGCTATCCACTACTTTCCTGACATTTTTCAGAGCACTACACAAGGAAAGTGATCCCCCTTCTCCCACCAGCCCTTCACTCGCATCAAAAAACCAGTGATATTTTACAATCACCTGTTTAGCAACACTGATATAGCAGACAGCAAAAATGGACTATGCTTCTCTAAGTTTTATGGCGCTGATACTGAGCAAGAACAAAGACACCTCAGTGGCAAGCAAGCGGGCTCTGGAACTAATCCAAGCTAATTTTCATTTAAGACAGAGGGAAAGTTCATGTCCTACTTCTTTTTCCTGACCATACTCAACATTTAAAGCAAACTATACTACTAATTGCAATATCATGCCCCATTTTGCTATATTTTGAGTATAGTACATACGATGCATAAGAAAAGTAAGAGGTAGACAAAGTCCTGAATGTTTAGACAGCATGCCCAGGAATCAAATCAATACTCTGTCAAGTTCATCACACAGCCTTGTAGTAGCTTGCACCAGCACAGTGAGGATGTAGAAACAAGCACCTCGGGGTAGCAACTCAAGCAGAGTATTCAGCAACAATGCAAAAACCAGCCAAAGAATTCACTAGGTCACTTTCAACCTAATGCCCTAAAGGCATCCTAACAAGAAAAATAGGAGACTCGGATGCCACCTGCTAAATGATAGGGGAACTAAACATTCTTTATAAACCCAGTGTGAACACATACTATTTCAAGACAGTAAAGTGGCAAAAAATAAAGTTATGTACCACAAAAAAAGGCTTTTCTCTCATTTAAACTTAACTTACTGTTATAGCACTCAGCGCTTTTATGCATGAAAAGTTACATACCATCGGTGACACATAAATGCCAAGTGGCAGATTATTTACTCAAAGTACTTCCTTACAAATCATGAACAGAATCAAGGTGTTAAATTTTATTTCAAAACAAAATAGGCCACATAAGATTCTGAAAAATTCATCCAAAAATCACATAAAGCTTTGGATACAATTATCCAAGACAACTACACTCTCCTAGCATCTAGGTCAAGTCATTCAATGAAAATTAAAAGTGTAACATTGCTCTGTAATTGTTTAAATTAATTTCCCACATTCATTCACATTAGAACCCAAATGACAATACTCCTTATTTTCTCTTTCTACATGACCCCATTTCATTTTTGTACTTATAGCACCACTATATATAGACATGATATGCCAAAAGCATTTGGATAATGTTTTAGAAGTAGGATATACAATTATTAGTTAGAATATTTTAAAAGCCTACATCACAGACAGTGGCCATCTAATACTGCTATATACATATGGCAGCATGATCATTTTCAACTCCTCAGGACATGAGCAAGAGATGCTCAAGCAACAGATGAAACAGAAGAGCCATTATCTATATAAATTTGTATACAGCAAATTATATATCACAAATTGCTGTCAAAGAATGCTGCAGAGACCATAATTTATCATGAAAAAAAAATCTGTCAAAAATATATCCATCAGCTCCTGTTAACCATGAAATATATTCCATCTGAACTATCCTGAATTACACAAATCTCTCATTACCGGGAAAAAGGGTGCTACTTGATTTCTTGTACTTTTTCTTCAGAGCTTCTGCTACCAGTCACTGTCAGAAAAAGGATCTACAGAGATAAGCTTGCCAATCATGCAGCAACCACAGACAGCTATTAAGCAGGCTATTTGGAGAACGAAGAGTCTTTATTCTGTTCACACAGCACCCCAGCACAAAACACTCATTCTGCAGTCGGGGTACCTACACATCAGCGTACCATAGTTCAATTTTTCCCTAATTCTGTGGTCTATTTATCTCTTGGTAAGGTGATACATACTCAAACACACACTTGTCTTCACTGTAAGTCTGAAAAGCACTACTTGCATTGGAAAACTCCTATTTTTTCCATGTCCTAGTATACCAGTTTTCTCTGAAGACTAGCATATTGATTTCATTGTAGAAGACAAACAAACATTCTAACATAGAAGCACTATCAGACAGTTGGAACAGTACTTTGGAAAAACAAAGTGTTTTGTAAAAGACCAGTGACTTAGAGATTAAAAGCTCTGTTAATGCATACACATACAGTAAATTTGTTTGTAATATGACAATATTTAATTGTAAAGGTAGCCACTAACATAATAAAGCATATTCAGCACCAGTGCAGAGTATCCCAGCAGACCAGGTTTTTAAATGATAATAAAGCACACTAACACTGTTCAGCCACTCAAAATCCTTACAGCAAGGCACAGAGGCCAGGTGAGCAATGGTAGCTCGACCACACTGACCTGTGCTTCCATCTGTTTCACAGGAGTTTCCAACATCCACTTTGTCCATTGCTTTTACCTCTGCAGATTAAACCCCCTAGACACATGTTTCATAGGTACTATCTTGAGTAAGTTTGTGGACACTGGCTGGAACAGCTTTAACCTTCAACTTATCTCACGGTGCAATCCCCTGAACCAGAACTTCGTGCAACTGAAGCACCTCACTTACCTATGAATTTCTTACCCTTCTTTACTCACCATGACTTAAAATCACCGGTTTTAAGACAAACCACAATTTAACTCTCCCCTCAATTTAAATTATTTCAACTTAACTACAAAGTATACATTTTTTTCCTGTTAAGAACTACAATACACGTTGATCTACCATTAAACAAAGCTTTTTTTTAAAACTAACTCAGCAGAAAGTCTGCATTACCCACACTTAAGCTGTTGCTGTTTCAGTACGTAATATGTTCCTCTGCTTTTTGAGGGGTTGTTTCTTAATCTAATATCATTTGTGCATTTTATAACATCTTTTAAAAAAAAGACACCAATTTTTAAATGAGCATAATGTACAGAAGTCATACAAACTCTTAGATGTGCTTGTAATGTAAGACAGTATGTTCACAAAACTTGAAACCAATTATCTAAAAGTAGCAACATTAACAGCAGGTTACATCTCCAAATCCTTCAAGATTTCAGAACTAGTATATCATATCCTCATTTTCCTTTCCTGAGGGTAAAAAAAGAAAAAAGCTTTTTCACCTTCATTGGTTCCTCCAGTGAAAGTGAACACATCATTGAACTAGTAAATTAAAGTGACATGGCCTGATGGTGCCTTTAAGAAAAGGTGGTACAGCAGGTAAACAGATTTCAGTTCTTTAGCTAGTGAACTCTATTAGTACAATTACTGCTAGAACTCAGTAGTAGTATTAATCAGTGTGTATTGATTATATGCTGAATATGTTGACTACTAGAGGAAATGCTAATTTAAGTGAAAAAGCTCACTAAACAGAAGACTTACATTGTAACACTTGTCAAACTGATGGGGGAGTTGATCAAAGAAAGTTATTTTAAGAGACATGCTCTACAGACCAATTTAAAACTCAAAAAACCCCCCACCAAGTGAAACCCACAACCCCAAAACCACAGCATCCCTCTGCCCAAGTCACACCACCATTGCTACCCCTTCCCTTTGCACAGCAGTTCAGCCTGTTCTCCTTCCTCTCCCATGACACAGCTCAGCTCTCTGCCTGTCTCCTAAGCAGCCCTCTCACCATCTCCCACTTTTCATCAGTCTCCCCAGTGCCATTCAGCCTATTCACGTTGTCCTAGGATGCCTTCATCCAAAAGAGGAAAAAAACAGCATTTGCACCAGGCTTCTTGCTACTGGAGTTTTTATCAATCTGTTTTCCTTCACTGGAGAAGAAAGGTGAGAACACGACATTTTGTAATGAAAACTTCCTGTGCTAGCTTGTATTAGATTGCATAATAATAATGGACAGTATTCCCACATCCAATTATAAAGAAAAGCTCAGCTCTGAAGAGCTCCACAGCCTTTAAAGAGAGGCAACCCAGAAACTGTGCCATACACAGGAAAAAAGTCACCCCACTTGAGGTTGCAAGACTGTATTTTAATATAACCCAGTTTGCAGGATCCTGCAGGCAGCCATCACCTTCTGGATGATTTACCAGAAGGATTTATGTTTGACCTGCTGCTCCAGCTGCATTAGTTCGCATACACTTAATATTACAACTGGTCTGATTTGAAAGGATGCCTGAAGAACAAGAGTCATACCACTCTCTGAAGAACAATCTAGCACAGAGCCCCATCAATGCAGTATGCTCAAAAAGAAGCATATGCAATTTAAGAAACTCAAAAGACGGCTCAGCTTTTACATTAAACGTCTCATTTGCATTTTCACATGCAGCATGAACAAGACTGCTGCAGCATCTTTAGAAGTCCTAGCCTTCCTGTCCAGCTGTACTCAGTAATTAGAACAGTTGAACTACCCAGTACAAAAACCCTGTAACCAGTTTTCTTATTAATTCCTGGAGATTTATGTTGTCTAAATGAAGGAAAAAGAATGAGGTTGAACCTCCTGCAAGCATATATCCAGACTTTTCTTTTTATTATGTATTAGATAAATACCTTCCTCTATAGAAAGGGATTATCCGTTATCTGTCCCTGAAGAAGCAGTTACAGAAAGTCTGTCTTCCACAGAAAGCACAACTCAGGAAAATGTCTTTCGAGCTAAAGCACACTACACACAAAATTCTTCTCTTCAGGTTTCTGAAAAAATTCCAAGGATCTTTAAATGTTAAAAATGCAGCACTATCTTTTGCTCTTAGGAGAACAGTATCCAGTGGTTAACAAACACACACACAGTTGTGAAGGTATCTTGGGAATACTACTAAAAGCTAGATCTGCTGGGGGGTGAGAAGCACAGAAAAGGGGAATAAAAGCTGATCACACCAAAGAGATACACATTCTTACTTGCAGCACTGCGCATTACAAACGCACACACATATTCCTTTAATCCATAAGAATTCCCAGAATTACTTGTAAAAAACCAGGTATAAAATGGAAGACTGGATGATCACAGGTTGTGGCCTCTTGTCTCTAGTGTTAAAGTATCTCAGGAACCTTTCAAATTCAGGAACCTTCCAAATTCCTTAACTCTCCCTTATGAATTGCTGAGTTGTCACAGCAATATTAAGTAATAGCAAAAGAGAAAAGTATATCAGCCACATATTATTATTATTTAAAAACCCTCAAACACCACACATAGCAAGTAGTGAATTTTCTGTTTATGCATAAGCAGGGGGAGACTAAGAACCCCACCTGCCTTGGCTCTAGCTGAGAGCCCCTTTGAACATTGTTCAGGAGACTCCTGGAATGCATTGAGGATAACTTCTTAATCCAGGTAATAGACAGCCCCACCAAAGGGGATGCAATACTGGACCTGATGATCACCAATGCAAGAGTTCATCGATGATAGCAAGACTGGAGGCAGTCTGGGCTGCAGCAATCACACACAGTGGAGTTCGCAGTCCTGAGGGATAAGGGTCAGGGGAAGAGTAAAGTCAGGACCCTGAATTTTAGGAAAGCAAAGTTCAAGCTCTTCAAGGAGTTAGCCAGTAGGACCCCCTGGGAAACAGCCCTCAGGGACAAGGGAGCAGAACACAGCCAGCAGATCTTTAAGGACACTTTGCATAGAGTGAAAGAGCTGTTGATCCCCAGGTGTAAGAAATGAGGGAAAGAAGGGAAGAGACCAGCATGGCTGAGTCAAGACCTGCTGGTCAAACTAAAGGGCAAGAAGGAACTGCACAGGCAGCGGAAGCAGAGACAGGTGTCCTGGGAAGAGCATAGGGACACTGCCCAGTTGTGTAGGGATGGGGTCAGGAAGGCCAAGGCATGGCTGGAGCTGAAGTTGGCAAGTGATGCGAAGAATAAGGGCTTCTACAGGTATGTCAACTAGAAAAGGAAGGTTAAAGAAAGCATACCCCCTCTCATGAACATGTCTGGCAAGCTGGTAACAACAGATGGGAGGAAGGCTGAGGTCCTCAATGTTTTTACCTCAGTCTTCACTGATAAGCTCTCACACACCGAGTTGATGGACTGCAAGACAGGGATAAAGGGGACAAAGTCCCTCCTACTGTAAGCAAAGATAAGGTTTGTGGCCACCTGACAAACCTGAACATACAGAAGTCTATGGGACTTGATGAGATGTATCCCAGATTCCTGAAGGAATTGGCTGATGTAGTTGCCACACCACTCTCCATGATATTTGAGAAGTCCTGGCAGTCAGGTGAAGTCCCTGATGATTGCAAAAAGGGGAAACATCGCACCCATTTTTAAAAAAGCATAGAAAGGAGGACCCTGGGAACTACCAACCTGTCAGACTCACCTCTGTGCCTGAGAAGATCATGGAACAGAACCTCCCAGAAGCTATGCTAAGGCACATGGAGGACAAGGAGGTGATTTGAGACAGCCAGCATGGCTACACCAAAGGCAACTCCTGCCTGACCAACCTAGTGGCCTTCTACAATGAAGTGACTACATTAGTGGACAAGTGAAGAGCTACAGATGTCGTCTATTTGGGCTTCCATAAAGCCTTTGACACGATCCTCCACAACATCGTTCTCTCTAAATCAGAGAAATATGGATGTGATGGATGGACAACGGAGTTGGTTGGATGGTTGCATTCAGAAGGTAGTGGTCAATGTCTTGATATCCAGATGGAGATCAGTAGCAAGTGGTGTCCGTCAGGGGTCCATGCTGGGACCAGTGCTGTTTAGTATCTTCATCAATGACACTGTAGGATCGAGTGCACCCTCAGCAAGTTTGCAGATGGCACCAAGTTAAGTGGTGCAGCTGACACACCAGAGAGATGCAATGCCATCCAGAGGGACCTTGGCAAGCTGGAGAAGTGGGCCCATATGAACTTCATGAGGTTCAGCAAGGACAACTGCGAAGTCTTGCACCTGGGTCAGGGCAATCCTCAATATCAGTACAGGCTGGGGGATGATGTGATTGAGAGCAGCCCTGCAGAGAAGGACTTAGGGGTACTGATGGATGAAAGGCTGGACATGAGCTGGCAATGTGCTTGAGATGCTTTTCTCGAACAGGAAGAGTGTAAGTGAATGTACTAGGCAACCCCTCTTCTGTGTTACCAAGACATGACTAAGAATTACTCACTCTGAAACTTACTAACACAGCTGAATACACTTTAGATTTAGAGAATGGGAGATCTGGCCAGAGTTAGGAACAACCTCTCAGTTCCCTTCAGCAGCATCTTTGAAATTGGGAATGCACAAACTAAGGCACCAGAAAATCTGAGAGAACACATTTTGAATAATTCTCAAAGTTCTTTATCTAGGTGTTCAAAATTATTTAAAACAACCTTCAGAAAATGGATGAAAAACTACTTAATATTGATTTGTTTTCTCCTCAACTCAATTAAGGTATATTTATTCTAGACTTCAACTCCTGCAGTTGTTCAACATTTTCAAAACAGAACAAAAGGATAACTTGACCTTTAAGTATTACAGAGTGACAGACTTGTTATGTACTTTTCAAGAAACTTTAAACAGCAAACATGAACATAGTATTAGGCTAACTATTGTCTTCTTAGCAACAACGGTATTAAGTCTCCCATGTTCTTCCATAATCCATGAAAGAATAAACACTTTTTAGTGGGTTGGAAAGAAGAGAAGCACCAAAACAAGTTTAAGACTGAGAAATGTGCACAGAGAAAGCCTTATACAGCTCATCTATAGGTTCTGGATGAGCAGTCATTCTGGTTTGAGTGCTTCTGCTAATCAAATAATAATGCAAAGCATTGAGCTCAGAAGAATAAAAACCTCTTTGACATAGTCTATGCACTCCTCAGTGCCCACAACTCTATCTTGAAACTCACTGGCAGCTGGTGCCAGAGATTAGAGGACTGACATGAAGTAAGTATGGCACATGGATTAACAAAACAACAGCTGCATACAGCACTACATTGAATATGACAGCTTACAATTATACAAGTAAAACAGAGACTACTACTTCATCACTTCCCTGGTCAGAATCTGTGAAGCACCTATGTCAATGCCTCCCCTTGGTTCTAGGAGTAGCTTGTACTTTAAGTTTAACCTTAACTTACAAAAAAAGTAAACCACAGTAATTCTTGATCTTCAATTCACTGTGGAATTATGCAGATGCTTTACAAAGATCTCAAGTCATCTGATTCTCCAGGCTGTAGCTTTATTCCTGACAAATCAAAGTGTCCCACTGGATGTCATGAAGCAAAGCCTTCACAGGACTTCAGAACTGCAATAATCAGAATAGTCTGAATGGTACAGATTCAGTATCAGCAGGAAGCAAGCCTCACTCCTGAATGCTTCCATAGACCTCAAAAGAAAAAAACAAAAAGGTAAAAGCAGCCCAACATGCATATAAGAAAGTCTACGTGCTTTAAAGAGAGCCAGAAAATGATGAAGAATGCCAGAGATACCTCTCCTCCAGAGGTGAAACTGCTCCCCTGGAAAGCTAGCTGGAACTGCACTTTACAGCTCTCTTCTCAAGGCAGAAGTTTGTGCACCAAGGTTGGCCCTATGAGCAGGAACCTCAGCAGGTGGCTACTAACTAGACCTCACGTCTTTAACCAAAGACAACAGCATGAGAGTAAGAAAGAAGTGATGATGTATCAAAAAACCAACTACTAATCACCACACAAGCCATTCCTGAAAAGGTCAGGAATGGAACAGGAGACAGTAAAAGTTAAAATGTAAAACTAGTAAATCACTTCATATTTCTGGCCCCAGAGATACAGTGTAGGAGCAATAACGCAGTTGTTGCCATTCCTCTGTATAGGAGAGAGTGCAAGGAAAACTACTGGAGCATTAACAGCTTGACAGAGTTTGTGGTTTACTCTATCACCTTTCTTTGCACTATATCGTTTAAAATATTTCCAAATCTGAATCAAGTACTTTGCCTTTTAATGACTCTGGTTGCATGTGGTCAAACCAAGATGAATAGCTTTGTCCTTTTTTTTTTTTGTTAAATCAGGTAACTCAGCAGTAATTTCACGTACATCACATTTTTTGAATATGCTGTGGTCTAGAGCTCATTTGTGCAGGGAAGACACAATACAGGCAACTGCAATACATGACAATGTGAATTTCCAGATTCAGGTCTGATATGAAAATAAGCTGCTACATTTTGTCCAGTCATTTCTTGAAACAGGGCTTGGTAGAAGCAAGAGGAAAAAAAGAAAGAAGCAAACAAAAAAGTCTAACAGATTCCCTGGTTCAAAGCCTTCCTGACTCAGCACTGGAAGAACAAAGACAGAATTTTCTCTTTAGGAGAATCAAGCCAAAGTTAATGAAGCTGCATTTTGAATTTTCAATGAAAATATGCCATTTGGGGAAGGTAATGACAATCAGCAACCAGTCACAGAATGCTGACACAGGAACTGCCATTCCCAGTCATTAAATATTACAAAAATCATAATATATTAAGCAGTAGCCTAAAACTGGGATTTCTTGCCGCCATTTACTAGAATATAATTGTAAAAGCCCCAATGTGTCAATATACATGGCCTGAAAAACTGGCAAAAGAGTTTTCCCCTCAATATCTGCACATTCATTATCTCCTAACGTTTTTCAACATAAGCTCTACTTGCCACAAATGACAGCTGCAAATACATAAAATCAAACATAATTAATGCTTGATCAGACAATTTTCTAATCAAATTTCAGTAGGGTAAAGGATAAAGCTCTTCACAAACATTTCATGCAAAATATCTACAAACTCTAGCCCGTATTTACCTTTAAGCTTAAAAGTTTGACTGGGCTTGTCTCTACAGGTTTAGTTTAGAAGTTACTTGCAGGTGTACTTTCACAGAGTCTGGTCAGTCAGACATTGACAAGGCAGCTGGGGGAGAAACAGTTATTACCTGCAGAGCCTGTACTTCAAAATTTTTCTAATAAGTTCACACAGATGCTTTCTAAGAGGTAGCTGCAATAGCAGAATCTTTAGAATAGGAATTGATAGTAAAAACATTTTAGAAGGGACTTTGCATACTTGTTCTTTACCTGAAAATAAATGTTTTGCTTAGAAAAGTGCCACGATATTTCAGAGATAATAAGATTGAATTTCTTTGCCTGTCTTCCTGTTGGTTTTATGGGTACTTTCAGTACTGCACATTATTTCAGCTTCCAGTCAGGTATTAACCACCCAAAGAAGCATCCATTCATAAACAGAAATACAGCATATTCTCCAGGTGTGAACAAATACTGCAAAGCCTGCAGCTTTTAAGATTTAGTCTGTACCAGAGTATGATGACCCTGCTAGTTACTAGAGTTACTCTAGTAACTAGAGTTAGCAGACAGTCAAAACAGAAAGAGAAATAATACCAAAAACTGTTAATGGAGAGACAAGTCACCCCCCATAAACAATTTTTGAGGAAACACAGATCATGTGGACCAGAACAGTTTTGGTTTTTCCCTTAAACTTCAAAAATGCTTTCAACGGGGTTCTGTGGAGCTCTCTAAAGAAACTAAGCTGCCATCAAAAGTATCTGTCCTCTCATGGATTAAAAATTTATTTTAAAAACCTGGAAACAAAAGAAGGCACAAGGGAATTAAACCATGGGAGCTCCACACGGTTCTCTGATATCATGGACTTAAGTCATTCTATTTTAGTGATCTGAAAAAGCAAGTGAGCACGAAGCAGATAAAAGTTACTACACCAAAGGACTTACCATTTAAGGCCAGCAAAGAAATCTGAACTATCTAATGAGATTGAGAGTGATAACATAGTATAAAATATATTGTTGTTAAATGCCAAATGATGCAACCAAGGAAAAACGACTTCTAAATAAGCACAATCGTGTGCCAATCTGCCTAGTCCTTTTAAGGAACAAGCTCTCTGACCTGTCAAATATCTCCTGTAACATCAGCTCAGTAATCAGTCACAGTCAAAAGCGAAACTAAATACAAGGAATTATTGTGAAAAAAGCATGAAATAATGTCACTACAGAAGTCTATAATGCACCTGCATCCTGTACTCTGAACAACTATGCTTTCCTCTCCCCACACGCAGAAAGAACAGGCAAGTACAGAAGGAAGAGCAAGCATTACCAAACGTATCGTAAGGATCAAAACTCACCCACTGGGAAAAGGGTACTGCGGCTACAAGTAGATGGAAGAGACAGAGTATGTATATATTCACCTTTATATATGTTACTATATACATAGAGAGAGAGAGTATATAAATATAACTGTGCCTGGTTAAACCTTGAAACTCCTTGTTATCAAAGGCTGCAAACAACAGAATTTAAATGGTTTTAAAATAATCAGACAAGCTGACCAGGGTAGAAGATCCAGTGTAAAGTGAGTAGCTCAAGCACGATTAAGCAGAAAATACAGTGCCAAGGAAGTGGCTGGGCTAGACACTCCCTGGGCTGAGCAGTCCATAGACTTAGGGACTGCTATCAGAAAGCATCCCAGCAAGTATCACTATGTTCACCCTGATCAGCCTTCGCCAGGACACCTGCTGCTAGCCACTAACCACAGCTACACACTGGGCTAGATAATTTCATTCTGATCCAGTACAACAGCTCTTGAACATGGTATTGGTCTAAAAATTTATTATGAAGTTCTACACTTTCAGAAACATTAAAGGGAAGGGGAGTGAATTACTGAGTTTGAGTGGGTTTGGACACTTCGACATTTTAAATTTTATTTTCTATCCCTACAGCTGACTTCAGCATTTTGATAAACATGCTTTTACAAGAACTACAACTTGACAAAGCAATTATAAGCATAAGCAGTTATTTACCTAGCATCTGCTAAACACAAGAAAGTGAAAGAAATGCACTATACAGAAAAGACAGTGCAAGTATTAAGACTTTTATGTTTAATTTAAATCAGGAAAAGTTCCCTCTCCATAACTTGATTAGAAGTCCTGAAGCTAGTTACCAGCAGTTTGCCAGGCAACACATACACACAGTGGCATGTCACAGCTTTTTGCAGAAGTACATCAGGTATGTCGAACTGATGAGAAATATTCTGCAATTTCAATCAACAAAACCTTTGAGAAGCTAATTTAACATTACAAATCTCTGCATCTGCCAGGTAATGACACATATACTACCTGCATGGAATCACAGCTGTACCACTTTTATTTTCACACTGTAGACACTACCTGAAGTTCCTAGAATTCACTGCTGTCTAGTGGTGCTTTCAGTTACAAGCCTTTAAAAGGCATCACGAGCAAATCTACAGCAAAGTGCATTTCTGTGTCCAGCGATACAGGTATCACAACGCAAAAACTTATCATAGCACTGAGATACTGTCCACAAGTAGGCAGTTCTAGATTCCTACAACTGATGAAAATTTGAGGAAGACATTAGTAATATCAAGATTGGTTTAATCTACTCAAAGTGAAAGAACAGAGCTGTTTCTGTGATGATTTGAACAATACTACACACACTAAGAAAAGCTATAATCCAGCTCCAAAGCTTCAGCATTCACAGAAGATACTAACTTACCTATTGCTAGTATCACTCGGAACAAGCTGTTTGCAACCAGAAGATTTTTTGTTTATTTGTTATATTATTTTAAAAAAAAATTTGTTTCTTGACAAGCAATATCTCAAATAACAACATGCAAGCACCTCAGATCTCCTAGCCTACTACAACTTAAAACATAACCTGTAGTGGCAGCCACAACTGAAATCTTAACTATTTGAAGAAAAAAGAAGCAATGCATCTATAGTCAGTAGATTTCATGGCCTCATATTACCTGGTTAAAAGGACCCTAGTTCTGATGTTTTTCACACCAGTGCTGTCCCTTCTCATTAGCAAATGGCTTTCAACAGCACAGAGTACAGTTTGAACCTAAAGAGCGACTGAAGTCAGTTCTGGAAAAGAGTAGCATCAAAATACACAGAGCTCAGAGTTCCCAGGAATTACAAGTACTGCTCCATAGGAAACGCAAAGGGAAAGATGAGAGGCTACATAAGCCCTGTTTGAGCAGCCTCCAGGAAGGTCCCTGTTTATCACCAATCACATCAAGACTCCCACTAGGTGGTGAAAGATCATCCTCAAATGTGTTCTGCTTGTATCCTCTCAGCTGGACAATATAATCAGGAGTTCAGATCTACACATTTTCACTTTGCCTTGGATAAGGTTTCTCAGAAGAAAGTTAGTTGATCACATATTTGTTCAGATTAAGAGTTCAAGCTCACTTCTGCCAATAATTTAGGGCTGGACTTTACAGTAATGCTATACTTATGATAAAGTAAATCACAGCCAAGTTACAAAAGCCTGTATCCCAGTGATCCCTCTGGTTAACTGTCAGAGTAAGCTTGTCCTTATGGTATCCTGCCTTCATAGGTATAAAATTGGAATGGACTATCCAAATCTTTAGTATCCAAGGCATGGGCAAGACTCAATTATAGAACAGGAGTTCTGCTGTAATGGGAAGGATGGCAGCAGCTCAGAGTATATCCTCCAAGCAGCATCAGGAGCCAGAAACAATCATCCCATGCAACCTGGTTCAGAGAAAGCCTGTATCTCCTCAGCATGGGCAAGCATACCAAGCCAGGTCAGTATCACAATGAGAAAGTCTGAAGAAATTCTTCACTTTTTCTAGTAATGATCAGATCACATAGAATAACAACCAGGGATTAGAGATAAGTCTCTAGAAAGACATTTGTGAAGCCAGCACACAAGCATTTGATCATCTTTACAAATCTGGTCCTATCACAGGAATTTGAAAAAAGCCTAAAATCAATTCCTTGGGAAGAAAAACCACCAATCACAGCCCAGAGCCACAACTCCAAGAATTAATTCAATGCATTCCAAAACTTTCAATTTATAAAAAATCCTGTAGAGGAGTATCATGGAACTTCTCCAACAGGGGAAGTCAGTATACAAGAAATTTGTTTTAAGTGGCTGCAGTCAGCCCCAGCAGCTAAATGGCACCTTGCATCAAGGTGAGATCTTTTCCTTGCCTTCCCACAATGCACCTGTACTATGAAAGAGCAAGGTTAAACCTTGCAAGTCAGGCATATTACCCTGAATTGTAGCCTGTTTGCACAGTTTGTTTTCCAGAATAATCAGTCACTTTTAAACAAGGTCGATTGTGCACAACTATTGCATTAGACAAAGGAGACATCACACATTATGTCTACAGATCCTATCTTGCAGAAGAGGAATTCAGAGGACTGGTGCTAACAACAAAGCTGAGATGACTGTAGTTACAGTCCACCTCTACAAGAAAACACCATAGGTATTCTCTGAGATAGGGCTACCCAAGCTTTCAAGAGCAAAGGAGGAAAAACATTTGCTTTTAGGGAGAACATATTCTCTATGGTCATTGAATTACTAGGCTACTGTTGAAGCAATTAATGTTTCAAACTACAACAGAAATCTCATACCAATGTTAGGTGCCACTGCCCTTATATCCAGAGTCAACTTCCAGAATATATTAGCAAGTATGTCTATTCCTGGAAAATCTAACTCATTCCTTAATTGTATTAGAGACTGATGCAAAGAGACTTAGGAGGCTGAATGTTTAGATCTCAGTAAAATCTGACTGCACTTGCAAAATATTTCTTACCTTTCTACAAGGCAAACTCCTTCAGCTTAGCTTGTAGTTTCTCCTAGAAGTTGAGATCCTTGCCTTTGCAAAAGGTAGTTTACTGCATTGAAATTTCACACTATCCAAGCTAGTAAGATTAAAGATTGTATTGATAAAAAAAAAGGGGGGGGGGGGGGGCAGCAGGGGGAAGAAAGAAAACCAAAACAATCCACCCACAAACCAAAAACCTAGTATGACTTCTCTGGTTAGTATAGCTCCCTTGGAAAAACTTTGACTTGATTATCATTGTCCTTCTTCACTGTATGGGAAGAAGCTCAAGAAGAAACACAGCTGTCTTCCACTAGTAACAGTGTGAGGGTTTTTTGTTTCGTGCCAGAGGTGTTAGTGTCTCAAATTAGGAAAGGAATCTTTTGGAACGTACCCTTATATTGGCTCCAAGTCTCTCTACTCTCAGAGACAACTAAAAAGCTTTGTTTATTGTGAACTGTTCCAGTGCCAGACTTTGCATGGCCAGCACAGTGATAATCACCAAAGCCCTCTGCAAAAGAGTGCCAGAAACATCACCGTCCTCTCTAGATAAGTCGAGAACAGAGATTCAAGAGAAGCTTCAAAGTAGCAGGTCTACAAGATTAAATGCAGGAAGAACATCTTAATTTCTTGATTAGTATGACAATCCATCATAAGCCTTTGAGCAGAATGCTCCTTCCTCTTCCAAGACACAGGCCACAGGAGAGAGGCCTCTGTAGGTTCAAGGAGGATCTTCCAGCATTTCTTCCAGAGAAGCTGAACCCATATAAATATGTATCAAGGCAGGCCATCAACAAAAAGATAAAAAAAGTGTCAGATGCTTTATTCTGAAAGTCATTAGCATCAAATAGCAATCTGAATGAGCAATATATTCCAAACAAGCATCACCCTAAAAGCAGACATATGAACTATCACACACATCTGAACAGTAATTCCTGAATTAAGGCTAGACAGAACCAAGAAGCATCTGCACCCTTACTTTTCCTTATTCTTTTAGTTTTAGCAGCCCAGGCCAAGTACAGCAGCTCCTCAGGACAGAGCTGTTCAGCACGTCCAGACTCACGTACAAGACCCCTGAGAACAGAATACAGCAAGCATCAGAAAAACATCCTTTTCCCTCGCCACAGTCACATATTTGAGATGAGTTATTATTGACTATCACCCTTGAGTTTTCAGAGATCAATCATTTATGACTACTTTTCTGACAAAAGTCATTCTCTTTTCATTAGGACATTCCACTTAGTGGAATGGACTTAAATATTGTAAGTCTTGGACATAACTACAATATTACTCACACATACCATAAAATTGATTCTCAAAAAAACAACAGACACTTCTAGTTTAGAGAAAAATAATTTGTAAATCCAATTCCAAAAGGGAAAATAGCTATTATACACAGCTATTATAAATAGCCATATACTCCCGCTAATCAAGATATCTGAAATATTGATATGCATATAAACCTAAATCAGCTCAGCAGTTGCACTCAAGACAAATCATCCACCTGGTCTATTGTTTTAGTGTTCAGAATTTCTAGGGTCTTGGCATCAGAAGGCCAACTAATAACAAACTAGAATGAAATACAAATGCGTGCTTTTAACATTTATGCTTACTGTGCATATTAACTACAGGACAGACAGCACTAGCTGGTACATGACATGCTATATTTGCTTTAGAGAACAGTTAAGCACAAAGCTTAATTTGTTAAGAAAACATCTCCCAAAATTAGTCTTACAACCACAGAAGCTCTATTTGAAATGTGTATGCAGAAATAAGAAAATAAAACAATGGGTCATATCACACTGCCACTTTTGTGTGGGCTAGCCTGTGATTATGAACCTATAATAGAAATTTTACAGTGTGGTTTAGTCTTCATCTGCAAGGTGCTGAACAGTAATTAAGTGTTTTAAAGCACAACCAGAAAATCCTCATTAGTGTTCCGACATACGAGTGGAGTGGTTTTGCTTCTCTAATAGCATTAGTTTGAAAGTGTACATTTCTAAGTCACCACCCCAAAGACTTACTCTCTGGGTTTTAAAAATATCTTGCTCAACATTATCTAGTAAACAGCATAATTAATTATAGAAGCATCTTTCCTGGAGACTTGGAGAGGGAGGGAGGTATCATATTATTCAGGGACATGGCACCCAAGTTATCTGCTTCCTGACAAGTGCTATGGCCACCTCACAGGGAACAGGCTACACATTCCAAGTTCTTTTAATATCCACCTGCTTAAGGGCCAGATCTGTAGAGAAATGAAGAGGATGTAAAACTACTGTATGTGGTGTTGTGGTCTGTACATGTTAACATCTTTGTTCCTCTGACTCAATAACACAGACAGACTATCTGCTTTTTAAGAAGGGACATTTGTCTTTGAAAAGCAGGTTAGTGTTTTCCCCTGAGCTACTGTAATAGAAAAGGCTGGTGATCAGTATTGTGCATAGAGATAGGTAAATCAGATTTTATCAAGAGTTTTAGTCGATAACATAATGCACAGAAAAAGACACAGGTAGTTCAGATTGCCATAAAGCATTAACATGCAATACTTAGCTAACAATGAGTAGTCAGGTTGAATAAATGTCACCTTTGGTTTTGCGGGTTGTTCGGGGCTTTTTTCCTATTTTTTTTTTTTTTCCATTCTCTTTATTAAAACTTGGTTACATATGCACATCTCAACTCCATCACCACTCCCAAACTTAGGCTAAAACATCAGTCAGATAAATTCCCAGCTCTCATACTAACACCAAACCTCTGGAAAAGGATTCCCGCTGTTGCTGGAATGTCAGCTCAACTCAATTCCCAGACCCTCTGGAAGGACATGCTCATTGAGTGGAGTAGGTAGTGAGTGCAGAAGAGAAACCCGAAGTCACAGAGTAACAGAAAAGTAACATCCTCTCCCAGGAGGAAGAAAGTCTGGTGATGTCAGTGGCAGGGACGTGCTTCCCACTGCCCCACTCCTTAGGGTTACAGATTACAGCAGCTCCCAGGGTAGCTGCCTTCTCTGCAAGGCAAGAACACCTAACTGACCATAAGCAGAATTCACATTCTACCTCCCCTGCAAGGAGTCCAAAGGTAAAGTACTACTTCCCAAAAATCATCTTGCAATGAAAACTCCAGCCTAGTTTTTCAACTTTTATATGAAACTAGTTCCAAAGAAAGCCTGAAAACTGTTCTTAACACTTCTAAGGGGACATTTATAGCCACAGGGTTTAATTCCTTGAGACACATGGCTATGCATAAGACTAAGAATGCTAGAGCACACAGAATTGTCTCTAGATTAAGATCAGACAGCATATAAATCAGCATAAGATATCACTATGCAGAATTAAGGTTTTCAGCATTGAGTTGCAAGTCACGTTCTTACACCCGAACACAGAGGCATCAATAGCAAAGACAAAGCATGTGCCCACAGAAGCTTTTCTAAAACAGCAAAATGTGGATCAAGGACTACCATAAGAGGAGAGTGAGCACGAAAGGAAAGAAAACTTCTCTTTCTTGTAGCACTGAACACCTCTGCAGAGTCCTGAGGCTGCCAAAGATGGAGAATCCACACCCTTGAGCATTACATACACTCCTGCACTCATCCTAGTCCAAAGCAGCCATGAGGTTTGTAGGCTTAGATTGTATCTTTTATTAGATTAACATTGTCTGGTGTAGTGGTCTAACACAAGATACTATCTCTGTATCCCCAACCTTGCACAGGGTGATGAAAAAATCTTGCAAAATTCAGTAATTATTGATTGACATAAATTATAAATAAGCGTTTTAATATATTCAGTACTCGATCCCAAGTTCTGATGTCCCAAATTTTAATCAGAATGAAAGAGAAGTTTGTAAAATTAATTTTAAAAATTGTTCTTCAGGTATGAATTACAATTAATAGTCATTTACCTTGTTATTCTCAGGGAACAGCAAGAGGAGAATTGCAGTCATTTTTAAAGTAAATTAATTAAGATCAGCTATGGCATAGCAGAAAAAAAACAACAGCTGCACTTGGAGGTTGGGACAGGTAGAAGATGTCCTTAAGATACCCTTAGAATAAAGCACATCATAAGATACCCACTACATCAAAGTCACTTCGGACAAGGTAGATCAGCATACTTATACCTGACCAGTAAAATGAGCATCTTGCATCAATTTAAAAGGGACAAAGAAATCCCTGAAGTACCTATTATAAAGTCATCGCACTGTGTCCGTAACAGGCGACATTATGGTTGCTGAATATCCCAGCTGCATTTGCTTCCTTTTTAAACAAGTCTTCCATACAGTGTTTTCTCACAGTTCAACACAATTGGGTGAACAGGTGGCAAAATTCACTACATACAGGTATGTAAATAATCTCATGTATTTTAGTCAAAACTGCAGTCATGTACTCCTAGAATTTGTTATAACAACATCCTTTGTGCAAAGAAAAAATTACATTAACTGATACAAGCTTAAACTGAAAAAAGTTCAATTTACTGCTGCCCCCAAAACATACAGGGTTTGCTCCTCAACTTTTTTCAACCTTTAAAAGGCCTTTTGCTTTCAGAATGGTTCTCTTACACTAATTACCTATAAAAGGACTATGATGTAGAAGTAGCTTTACCCCTCTACCCTTCACAAATCTTACTGAAGATAGACATTACACTTGTACTTCTAGATGGAGAAAAGTGATAATTTAAATTTTATTTTCAACATATCTAGCAACAATCAAAATTCCAGATGCAATTAACTGATAAAATTACATAGAAGGCAAATTGCAACAATCCGCAACAGGAAAGGTGCTGCAACATTCAATATTTCCAAGGAGGGGGGAAAAAAAAAATCATACATTTAGGTGAAAAGCCTGTTGATCATATTTGCTCTTAGGGCAGAATGCCAAAGTCATATTGTTAGTAGAGCACTACTTCTTAAGTAGTCATGAATATTTTAGAACACTGACCTCTTAGCTGGCATCTAGACCTAGTTTAGGGTTAGCGGCAACCACAACATGTAAACTTATTATACCCATCAGCTAGACTCCAGGACTCCAGTAGCCACAATATCCCAAGTTTGTCCATACAAAGTTATCAGTTGGGGGCAGAAGCAAAAAAAAAAAAAAAAGGTCAAACTGAAGAACGAACTACCTTTGCATTCCTCCAGGTCAGAATTAGGGTACACTTTTATCATTATTTATATTACTCCTACTAAATTTGACTGACAAAGAGATGAAGAATATTACTGGACTCACAAAAAGCTCTCTCAAACATACTCTTTCTTTACAGCATTCTATAATGGTATTGGATAGTTTACAAACACCTATATTAGTTCATCAATCGCTAATTAATTTTAGTTTGCAAGCACCATTAAACAGTCACAAGTCTTAGTATATGAGTCAAAAGGGTGAAAATTATTGTCCAGTGGTTTGTTTTTAGAGGAAATACAAACACTAAGGTACTGAAAAAGTACGCGTCTGTCAGCTTTCATCTAACAGGAATACCAACGTAACAAAGGGTTAGTTTAAAAACACTTTTCCAATCACCCCAAATTCCCAAGCTTGAGAAAGAATACCTGCAAAATCTGGAGTTGCTAGTGTAAAGGACACTATCCATTGGCACAGTGTAAAGATGAAGAAAATAAGTTTTGGGTGCTAGGACCAGATTTCCTTCATTGCCCCAGGGGACACTGCAGAAGTGTGGTGGTACGGTCCCCCTGCTGCTCAAAGCCTACTCGAAACTGTAAGTGACTTCTCTCCCCCACACCCCCTGCTTCTGTTTCCTGGGCAACCAACCAACCCAGGGTAAGTCAGGCACGGATCGTGAAGGACAGCAAAACAGGACACTAAGGCATCTCCCTGGTGTACTGGGCCTGCTCTGCCAGCCTTGTACTGCTCTCCCTATCCTTGGGAGATAGTCACCACCTGATAGCCTGGTACACGCATACTTGGGTCATGATAACCTCGCACATCTGTACTTGAGTCCAGGCCAACAGGGGTGCAATATCAAACATGGGAAATCAACGATTTCTGGGTCTGTGTAACTGGCAGAAAATATCAGAATGTTATGACATCGGAGGTGGACTAGAGTGGGAAAATATCTGACAAAAGTCAATTATCTCAGACCCTGTAAATAGTGATCCTAAAGTGAGACCTTCTGAGCTCTCCTGTATCACAGTGTGCTGGGTCCAGCATCTCCTCTGGGTTGGGACACCTCTCAGGTACAAACTGCATGAAAAGGCCAGGACAAAGTCAGGCTTCTCGAGACTCAATAATCATCTGTTCAGATTGCTGGAGCATCGTGAGTATTTGCTCTCAACTCGGGAAGGAAATTTTAATTATAGGCTGGCCTCTTTCAGTTCACCTCGCTAACACAAGTGTGGATGGGTACGTGTTTGTCTGTGTCTGTTTTGTGATTGTGTCTATGCATATATATACACACATGTATATATATATGTATAAAGGATATTCTACAGTAAGTTAGTGTGAATCTTGTCATCATTGAATCTGTATGTAAGTTGTTATTTGATTGTAACATATTTGACGAGGTCACCCTGTTACTTTAAACTGGTTAGTGATTAAGCACCACTACAAAAATCTACCCCTCACTATTAATAAATCTTAGATCACTGCTTAATCACAACTGCGTCAATATTTTCCCCTGCGACAAGAAGCTATGAACCACCATCACGATGTTCAACACCTAATTTTATCTTTCATTTGGGACTCAATTCATAATCCTGCTGATCACTAGGAAGCTACCTAAAGGTCTTAGTTTAAACAGAAAATTGAGTCGAAGATCTGCCATAAGCCAGATTATAGCATATACGCAGTTACGAGTTGCAGAAATTATTCTGTATTATCTACTGCAAAAATTGTGCTTTTTAGTCAACAAAAGCAAAGTCCATTTTGCCTTCTTTTCACAGAGACACAAGTACAGGAAAGAGCATTTAACCACATACAGCACTGTTACTAATCCCGAGGCTTTGAACAGAAGTATCTAGCCTAAAGGACAAACAGAAAGAAAAATCTTACAGGAGAGAGAGGAATAAAAAGGCCTGCAAAAAACCCACTACACACAGAGCCTACTCCAACACTAAACCACTTTTATTCCAACTCATTCTCAGACTGACTACTGCTGTGGAAGGGCAATGCCTGCACCTGCAGTACCATGGACAGTGTATGGAAAAGTTCCTTCTACTTCTGAGAATTTCATTACTGAATTTTTAAGCAACCAGTTCTAACTTTAAGAATACAAGCAAACATCCTTTTGACAGCGCAAGAGATTCAGCTAGCTTCAGTGTTTACATCAAGAAGTACCTTTAAGTTTAAAAATCATCTTGCATTTCCACTGAAGCCACACTATCTACATTAAGGCTTTTAATATAGGCCCACTACAATATTTGGTTCTAAGCTTGAACACGGACAACTTCATTAAGTTGAGGATTTTCACATTTTTTGCTACAGAATCATAGAATAATTCTGGTTGCAGTCTAGATTACTCAGGGCTTTATCCAGTTGGTCATCAAAACATCCAAGCACAGACACTGCAAAACATCTTTCCCTTGTCCCAATGACTGTCCCACTCCATGATAAAACACATTCTTCTGAAATGCAGTTATTTTAATGCATGCCTGCTGTCTCTTGCCTGCCTTCCACACACTGCTATAAAGAGCCTAGCTCAGTATTCTCAGTAGACTGTCCATAGGTACCAGAAGGTTACTATTAGTTCCCTCTGCTTTCCAAAGCTGCCTCTTCTGCACACTGAAGTCCCATTTCCCTAACTACTGAAGAATTTTAGGAAACTCTTACTTCTCATATGCATTTGCTAGACTTAAAGTCTTCCATTACAATGTACAGTTTTGATTCACAGTGGCTTTTGAACTTCATCCCTGTACTTCCCCAGATACAACTGCAGGAGCAGTTTTAAGACCTCACGTCCTAGTACAAGCTGAAATCTGTACACTGCCTTTCCAGGCTCACTATAATCCCTCTCTAGGACATTCCTCAACCCGAGAGAGAGACCATCTCCTGTTCAGCCTGTAGCTCTGTTTCTAAACTAGAATCAGTTACAGAAGAATTTCTAAAAAAGCCACAAATTTTAATGAGCAGTTCTGCTGAGTAGAGCAGAATTTTTACAGTCAAAGTACGTAGATCAGAAATACCAGAAAGGAGAATAAGAGTACATTACTGGGCTGCTGTTTAGACCATTAAAGTGTTACCAAAAAAGTGAAAGACATTAACAAAGAAGCCATAAGACTCCAGCATCTGAAGTAAACTTTTGCTAAGTTATAGTGACTTACTGACAATTACAAGCACCCTATTAGTTTTCCCAATCCTCTACCCAGTCCTACAAAGTTGCTTATCAGGGTAATGGCAAGATATTTCAGGACATTATCAGCTCTTCAGACACAAACACTCTTTGTTGAAGCAAGTAACATCAGGAATTGTTAACTACTGGAAAATCCAGATCATGGATCATTCAGCAAATGAATCCCAGACAGGAGGTGAAGCAGCAAAGGAGAAGAGATGTATCCAAAGATACCTGGCAGTAACTGAGATGTGTGCTAGCCCTTTTTTCTCAGAAGAAAAGTGGCAGGAAGCTACAGACACTTGAAGAAGCAGTGATGCCTCCTTAAGAGAAAAAAGGAATCTTCTCTACAGACCTCCATATCAGTCTGGAAAACCCACAAGCTTTCTTTCATTCCTAGCTAAAAGGAAGCAAATATATCAGAAAAGTGTCTGTACTCCTCATCCAGCATCTTTTTTTTAAAAAAATCCCTACAAATAAATTAAACCCTTGCACATCCTTAAAAAAATTCTTCAGAACCCTTGAGAAGCTACCAAGAATTGCAGAGCAGAAGGAGGATTTGAGGAGTCTATTCAACGACGTCCTAAAACTTGGGAAACAGCACAGTAACTGCTCCCAGATTCACTCTCAGCCATTCAAAGTGGTCTAGTGGAGACCTCCCTTCCCTTGGCAAAGGGGTTGGAACTACGTGATCTTTAAGGTCCCTTCCAATCCGAACCACTCTAACTTGCCTATATTTTCCATTTTAAACCTAAGGCAACACAGTAATGCCTTAGAACTTAATTGCATTTAGGCAGTGCTCGAGGCAGAAAAACAAAATAATAGAAATTAAGGCTTTGATCCTACAAACATTTAAGTAGTAAACTTAACCCAAAGGAATAGATCTATCAACTATAATGAAACTACAGAATGTGCTTGAACCAGAGAACTAACATATGCAATATCAGGTACAAAAATATAAGTTTTATTAGAAAAATTCCCTAGCATAAAGACAGCCATCGTACAATATAACAGTCTTAGGGTGTAAATCCACGTGGTACAGTGGAACTGTAAAGTTCCAACAGAAGTTTAATATATATATAAGCCAGTTTCTACTTAAAAGAAATGTAACATCTACTTAAGAATTTTTCAAGAGTGCACAAGCAACTAAAGCATTAGCCTCTAGTTACTAGGCTAGTAACTGCAAAGCCTTACAGAAAAAAAAAAACATGAAAGAAGCATTTCAGCTTTCTTGATGAATAAGTATATCTGGAAGTTAAAGTTGACTGCAAATATAGCATACCTCCTGCGCCCAAATTTGTGGCTCTATCAGAAAGCACATGGAAATTACACTTCTGGCTTATTTCTTGTTTTATGCTAAAAAATGGCAAAGGGCAAAGCTTCTCTAAACTCTGGAATTCTGTAACACATAATTCAAGAATAAAGTATCTATTCTAGCAATTTAGAAAACAGTTGGATAAAACACAAAGAACATCTAATTAAAATGCAATATCAAATAAACCCAGTGATCGATCAGTTCTATTGGCTGAAGAAAAACATTGACTCAGAGTTCAGTTTAAGTACAGAAAATAATAATACCAGGCTTAGGGCATCATGTGCTTGGGACAGATGACAGCAGGATGCTGCTTCAAAAAGATTCACTGACATCTGAGTCAACAGAAAATAGTACAAATGTCTACCATGTCACAGTCACACTCAATCACACTTTGGGATTATTGTTGGCTTCTAAAGAGAATGCTTCAAATTTTACTTGGGAGCAAGGGGGAATACGCAGACCAAAACAAAAACAACCAAAAGAAAACAAAGCACTACCCCAAGAATGCAGAACTGGAGAATAGAACAACAAAAACACCTAAATCTCTCCCCCACATTCACTTTTTTCTAAGTTGTACTTAAGGTTCTTACACACCCGGAAGACACTGCTGGGACAAGAAGGAGAAGTATTAGGAATTGCAGGGTGAAATTCACTTCAGAATTAGCCACTCCATTCCCAGCCTTTTTACTACTTCAGCATACATTGTAGTTTTCTATAAAATTTACTTTCAACAGGTAGAAGATTACACTTAATTCAGCATTCTTTACCCAAGACTGCCATAATAACAAAAATCAGTAGAAGGCAGAGCTCAGATCTACAAGCCTAAGTACTTTAAGCAACAACTCTCAGAAATTATTGATTATGGTTCACTTTTATCAGACAGAAATAAAGCTAAGAAATTCTAAAATCTATGCAAATGAAGATAAAAGTGGAAGCTACAATCATAAGACTGTCTCAAGAGTAAAAGTTACATTACAAGGAACTAAACTGCATTTCTTTGCAGCCATAATTAGGGATGAGCTTAAATTATTCAGAAGTTGATATTTATTATGCCTTAATACCTGAACTTTAAAGACTCTGGATAAGAAACTTGCACCACCATCTTCAAGTGAAGGTTGTATCCCCCAGTGGGATAAAAACTAGAAAGTTCTGAGGAGTCACAAATTAACAAGGTGTAACATTTCACATACTCAAGTCTAAAACTGGTCAAAATAAGTTGCATCATAACTGCAGACATTCATTTTGTATTTGCAAAAAATTGAGTTTTATTTCAAAAAGCAAAACAGAGTTCAAATGTTGAACATAGGAGCACAAGAAAACTTGAGAGGATGGAAGAACCTTTGTATCACTCTAAACACCTCCTAGAAATCCAGAAAGGTAGTTGTTCTGTGCAATATTCACTCACATCACAAATCCAAATTCACAAATATCTTGTACACAAGCTGCAATCTTCTGCTTCTACTTTTCAGGAAAATACATATTTATTACTAAAGAACAAAGTTGAGAAAGATCAGGACCTGCATTCAGGGAAGCACCTTTATCTTGATGGGGAACAGAATGTATAACTGCTTGAAGATAACCTATATACTGCAGTAAACAAATTCTAGAGGTAGTCACATACAAAGCAGTTGTCTTAAAAGAAAAAAAGGGAGAACATTTCCTGGGGAAAGAGTTTTCCAGGTCATTTTCTTAAAAGGCTGGTCAGAAAGGTAAAACTAATTGAGTATTCTAAAAAGAAACAATCCAGTAAAATACTCTAAAGCAGAGTATCAGCTTCCACAAACTTAAGTAGGATGGATGCGTGTTACTGGTTTTAGATAAATTCCTTCTACTGCTGCCTCAAATACATGGAGCTGCATTAACTCAAGCAGGTGAAATTAAGGAGTCATTTGATATGTACAAATCACTGAATTAAGTCCCAAACAAATAATGTCAGACTACGACAAATACATGCTATAAAAAGCACAAAAGTTCAAGTTGACTGCAAATGCACCTGCCCAGCATATCCTTTAAATGCTGTGACTTTTTAATACCAAGAGACGGTTCTCAGTTTTTACTGATCAAGAGCAGCTGAAAGCAGATCCTAAGCCCATGTGAGATGCAAACTAACCAAAACCCATAAGAAATTCAAATAACTGCCTAAGAGAATTAAGAACCAGCTTTTATATTTAAGTTTCTTTTAAAAAAGAAGAAAAAAGATAATATTAAGGAGACCTCAGAAACATTTATGCCAATGTCAGCACTGTTTGAGGGGATGCTCTCTAATATCTGGCTCTATATTTAGTCAAAAAAAAAAAAACACCAAAACCCAGAGTGACACTGAGTCCACCTCCTTTCTTGTACTTCCACATCCTAGGGTCTTTCCTGAGGCCACTACAAGTCTCAGAAAAAAATTGTACCGTCAAAAGATGCTGCACTACACCTCTATGGAAGTTACCTTCATCACACTTGCGGAGTTGGAACACACTAAAATACAGCAGAAACAGCAGCTGGTTGGTTCTCTCAACCAGCAACTGGCTCATTTATTAAGCACCTATGGCCACAGCACTGCAAGTGTGAAAAGGAACCTGCCTCTCTCATCTCGTCCTACCAAATTACACCTGTTTGAAAACAAACTTTGCTTCACCTGTACTCAACAGTTTTGTATATGTATATATGCAAAGAACTTAAAAAGGCTTGTGGTAACTTGTATCAATTATCAGTAGAGGCAGAATAAGCATTTTTCTTCTAAGTGCCTGCTCTCTGACTTTTCCCTTTAATTACACTCTATATAACCAAGCTCAAAAAACAAAAGCCATCCTTAAAAAGATGGCTGTATGGTGTTCTCTTTTTGGTCACCAAACTTGAAAGCAGTTTGCTGGTTTTCCAGAAAAAGATATTGTTGTCTACAGAACGAATTCTAACCAGTTCCTGCCTGAGATATGGTGTTTTCTTAACACTGTCAGACAGTCATATGGTCACAGAACACAGCTGATTCTTACCAAGTTTCACTGTGCTATGTATTTACATAGTAGTCACCAGAGCAATAGTTCTTGTATAAGGTATGATGCTGCCCCACCCCCAAGGGATCACAAGCCTCAAGGTTCAATTGGAATGAGACCATGAGCAAAAGAATTAAAACTTTAAATGCCTCCAAAAGGTCTCAATAGAGCAGGAAGCCACTACAGGTGTGAAAACATGAAAATAGACCTACCCTGAAACATGCTTACTTACAATTATAACTTCTACTCAAGCCAAAAATGAAACTGTAATCCAGCCAGAAGATGACACTACCCATGTGCAGAAGACAGCTTGATGAGTCTAAGAGCTGATTATTTCCTTAAATTCCCTAGCTGTTCTTCCATATTTTCAATGTATGCTAACAGTTATGTAAAAGAAAACCAGCAATTATCCTCTAGTTTCACTTATCACCCAATGTTCTAAAACCAGTTTGCCAATAGCTGTGAAACCACACTATTAATATGCTAAATATATGCTTTATTAAATGAAAGGATTAGCAAAGACGTTCTTAAAGATGGGAAGAAGCCATAATTTCTCAAATGTGGTTCCTCAGTTATAACTTCCCTGACCCTTAACCTGGGATGAAACTTCAAAAGGAAAGTTTACCTTCTTAGGAAAAGGGATTCACCTTGCACAACAACCAACACAGAAGCACATGCAAGCAGGCTCCTTCAGAGGAGCAGCAGTTACATGATAAATGGTCGTAAGATTAAGTCACTAGACAAATTGGATTATCAGGACTGGGTTCTCTCTCATTCTGAGACCAGTGCTTTTAACATAGCTCCAGCAGTTTAGGGGGCCCTACAGTTCACACTGTTTGGGGAAAATGTGTTCAAAATAAGTATCGGGCAAGTTGACCTATAAATGCTAATTTTGACCTAGCAAGTTTTGGCTTTTCATTTTATGCTAGTTTAGGAGCTCTCAGAGGACACTTTTTATGAATGAGATACTGAAGACTAGTTCTAGATTTCATTCAATAAAAAAAAGGAAGTCATATGTAATGAAGCAGTAGCTATTCAAAGAAAGGGAATAGTTTCTATTTTTGCAACATCCAACAGCCTAAGGTAACTTCTACAAATCAGAGAGAAGCTTTTGGTCTTTAACTGACAGTCACAGCTATAGCTACATATATCTATCTTCAATCACTATATCTGGATAGAAGGTAGAGAAAGAAAAGGTAGCTGAACACTTTCTCCAGACATTCAGTGAGTACTATGACATACTTCTTTCCCCACCTTATTTTTCTACATTTCTAGGTTGTATTGCAAAACAGAAACTCTGAACAACAGCCCCCACATGCTTACCTATCTGGGACGTTACCTTCATCAAAACTTCTATCACTTAATACTTCCTCAGGTAGGCAGTTCCAAAGCACATAAATACAACTCAATTATTTCCTCCCATTCTTGCATTCAAATTCTTTTAATTATTTCAAGATGATAAGTTATTGTAACATGTAATAGGAGATGAGTTTAGAAGTAATAAATTTACTCCACTGCAAATACAGTATTTCACACTCTAGGTGTCTTAGCCTATTAATATACATAATTTAAACAGAATTCACATTAAATCTACACTGGTGATAGAAACTATAAACCAAAACACAACATGTAGCCTGCTTTCAAATAAATCTCATCTGTTGAATTCAGTGTTCCTCAAACAAATTGCGCAGCTTCTTACTTTTCCACTGCATTAAGCTGGGAAACTGGAAGCAAGTCTTCCTAGGCAGTGTATTTTGTCCTACAATGAGCGAGACTGCTACCCTTTTAGTTACTACTTTTCTGTATCAAATCTTATGTGAAGAAACCATTTAAGAACACCCACACCAGCAAAAGTAAATGCCCCTTCTGTTAAGCAAGGAAGAGATTAGCGCACAGTCTGAAAAGCAAGATTAGGTCACAGCCCACCATAAACAAGGCCTAAAAACGTACTAAGCAAAACCAGGGATGAAGCACTACTGGAAAAATCACAGCACACTCTGACTGCTGTCACATTTTTTGGTCACTCCTACAAAGCTCCTGTGATTCTGTTCAGAATTTGAAGAATGCATTAGAAGTTCCAAGTAAGAAAGGGAACAGTGCTGTCATTTTTACAGTTTCTCTACTCACTTCATCTCTTGAAAAAAACACCCCAAAACAAAAACACCACCCCAAAGTCCTAGTGCTAATAATTAATACTTGCAATCAAATAGAAGATATTGCAATGTTACCTTCCAGCAACCAAGGACTGCTAAGCTATGAGTCAAATATTCAAAGCCCAGAAGAGGACAGTCCCTTCCACTCACAACCAAGATATGTAGAGAACTGTTACTTTATATCAGATATTGCAGTCAGCTGGAACCCACTTTGTATTAGGCATCTACTCTTCTCAAGATAGAAGAAACTCATGCTGGGATCACAGTACATTAGAAAGCCACTAACAGAGAGCTGAAGTCTTCCCTTCTTCCCTTGCAAGAAAACAGAATCTGATTGAAAGTAGACAGCATGGCTCAGGGCACAAGCCTCGACCAAAAGCTAAGCTCCCTTTCTACCAAATTCAGTAGCATGTTTGCCTGATCTCTACATTCACCTTTTTTTTAACCTGAGTGACCAAGAGATAAAAAGATCACCCTTATGTTGATCCCAACCCACCCTTCCCCAGCTTGAAAACCTGCAACAGAAGAAGTATCTAATAAAAAAAACACAAATGATTGATTAACGATCATGAAATTAACACTAACATATTCTGCTTCAGAATATAAACACAGTATATAGCTTACAGGGTACACAGGAAGGGACAAGATGGAGTCTCAGCCTGTATGCCCCTGATGGTTTTGGATGCAGGCTTCCTCAAATTGCTAAAGCTCATGTGTATAGACAGTTTATGAATCCATTCTTTTGTACACATGTATTTAGAAAACACTTGTAAGTTCCCCTTAAGTGATAGACTCCTACAAGAAATATCTTGGAGTTGTCATGTTCCCAGAACAGCCAAGGGGAAGGAAAGAAAAAAAAAAACCCAAAAACAAAAACACCACAAACCCTACTTGATCTTAGTACCATGTGGAAATCACTAGTTTAAACACTAGTTCTTTCCTTTAAGCTGGTGTAGCCAGTCTAATAACAGCTAGCCAGAAGTCAGGATCACGTTCACTAAATCAGCAGAATTTTTGATACAATTTTGAAGACAGACGACATGGAGGACTCCCCTTTCAAGCTTGCGCATGACAAATGCCATCTGACAAAAATCAAGCATATCATCAAGTTTCAGATATAACAAAACCCAGTTTGATGAAACCATGCACCTAACGGATCCAAATAGTCTAATGCAACGCATACATGCTTTTTACTTACAGAGGTTATATTCATATTTCCTGGTATAGACTTATATTGCCCTCCCAGTTTGCTTGCACAAAGAAGCAGAAGGCCTGAACAGCATCTCAAGACAGGCCAAACCATTTGCTGCTATACTTCGTTTTCCAAGGCTGATGTTTACAGTTGCTAAAATGTTAACAAATGTTAACCGGTCTCCTGAAAGGAATAAATTCCTTGACTATCCTCCAAGAACCAGAAGGTGAGGGGACACACACAGAGAGATGGGGGGTTTATATATTCATAGAGCTCTGACTCCTCACACTGTTTCCATCCAATAAAAACAGGACAAGGCAGGTAGGAAGATACATGCTGGAAAGCAAAGAAAGCATCAACATCTTTAAAGAGCTGAAACATTCAGGACATCAAAGCAAGGTAAGTTATGCAGTCTTTCACATATGGACTTCCTCAAGTTCTCAGCAATACTACACAACTCAAAGTGGGACAAAAGGTGGTTTGTACAACCTAAGACACCACTCACCATGTGAAAGTTTAAGAACCCTTGATCCCAGTGGACTTGCTGAGCAAGTAATTTCCTTCCAACATGTGGTAAGGCCTATAGATCAGCCTCATCTTACCAGAACAATGAATTTAGTTGTCCAAGGCCTAAGATGCAATTTATGATGAGACACTTAGCTGTTACCTGTGCTTACACTGTATGTTTGAAATAATCTCATTTATTCCAGAAAGGTAAGCAAAATTTGGAGAAATAGTTGCCAGAGTTAAGCCTTCAGGGCCCATACTTAAGATCTTGGTCAGAGTAATTTCAAAACATTTCACTCACAAAAACTATCCTAACTTCCCTGAACAACAGCCATGAAGGATAATGTGTATCTGTTTATAATGAGTATTTTTAATTAAACAAAAAAGCCACATACTTGTGTATATTCTCTTACCAGCTTTAACCCAAGCCTTTTATTTAGTGGGCACTATACAGCTGTTATTAAACTTTCTGAAGGTACCAAGAAATTAATAGAGCACTCACTATTCCTGACAGGTACTCACCACCTTTTCTCTGTAAAGAGAAAAGCTGTTAGGATCCTCCAAAACTCATCATTTTAAAAGCTAAGAAGAGGGCACCTGAAGAAACATGCAAGTTAAAAGCAGAGATCATTTCATCATTATGTTCCTCCTTTCCAAAACAAACCTTTCTCCTAGAATGGACTTTGTTTGAAATTCAGCCAAGTTCAACTGCCAATCATTTCTAAAGACTTGCATGTGTTCGTCTTGTTCATGAAACAGAAACTATCACAAAATCCCAAAAACCTAAGGTAACACATCTGAATCCTAGACCATGCACTAACTCACTACATTATTAGAGTGATGCTAAGAAACTAGAAGTATATTTGAGCATCGGTAGGCCATCTGAAACTAATTCACCCTCTCAAGCCAATCAGCTATTTTATTCTCTGCTGTTCACAAACCTGTAATTTTTTTTCTCCTTTTTGTTTTTAAAGCAGGGAGAGAAAGGGGCTAAAAGGTATTTCATTCTTCTATATATTCATCTTTTGGTATGAGCTTCTCTTCTGTTAGTGCCACTCATCACATTTACAAGAATATGAAGGCAAAGTACAGGGATGCTCAAGTCGAGACATTTTAAAACAAAATATAGACAGTTAAAACACGGCAAGGAGTAATCTGTACGGGCTCAGTAAACACGTGATTGGCCAATATTAACTTCTAAAACTTTTGGGCAGCAGTAAGCTAACATCTTCAGGCCTCGAGTTTCCACAGCTTTAACTAGCTGATGGGTTTTGCTCACATTAACATATGCTCTAGAGAGAGCTGCCTCTCCTATAAACGGCATACTTGATATTATCACATTGACACAAATATATACGCCATGACAATTAAATCATTTCAAGTAGGGTAACAAAGCATTTTAAGATAATTATCTAGCGTATTTTCCCTCTCCTTTTACTGTATAGACGAAGGCACCAGAAGCTCACTTTCAGACTGGCAGGTAGAGCTGTATGACCGTTGCTGGCAGTGGGATGAGAGCCCGTAGGCAGCCTTGTTATTTGCTTCTCCTAACGCACAAAATGAAAAGAGCTTCTAGTATTTTGCAAGTAGGAGACAGAAAGTTACATACCGGTTATTTTACTGACAGACAATTCTCGGGAGCTTACACGGACCGTCCAAAATAACACCAAAAATAAGAGGTTGCCATTTACCATCTGTTTGCCTCTCTCTCTCAGGAAAAAAAAAAAGTGTACATCACAAGAACAAATGGAGCCTGGCTCCGGGCAGAGGGAAGGAGAGAAAGGAAATTTCCACGCAAATCCTAAGTGAATCACGCCGCGATCCCCGCGCCCGGCCGCGCCGGCCTCTCCCAGCAGAGCCGAGCGGCTCCGGGGGCACCGTCCCCCCGCGCCCCTGGCCGCCGGCCCGGCCCAACGACTCCCCCGCGCCGCGCCGGAGCGGCAAGGAGGAAATCAATAAAGCCTCCCCCAGGCAGCAGCACGGAGAGAGCCCCCTGCCCTGGCTCCCCCCGGGGAGGAGCCGCCCGCTGGCTCCCTCGCCCTCCCCACATGGCCAGTGCCCTCCGCGCACGGCAGCGGCCCTGCGCGTCCCCCTCGCCGCCGGGGCTGGCACCGGGGGGTGGGCTGAGGCCTGCGCCGTCCCGGCGAAGCCTCGGCGCTCTCGTAGTCAGAGCGGCCCGGCTCCCCCCGCCTCCTCCTCGCTTCTCCTTCCCTCCCTCCTTCCTTCCACAGCCTGGCCTTCAGCTCGCACTCACCCGCCTTCCTTCTCCCTGCCCGGCCCGCGGTGCGTGTACGCGGCTCTCCCTCACGCTGCCCGGCGCGGCGGTGGTTGGGCCGGCGGGGGCGGGCGGGTGGGTGGGTGAGCGTGTGGGGAAGGTGGCGAGGGGAGAAGGAGGAGAAGGGTGGGGAGAGAAGGAGAGGCGGCGAGAAAAGAGAGGAGAAGCGGAGGGAAAAAAACCGCAGCGACGCTCCTGAGGCGGGACCTGCAGCGACGGCCGGCCGGGCGCTTGGGCAGCTGTTCCGACGACCTTTACGCGAGAGACGGGTAATCTCCGAGCTCGGGGCGCTCCGCTGCCAGCCCAGCCACCATCTTACATTCGGGACACTTGCCCTGAACACCGCCTCCACTGCGCTTGCGCCGCCGACAGTGGGCGGGGAGTAACGGCAACGGCGCGACGGTGCTGGGCACGACGGGACTTGTAGGCGGTTGGCTCCAGCCCGAGCAGCGCTGGAGGAGGTGCCGCTGCGCAGTCCGGAGCCCGCGGAGACAATCCTCTTCCGCAGAACGCCGGGATTCCCCACCCTTCTTCCCAGGGAGGGCCGTCTCCTTGCCCGGCGCGGCGCTTCGGGAAGTCTGCGGCCGTAAACCCGCTGCACGTTCAGCCGGCTGTTGCCGGGCACTAAACCCGGGCGCGTTTAAAGTACTGGATTGGTTTTTTTTTTTTCCCCTCATGATGTTGCTTCGTTTTTTTTTTTCCCCGTCAGGTCGAAGCGACTTCGTCTACCTCCCGCTATGACTTTGCCGGTTGTTGGCGGTAACGCTTGGGGAGGGGATGTCCTGCTAGCAAGGACAGCCCTCGTGGCGGCTGGGTCGGGAGTGGACGCTGCTCCCCCTAAATTCAACGCAGGCAACGGTTCCCCACAGCGTGTCCTCTCCCGCACATGCTGGGAGAGTGGGACCGTGCCCCTGCGCCGCCCTGGTCCCTCACTCTGGCGGGCGGCGGGTCCCGCCACTGCCGCTGTCCTGCTGTCCCTCCAGGCCCAACTTCAGGCGGCCGAAGCCTCCCTCACCTGCCCGGCCTCTCTTTGTGCCCGGGCACAGTTGTTCCATGGCAGCAGGCACTCACGTGGTGCTGCCCCTTTGCTGAACAGGTTGTTGTGTTGTTATGATTTTCCAGGTCCATTCCCCATTTAGAACAGAAGCCAAAGGCACAGGAAAAGGTACTTTCTTGGTTTTCTCTCACAGAATCACAGAATCATCTGGTTGGAAGAGACCGTTAAGATCATCGAGTCCAACCATTCACCTCGCACTGCCATGGTCCCTAAACCATGTCCCTCAGCACCACATCCACACGGCTTTTAAACACTTCCAGGGATGGGGACTCCACCACCTCCCTGGGCAACCAGTTCCAATGCTTAAAGACCCTCTCTGTAAAGAAATTTTTCCTGATATCCAACCTAAATTTCCCCTGATGCAACTTAAGGCCATTCCCTCTCATCCTGTCATTTGTAACATGGGAGAAGAGACCAACCCCCACCTCCCTACAACCTCCTTTCAGGTAGTTGTGGAGAGTGATAAGGTCTCCCCTCAGTCTCCTCTTCTCCAGACTAAACAATCCCAGTTTCCTCAGCTGCTCCTCGTAAGATAGGTTCTCTAAATCCTTCACCAGCTTCATAGCCCTTCTCTGAACCTGCTCCAGCACCTGAACATCATTCTTGAAGTGAGGGGCCCAAAACTGGTCACAGTATTCAAGGTGTGGCCTCACCAGTGCTGAGTACAGGGGGACAATCACTTCCCTACTCCTGCTGGCCACGCTATTTCTGAAACAAGCCAGGATGACATTGGCCTTTTTGTCTGCCTGGGCACACTGCTGGCTCATTCAGCCAGCTGTCAACCAACACCCCCAGGTCCTTGTCTGCTGGGCAGCTTTCCAGCCACTCTTCCCCAAGCCTGTAGCATTGCAGGGGGTTGCTGTGGCCCAAGTGCAGGACCGAGGACTTGGTCTTGTTGAATTTCATACAACTGGCCTCAGCCATTCGATCCAGCCTGTCCAGATCTCTCTGTAAAGCCTCCCGACCTTCAGGTAGATCAACACTACCTCCCGACTTGGTGTCATCTGCAAACTTACTGAGAGTGCACTTGATCTCCTCATCCAGATCATTGATAAAGATGTTAAAGAGAACAGGCCCCAATACTGAGCCCTAGGGAACACCACTTGTGACTGGCCGCCAGCTGGATTGAACTCCGTTCACCACCACTCTCTGGGCCCGGCCATCCAGCCAGTTTTTTATCCAGTGAAGTGTACACCCACTGCCATAGGCAGCCAGTTTCTGCAGAAGAATGTTATGGGAAACGGTGTCAAAGGCCTTACTAAAGTCCAGGTAAACAACATCCACAGCTCTTCCCTCGTCCACTAAATGGGTCACCTTGTCATAGAAGGTGATCGAGTTGGTCAAGCAGGACCTGCCTTTCATAAATCCATGTTGACTGGGCCTGATCACCTGACTATCCTGTATATGCTGTATTATGACACTCGGGATGACCTGCTCCATGAGTTTCCCCGGCACTGAGGTCAGACTGACAGGCCTGTAGTTCCCTGGGTCCTCCTTCCGTCCTTTCTTGTAGATCAGTGTCACATTTGCCAACATCCAGTCAGCTGGTACCTCCCCCGTTACTTACAAAATCCAGGCAAATTCTGTTTTCATGCAGAGGGGCTCTAAATCATACTAATACAAGCAACTTCCTGCAAATTCTTAAGGTGAGGATCTCTACCCTGCCAAAAAGACTCAGATTTTTCATCTCTGTATTGTCAGAAACAAACCACATTGCTTCTGTCTCTACCACAGATACCCTGGGCCATGGGCCTGTTAAAACTGAACCCGTAACTCTCCTCCCCTTTTTCCTGTAATTCCCATGCCGCATAAAGGACCTCATCACCTCAGCTACCAGACAAAAAGAGCGCTTTTAGTCACCGCCTTTATAGCTCTCCATGGCTCTCCTGCACCAGCATCCCTAGCTCTCCAAACAGGCAGCCCTATCCTGAATGTTTAACTATCGGTTATCTCCTGTGCACAAGCTATTATTACTTTTGTCATGTCAATACCCATCTGAGTATTTTATTTATTTCAGCAATTGACAGGAAGGAGAAGAGTTCATCACAGAATGCACTGGCATAACTATTTTGTTTAGTGGCATGATGTTTTTCTGCTTTACTTTTGTGTCTTAGATTGAAGTGTTTTACTAGTACAGCCTCGTACAATATGCCTGTTACCGAAAAACATCTTGTGCTGGCATAGCCTATTCTCCTTCCTGAAACAGGTTAACATTACCTTGTGCATATTAAGTTTTATATTGATATAAGGATATCCACAATTGGAAAGCTCTATGAGTTCACCTTACCAGTTCTGGCTGTAGGCAAGACCCAGGTCTGCATAAAAATAAATGCTGGTTTCAGTAGTAGTCTTGGCATGTGAACACAAATGCAATGTTCTTTTGAAAACAAAACATACAATGGAATATAAACACTTATATATGTGAGAAATTCCACATTTCTCTGCATATATATTCAACTGTAACTTGTACTTCATATATACAGCTACATATTAATCAAACTCAGGTGAATATATATATAAAAATAATATATTTATCAAAAAGTTTATAGTTTTTGCATTTTCATATCAATCATATAAATCATTAGGTTCCAGAAGTTCCCGTTATGTAAGTTACTTATATAAGTAATGTAATTGTTGACACACCTAATAACTGGGAACGTTTCCTGTTGAATAAAAGCAAGTACTTTGACTTGGAAAGAAAGGTTAAAACTGATATATATAAATGCTGCAATTCTTGGTCAGAGTTGAGGCTGTTTATTAAGTGAATTCTGTGATTTCATTTAACCTGGTATTGAGGAGTCTTTCCCTTAGTAAGAGTCTGTTCATATCGCCTTGCTGAGTCCTGCATGAACACAAATTTCAGCAGCATCTAATAACAATGTAGAAAAAAATCTACGTGGCTGAAGATTACTTTGGCTGATGTTACTGAAGGTTACCCATAGCCCTGCTTCCACTTCTGCTTTAATCTGGTAAGAATAATTCACTTGGCCTTCATGAGGCCACTGTAAGATTTAAGATGTCCTTAAATTAATTTCCTTCTTGCTTTTAAGTAATTGTTTTCATTAGATTACACAGCCACATTTTGAGACCTTATTTGCCTTTTTAATTTGTTTTGAATAGGTCTGATAACTGAGCAGGACTGTTTCTGAGAAATCATTTCCATATCTACAAGGCAAAGCTTTCAGAGTATATTTTCTTGGAAATAACCAATGTGTCCTAGCCAGAGAAAAAATGTGTATCCACATGATGTATTTATTGTGGTTCATCTCCCATTTCCCCATTATTCATTGCATACACATTGTTGTGCATTGATTCACACTGCACATTGGGAAGGTGTTCTCCTGGGCAATGCTCTACAGTCACTGTCTTGTGGAACAACTATAGGAACCTACCGAGATTCTGCAGTTTGTTGTAAAACATCACTTCCATTTCAAATAGCTGCCAAGCTATATGGAGGAAACACAGTGGAGATTGACAGTGGAGTGTCCTGAGAAGTGATTAGAAAGAGACACAATGGTGGTGTACTGATACTGGCAGAAAAGGAGGAGGCACAGATTGAGTAATTCCCATACCTGGGTGGGATGAAGAGTAGTTATGCTGGGAATTCAGGATGATAAAGTTTGCAAAGCATCTATATAGACTGCAGTCTGAATAGTCAGCAACAAAAATCCAATACAGCAGGACCTTTCCATGTGGACATGTGTAACAATCTGCCACAGAACTTGCCAGCAATCCAGTTGTCTCACTGGTCTACCAGTGTGTGCTGGAAATACATAATACGTGTGTGTTTCAGTGTGCTGGTACTGAGAAAATACTTCAAGATGTGGAAAGCTCATGATCCTGAGCTGTGCTGGAAGCAGTGGCTGGATGTGTGTGCCTATATTCAGACTGGAAGTCAGGTTTCATAAATAGAAAAAAAAGATTTTTTTTCAAGCTTCTACAAAGTTTCATTGATTACTACGGAAAGTTCACAGATATTAATGCAGAATGTTATACAATAATTGATGACAGTTTTTTTAGAAGTTCAGCCTTATTTACTGCAACAAAAATAAGAATTGCTCTCCAGACTGCAATGGATGTTAATCACGTGTCCATTCTTTTTGTCACGCTGGGAGATCCAGACATCTTTCTGCTTCTCTGGCTGATGATGTCTTTTACCGGGCAAAGGTGTTGGAGAAAGGAACAGTATGACTGTTCTGAGTAACTGTAGAATAATAATGAAGGGCTTTGTTGGGAAATCGAAGGGCAGGTGGAGGAGCCTTAAAAAAGACTCTGATCAATATTTGCTGCAAGTAGCAGATGTCCACCATATTTTGTTCGAAATCCATGAGAGAAGGAGGAGGTGTCCATGCTGCTGAGGGAAACAGGATGACAGATTTGTCCTGCTCTTTTTTAAATGAGAATAGTGGTGAAAAATGAATGTATTAAATATATGAAAGACATGCATCTTTGTTAATATTTTTGTGTTATTAGGGGAAAATGAGAACTTTAGTGGGATGCCTCCACCATTTTTTTCAAGATAAACTTTACTTACTCAGCATAACTCCAGCACAGTGAACCTTATCTGCTAAGTGCACTTATCATTGGAAATGAAAGCAGAAATCACTCCTATTTTCTGGAAAGGGTGCAGAGGGGATGTTCGTGAAGCTACCACTACTCTTGTTAACCTCAGGTTGCACCTGAGGTAGTAGTATGAGTATAATGTCCTAACATTCTTTAGAAGCCTGTTTCCTTCTGCACAATTTGCAGCAAATATTCCTGTGTATTTCTTTCCTTGCCCAAAACTCCTCTGAATCTAGATGCTCCTGTGAAAGTTAACACATGTTGTCACAAGCATCCTTCCAGCTCTTTTTTTGCTTTCTGGCTCCTGTGCTGGTATCCATTCACAGAATCCTTGGACTTGTCCTTCCTATCCTCGTTTTCTTTTTTGAAACATTTTTTATGTATTAAGCAGCTTGCAAGGTTCATGTTCCTCATCATAATGGTGCTTCAGTTGCCAAAGACAAATTCCAAATATTTGTCATTTCTACACTGAACTCAGCGCCAATGATAATAGGTTGTTGGGGTTTTTTTTTTCCTCAATTTTGGAATGTCATTCCCATCTCTTTTTCCAGACTGGGCTTCCCTAGGAAATGGATGTTCTCAGAGAACCCAGTAGTGTGTAATAAAATAAGATGCCTCCCACTCTACATCTCCTTTCCATAGAAATCCTGTGCTGGTGTTGCGAAGGAGGGAAGAAGATGCTGGGCTAGTGAAAGGTGAACAGTAACGGGATTCAGGTTTGCAGTTCTATGTGTGCCTCTGTAGCAATGTTACCTTGAAGTCACCTTTCTCATCCAAGAGATGAGAAAAAGTCTTACTGAAAAAGGCAATGGATAAATCAGAAAGATATGCAGCATTGCATATAAGGGTACTGAAATACATTCATTTGCAGAAGTGAGAGAGAGACACCATGAAGATAAGCAACCAAGAAGGCTGCCTTGCTTTGCTCTGAGCATAGTAAAATGGAGCGCAGCCTTTGCCTTAAGATGTCCTATAAAACATACAGGTCACCATCATGTGCACTAGAAGGGAACAGCCTTTAGAGCAATTGGCCTGAATTCAAGAATTTTATATTGCTAAAGATTTGATTATAAGTGTCATGTAATCTCAGCATTTTGAAATGCTTAATTTTGATAATTCTTCTCATAAAACATGAAAGGAGCTAAAGAGTGCTGAACAAACTATGAGCCAAAGTATTTTTGCTATTGCTTTTTTCCTGCATCTGCTGTTGCAATAAATATGCCTGCCCTGCAGTCTGTATTCTCTTTAACTCATGCAGTGCTGCCACGTTATTCAAGTGTCAGGAGGAGTAGCAGTGAGCTCAGATGCGCAGTCAAGCAGCACAAGGTGGGGACAGAAGTTTGAGTTCTTACTTATGGAACACCGTGATGATCGCAATATGGAGGACGATGCCAAACAGATGGAAAGAGGCTCATGGTTCATTCAGTTCATTTCCACCACTGGTGATGGCATGCAGATACTACCTTGTTTAGAGATACAAAGCTACAATACAATACAGGACATAATAGGGATATTTCCTTCCACGACATTTTCAAGCTGACCATCTATCTGGATTTCAAACAGCATAACCTCAATCTTTGCCTTTCAGTTTAGTGGTCTGAAAAAAAAATTAGCTCTACAACTCCCTCTCTGAAGTGACATCATTTGACAGCTGTGGTAAATCACCTGGGTACATTACAATACTGGGGTTCAGCAGTGACATCCCATGGATAAATCTTTCACAGCTCATCCTATTTTCGACACTTAAAAGTCCTGGAGGTCCTGTTCACATCTCCTGTGCTCCTGTAGACCAGCCAGCATTGTTTTGCTTTATGGTGGCACTGGTCCATTTTTAAGGAACATCTCTCTCTTGCATTTGGCCAGCACTCACAAATCCTCCTAATATTTGAGGCTGCATCATAGAGTTGGGACTGGATGTGGTGCACACAACCCATGAGACAGCATCAAGGGAGGAAAAGAGGTGCTGCTCTAAAAAAGTGTGTAGGTATCTGGGGGCAAGGGGGTGGGGGGGTCACACGTACCGGAATTGCAAAGGAAGCCATTAGCATTCAGCAGGAGTGATAATATGCGTAATCCAGATGATCTCGTAACAGATGAGAGCACTCAGGGGCCAGACAGCAAATAAACCTTATCACATTATACAATGAGGGAAAATCATTCAAAAATGGCCAGAATCCTCTCAAGAGCTTGATGCAGCGCATAGCTAAAGGCCATGGGCTGGTGAGCCTGGGTTTCATTCATACAAAAAGAAAACCCAGCCACTTTAAAACAATCTTTGCAAATGCGCTCAAGCTAACTCATCTAAAATACCTAAAGTAACATTCCTGTGTAGACAGGACTTCATTATGTTAGTTGTTATCATTCTCAGGGAGTCCTCACCTGCTCTTTAGAGCGCAACATACATTACGAGACAGAATGATTGCTCATTATTGCTGTATTCCTTAATTGCCTTCTATATTAGTGTGTTCAAAGGAATGTTTTTTTCCTCTTCTGCCCTTCTCTCTCTGCATCCGACAGCACTCAGCATTTTCCACAGAGCTCAAAATTGCTCACATTCTTACCAAAATGCCTCAGCCTTATGGGATTTGCTGAGATGAAATAAAAAGTGCATGACTTGAGAAAATGCAATACTTGATCCTGCGTATTGATTCCATGGCTGCTGTATAAACAGGAACTGTGAGTTACAAGAATTTCCACTGACTTGATCGGAGTTGGAGCTTGTGTTCTGCATGGGCCAGGTGTGACGGGAACTCACCTGTCAAGAAAGTATGACGTTGCATTAAAGGGCTGGGGTGAACTTTGATGCTTGTAAATATATTGCACCAGCCAAGCTCCAGCTGCAACCTTGCAGTTTTCCAGGCAGATCTACTTCCTTTTGCCAGAGGAATGTGAGCTACTGCAGCTAATTTTGCGCTATATAAATAATGCTGATAGAGAGATAGAGAGACAAGCCTGAAATGAGATAGGTTAGATAGGCAAAATAATAGATTAAATAGGAAAGTCGAAGCATTTGTTAATCAGAAATATGAGTATGTTCCTTAAGGAGCTGCAGGAGCCTGACTGTAATGATGACAAATGAGAGATCCCAGAATGAAAAGATCGGTCTTGCATATAGGCAGCACCATAACTGAGACTCTGTATGACATAGACTCTTTCACGGGCACCCCCTTGCCGTGGGGAAAGAGCTTGCATGCCCTTGTGAAGTTGAGAGCTATGCTGGTGGTGGCATATGCCTCCAGTAGGGTCTCCCAAGCCAGACAGGTCTCAACTGAAGGGTCAGACAAAGTGTGTCCACGGGCAGGATGGGCTCACTAGCCTTTGGGCAACCATCCTAGGAGAAGGACAACTCTAACTCCAAACCCGGGCAGATGGAGCTCGTTTAGCCCTGTAAGGCCATCCATCTAAGAGAAGGATACTCTAGCCAAACCTACAACCTGAGGACTTCGCTGTCACCGTCCAAGCTCGCTAGGCCCTGGCAGATGAACCTCAGGTGTAAAGGGTGGGGCCAGTCTCGCGCACGCTGCGCCTCACCTAAAAAATCCACCGCGCAGGCTTGAAGGGTGTACTCACGTTTATACCACCCAAGGAGACCCTCTGGTGTGCTCTTTGCAACCGGTCTTGCCTATCCCGCATTGGCCTTTTCAGCCATCAACGTGCTTGCAATAAGCGTGGGCAAAGCCCTTCCCAAATCTTCGTCCGCGAAGCCAAGCCATGATGACATAGATGCGTTGTTGTACAGAGAAATTGGGCCCATATATTCTGATAGAGAACATTTCCTCTTCTTAACAGCCTGTGCTTGACAAGCTGACAGAGTGGAGGTTGTGCTGTGCACCTTGCGCTGCTCTGCTCTCCTTTCCCTTCTGCTCCACCTTCCCCTCAGCGCCCTGCAGCACGACAGGCCTGGGCTGAGAGCCACCAAGGGCTGGGATCATATCCAGGGGGAGCAGAGACCAGGCTGGTATCCTGATCATATTGTATAGGTTAACCAAGACACCTAAAGAATTGCAGATTTTTTTCTGTTTTATGAGGTAATATATATTTTTTGTTCTTTCATAGGCATTTTTAAATTTTACTGTGTTTTCCCCTGCAACTTTTAAAAATCATTGGCACATTACTTTATGAATAGAATTTCCTGCTAACAGGCCAGATGTAGAATTAAAGCCTTGGGTAAGCCTAGTTTGTTTTATTCTTAATAATCTAGCACTTGTTTTTTTAAGGAATGATGAATTACCTCTGATTCTTAAAGAGGTTATTGTAAACTTTAGCCAGTCAGCCTCTGATAGGAGTAATGTTTGCTAAACCATGTAAATCATGTGCTAATTTTTACTTTAACTTACTTTAGTTTTGTTTTCTTCTCCTTACTCTCTTTGTATTGGTATTGCACTTAGGAAACCAAAACGAATTTTTGCATGGAAAGCTTCAGAAGAGACGTGCCACCAGCACGTCCACTGGTAGTGTATTGTATCACAATCACCTGAAGTGCTTATAATTTGTTTTATGCAAACTCACTGTATGTTGGGCCTTAAAATCTACTGCACAGTTGTTGGATTGATGTGAGGAGAAGGAAAGATATGCTGAGTTTTTTGTGTGGTTTTATTCCATGCCTAGCAGTATTTCTCCTACCTAGCAAATGAAACAGTGAGATGTCTAAAAGCCACAACTTTCAAAACCTGTAGGTGTTTATATTTGCATGAATAGCCTGATGTCCAAACGAGGTGAGCATGTGCTACTTCTCTTGAGGTCAGTGAAAGCTCATATTCTGTGGAAGATGGTTCCATTCTGCAAGTATCCACACACAGGATTTCCATGTTGAATATTAGATCTACAGTGTAGAAAACACTGGGTACAGTACTATGATAGAAAACCAAGGTGGGCACCCACCAGTTTCTACCAATTGTCTCCAGAATGTTCCACGTTTAATCTCTTGGGTGTCTTAGGTTGGAATCAAGTTTTCAAAAGATTTCAGGGTAAAGCTATGACTAAGCAGAACAGTGGGTAACGAAGAATCTCCTGAGAGAAGAGAGTAGGGAATGTACCGCAGAGTAAGATGCACAGGGTGATGCCTAACTAGCTTCTGCCGTAAGCATGTGCACTGCTTTGTCCTTCAGTGGCAACCCATTCATGCAATCGATGTGGTGGGCCATCATTTTCTTCACTCTCCAACACAGAAGCAGCAGAGTAAGTGCATTAAGTTTAGGTGGGCAGCCAGCTACTTCCCACCTGGGTAAAAAGACTTTGCCAAAATCAGGAATGAGAGGGAAGTGAGTTGATGCTTGCTTGCTTCTTCACTCGTCCTCTTTGCAGATAGGAATCTAGACACTGGACTAATATATACCTTTCCTCATTCTTCTGCGCAGTATATACCTTGACTCACTGCAGGCCTACTTCAAAGGCACAGAAATCAGAGGGAATGCTCTCAGACCTTTTCTCACCAGAGTGAAGTCATATGTTCTCCTCTCAGGACAGGTAAACAGAAAGTTGTCTCAGCTGAGTTCTTAGTAAAGACAAGGGAGTTATTTTTTCATCTTCAAGATCTAGTTAAAATCCAAACATCTCAAATTAGTAATGTAAGTGAAAATACTCCTGTGTATTTTATTTAAAAATAATTAAATAGGTACAGCATCTATTTATTGACATATGGCTACTTTCATGAGAAGAGCAAAAAGAGAGCACAGGTCTCAAAATGTGACCTAAGACTGCTGGAAGAGTCACAACGGTTCTGTTGTACTTCTATACAAAGCAGAATGTGATGGCCTAATTGAGTTTTATTAGGCATTACTTTCTAATTGTTGACATGACTGAAAAATCAACACTATAAAAGGCACTTGGCTAGTGTTCTGAGCAGTGTACTTCCCTAAGAAATCTTAGCTATGATACAGCATTCACCTTTAGTTGGCACCTTTCATCTCAGATACCTGAGGAATCACAAAGATAAAGAAAGCCACCTTAGGCCTGTTATGTCCTTCTTACATTTGGATAAAACAGCTCTGAATGTCACAACGCAACAAGTTCATGAACGAAGTCTCCAAAAAATCCAGCACACAAAAGTTCAGAAGCAGGTGGCTCTAAGCCCTCTTTTCAGGAAGTGCTCCAGTGTTTAAGCTTTTGCACCTGTGATGTTCAAGCAGTTGTTTTAAATAAAAACTGCTAAAAGTGAGCCCTAGCAGCTTGCTCTGTAGAGGGCTGGTAACTGCTGTGGAGCAGAGTGACAGCACAACTGCTTGTGAGATGTGCCCTTCTTGGGAAGAGACTGAGCTTGGGCAGTTTGTTCATGTCACAGCATGTTACAAAAGGTTCCTAGAAAGTTGCTTGCTCCTGTCCTATCACAGCAGTCCTTATGTCAATTTGCTCTAGTGATGGTAGCCAGGCTTCCATTGAAGAGCTTCTTACTATGACAAGGCTGATGCCAGCTGTGATTTGGATGAAAGAAGGATGTAGACAGAGAAGCATCACGTGAGTAAGAACATACACTGCTCTGGGTGATACTAGCTGTGCCTGTACTTACTGTCCCCTTATTTCTTCACCTCAATTTTAAACATCAACAGTTAATGCTATCCCCTTAACTTTCTTTATGTCTATGTTTGCACAGTATTTAAAGAGGAGGTAAGTTGTTTATGAACAGGGAGTCCTAGCAATGTGGAAGGCTGTTAGCTTTAGAGGGAGACTAGCTCCTCAAAAAGCCTTTTTTGTGGTCTTATGTATGAAAGTCAATGTGAGATAAGACTTTGAGTTGGTCCATTATTTTATGGAGCCATGAATAGAGAGAAAAGGCACAAAACTTTCAGACAAGAAAACAGTTTATTGAGAGTACTGGGGCTATATGACTCACTGATTTATCTGCGTGGGCAAACAAACCAGAAAGTATTAAAAGAGTGGCTCTGATCAATAATAATAAAAATATATTTTTGTTCTTGCTGAGATAAGAAAAAATAAATCTACCCTTAGAATACAGATTGCCTTGGTTTGGAATAGCTGTAAAGAAAAAAAGGTTATAGCTGGTCAGGCTGACAGAGCTGGTGGAAGTGGAGTCCCCTTTCACGTATGGCTCAGGCTTTTAAGAACTCCCCAAAGTAGCAGGCACTAAAGTTACATTTCTTTGTGATTTAGGCAGAAAGTGAATTAGTATTTGAGTCTCACATTACTTGAGCAAGAGCTCTAGGCAGCTGAGGGCCTTGGGTTGTGCTTTCCTCTAATCTTTTGGTTGATGTTGATGCTATTGTCCAAAAGACTTAATCACTGAGTCATCACAAGAGAAATATTCTTTACCTGGTGGTCAGATTAGTCTTTTGAATGATGGGTTTACCTCTACCCCATTCCCTGGCAGGTTCCAGTTCCATATCTGGTGAAAGTTTAATTATTTTTGCAAAATGAAGTGGCACTAATGAGAGATTGAGAGCATACAATGACAAAGGCACCTCCTGCATTTATGGGAGGCAGGAGATGTATGTTAAGCTGAGGTGAGGGCGGGCAGAACTTAGCAAGACTCTCACAACCAGAACAGGTGATCTGAACTCCTTCAGTGAAAGGCAGGCATTAATCTTTTCTGTAATATTGTTTGGATCTCACCTCAAAATTGACCAGAATTTCTGAGAAGTTCTGGGAAATCACTCCTTGAAACATGTTTACCCTCTGCCAGTATAAAACAGTGTCACACTAAGCCACCCAAAAGGCACAATCAAATCTTCATTAAAAATAAGGCCACCTCACTTTTAGGGGTTTCTCATAGCTTAGTGTCCTTGTGTAGTTATAGTCTAATATACCTGCAAGCAAACCTTTCCCTCATTATCTCAGAATGAGTCAGTACCTCAAGCTTCTCCTGGCTGGACCTCACCACAACTTCTGTTTCCGCAGACAGACTGTGCATGAAATAAGACTGAGAGTGATGCATAAGGAAAACAAAATTCTATTGTTAATAGGCAGATGCCTAGGAATGCAGCTGAGTGACACATTCTGAGTGTTTATTTCCAAGCATGTACTGACTGTCGTTTGTAAAGAGATAGCACAAGATGTAAAGCTATCCTGAGATCATAATCATAATTTACTGCTGTCTACTTAAAGAGAACTGGTGTGACCCTTTATGCAGATACCAACCACAATGATGAAGGTAGGTCTTGATCTTTGAACTTCTGTTCTTCAAAACAGTAGTTCTTTCAATAGGTTATTAACTTTGGAGTGAACTATTCTCCTAAGTATGCTTCATTATAATTCCACTGAAGTTAATCTACAATAGTAGTAGTTTTGGCTTGCAGAAGGACTCAAAAGATTACCATTCCACCAGGCTGGACATCTACAGACACACACAATTAACTCAGAATTTTGTCTTTTCCATTGGTTAAGTCTCATTTTATCTGAGAGTTCAGATAGCTGACCAGGTGTTTTTCAGCACTACATTTCAAAGACAGAGATTTAGCTTTGTCTGATTTAGAATAGGAATGTTCCTGAATGATGAGGGAAATTAATTTTGATTGACAATTTCTAGAAGAAAGGTATGAGAGTTATGTGCCAATCAGCTCAGAAACCTGCACATAAGATAAAGGTTTTCCACTATTCTACTCTTAAGCACTCAAGCAATTGAATAAGCATAAGCCATAAACTCCAGCCTTGATCACTCAAGCACATAATATAGTTTAGTGCTCCAATGTCTAAGGTGTCACCTTGGTAGGAGTTATTGAAAATGTGGTCTCAACAATTGCCCCATCAATTGTGAACACCTAATACTGCTTCTCATTATCATTCTGCAGCACAGTCAAAACCAAATAAGGCAGGAGGAGACTTTAATAGACATGTGACTTCCAGTGAAATATTTTGACAAGAGACAATTAATACAGTTGCCCATTGGATTTGTTCTGCATGCCCTTCACATTCTTGTTTCCAAGGAAAATTCTCCCTGATTCTCAGGAAACTTCAACAAAACAAAAATGGACTGGAGCAGAAAGCAAATCCTCTCTTATGCCACCTTTTCAAATAGGGCCTTCCTTTAGATAAAGTATCTCAGAGCATCAGGCCAGGGAAAGTATTTCAGTAACTGACTGTCAGAAGTGTGCAAGCTAAATTCTGCACGCATCTTTGGTGTTGTACCCAGAGAACTCCAAATAAGTGGACAGTGCTTGGAAGATAATTAACAGAATGGTAGTATAATTTGTGAAGTAATTTTGCATTGCAGTAGACATGTCATTGTGAGATGCCCTTTCTTCCTGAGTCTCACTGGTTTCCATCTCAAATTCACTCAGTTTGTAAGTATAAAGTAACGATTTCTTCCAATTTAGCTCAGATTGACTGTCAAGATACTTCCTCTCCCATCTCCTGTGTTATCACCTGTGGTACAGTTGACACACTGGAGGGAAGGGATCCCATCCAGATGGACCTTGACAGGCTTGAGAGGGGCCTGTACAAACCTCATGAAGTTCAACAAGACCAAGTGCAAGGTCCTGCACGTGCGTCGAGGAAATCCCAAGCACAAATACAGGCTGAGTGGAGAATGGATTGAGAGCAGCCCTGAGGAGAAGGACTTGGGGGTGCTGGTTGATGAGAAGCTCAACATGACCTGGTAATATGTGCTTGCAGCCCAGAAAGCCAACTGTATCCTGGTCTGCATCAAAAAAATGGGACCAACAGGTTGAGGGTGGTGATTCTCCACCTCTACTCCACTCTTGTGAGACCCCACCTGGAGTATTGTGTTCAGTTCTGGGGTGCCCAACAGAAGAAAGACATGGCCTTGTTGGATTGAGTCCAGAGGAGAACCACAAAGATTATCGGGGGGCTAGAGTATCTCTCCTGTGAGAACAGGCTGAAAGAGTTGGTATTGTTCATCCTGGAGAAGAGAAGGCTCTGGGGAGACCTTTTAGTGGCCTGACAGTACTTAAAGGGGGCCTACAGAAAGCTGGGGAGGGACTTTTTACAAAGGCATGTAGTGATAGGATAGGGGGTAATCGTTTTGAACTGAAAGAGGGTAGATTTAGATTAGATGCAAGGAAGAAATTCTTCACTGTTAGGGTGGTGAGGCACTGGAACAGGTTGGCCAGAAAGGCTGTGGATGCCCCCTCCCTGCAAGTGTTCAAGGCCAGGTTGGTTGAGGCTTTCAGCAACCTGGTCTAGTGGAAGATGTCCCTGCCCATGGCAGGGGAGTCGGAACTAAATCATCTTCAACGTCCCTTCCAACCCAACCCATTCTATGATTATAACCACTTACAGAAACTGTGTGCTTTACATTATTAGCACAGACATTTTTGTGCAACTTTAGACACCTTCAGTATTGCCAAAGTGACCTCATTACACTTCTGTAGCTTTACACTTATTCCAGCATGTCCATTCTTTGATGGGCAGCCAAAAGGATGCAGTAAGTGTATAATTCAGTCTGCAGAATATATGCAACATGCTTTGGAAAGAGCTCAGTGTGAATTTCAGGACCAAGCCTGAATTTGTGTTACTGGCAACTAGCAAAACCATCAACCATCTGTAAATCTGATACAGAAATCACTGAACAGAGTGAATATCAATAAGATGGTTTATGTGCCAACACTTCTATGTACTATATCAAGTATCCCCACTTGTACTTTGTCTTTTCATCATTCCCCCTCTTGTATGCTTCTCCACCTCTTGTTGTCAATTACTAGCAGCTAAATTGTTACAATAATGAGATTATCTCTCAGGCTAGTAATTGCCTCCTTCTCTCAGAAGCTGAATGGAGAAGCTATGCTTCATTATGGAATAGAGAAGAAAGAATAACTGCACAGATAGTTCTAAGGGCCCCAAAGCAGGACTTAGGAAAAAAAATAACTCACAATACATCACATGGCTGAGAACAGTACTTTCATTTTACCTCTGGATCCTGAACAGGAATCATAAAGACCCAATTATTAAGCAGGAAAATTACTGATACTGTTTATCAAGGCATTAATTTCTGGTCAGTTGCCTGTAGTCAATAATTGTCCTCACCTACACAGGAAGGGCAGCACTCACTGCTGTTCAGCTCCTCTCCCCCTGCTCCCAGACTCTGAGGAAGGTACTCATATAACTTTGAGGACATCTAACTCTTTGTTACCTTGAACTAGATAAAATACTTACCCAAGCTAGCAACAACCTCACACAGTTTCTCTGATGAGCTTAGATACCATGGTGACAGGAGAAATATCTAGGATGGAAGACAGAGAAATTACAAAATTATTTTGTTGAGAATCACGGGAAAGGTCTTTGACTTTCTTCTGAGATTTGATGCTGAGTTAATAATCTTGAGGTATAAAACTTAAACACACTTTTTTGCAAGAAAGACAGGATTATAGCCAGCTAAGAAGTTTTCAGGAAAATTAGCCAGCATAGTAAGAGAATTCAGGGTTTTTAACTCTGACAGCATAACCCAAAAACACATTCTTTTTTTCTGTTCAGATAGGGCCAGGCTAAAGATCCAGTCCCTCGGCATTCCAGGCCTGCTGTGCAATGTTATACCCATTTTTACAGACCAGTAAGCTGAGATACACAGATAGAGCTAGTGTCACTCAAAATAAGAGCTCGAGTAAGTTTTATGGTCTAATCAGGAACCAGAAATGCTTCTGACTTTTTGGGTAAAGAAGCACATTTGACAATGTAAAGACCGGTCTATTTATGTAGATGCACTTCTACAAGGCATCTTTTTCACCTGCAATGCAGAAAAGCCTTTTAATTTTACTCCATCATGCAGTATGTCATCACGATGACACTCAAGATTAAAGGTAGGAAATGAAGCATGGCCTCTTGGGTGTTCAAACAATACTTTTTTTGGCTAATAATTATTTTTCCTGATCATACTAAAAGGTAAAGAAGATAAATTGTATCATCATAATCGTTATCTATCTCGATGTGTGATTTGGCTATGAATCAAAGTGACTAAATTTACTATTAGTAAAATTAAGAATGTTACACCTGTAGTACATCACAAACAACCTAGATGTTCCAGCCAAAGAGCAGGTTCCCATTGTGCAGCTCATTTTAATTGTTACTAGTAGTTATTTCCACCTACAGAAAATAACATCTCTTACACAAAGGTCTCTCACCGCACAAGCAGAATTCGCTACCCCACAGGCAATCTGGGACCTCCTTTCCCTGGAATCCAGAGGAATTAATATCCATGCCAGGTATTTAGTGTCAGCCTACCTTTGATACCTCACAGATTTCTGTCTAGTAATTAAGGATGAAAGAAGCTGGTGTCCCTCACTGAACCCGGCTGTATTGGAGAACTTGCTGAGAGCTGTTGTTAGGAAGAGGAATGAGGTATTCTTTCCCCAGAGTGACTTGGCAAAAAGAATCTACCGAACCAGCCAGTGATCCTGCGTAAACAATGAGATCCTAAATTAAAGGACAGCAAATAAAGTGAGAATAAGCAAAGAATTACTATTCATGGACTTGCCTACTCATCAAAGCACGGATGGATGCAGTTATGCCAATATAAATATGTGCAGAGTGTCTGGTATGGTGTACCTAGATACCTCTCTTACTTAAGCCATACTAGGAGCTGTACTGTCACAACTATTCTGCATTAAAATATCACATTGCTTACAAAGACAGAGTATAATAAATGCTGTGCAGCTGGAGCTAAATGTGGTATTTTTCTTCTGAAGTTCAGATGCCCGGTGACCTACTCCATGCCATCCACTCTTTTCAGGGTGTTTTTTTCTCTTCATGTTGCTATGTGACCATTGGCCAATTGGCAAGGCAAGGAAAGAATTATCTGGAAATTTAAAATATTAAATCTGCAGCGGTCAGAAAGGATTTTTCCCTCCAACAGAGATTAAAAAAAACTGTGTGCAATCTGGCTGCATCTGAATGCCAAAAGCAATGCCTGGGAAAGGCTTTTTTTTTTTTAAAAAAAAGTTATTTATTTATTTAAAGTCTTTTAAATAAGACTTAAGGAAACAAGGCTAAGGAAATCACACTCTGTGCCAAACTTTTTCAGTAACTTCTTAATCTCTTGCAATTCCTCAACCAATTCCAAGCTAATCTGATCAAGGGCTAAAGGGCTTAAAAACTTATGTCCTCAAAAACTTTGTGAAAATCAGGGAATGTATAAAAGAAAAAGATAAAAATTATCTGTGGTTGGGAAGGCTGAAGCAAAACCTCAAGCTATCTATTACATCTGCCATGGCCAGGCAATCAGCATATGCATCCCCAAATTTATCATGATACCTGCTTTTCATAGACATGGGTCTTGGGGTGGCATGGGGGGAGTGCAGGAGTGAGCTATGGCTTCACAGTGATGGGTACATGGGAGAAGATACAGGAATGCTGTACCCAGCTACCAAGGCTGCTTTAGTTCTGGTGCTTGTGGAATAACTTCACTTATTTTCTGCTTTCACATCTTGCGTGACACTCTTCCTTTCCTAGAATAAAATAAATAATTCACTGCCTATCATTCTCATTGCAATAGGTCTGTTCTGGTTCATGGCTAAGATGGGGAAAAAGGAAATCTCAAGGAAATATGAGCCCTTTGACTAAATGAAGAAATTAGGCTAAATTAGCGAGGACAGATTAATCTATGGAACTCCTGAGAGCAGCTATTCTGGACGGGACAGACTTTTCCTTGCTCCTCTATTTAACTTTCCTTTTCTCTCTCCTCTTTCTCTGCTGACTAATCCTTGTGAAAATTTTTCTGTTTTCTGTCTCTTTTTCCTCAGAGCTGCCTTGCCAATTCACACTCACCCCAGGACCACTGCTCGCTCTATATTGCCTCCTTTGCCATCCCATTATAGCAAAGATCTGGAGAAGAAAAGATAGTAATTTTGCCAGTTTCCCATGAGTCTAGTTCATTGGACATTGCAAGTGTGAATTGTTGTTTTAATAAAGTTCTAGAGGGGAAACTATTGGCCCTAAAAATGAATACATATTTTGGTAAAAACTTTTATCTTAAAGGTAATACAGGAGGGAATTTCTGGAGGAGATTTGATTACTACTTGGACAGAGGCCGGTAAATTGACTTCAGATATGGGATGCTTCTAAGATTTGTTCTGTAGCTCATATAGCCATGATACATGCATGTACAAGTGTCCTTTTTGTTTTCTTCATTCTTGGTACTTTTTTCTTGCACATACTTTGGGTTTAAATGCAATTTTCTTCACAGGATAACCCCTATCAATCAGGGCTGCTGCTTTTTCTATACAAGATTTTAAACCCTAGTTCACCAATAGAAGCCCAAGAAACATGAGTTTTAAATGCCACACACCTGCTAACAAAGTTGAACAACAAACTTAGTTTACTGGTTTTAAGTGAATAGTGATGTTTTAATTATCTGCATTTTAAATAAGGATCATCCATCACTGAAACACTTATTAATTACTTTTTCATTTTTTTGAAGACTTCAATCTGAAACCATAGAAACTGAAACTATGCTGATTTTGAAAAAGAATAGTAGCACTTTTTTTTCACTAAAAAAAATGGAAAATGTTCTGATAAATTTACATCCTGGTGCAACATCTGAATTCAGGCATTTTGCCTTGTTCAATGAATATGGCTTATAGGGCAGGGCTTGAAAGGAAATTTTGACTCCCTTCAGCATGCTAGGGAAAAGGAAGGGGGAAAGGGAAGCTGAATCATAGAATGCTTTGGGTTGGAAGGGACCTTCAAAGGTCATCTAGTCCAAACCTTCCCTGCAGTGAGCAAGGACATCTTCAACTAGATCAGGTTGCCCAGAGCCCTGTCCAACCTGACCTGGAATGTTTCCAGGGTTGGAGTTTCTACCGCCTCTATGGGCGACCTGTGCCAGTGTTTCACCACCCTCATTGTAAAAAATTTCTTCCTTCTGTCTAGTCTAGATCTCCCCTCTTTATTTTAAAACCATTACCCCTTGCTCTGTTGCAACAGGCCCTACCAAAAAGACTGTCCCCATCCTTTTTACACTCCCCCTATAAGTATTAAAAGGCTGCTACAACATCTGTCCGGAGCCTTCTCTTCTCCAGGCTGAATAATCTTGGCATTCTCAGCCTGTCCTCATAGCAGAGGTGTTCCAGCCCTCTGATCATTTTTGTGGCCCTCCTCTGGACAGGCTCCAACGGGTCCATCTTTCCTGTGTTGAGGACTCCAGAGCTGGATGCAGTACTCCAGCTGAGGTCTCAGTAGAGTGGAGTAGAACAGCAGGATCACCTCCCTCGACCTGCTGGCCATGCTGCTTTTGATGCAGCCCAGGATATGGTTGGCTTTCTGGGCTGTAAGTGTGCATTGTCTGCTCATGTCTAGCCTTTCATCCACCAGTACCCTCAGGTCCTTCTCGGCAAGGTTGCTCTCTATCACATCATCTCCCAGCCACAGAGGCGATGTGTAATTTACCACCCAGGAGTGAACGTGGGGGTGAGAAACCCCGGTGCTCTTTCTTTTCCGCATCCATCTCGAAAAGGTTTGAAGATGAAGCCGACAGACACGATGAACTATCAATGTTGCAACTTATACCAGAAAAATCCGAGCACGCCGCCGCCACAGCCCCGCCGGTGCTCCCTGCCCTTCTGCAACTACATCTCCCGTCAGCCCGCCGCGCAGGGCCCGCGGCACCGGCCTACCCCTGCCCTGCGGGACCCGCTGGCGTGGAAACGGCCGTTCGTTAACTTTCGCCACCTGGGCTGCCCTAGAGCCGGAAAAGGGCGGAGTTGTGCTATCTGCTGCCCGCCGTCCGCGGCGAGAGGAGCCGGCGAGACGCTGCCCCGCTCCTCGTGAGGCGCCGCGACGGGCAGCCTGGGGGGTTGGTGGGCCTTCTTCGGGCGGCGGCGCCGCCATCGCTCCTCCCTTTCTCCAAGATGGCGGCGCCGTTGGCGGTAAATTCGGGTAAGAGGAACCTGAGCGCGGGGCTTTGGTTCTTCATTCTCCTTCGCGGCCGTGCCGCCCGCCATCGTCCACGCCGCCCCCCCGCTCACCAGCCGGTCGGGTGGCGCCGGCCCTCGTGCCCCTCCTCGGAGCCCGCGGAGCCGGGGGTGGCGGCCCTGGGAAGGCTGGGCGTGACGCGGCGGCGCGGCCCGAGCGGGCGGCGGGCAGGGCTGCGGGGCGCCAGGTTATGGGGGCCGCGGTGGTGCTGGCAGGCGGTGGGGAGAACGGCCTCCGTGCGGGCCTCCTTCCGTGCGGTGGTACCCGGGGCTCTCAGGCCGCGCAAAGGTGCCTCGCGATGTGGTGGTTCTTCGCAGTCAGAGCTGCCGCCGTGCCTGGCTGATCCTGGCAGGGAGCATGTGAAGCTGGTGACGTGATAGCAAAGGCCACCTTGTTCGAGAGGGCTGTGGTAACTCAGTGCATGCGTAATTAAGCATCGCTTCTGTATCGTGCTCATCTCTTAATCCTCTGTGCGATTAACAGCAAAAAAAGAAATATGTTCTGAATTTTGTTTTGTGCTACACACAGAATCTAGAAATGTTGAGCTGGTTTCTCTTGCCTTGATTCTTGCTAAGGATGAGGAGCATCAGGATCATCCATGGTCTTTTCAGAGCCTGTCATGAGGAGCAGTTTTGGGTTACTAAGGCTGCACTTACCCAGTATAACTGGGGAATAAATCTAATACAAAAGGAACTGACTAGCTAATCAGCTAATAACTTAGGAGGACATCTGGCCCAACACTCTCTCTTCCTCCCCAAGGCAAGGCCAGCTCAAATCAGGTGGCTCAGGGCCTTATCTAAACTAGTTTGGAATACTTGTAAGGATGAAGATCTTCCCAGAGGCCTCTCTGGGCCTTTGTTCCAATGTGTGACTGCCCTCATGGTAATTTTTTTCTGATGGTCAGTTGGAAGTTTTAGTATTGCAGCTTGTATCAATTGCTGCTTATCTTCTCCCAGGGTTCCTCTGTCTCCATTTTCTATATATAGTGCCATTCAGTAGGTGAAGACAACAAAGCTCCCATTCCTCTTTAGCCTTCTTAAGACTGAACAAGGTGAATTCTTTCAGCCTCTCATTCATCCTGTTCTCCAGTTCCCTATTTCAGTGTCTTGTTCTGGGAAGCCCAAAATTGGTCGCAGTACTGGAGTGAAGAACTATCAGAGATGCTTAAATAATCACTTCTCTACACCTGCTGGCTGCAAATCTGTTAACCCAGTCTGGTGTGTAGAGGCCTTCTTTGCTTTGAGGATGTGCTGCTGACTAGTGTTTAACTTCCCAAAAACCAGGATACTTGGATGTTTTTGTAACTGCTTGGTCCCCAGCCTGTGCTGTTGTGTGGAGTTATTGCCACAGGTGCAGGACATTGCATTTGCTATTGTTGAGCCTCATTAATTTAATATAAGGAGAATAGGGACCCTGTAAAAAGCAGTTGTGACTGGAATATGGGCAAGGTTTGTAACTAAGGTGGTGTATGTCACAGTGAGTAATTAATAAAATTAAAAGCTCCATTCCTGTGTCAGGCAAGGAGGAAATTTTGCAGTGAAGATATTTTGATCTAACTGAATCAAGTACATCCCCACTCTTTCACAGAACAGCAGTAATAAAGCAAAGATCCTTCATTTGAAATATAACTCTGTTAAAGTGAAAATTATAATAAAAAATGTAGGGGAAAAGGGAGTTTTGTATATGAAAGATGAAAGAAAAATTAAAGCAAATGTGGCACTAGAACTAATGAAGATTTTGCCTTAGGATATAGTGTATTGTTTGTGGGGACAGACATAGTATGGTTAAGTCTGTAACTTAGCAAAAATTCCAGGCATAAGCATCAACTGCTGTTATTGCCAAGAGAAGCAAGCCAGTCTGACCTTCCTTGCCATCCCTGATGGGATGGTCAGGTTTTCTAAATCTATAATAATAACAGAAACAGTGTTAAGTGGGGAAAAAGTCGGTATCGTCACTGAAGTCCAACCTTTTTTCCATTCCAGTTGCTTATTCCTTTCTCTGCAGTACTCCATTTATGAGCTAGTGTAGCTTGTGTTGTCACAGAGCAAACTGGGCTGTAGATGTCATCCTGTTGAAAATAAACTCTTCTTTGGATTAGTTTTCAGATAGAAAAGTTAGATCCTTAATTTGTTTTAATGCTTTACAGTATATGTATTTGGGCTGGTGAAGAGCAGTTATGTTGTAGGACAAGAGCAAACAAAGGGACCAGGGAAATAGTTGGACAGCTTTTGGCAGGCACTATGGATTGCTGCTGGTGTTTATTGGACTCGGTAGTTTAATAAAAGTGGAAAGACTTGTTTCGAATGAAAATAAATCTCTGGCCTCTGAAGCTATATGGGAGAGCCAGTCACAGTCTGGAGTGTGAAATTATTTGTCCAATAGTAGGTACTTTTAATGAATTTGTTTAGGCAGGGGTAATGTATGTTTAAAACACTCTGATGCTTAAAAAGGACGAAAGATTTTTCCTTTTTTTAGAGGCTGTCCTCTCAGATACAGCTCTACTGGCACTGCTAATTGCATCATAAATGAAGATAGTTTTTGTTAGTGGTGTGTTTGGGGTGAGAGGGTTTGTTTTGTTTTTCTTCTTCTTTTGTGTGGTTTCTTTCTTTGCAACAGAATAAAACTGACCAAGTTTTACTAGGTTTGTTGCTTCCAAGACACCTGAGGTACTAGTAAAACTGACTGAAACCAGTGGTCTTGTTCTGAGACCTGCTCTTGTCTCTATGTTCGCTTGCTGCACTTCGACTCAACTTGCACTGCCTTGTTACTCAGGGCATTCATACAGTGTTTTGCATTACTTTGAGGTGGTGTCCTGATTGTATGGAAGAGAGGGGCATCTTCACATCAGGGTAGCTACCTCTTGCTTGCTGTCATAACGTAAGCAGCCTGGTCAAGAGGAGGTCCAGATATGTTTGACTTGATACACCTAGTCAGGTTTACCTTAAGGGTTAGCGCTGGTCAGAACAAGCTATGTGAAGATAAAATATTGTCTCTGTACTTGATTTTTATGCCACAGTGTTAACTTCTACATTAAAAAGAAGGAGAAGAAAAAAAAGTCAAGCCATTTTTAGGTGAAATGCTAGTATTTTTTTTACATAGGCTACTCTGCCAGGCATAGCTCTATTTTTTCATTTCTCTAGAAACAAAGCCAGTTTCAGAGGTCTCTGCCATTCACTGCCCACTTGTTCATTCCCTCTGTGTTGCAGGCATTGCTCCTTCAGTTGTTTTTATGATTAGCCGCGCCACTTTGTAACCTGTGTTAATGAAATACTCTGATTTTTAAAAACAAGATTGGAAGAACTCTAGAAAACGTTGGGTAAATTTTTTTTTGGATCATTTGACTAACATGACTTTGTCCGTCAGAGTTAACGAAGCAGGCTTGTGTACAGTTGGCAATGAGTGGCTCTGAATGAAGGAGGGCAGCAACCTCTTCAAGTAGATTTTCCACTAGCAAAATTGTAGTATGCAAAAACTATTGCTAGCTTAAAATATCTTTGTGTCAGGGACCATCTTAGTAGATGCTCAGAAACACATTACGCTGCCTGCTCTCAGGCAGTGGTTGTTATGTGGTAGCTTGCAGAAAAACAGTACAATTGGTAAGAAATTTATCTGGTATGTTTAGCAGTGACTTGTGGTGTGTAGAATCCGAAACTTTCACAAATACAAATGATACCTAGCAAGGGAAACATTTTGGTACTTCTGTTTAATGTGGGTCTTAGAGGTGTTTTTAGAATAGGATGTTACTATTAGGTGGTAATAATTTTCCATCTGTAAGGTTTTCAGTTTAGACAATGGTTCTGGCTGATGTCTGAAGACTAGTTTGGTATACCTTTCATTGGGACGTGATAAAGAAGCTTCTAGCGTAGTCTTCATGCTTATGGACGTTGGTTTCTGAGTGATAAAACTTCCAGTGAGGAAGAAATCGTTCAGCTGTAGTACTAAATTCAGATTTGAAATATGCAAAGGAAACTTTTCTCAGTGTTGAGCAAGTGGAGAGATTGTATTTCTAGAGTAGGGTCAGACATCTCTTAAATGATATCTTTGTGCTTGCTGGAAATAATCTGGTCTCTTCTAAACATAGTCAGGTAATTATTTCTATTGATCTGTCTACTTCTAGTAGGAAATTAATATCTTTATGAAGCTCTTGTATAGAATGTTAGCAGCAAATGTGTCTTAGGGATCAAAGGCACTTTTTTTTTTTTTTAAAAGTAAAATGAGAAAGATGTGTAAATGTGAAGGAAAATGTCCTTAGGCTTATATTTTTGGTTTCTTACATAATTATTACCTTTAATCTTACATTTTTGTTTTCTAATTTATTTTATTCTACACTGCTGTTCATTTTCAGTCCCTCATATATTAGATCTTTCTTTGTTTTGGATTTTTCTGTCAAAAATGGAAAGCAGGAAGCCTGCCTTGCCAAGTTACATTCAAATTCAAGGTCTGATGTCCAGTCGTTAGTTATCATTCATTCTTAACAAAGTGGATGGAATTTCTTAGGCGTGTAAGGATGAAAGATTACAGAGCTTATATCAAATACCTTTATAAGATGACTTTCAACCACAGAACTTAGCTGCATACATAACCTTTTCTGCTTTCTAGCTCCCTAAATGCAATTAGGTTGTAAATCAGAAAATTGTTATTTTTTTGTGCCTTAAGAAAGGAAAATATGCTTTGCTTGATGGGCATAATGGTCCATACTGTCAAGCTGAGACTAACAGTAAGTTTAAAAACTCTACTTACTAAAAATAGTGTATAAATAATTTGTTTTCTTTCTTTCTCCATTTCAAATACATTGTTTTATTTATTTTAGCTGCCAGCTTGTGGGGTCCATATAAGGACATATGGCAGACTATCTCAAATGCCATTTGGAAAAGGCAACCTGAAGCTGTTCATCGCCTTGACCAGGTTTTAAAGAAACACAAATCTGACTTCATTTCTCTCTTCAGAAATCCGGTACTGGACTATTACTCTCTTGTGGAATGAGTTGGAGTTTACTCTGTCTTGTACTGTTGTATTACATAATATTTAGGCCCTAACCATTCTTTTCATTCTACATTTTTACAGTGCATAACACAAATGTGTTACAGCAACCTTGTTCTAATGTAAGAATACAAATAGCTTGAATAATATATATTCTTTTCTGTCTTGCACAGGATAATCTTATCTGTAACATTTTTTTTCTCCTGTTATTTGAATGCTGTTTTGATAGGAGTAGTAAAAGTATCTGATGATCAGTCAAGTATTAGCTTTTTTTGGTACTCTTGCATGTCGGAAATAAAACACACAACCATTTTGTCTGTTTCTGTTCCATGTCCATGCTTCAGTCAGGTTAAGGAATGCAAAGAACAGGTGAACACATGAATTTACAAAACATAGAATGTGTCTTGTTAGGAATGCGAGATAGTGTGGAAAAACTCATTCTTGGCTGATGGATCACAAGGTAGCAACTAGAAATATGTCTTCTTTCAGTGGTGTTATTTCTGAAATAGTATATGGTTTTTAAAGTGATAGGTCAAAATTTAAGTCAGCTATAGAGTTTCATTGGTGTATTTTAGCATCTAACAGAAAAAAGAATCTTGTAGAAAATAATGCTTTGGAGTAATGCAGCAGTTCTGATCAACAGCCCAGAGATCTTTCACTGAGCTGATACCAATTCTTGTTGAGAATTGTATCAAAATTTACTTCCAATCTCCATTATTTAGAGTAAACTAAATGTCAGCACCAATCGAATAAGATTATTTTTGGTACATTCCCACAAGGAGACCATTGCTGTGCAAGTGTGAAGCATTTTTAGGATGCCTTTACTATCTCTGTTTGTAAAAAGACTGCCTTTTTTTTTTAAAGACAACTTAACCTGTCAGAGCTGTATTTGTGAGGAAAGATTCATGTGTAAAGTTTTGTTCAGTATTTGAGCTTGCCGTTTTGAATAACTTCCGATGCTTGTTTCTCTTGCAGCCAAAAAATGCTCAGCAACATGAGAAAATTCAGAAAGCGAGTACAGAAGGGGTTGCTATCCAGGGTCAGCAGGGAACGAGGCTTCTGCCAGAGCAACTCATCAGAGAAGCCTTTATCCTCAGTGACCTCTTTGATATTGGAGAGTTGGCAGCTGTTGAGCTCCTTCTAGCTGGTGAGAAGGGAAAACATTTAAGAGCTGGAGAACTAGAAATTAAATAGGGCCTTCTTATTTAAGTGTATGCTTAACGTGAATGAATGATTCGGTTAGCTTCCTAACATAGAATGTTCTTAAAAAGAAATCTGTCACTGTAACGTAATGCAATAACAGTGTTCTGAACCTTAAAATTCATGTTTTACGCAGCTATTGCAAAAGGGGGAATAATTTGAGGATTTTTTATTATTTACTTTCTCTATCACTGAATTTAAAAATAACTGATTGAGAGTTTTTCCATAAAGCAGTGTAATAGATATTGATTGTTAAAGCTATGTGTTAGTTATACACTGATATGTGACTCTATTTGGATCCTAAGCTAATAACTGGTTAGTAAGAGAGGTATTCTGGAAAGTAACATATGTTTTGCGTGTAGAATATTGATTTCAGAGTTATTAAAGTATAGTTGTTAGTTATGATTACTGTTCATCATTAACTCCTTAACAATTCATTAGAAGTAGTTGCGAATTTGTCACCTTTGGAAAGCCATCTTCAATTCAACCTTGCATTCTATTTTGAACTTGAATTTTTGATGTAAATTCAGACAGAAAATTTCTGAGTAAAGAGAAGATATTTTCCTGATAATCAGCTTGATTTGGTTATTAAGATAGGTAGGTATCAGTTGAAAATACCATTTAGACTAGGATATTTATGGACTTGCACTTCTATTTCTTTTAATTTTTTTAGATGTTTTTATAGTTGAGTAGCAGTTTAAAAATAGCACCCAAAATACCTGTGATTTAAGTGCCTGAAACAAATCAAAGTGATAGCAAATAATGACGGCTGCTTTGAATGCTATGCTTGTATTTCAATTAGAAAACCAAAGATACAGAGCTGTTATCAAAGCATGTACGTTCAACTTCCTGTGACTGTTCTGTGCATTTTCATTCAAAAGGAGAAAACCAGCAGCCTCATTTTCCTGGCCTTACAAGAGGTCTAGTGGCTGTTCTGTTGTACTGGGATGGAAAACGATATATTGCCGAGTCACTACGAACGCTCATCCAGTCACGACAAGGCAAAATGTGGACATTTGAACTCAGGTCTGTATTAAGGTGATGAGCTGATCAAAGTTCTTTGCTTTGAGTACTTTGGGACTAATTAGATTCAAGGGAATATAAATATTCTCAAATTTGTTTGTTTCTCATAACTCGATGCTGCTGTTTTCATGTTTGCTTTTTAAGCAAATACTCTCTTTTTTGTGTTTTTATGGGATTATAAGGTATCCATCTTACTTTCAGTTTCTTCATGTTACTTCACTTTTTGGCAGTGTCTTGTTTGACACTCTCCGAGTCAGTGTTGCTGTAACTAGTGATGATTACACAGTATTTCAGAGACTGGGTTTCTGCCCTTGCTGTGTTCTGACTTCCCGTCTTCTGCAAAACAAAGAGTTGTGCTCCTACCTTCACTTGAAATGGATGCACTAGCTATTGGTGAACATAATATGCTAACATTTTTTGACTTTAAAAAGAAAACAGCACACGTTTACTTCCAGTGCACAGTGCTTGCCTAGAGAAACATTAAAAGATGTGTTCTAGTGTAAATATAAATTCTGAAACATAAAACAAATGATTACTTAAGAACTAGCACCACTACTTCAGGACAGTGTATGTAATTGGACAATTGCATTTACTAGTAAGAAAAAGGCCGTGAGCTTGTGAGTTATGTGCATCTTATGTATGATATGTTTTCCTTTTGATAGAAGTCTTAACTAGCTGATTGATGTTGTATTCTTATAGTCCATGTTCTCGAACCTACAGTTACCTAAAGACTTTGTATCCGTTCAACATAATGTTTTGAGAGGGCACTGCTTACTGATTAACAATGCATATTTAGTTACTTTATGTATACAATGTAGTTGTATATTTTCTGTCAGCAAATACATTTGATGGGATTCATTATTTTAGGCTTCCTCTGTGACTGGGAATAGTATGATTAATTGTTAAATTTATATTCTTTCCACTATAGTCAAGAGTTAATATCCATGACAACACGCTTTACAGATGATCTAATGGAGCAGGGCTTGACACAGAAGATCCTCACTCTTGTGTCTCACATTGATTTGAATAATGAGTTTGATAAACTCCAGAAAGAACGAGGATTGGGCAGTGAGAAACATCGCAAAGAGGTAAATATTCATTGGGTGTGAATATTCTTCTGAATTACTGCACAGATTAGGATACAGTTAGACTGTCAAGAGTGATTTTACTTTTTATTTTTTTTTAACTTTCTACTTTCTGTTCTCTACCTGTGCAAGCTCTGTTACTTCTTAAGGGATCATAGTAACTACTCCACAGCTTGTGCTATACCAGCATGGGATCCAGATTACTTCCAGCATTTATGTTTTGCTGTTGGCCCCTGATGCTAGGGCATACCTTAATTTTAGTGAAGAAGTGTAATAAAGGACAGTAAGAAATTAAGTCTAGTATTTGCACGACGTTAACTTTTTTCAATTTTATTTTAAAGACTGTATATTAAATCATCTGCTCTCAGCACTACCATTATCAGCACCACAGGAATAAAAATAACAAACTAAAATTCACATACTATTAAAACAGATTGAAGCCAAGTTTAGTCAGGCAAATAATGTTCCTTTTAATAATCTGGTTGTGTTAATATGAACAGAAGCGTTTCTAATAGTGAAGTGAGGTTTGCTTGAAAATGAGTTCTCATTTTTGTAATTCTTGAACTTGAGACTAACTGCCGAGTATGTTTCTAGTAGGAAGATTTTAAACATTATTGTTTTAGTTTCTGAACTTCTTTCTAATGGGTGATCTGTCTAAAAATAATTCTGTTGTAATCGGTCAGTTTGTTTTCCACCAAATAAAGAACTAGTTTTACACTTTTGCTATCAATCTAGAAGATATGCAGAGAATATTCTTCTGATTTATTTTAAATTACTTAATCTACCTTAATTTAACTTTAAAAATCATTTGACACTTAATGTTAGAAGGGTGTTTTTCTTCCTTTTAGGTGGACTACCAGATTTGCCTCTGTATTCCTTAGAACTATTACTCTGTTGGAGTCTGTGCGCAAATCTCTTGCTGTGTTAAATGTTGAAAATTTTTTATCACCATGTATGTGATTTTACTGGAGATAGAATGCTTATAGCTCTTTATTTAACCAGGTACAATGGATATAGGGCAAGAACATTATTACAAGTTCGTAATTTAGTTAAATAAAATACGATTTTACAGTAAAAGACCATTTTATGAAAGACATTAGTGGCTTTTTATTTTTTAGGTTTTTTTTTTTAACTTATACTGTTTTCATAAGATCTGAAGCAGTTAAAACTCAGCTTGGGGGGAAGAATGGAGTTAACAAATGAATAAATGTTTGTCCTTGTTTCAGAAAGGTAACTTCTAGTGTAACTGTTAGAAAAAAGACAAACTTTGTTTTCAAGAGCCATTGTACTTAATTGTATCATAGCATGCAATATTTTGCCAAATAAAAAGAAAAAAGTTTTAGTATGAAAATGCTTGGTAGTCTTTATGTTTGGCATGATACTTTTCCCCTATGTAATAGGGGATGATAGATTTCATTTATGTTTTTATTCTAAAATTGATATAAATATTTTGTCTGGCGGAAGAAAGTTCAAATTTTAGATGTCTTTCATATTTCTCTATGTCTTAAAAGTTAGATATTTGTATAGTCTGTTGAGGGCATCTCTTCTGGGGCAAGGGAAAAACTATGACCATAAGTACCATAACTACCACTGCACTTGTGTATTAGAGACAGAAAATGTGACTTTTGTGTGATGTGTTTACAGCTACAGAAGTTCTGTGTAATTCATGTCTCCTGACCTTAACAGAGATGCTGGTTTGCATGTAGTCATATTCCAGGTTATCTACTCACACTTCACATGAATTACGTGGGAATATGAATCATTTAACAAGCAGAAGTGTGCTTTTTGTTGTGTAGCAATTATAAAAAACAAATATTTTCTGTGGCTGCTGTCTTTAGAGTAGTTTTTAACTTAACTTAGTCATAGTTATTGACTGAGTAGGACAAATTGAATATGCTGCCAGAATATTTATATTCACTGGTTTTTGTTTTTTCTTTTAAAGGTTTCTGTCCTCATTAAAGAATGCCGACAGTCCTTGGCTGAAAGTCTGTTTGTCTGGACCTGCCAGTCACCACTGAGTAAGGATGACACTCTAATCCTTATAAGTTACCTGGAAAAAGTAACAGTGGAAGCTGATGGCTCATTGGATGGTGTGAACTTGTCTCTTCTCATGGCTCTCCTTTACTGCTTTGATGTCAGCTTTCTGGAACAAGGCACAGAGGATCGTGAAGGTAATGCTGGCAGGTTTCCCAAAGAGGTTATGTTGTGCTGATGGACAAATTGTTATTTAACCAATTTTGTTATTGATCAGTAACAAATTGGTAGGATTCTGCATGCTTGTTTTTACATTCATTTCCTGGGTGTTGATGTTATGTTTTCGCTCGTCTTCAAGATTTGATGCACCGTCTCCCTCTGCTAGCAGAAAGACAGTATATAGCGGCAATACACACTCGCCTTCAAGAGTCTCAGCCTTGGAAATTACCAGGCCTGCAAGCCACTGTTAGATTAGCCTGGGCACTGGCATTACGAGGAATATCCCAATTGTCTGATGTAACAGGTAAATTACCCTAAAGTGCAGTTGACTGCATATAAGTATTCAGAGCTTGCAAGTGATGTAAGTCAAACTTTCTGTTACCTTTTTGAAGTGTTAGTATTGACCTTTATGATAAAATTACTATTGACACTCCGTTAAAGCTTTCTCAGTATGTGAGTTTGGTTGTTGAGAATTGACTTGCTCTGAAATGTACACAGACTTAGACATAATTACTAGCCAAAACTATTGCATAGTGTCTTAGTGAAAGAGATTTTTAATGTATTGAAAAATGTGAAAGGTTGCATTTTAACAGCTTTAGTATCATTTGAACACAAATTAAGAATAGATTCATGCTCATGACCTTTTACATCTGTAAATGTTAACCTCAGTATCTTGAGAGGACTTTTAATAAAAAATATTTTTTTTTTTTTTGCTGTACTTCATCAGCTTTCCAGGCTCCCTAGTAGATCAGAATTGAGTCTACTCCAAAACACCTATTAAAGAAAATGTAAACATTGTAATTAATGTTTAATTAAGGTTGGTTTGTGATTCTTGGGTCATAGCCTTAGATTTGATTGGATAAATAGATTATGCACTTTAACACTTACTAAAGAAGAAAGTTGAGCTCATCACCCAACATTAACTTGTCGTTTCTAGTCTAGTGTTTTCCTGTATGGTAGAAATAATGTAGCTGATAGAAGCATGTCAATTTGCACTGTCAGCCAGGTTTTCTGAAATATGTTTTGTTTGGTAAATAGATAGTTGTAATTTATTTTTTCCTTTCCTGTGATTTTTTTTCTTTTTTTGTTGCCCAGCTCTTGCAGAATTCACTGAGGCAGATGAAGCAATGGCAGAACTAGCGGTTGCTGATAACGTCTTCCTGTTCCTGACTGAATCTGTTGTGGGGTCTGAAAATTTCTACCAGGAGGAATTTTACATTCGCAAAATTCATAACCTTGTCACGGACTTCCTTGCACTCATGCCAATGAAAGTAAGTTTGTGTGAATAGCTGTTCTTGAGAAATGTAGGCATCTCTTCTGTATTTCTAATATTAGGACAGGTAACATAGGGATTCAGACATGACCCTTCTCTTGAGGTGCTGCAGTTCAAAAAACTTGTTGGCTTTATATGGAACCTGTATGATTTGGGGTTTGTTTTCCGCATTGAAGTAGAATGTGATTTTTTTTTTTTTTTTTTGTTTTTTTAAAACACTTCTATGTGGTGAGACTTCCCAAACAAGCTTTTGTGGTGGTAGTGGTTTGGTTTTGTTTTGTTTTACGTGATTAAAATTAAAATGAATGCTGAAATGGGTGGCAATATATGTGGTGTTGATTTTGGTTTTTTTTTTTGGTTGTTGTGGGTTTTTTCTTTTGATATAGACAGTAGTGTAACCTAAATCAACTTATGATTTTTTCCTCTCATTTTTAATTTATTGTTTTACTAATGATATTTTCCATATTTAAGAGGGGATTCTGCTTTTTCACTAGGATCCATTCTTGTTTTCACTAGAACAGCAGAAATGCTGCAAAAGGGTTTTAAAAATGTTTGAAGCAATTACTACAGTTTCTTTTGTGCAAGACCTTGTATCTAGGCATGGAACGTTAAAGTTCTATGAAAATGCTTTTATTAATGGAGGCTTTATTTTGTGACCTTCATTGTGTCGTGCTGTAGTGGAGTTGCCAAATAATTACTTTTTTCAATGTGCAGAAAGAAGGCTTAAAAAATGCATTTTGTTCATTGTAACCTCACAGAACGAGGACAATATCGTCAGGAAAACCAGTATTTGAGCCTTAATCTTTAAGGGCAGATGTGAACATGTAGAAAGCTTTTAGGTTATCTGTTGGCATTGCACCTTGTTTTCTCAAGCTGTCATTTTAACCCACAGAAAATCCATAGAACAAGTATAATGGCCGTTCAAACAAGTTCACATTGATAATTTCGCAGCTATATTTCTGCTGGAATGGCTGCCTGCATACAACACTTAGCATGTTGTTAACAGGCTTTGTACATCCTTTGAAAGCTATATGCAATGGTGTTTTCTGTGATACAGATGCAGTAGCCCTTAGGAATCTTTTGAATATATGAGAAGTATGGGAGGCGTATTTAATGGAATTTCCTTAATCAAGTGCAAACAGGGTTGAGACTGGAACTCTTTTATGAGGTAGTTCTTCATTGAATGGTGTTGCTTTATGAAAGATGAAATGTCTCCCTATAACACGAAGAGAGATAACGTAGAAGATAAAAGAGATTAAAGGTAGATTTTTGAATGAAGATGGAAGAGCTGGAGACTTGACCCAGGCTGAGGTTGCTGCCATATTAGATTTAGAACAGACATTACTCTCTCCTGTAACCACAGAATTGCCTGAAAATCCCAAGGCTGTTGGTTAGTTTGTTGGTACATATCTTATCTTCATTGTGATATGGAATTGGAGGCTTTATCTCTAGGGAGTATTTCTCTTCCATTTCAGGTATTTTTTTTTTTCTTTTGGTTCAGATCTGCAGTTGACTGTATGAAGAGAAATAGTTTTCATTACAAGTAGGATATTGTAATAGAGGATATAAGCAAAGATCTGACTGTTGACTTCTATTCCAGTTTGATATAGGCCACTACTAGTTTTTTACAGGAAAGACCTTGTTAGCAGGCAATTGGGATATAGCCCTACAAGGGAAGTTTTTGTCTTAAACTGCAGTTAGTTAGTGGTTCGTTGATGTACTTGGCTATTTCTACTAAATCTCAAATTTTAGGTAGAGAGAAGTGTTAGCTTTGCAGGATCTTTCTGTTGTTGTTTGTGTGTAACCTTTGTTCAGTTTTACTTAAAACCATAAGTCAGCATTTTGTTTGACTCTTCTGTATAGCTTTAACATTTATGCTGCTTGCCAGTGATGATTTGCGTAAATCTTTGGTTGATTGCAGTACATTCAGAACTTGGTAATTAGTTCATTATTTCATTTATCTACACTTAATTTTGTTAGTATACTAATTTGGCTAGTGTGTTCTGACCCTTTCCACAGTTACTTGTAGTTTTTAACTATTGCTTTGTTGCTCATTCAGTTTTGCAAATTAAGACATTATAGACCATGAACCAGTGTCTATTGACCATCAACATGTTTTAATTTTTAGAGTATTGAATTGGTTGCTTATTTCTGTTTCTTGTTTCTCAATGTCTGCTTAATGTTTAACAAAAACTAACTTTTCATCTCATGGCTATTTGTTTTCTACAAGCCTCTGGTGGGGTGTTTTTTCAAAGGCTTTTTGAGCATCTGTCACTTGTCTAGTGGGCAGCTCAGCCCTAACCCTTGACAAAATTAAACATCAGCTTGTTTTTTGCGAAGTAATTAGTTTTTTCAAACACAAAGAATTTTAGGGTACTGATCAAAGGGCTTTTCTTTAAATTGCTGCAGTTGTTTTTTCCCTCCCTTCTCTCTCTTTTTTTTTTTTTTTCTATTGTATTTATTGACATGGTAATGCTTTTAGTTGCAACATGCTGGGTCCAAAGCAATTACATCAATCCAAAACTTTTCAAAACATAAAGTAGCTGTAAGTAGAAGTAGACTTAAATAGCTAAGAAAGGTGCAATCCACATATCTACATTATTTTACAGTGTTTTCTGTTTCTTTTCACTCCTTGTGGGTAATGGTCTAACTTTCTTTTGTTTGAAGCTAACCCATCTAGCTTCTGAACTAATAAGAGGAAAATGATTCACTTTTTGGGGCCAGACCAGAGGATCTGGTGAAGTCAATTGGGAAAAACTCCCATGGATTAAGTTCAGGGCTTTTGCTGTGAACTGAGATCATTTACAGTAAGAAAGTGATTGATTATGTCTTTGAATGTAAGCTCTTGCAGGGGAGGTGATTGAAAAAAAGAAAAAGAAAAGAATATTTTTGTCATGTCTGTGCTTTCTTAGTTTTTTAATAGGTTGTTTAGACAATTTCATTATGTTGCGTTTCGTTATCCGCTAAATATAGACCAGTGTTTTTCTCCACTTCATAAACTGTGTAGGTGAAACAGCTGAGAAACCGTGCTGATGAAGATGCTCGCATGATCCACATGAGCATTCAGATGGGTAATGATCCACCTATTTCACTTCGAAGAGATTTGGAGCATTTAATGCTTTTGGTAAGCCCTATTTTCTTCTAAATTACTGTGGCAAAAAGTCACTGTGGCTTTCCTTTTTAATCACAAAACCTGTACCTGAATGATAACGTACAGTGCTGGATCTTTTTCTTTTTGCATTAGAGGGATTTTTTTTTTTTTCTTAAATATGAACACTTGCTATAACTTCATATAAAGGCATTAATTTACTGCCTTGGCTTCTGATGTTACTCAAGTGTCATTTAATTACTGTAGGTAAATACTGCATTGTTATATTTGAAGAATTCTTGAGCTGAAGTTATTTTACAAAACACTTAAATATCTAAAACTTCAATTATAATAAGATAGTGTTAGCATAAGTATTATCTTGAGCCATCTTATTTTAACATAAGTTAGAAATAGGCATTTTAAGACTATAAGCTATCACTGGAGCTGAGATCTGGCTAAAGGGTGGAAGTTCTTTGGAATGAAAAACCTTTGTGTATCTAGACTGTAATGTTTACACAACATTTTATGTTTCTGTAAGTCTTCAAATTTTCTCCCTATTTACTCTGGGTAGACTATAATTAGGTTTTAGGGATTTTCCCCTGCTATTGACCATTAGTCTGATGAAGAACTGAAATGTTTTAAATAATTTTTGTATGTCGATATATTTGTATCTAGAATTTTGGAAGACTATTTTGTATTTGCTGTAGAGTAGACTAGTCAAGGTTGACCCCATTAAGGCTGCTGGAATTACAAATCCTCTAATTCCAGTAGAATTTTGACCACAAGTGTATGTTTAAAAGAAAGATCTTTGTTTCTGTCATATTTTTTAATAAAAGAAAATGGAAAGAAAATTTAAATAAACATATTTAGATATCATTAATTAAGGTTACCTAACTGCACTTTAAAAAAAACCATATCAGAAAATGGATTTATTTATTGAACTGGTACATATTATATTTTATGTTCATGAATAAATTAAAAATTGGGATAATTCCCTTTGTTTAGCATGAAAATATACAAGTGTGCTATATATGTTCAATATAGCAGTCTTTAATAGAGGGATTACTTCTCTTTTCCAAAGGTAGTCCTTTAGGTTATAGGACATTAACAGGAAAATTCATAGTGAAATGCTTTCTTAAGTAGCTCTGACATAGATTAAGCTTAAATGAAGAACTAGAAATGAAAATATACTCTGAGGAAATTTTTACATTCAGATAACAGGTAGGATTTCTAATCCCGATACTGGCGAACTTGTTTTTAAGTTAATACATCAAGGTATGCAAATGGTTATTTAAGGAGAAATGACACTGTTTTCTTAGCAATGATTTAATCTGTAATAATTGGATAGAAAGTTATGGAAGTTTCACTTATGTGCTCATTTTGAATTTCTCTGGCTGTCATTTGTTCCGACATAGCTATTTAGAAGCTGCCATTTTCAGAGAGTTTTGAAGAGAGGAACACCAGCCATGGGGTGCTTTGCCTTTCATATGTGTTTTGCTTACCTAGAAGCAGTGCTTATTGTTGAAGTAATTTTTTTCTTTATGTAGTTGACATGTTTCTAACATCTTCCTTTCTCTGATAGATTGCTGAATTGTATAGGAAGGATCCCTTTAATCTGGAACTTGCCCTTGAATACTGGTGTCCATCAGAGCCTTTGCAGACATCTACCATCATGGGGTCCTACCTTGGAGTAGCTCATCAGCGACCCCCTCAGCGCCAGGTTATCTAGATTTTCTTGAATAATTACTAGTAACTTGAAAGTAAAGTACTAAAAAAACACAGGCAACAAAGTTTTTTTTGTGTCCTTGTTACAGCTAGCCTCTAGTTGTAAGAAGACATTATCCCTTTTATCAGTGGCTTATCTGCATGTATCCTGCTCTGCATGATATGGATATTATTGCTTGATGTAAAATAAGCTAATGCCAGTCATTCACAATTGTCAGTAAACTTAGTAAGAAAGAGTGCTAATAAATCTCTTTGAAAATTTTGTTCAGGTCTGATTTCTGTTGCAGTTGCTAAAAGGATTCTGATAACAGCGTTCTTGTGTTTTCTGTCTGTTGACATCTACATCCTGTTTTGGTGTACCAGAGAAGTTAAATTTCTTAACTATAAAAAAACTTGACTGTAATGGATAGTGTTTTGGGGGATAAATGTCTGTAAGAATATTGTAATTCTTTAAAACCCGAAGGTTATAGTCCTTGAGAGAATTTAGAATTAGAATGAAGAAGCAATCTGAACAGATGAAGCAGATGTTCCAAAACTGTTTAGATACCTGGGATGCTGTCAGCCTTCAATGCTTCTTGAAGGACTGTGCAGTGTTAGGCAAAACCTAGTACGAGACCTATTGGATACATCCCAAGACCCACCCAGAATACAGGCAACTTAAGTTAAGGCCTGATGCAATCTGAAAACGCCCTAATATGACCATGGAAGGAACAACTATGTGTGACGTTTTCTGGGCAGGGATATGTCAAGCAGAGTGAATTTTTTCCCTCTATCACTTAACTTACACTGTGAGATGTTAATAATACTCCTAGGCAGCGTTTGTGAGCTGGAGTAAACTTTATCACTAGAAATACAGAATTGGAGAGTTAGTATACTTTGCAATAGCATGAATTACTTTGTTTTGTTATTTCCTCTTTGAAACATGTTTTTTACCTTTAGGGAAACTGAATAGGCCAGTCCACAAAAGATTTTTTCTTTTTTTTTTTTTCCTGGAGTTGTGATTCCACCCCTCTACCTCACCCTGATTACATTAGAATCTGTTTTCTGTCTATTGTTTTCCTAAAATACTCAGATTTATTTTAATTTTTTAACATTGATCTTTATTTGTTCTAGGTTGTCTTATCAAAGTTTGTTAGGCAAATGGGAGATCTACTTCCTTCCACGATTTACATTCCATACTTGAAAATGCTGCGGGGACTGGCCAGTGGGCCTCAGTGTGCTCATTACTGCTTTAGTTTGCTGAAAGTCAATGGCAGTAGTCATGGTAAGAAAAGTGACAACTTTAGCTCTTTCTCAGCTCTTTTTCTTTAGAAAAGTACAAACACGCACTTGAGATTAATTGTGGCTTCATACTTTTAACTTCATTATTCGTGCAAAGTTGAAATTGGAAGGCTTCACTTGAAAGTGTAATCTGGGTAAAAAAAGACTAATTAGGTAATTAAATGTCTGAGCACTTCAGCAAGTAATTCACATAATGGGACAATGCCTTTTTTAAAAAAGCTGTGTCTTAATGCCGTAAGAGATACAGCATACCAATATTGCTTTTTGTAAAATACAAAATGAGTAATGTCTTAACTTTAAGTTGTGTATTTTGTAAACATCGTTATCTTTCCTGAGCTAACTTTTTTTCAGAAGCACTTTGTTCTGTTAGAATTTCTTGATATATGTAATACAGTAGTACTTTCTCAAAGTAAGAGATGCTGGTCAGTTCTGTCTTTTGCATTGACTTTGCATTAATCAAACTGGAACCCCCCCCCCTACTTTGAAGATATAATACTGCAAATATTCTGATTCATAAAACAAAAAAATTATTTGTACTGGCTCTTCATATTAGCAGTTTCTGTCTCTATTAAAAAAAACAAAACCAAAGAAAACCACCACCCCTAAAACCTCCCAAACTAGAACCACTATTTTTGGAAACAGTAGCTTTACTTTGAACTTTATTTTTTCTGCCAGATAAGAAAGTTTTCCTTTTACATTTAACTGTCCTCCGTGTCACGCTGTGAAAGAGTAGAAAGAATCTTGTCACCTGTTTGTCATTTTTCTAGCGGAAAACATCCAAGGAGCAGGTGGCAGCCCTGTCTCCTGGGAGCATTTCTTCCATTCTTTGATGCTTTATCATGAGCACTTAAGGAAAGACTTGCCAAGTGCAGACAGTGTTCAGTATCGTCACCTGCCTCTCCGAGGAATCACACAGAAGGAACAGGATGGATTAATTGCTTTTTTACAGCTGACCACTGTTATAGTAAATTGGGTAAGTAACCTGTTATTTGGTTTTCTTTGTTCAAAAGTATGGGAGGCATCAGGAGTAACTGTTACCTCCAAACATGCTGTTTGGGTGAAGCAGGAAGAGATGACACCTTTTCCTGTATTGCTTATTTTCTTACTTTCGTGACACTTTGCTGTCATGGGGATGGCTTTTAGAAGTGATGTATATTCAGAAGAAATTACTATAGAGTAGGACAGTTTTTACATTTAATTACGCGTTTGAAAAGGCAAAAATAGTAGATGAATTTAAAAGGGAATGGTAGAAATTTGTCAAGGAAGCTGATCAACTGTGAAACTTGCCTTCAGAGTTAGATTAAAATGTACCCAAACCAAGAGTGTGAAATGTGCCATGAATTGACTGGGAGATGATTCCAAGAGAAGAGTGCAATGCAGATTTTGTACAGTAGATTACAGTCTGGGTAGTTCTGGACAATGTGGAATTCAGCTCTTCAGTACCCACCAGACTCTGCAGCTTAAAAATTCTGTGATGTAGTGGGGTGCCCTTGGTTTTGCTGACACAAACACAAGACAGATCAATGAAACTAATTAGGCTTTCTAAAAATCATTCTTGGTGTGGTGATAATGGGCTATTCCTATGCGAGCTGTCATGTCAGCATTTGGGTAAGTATGGGGATGAAGGAACTCTTAAAACTGATATTTCATGACATCATCAAACCATAACCTTAGAAGTAAATTTGTTTTAAGGATATGGGGAATCTAGAAGCTTGTTCCTGTCCTATGGTTAATCTGAGAGTCACAAATAAGGTTACTCTGGTGATGACCCTGCTCTTAGTCTTAAAAAAATTCATATAAGTTCCTAGCAAATGTCCAAATGCAATTTAAATTCATAATAGAAGTGTTGATAAAGTCCCTGTACCAGTGCTTGAAGAAGCTGTCTAGAGTGTAAATATTTAAACTTATTCAAGACTTACTCCAGGAATGTGTCTACTGAAAAAAAAGTTAAGAAGCTTGTGTTATGCACGTTTTATGCAAGTTTTATGTATGGATAGGAACAATTTCAGTACTTGTCATTAAATAGGGCTTTTTGTTGGATTAAAATTGTTTGCTCTGAAATGGTCTGTTGTTCTTCTGATGTTTTGTGTACCTTCAAGTATAAAGCAGAGTCATTGATACTGAACTGTGAGTTAGAGATTGTAAGACATGAATAATCTTCAGAGTAATAATCTACAGTATTGTTTTCTGCTGAACTCTGTAGAGTGAGAATGCTCGCTTGGCTCTTTGTGAGCACCCTCAGTGGACACCAGTAGTGGTCATTCTGGGACTTCTGCAGTGCAGCATTCCTCCTGTTTTGAAAGCGGAGCTGTTAGAAACACTTACTGCTTTTGGAAAGTCTCCTGAGATAGCTGCTTCCCTCTGGCAGTCCCTGGAATATACACAGGTATATTAGGATTTTCAGTGCTTAGAACTGTAGCACCCCAATCTGTTGAAATCATCAGTGTATTTGAAATAGAATTGCAATTCCTCCTAAATTTTCCTGTTGCCATTGTTGAATATAATTTTTTTCGCTTAGTTAATATAGTTCTTACTTTGAAACAATTTTGAAAATGACAGTATGGTTTTATGCCTCAGATCTCATTAGCTGTGCTTATTTTACATAAATACAGGTTTCCTAACAGAGTCCTGTGCATTCAATGTTTTTTCCTTGGTGTATGTCATCAGTTAATAAATGTTCTGCAGGTTATGTATTTTTCTGTTTGGGGTTTTTTTTTTTTCTGGTGTAATATTCTTCCAGTGTGAGTGCTGCTCATAGAAAGAAGGGACTGGCTAAAAAGCTCCACTTTCAGGCATTTAATTTTCAGAGGAAGTTAGTTGTAAATTACAGGATATTGTTGCCAGCTTTCACATTGGGATGGCAAACATCAGATACACGTTTAAAAACCTGAACTTTTAAAAATGGTTTTTTTCCTTTCTGTCTTGATTTCAGAGAAAAAATTAAATATCCTAAAGAAGATAGTATAAAATGAAAATGCTCTTGGTACTGTTAATTCAAAAATCATAGTGGGTGGGCTTATTATATAGCGTGTATCATGGTGCAGACTAATTGCTTTATTTGGAAGAGCTTGAGGCATTTGGACTGCAACTGCTGATTTCTTGTTAATTACTAATAAAAAGACCCAGCTAATAAAATCATGATGAGTACCTTTTAGTCCTGACAGAAATGATGGATGATTGGACTCGATCTTAAAGGTCTTTTTCAACCTGAATGATTCTATGGAGATGCAATTTGATTTTGTGAAACATATTATTTGTCTGTTTTCCTTTCTCTTTCTGTTTTGAAGATACTACAGACCGTGAGAAGTCCAGGCCAGAGACAAGCAATTGGTATTGAGGTAAGGGTTTCTTTGTACCGAGGCAGCCTCTCTGTCTGCATATGAGTTCAGGAGATGCTTGCAGAGACTGCATCTGCTGCTACATCCACGCGCAACCCTTGTAATAGGCGCTGTCATTTCAATCCTGCTTAATTTGCCTCAGATCTGCTTGTAACTTCTGGATATTTTATCCATATATGAATCTGGTGCAGCTTCACACTAGAAACAGAGCAGTCTCTAAACCTTCAAATTACTTACGAGCACTCCTGTTTTCCTAAGTTGGCCTCACTTTTGTTAAATCTTAATAGAGCTCACTTCTAATAAAAATGGCAAATAAAAGCAAAGTGTGTAAATGTTGAGGTGTATCTTCTAGTAGCTCACAAATGAATGAAGAACTTATTGCTGAAAACTGAAATGCCAGTACTGTTGCTTCACTGCTTTTGCTTTCTGTGGTGTACCATAGATAAAAATGCCACAAAGTCAATTCACTGTTAAGTAATTTGCAGGTGATGCCCTTGTATTATTTGTTCTCACATGTTTTTTCCTTCCTCAAAATCTTTGATTTTTCTCCTTCTGTTTTTGCTGTCCCCTTGGGAAGGTTGAACTGAATGAGATTGAGTCCCGATGTGAGGAATATCCTTTAACCCGTGCCTTCTGTCGACTCATCAGCACGCTCGTGGAGAGTTCATTCCCCTCTAACTTGGGAGCAGGCCTCCGCCCACCAGGCTTTGATCCCTATCTCCAGTTCCTCAGGGATGCTGTGTTTCTCAGATTCCGCACTAGAGCTTACCGGAGAGCTGCTGAAAAAGTAATCTCTGTTTGAAAATCTTTTTTTTCAGGATGTAGTTAAAATGATTTGGCACTGCTGGTGTGGCTTAGATCTGATCTGTTTGAGAACCTGTGCAAGTTTGATACAGCAGAGGTAACCTGGGGCATTTCATAGTGTTTTGATCCTGTAGGCAGGTGCGTTTTCAAGTCATGGGTCATCAGAATCTATGAACAACTTCTAAGAAGCCTGTATAAAGTATCTTTTTTAAAAACCAGAAGTTTATATTATTGCTGAATTTCAATTTGCTATACAGGATTCTGCCACTACTACATGGCTAATGACTTGTGAATGTCACATGCCCAAATCTGCAAGTCAGATTTGTCCTTTCCTCATTACTTCAGAGAATATTTCTGGCTTGCTGAACCAAGGAGTTTGAGTTTCCTTTATGATCCTTCTGAATGAAAGCTAAACTGCATCCTTGAAGCTATTAATGATCTGTTACTAGCTGTATAACTTTTAAATACCTTTTATTGCTTGTAGCTTAAGTATACCAATATGAATACTCTCTAATAGAGCCAAAAATAGGCAATAAATCTGTTTTAGTGTTCCATTTTACTTCAGTAAGAAAGTTTGGCCTTTCAAATTATTTGTCATAATGAATTATTTCAGAATTAGACAGTCATGACATACTGCTGATCTGTCACTACACTGCCTGATGTATTCTCTTGTCATCCTGGTCTTGTTGCAGCAGTATCAGTCTTATTTTGTGGGTGACTTTTTCTTTGTTTTGTGATTATCTACAGTGGGAAGTAGCTGAGGTAGTGCTAGAAGTGTTTTACAAATTGCTGCGGGACTATGAACCTCAACTTGAAGACTTTGTGGACCAATATGTGGAGTTACAAGGTTAACTTGTTCATTTGTTCACTGACAAACAGAACTGTAACTTGCTTTGCTTTCTTGTCTCTGTCTTGTGATCTCATTTAATATTGGAAGTAAGCTGGTGGAAAGCTAGGCCAAGGCTTTAAGATAGGAAGACGTTAAAAAAAAATGTCCACATACCATCAGGAGCTATGTTGCTAATTCAGTAGGGCTTTGTGTATACTGTTTCCTACTTCCCACGCTCAACTAGGAGGATGACTTCTGTCTCTCTTGCGTTGCTGATTTGATTCAAGAGCAGTATTTGACACTTGAAAAACACCTTGGTTTTGGGCTTGTTCCTCTGTATTTCTTTGGTCTATATCAAAATCACCACTGTTCATTGGGTTAATTTAAAGGTGTCTGTATTTTGATATATCCTCTAATATTGTTGACATATTAATTATGCAGAGCAGACAGTAGCAGTGGAATTATGATCTGAAGTAATTTAATTTTGGACAACTGTTCTTCAAAAGGCCAAGGAAGATGGCAGTTGCCTCATTATAGGAAATTTAAAACTTATTTAGGCTGCAGGTTTTTTTAATGCAAAGTTTCTTTTTAATGTTGAATGCCAGACTGATGCTTGTGGATTTGTTTGTAGCAGTAGAGAGCTATAAGAACCACTTAAGTGAACCACAGCTTTAAGAGATACCTCTCCAGTGAGCTTGCCTCAATCCCTCTGTGCCCTGTACTTTGACAAACAGGTCTTGGCAGGTTAACTGGCTTGAGCAATTTCTGTTCTCTCATTCCTGTCCTCAGCTAGTCCTTCAGCTTCTATGATTATTTGTGGGTTACATGATACATCACAGAAACCTTTTTGACTAGATCCATTTCTTGAACTGATTCAGTGTGTCCTTCCACAGTAGCATGGCATGTGTGTTGGCGTGTTAGGGGCCAGCACAGACATGGAATGAATGGAAGGAGAAAGGGGGTAGTTTAAGCTGATGCCCGAAGTAACTGCACCCTCATTCTCACTTGCATGTTAAAAAAGATTCTTGCTACTCTCCTGCTTTTATCAACCATAGTTTACTAGGAGACTAGATAAACCAGAAATATTAGTCTTGACTTTTTCCTTTTTTTTTTTTACAAGGATCTTTTAAGTTTTTAGGGTAGGTTCATTTTTTTATCACATTGTTGCAACAAACATGCAGTTATCCATACACTATGAGCATCAGGGATTCAGTGGACCTTTTCAGCTATGATTTCTTGAAATGCTTTTTCCCTTATCCAGGATCTTCATGCAGGTTTGGGGGTATGTAAACTTTTTCTGGATAGTCTTCAGTCTTGCAAAACCATTTTGTTTTTTAAATGTAGCTCCAGTGTGGTATAAATGTCTTAGCATTGATTTGAATCCAATGTCAGATCTACTTAGGGAAAGTCTAACCAGTTAAATTTGAAATTGTGCTAATAGATATTGAAAAGTAATAGTAATTGCTATTAGTACTCTTCCCAAACTTTAAAATTACCTAAATGACCTTTTTAAAGAAAACCTCTGAAGACTTTGTCTGCAGCGTGTTGTATGTTCCATCTATTTAGATGTTGCTTACAACAACAGGGACTATTATGTTTTGTAGCTCAGGCTAGCTTGAGTAATGGAAGTTTTTTCTATTAGGTGTTAATTTCTTTTTTCTTCCCCTCCTCTCTTTAGGAGAAGAAATAATAGCATATAAACCTCCTGGATTCAATTTGATGTATCATCTATTGAATGAGTCCCCAATGCTGGAACTATCCCTTAGTTTGCTAGAAGAAGGGGTTAAGCAGCTTGATACTTACGCTCCATTTCCTGGTATGTGCCTAGAACTTATTCTTCATGTGCAGTTGAAGTGCATGCTAAGTAACATTTAAAGCTGGCATTGAGTATCTGCCAACTCAGTGTTGTTTCTCTTACATGTAAAAATTGTGTTTTGGGAGGAATTTTCCTAGTACTAAATGACTGCCAAGTTCTTTCTTTGTGCAAGGCTGGATGAATACGATTATGGATGTAGTCTATTTAACTGCTCCTTTGTTTTTCTTACGGTTCTTTGTTGTTCACTGCAGGGAAGAAGCATTTAGAGAAAGCTGTACAGTATTGTCTTGCACTTCTAAACTTAACCCTACAGAAAGAGAATCATTTTATGGATCTATTGCGGGAGAGCCACCTTTCCCTTATTGTCACGCCACTGGAGCAGCTGCTTCAAGGAATCAATCCTCGCACTAAAAAGGCAGATCACGTGGTGAATATTGCTAGGTATGTGCCAAGTACTGGGAAGGGAGGCGGAGTGTTGGAGGCACAGAAGTGTGTGGATCCTGGTCCTTTCATTAGTTGTACTAGACAATGCTTCTCTTTGCACAGAGCATCTCTGAAGTGTGTTTTTGGTGGGAGGAGGCGTCTTCACAGGTGGTATGATCTGTGTATTGTCTAGTGCAATATTGAGATCTGCATTTATAGTTTTTCCTGAATTTTTTTCCCCTTCATCATTTCTTCCTGGTTGCCCTATATGCAATGATTCCATTGCATATAATTTTCAGTTTGCCCCAGATTGTGGTTGTCATAGAGTGGGAGAGTAAAACTTCATTTGGTTGCTATTTGCCACTTAAATGTTTTACAGTATTGTCCATTAGCTACTATATAAAACGTATCAGGCTAGTAATCTGAAACTCCATTTCAAATGTGGAACTTTGGGATTTCCACTTCCCACTGAGACCTTCTGTTACTGTTTGATTTTTATAGTAACTTTACAGACAAACCAACACTACTGAATAGTACAATTGAGTGCATAAAAAAGCAGTGATATTCTGACATGAAATGCACTAAAAAATTGAACTCTTTCTATATATGTGTCTTTGATAGTACTTTTCACATCACAGTAGTTGACAAATAGTTTTAAAAAAAGTGTGCCTTTTAAGACGCTTTTAAATTGTTTTTGTCTTGCCTGTTTTGGGTACATGCAGTAGTTGATTTTAGCTAATTTCTGTGTGATCTGAAGGTATTTTCTCCATTTTTCTTGTGTGAGCCTGTGACCAGTTGTTTTAATTTATCCTTCAGTGTCTGAGATAGATTATGAATAAAAAGAATGGTGGTAATTCCAGGAGTGATTATTATCCCTACTCAGCCTAATCTCCTTTTGATGGAGGAGTGTTAAGTGCTTCATGTAGAGTAAAATTTTGTTTGTAGCTTTAACGCTATTTCATGTAGTTTGATTTGTAAATGTTTTAATTCTAATATCTCATCTGTGCCTTACCATCTTGAAATGTAAAATTCTCAACAATTTCATTACAACAATCTTGTATTTTTGAAGGTATCTTTATCATGGAAACAGCAATCCTGAACTGGCTTTTGAAAGTGCCAAGATTTTGTGCTGTATTTCTTATAATTCCAACATCCAGATAAAGCTAGTTGGTGATTTCACACATGATCAGGTAAGTGCCAGTTTCTTTGGATCTTGAAAGAGAAACTAGTGGAGAAATACTAGCGCTCCATGATGTTACTTTAAAGGATAGGTTTCTAGATAAAGTACATCAAAACTACATTTTGTCTTATATCTACCTCCCTCTTTTATTGTGGCATTGTGAAAAGCAGCTACTTCATTAACTGAAAAAAAAACCCCAACAAAATCATGAATGATTGCTAGAAGGAAAAGGACAATATTCTTTGAGATACTGAGACTTTTTCTTCACTGTATAGTCTTCAACCTGTGAAGATAATTTAGCATGCGTAACAGGAATTCTGTGCTGTGGCTCATTGCTAACCTATGCTTAGAACAGCTATGACTCTTAACTCCTTATTAACTAGGTTATTTGATTTTTGTCTGAACTTCTGTCAACTTATATGGAGGGAATTACAAAAGGCATTGTTTTTTAATGCTCTTAAAATAGTCTTTCCATCCTTCCATTGTTGAATACAGAGTATTAGCCAGAAGCTGATGGCTGGGTTTGTGGAATGTTTGGACAATGAAGAAGCAGAAGAATTAATAAATCCAGATGAAGGTATGTGACTGGCTTCTTAAAAATGGCTTACACTGTCTTTTGCATAGAATGAAATTAATGAAAGAGGTGAAGGAAGTGCTTTTCTTGAGGTGTTTTCTGTAGAATTGGATCTTTAACAGAATGAAAACCACCAGTGTCTTGTTAAGATATGTCCACAGTATGATAAGCCAACTACAAACTGAGTCTGTTTTCAGAGGACAAGGATTTAATGTTGCTCTGGATCTATTATTTAGAGTTGTATTAATAATAATTTGAAATTTTGGTCTTGTATCCCTCTCTAATGTAAGTTGATGCCTTAGTTTTCTTGTATTTAACTTGAAGGCTGGGAGGATTATTCCATTAAATGGGTTTCTTCACTATTCATCTTTTTTTTAATCAAGAGCTGGAGCCTGAGAAGCAGCGGGCACGAATCCATCATGAAACAAGGATCCATATCTTGAATCTCCTTATCACCTCTCTTGAGTGTAGTCCTCCCAGCCTTGCTCTGTATCTCTTGGGATTTGAACTAAAGAAACCTGTCAGCACCACAAATCTGCAAGATCCAGGTATAAAGAAGAAAATTCGATCTGGTATTTAATCAGTTCTGTTACCAACACTGAGAACATTTATTGGAAAATTCATGGGGAGAAGCAGTCCTTCTTAATGTTAAGATAACAGGCCTTGTTCTAATCCTCGAAAGATTAATTAAAAGATATGTTGATACCCAAATGCAGCATTGTTTAAATGCTTAAATTAAGCTGTTTAAGCTTCAGGATTTGATCCTTTGTTTAAGTTGGATTTTGGAACAGACTTGAAATTAGAGTTGGGGAAAATGATAACTTAGAAGTTAAACTTACTTTTTTATGCAGCATGGTTGTGTCCACAGTGTAAAGAAATTGATTTTATGATCCAAGAAGTACCTACATATGACAACATGGGAATCTGCAAAGCAGGTTGTCACTTTGAACTAGTGACACTGCTTGACTATCCTGTCACTCATCAAACTCCTGTTTAAAATTAACTATAGGGAATAAAACCACTTTTGTTGCCTCCTGTTGTGGAAGAAAATCTTTTAGAATATGTGAGTTTTCATTCTATTACTAGGTATATTAATATATTTATATATTCATAATATATATATGTGAATATATATGAGAATATAAACTTTCAAGCAGCAGGAGTGACATTTCTTATGTTTCTTGGATTGGTGAGAAAAATAGTGTGTTAGGTTGTGCCTTGTTTGCTTCCTCAGCTTCTAACGAATTCAGTACAAGACAGACATTGATAAACCTGAGCAATTTCAGCAGAGATGGTCAGGGAGCAGGAGCACTCAGCCTTAAGGAGAAGCTGAGGGAATGGGACTTCTTCAGCCTGGAGAAGAGAAGGCTTTGGGAGGACCTAATAGCAGTCTTTGAATACCTACAAAGAGTAATGTTTGGGAGGATACAGACAGGCTCTTCAGAGGTCTGTGGCAGGAAGATGAGAGACAGTGGGCATAAATTGAAACGAGAGGTGCCCACTGTCTTCACCATGAAGACAGTGAAGCAGTGGAGTGCGTTGGCCAGAGAGGTCATACAGTCTTCATGCTTGGAAGTTTTCAAGACCCAACTGTATAAAGCCATGAACAGTGTGATCTGATATCATATCTGATCAGTAGTTTGCAGTTGAGATGACCTGGGGTCCCTTACAATATGAAGTATGTGTTTGCCTTGAGATAATTTTCTGCTGAAGCATAAATTCTACAGAGAAGAGATTTCTCCTGTAAGAACTGTGGTTGTTAATGCCTTTACTGCTTCAGGACATCTTTCTGGGTTGATTAAAGAATTAACTGGCTAAAGGAATAATGCAAAAAGACAGGATTTTTACTTCAGTATTAAAAATCTTCCTGTTCCCCTTTGTTGCAGCGTCAAGTGTCTTTAGGGGCATTAGTCATAAACTGGCTGTAATTATAAAACAAAGACAGGAATTTAAAGCTGCTCTTTGAAATTGTCAGATAAGTATTCACTTTAAGAGCAAGAACTCAAATTTTCATTTTGGTTCATGCAAAATAGAAAAGAATCAATTGAATCTCATGGGGTTTTTTTAATAGGACTGAAGAGAAAGATCTTAAATAAGTTTTGATTGCATAATTTATCCTCTTTCACCAGCATCTCAAAAGCCTACAGACTAACTATAAATGTTTTCATTAGATTTTTGCTGAAACACAGTTCGTTCTTTTATTTTAATTAGTAGAGAAAAAATTTTGCCAGATACTGCTCCACAGAGCTGCAGCAAAAAGTATAGTGCAGTGCAAGGTATCTGAACAATTAATTTTCTGTAATTCTGTGTACTGACCTGTATTTGCTATGGAGGCAGATCAAGAACATGAAGAAATTATTTTTGTTTTTTAAGGTGTCTTGGGTTGCCCACGGACTTGTCTTCATGCTATTTTGAACATACTGGAGAAGGGTACCAAAACAAGGAATGGGCCTACAGCAGTTCAGGAATCTCCTCATCTTGCAGAACTCTGTTACCAGGTATTCAGCATATCTTCTGTTGGCATATACTGAAAGTAAGCTCTAAATAAAATCAGCTACTTCATGGTTGGTGATCATGGATGGTTGATGATTTTGATAAGAGTTTAATTTTTAAAATGCATCTGTCAGGTTTTTATATACATTGAACTCTTTCTATTCTACCTTTTTCTGTGTGAAAATATATTATTTTGTAGCAACACAGAAAATAAAGTATCTGCACTCATGTCAGAACTTGCAGTTGCGATATACTTACAAAACTAATATTCTAAATATTTTTGATGAGCCTTTGAATCAGTTGTGACCATATGCCTTTTTTTTTAATTTTGGAACTGCAGTTTGTCAGCAAGTGAGATAACAATCTCAAACCAATAAAATTCTCTTTATTTTGTAGCAGTGGCAGAACATATGTATGTATGTCTGAGGGGGGTGAGATGGGGAAGACAGCTGAATTAAACATATGTGCAAGGTAGCTGATGTTTGGCCTTAAATCATGCAATAATATGAATACCCACCTCTGTAGCATGTTGAAAATATGTGAAATCTAGAAAGCATGTTAAACTTTATTAAAAGTGAAAGAGGCCATACTGTAGAAGGAAGAGTAAAAAAACATATTACATTTCCTGTCTTGGTGAACCTGGAGACTGAGAAAGACACTCATTTTTAAGTGGGCTGAACAACCAGAAAAGATTATATAATGTCATGTGGGTAAATAGCCATTGGAATCATCCACATGCCAATAGTCCTTTAGTGTCATAATTCAACATCAGCTATAAATAATATGTTGGGCTTTGGAGTAAGCTGATGGAAAACTTCCTCTAAATACAGGTAATATTGATTGAGCAGTAAAACAGTGTTATGCATATTTTGATTTGGTGGTTGGTTTGTTTTCAAAATAAATTTGATAAATGGCTATCTACTGTTTTTGATTGTCAGGTGATCTATCAGTTGTGTGCGTGCTCTGACACATCAGGTCCAACTATGAGATATCTGAGGACCAGTCAGGATTTCTTATTCACTCAGCTGCAGTATTTGCCATTTTCTATCAAAGGTAATTTTTATGCTACGATAAAATTGTGCATGCTTAAAATTCAGTGCATCTTTTGACTCCCTAGGAATCATAGAAGAGACATAGATAGCATTATTAAATTGAATTAATTACTGCCTCTGCTAACCTTTCAATTCTGCAGAGACTGAACTCTGCCTGTTTAGGAAGTTCAGATTATTAGCGCTGAAGTTCTGTAAAAGGAAGTTAGCTCTGGAATGCATCAAGTCTCCAGAAGCAAATCCTAATCTGTATTTCCATTATCATTGTAGTTTTGTTAGATTGTGGTGCAGAAAAAAAATTTTTTTCAAATAATGCTGTGAAGAACTGAGGGAATAGAAGGATGGTAGTTGTAACCACCTGTATCTTCCTTTCCTTTGAATAAAGAACTTTTATTTGGTGATGGCATCAATTTTTAAGTTAATAGATGTGTTTTTCACGTTTCAGACCAACACTTCTCAGGTGTCTTAAACTGAATAGATACTTTATCAAATGCTTGCCTACTAGTCCTTTGTTAAATGACAGTAAATTAGCAATTCAAATACATGTATCCAGCATGGGTAAAACACTTTTAGATTATTTTTATATAACTTAAGAATCTAAATTAGAAGAATATAGAATATGAAAATTGCGGGAGACCCATGTTCAAGCCTCATCAACTTGAATAAAAGTTATTAAGCTATTGGAAGTTATTAGTTCATTTTCCGTAAATGTTTGATTATTTTCACCAAAATTATAACTAGTCTATTTGCTCATGAAGCATTGCATTATCCACGACTGGTACTACAGGTTATATCCAGATTTTTTGTATATGTGTATACTCTTAATTGCCTGAATGTGTATGATTTTTCTCAGTGACTACACATTAATTTAATTGGCTTTTGTCAGATCTCTCAGTCCCTTTTTTTTCTTAAACAAATGGTGAGCAGATAAGTAAAGACATCCTCTAAAAAAAATTTCTGAAATGAAAAATGCTTTCCTTCGAGTAAGTAATATTATTTTTGTTCAATTTTATAATTGTTTCCTTATCCCCACCTAGATCATGAGATTTCAACACTGAACCAGATGTCTTGGCTGATGAAGACTGCAGCTATAGAAATGCGAGTGACATCGCTGAACCGCCAGCGCTCACACACACAGAGACTGCTGCATCTGCTGCTTGATGACATGCCCGTGAAACCATACTTGGGTAAGAGGAATTTATTGTTCTGGTAAATAAGCTTGAATAAATGGAGGTATGAAAGACTTTATTTGAATTATTTTCTCTATAAGCTTGTGACAGTTCATTTGTGATACTGGGTCTGAAATTGCCACTGGGAGATGGGAAGAAAGATGATGGTGGTTGTAGGCTCCAAAGTGAAAGAAGTCAGGACATCTTTTTGTTCATTTCTGCTTTGTTTGTTTCATTTTTGAAACATCTCAGTGTATACCCTGGTATAAAAAATCAAACATAGGAGAACATAAAATAATTAATATTATAGAAGAATGTATTTTGGGATGCAATCCAGAGTGGTTTCTGTCTAGAGAAAGTGGATGGTCTTCCTTGGTAAACAGTTTTAGATTGTTTTCTCAGTCTTTACTTCTGTCTGTGTCACATATTTTCAACATTCTCTCACAGGCGATAATAGCTACAGGTCAATTTGGCTTTTGACATTTATAACATCACAAAAATAATATTTCATCCCAATGTGATGTAAAATGCAATGTTAAATAAAAAGGCAAGATTTCAGAGTTTCAGAACAAAGTAGAAGTGAAAGAAATAGAATTTCTTTCTATAAAGAAATAGAAACGGGTGGCACTAAAACTCATTTCATGAAAATGAACAAAGTAACTGGAAGATATCATAATGGGCTGCAGCTGTACGATGTTTTCCCCTCACTTTTATAGGTCTGAACACTGTCTCTCCATCCTTGTGGAGATATGAGTATGGGAAACTTTGTCCAGATACCCTACTCATTTTACAGTGTTCATCCAACTGCATTATGCATTCTGGAGAGTGGGGTGTCTTTAGGCATTTCTAGTACTGTCTAATCTGTATCTGATAATTGACTGTATTCTGTGAGATAAGTGTTCTTTTCATTTTATTAATAGTAGAGGCTGTGTTTATATTAGAAGACTTTCATGTGAAAGGTTTGTCAGTGTGTGCTCTCTCCATCTTTCTCAATCACTTTTAATAAAATAGGTAGTATTTTTCACTTTTTTAATTTATTTACATTTCATTTCTTTCAGCTGATGGTGAAGGAGGGATGGAAGATGAAAGTCGATCAGTCAGTGGGTTTTTCCACTTTGACACTGCTTCCAAAGGTAAGTATTACGACTGACTATTTCTCAGGAAAGTTTTTCTTTTTCTGAATGGGAGGCAGGCTGCCTTCAGAAATGACATTTTGAAAAAGAAAATAACAGACTTTCTAAACAGCAGCAGCACATAGAACAATTTTTTTTAGTGTGAGGAAAAGAATTAATTTTAGAACCTTGATGTTGGAATGAGTGGAAAATGATGGACTGAAAGGAACCTAGAAGAGATTGTGTTTAAGTATTTATGGAGGAGCAGAATGGGAGGGCAGCAGTCTGTAAATTTACTGCTAACAATAAAAACAGTGAGACTGTTGCTAGGGCTGAACATTTGTATTTTCACGGCAAAGAATATAAAACCCAAGTAAATAACTTCAGATTCCCTAAAATGTTTCGACGTCTTAACAGAAGATTGCATGATTCTCATTGAAAACCAGCCTGCTTCTATTTGGGAGAAAATAATATGTAAATAAATAAATAATAAAAAATAAATAAATAAAAAAATTGTAAATATTTGGATTACATGCTTATGTAACAGGAGAACAATACAATACAACACAAGTTAAGAATTTAAGGCTCTAGAAAATGGTTTTTAGCCCCTTATATAGATTGATAGCACTTTCTGAAGATTTAATGTTTTCTTTTGAAACTTTACACATTATGATTTGGAATTACAAAGGTAAGTTAGGCTCCTATTGTCAAATTTATTTTGTTTTCTCCTTGATATTTCTGAATACAGTTTGAATTGATTTACATTTCCAGTACGCAGGAAGATCTTAAGTATCCTGGATTCAATTGACTTCAGTCAGGACATTCCAGAGCCTTTACAACTGGATTTTTTTGACCGGGTTCAGATTGAGCAAGTCATTGCTAATTGTGAGCACAAGAATGCACGTGGACAAGTGGTCTGCAATGTCAAGGTGTGCAGTGGTCTATGTTCTCAAGTTGCATGTACTATTCGATATCTTGATAATGATAAAAATGATCAGTCTGTTAATACTTTGAAACTTGCTTTCACATAAAAAGTATAGTTGTTTCAGAAATGTGCATAGTTTATGCAAACTCTTCGGAGTAGTTTATTTTTTCTTCTGCATTGCACACAATGATTTCTCATTGGCAGTGGACAGATGCATCAGTTTTAAGACATTTTCAGGAAATACTTTGTATTTTAAATGTTTTTCCCTTCTTGTAACACTCAAGTGATGTTGCAGGTACGTGCTACATATTTGTACATAATTACATAAACAACATATTTGTGCACAGCAGTTGTTCTTACGCTTTAGTTAAGGTAGTGTCACATCTTGATGAGTACTTGACAAGTGTATGATAAACAGTCCTGAAAAATTTGTGATCTGAGAAATAAAGGACAGAGCAGGAGCGGAATGTAATGTAAAAGTGATCTTGATGGTGATAGGAATGCAGCTATTCCATATTAGGAACCAGATATTCTATATTGTAAAATGTGTTTTATTTAGTGAAAATGTGTTTAGACTTGGAAGGAAACAAACCCTTCCTCCTGTAGAAGGGGACTATGGTGGAAGTTGAAGAGGAAATGGAGTGTTATGTGTTAGAAGAGCTCATGAAAGGACAGAACAACTCAGACAAGAAGGAAATGAATGAGTGCAAAAACAAGAAGTGCAGTGAGCGGGGAAAGAGACTAGGTAGCTGAAGTACTGCAGTTAGAGAATGAAGTATAGGAGTTAAGCCTAAAAAATGAGTAAAACTGATTTGTATCTCAGTCCTTCAGTTGCTTCTGTAGCCATTTCCTAAATCCTTTTAGGAGGGACAGATACATCTTTCATGTCATTAAAGTTTCTTTAACTTTTTCATTTCAGTACCTTCACAGAGTTCTGGTTGCAGAAGTCAATGCCCTTCAAGGAATGGCAGCAATAGGACAGAGACCGTTACTTATGGAAGTAAGTATAGAGGTAGCAGACTATTGTTTATTGTTGCTCATGGTGGCTTTCATATTCTGTCAAGCAGTAAGCTTTACTGTGGAAGCTTGTGGATTTGAGTCCTAACTTTGAGTTAGTAACTCCTGAAGAAAACAAAAAAAGACATTAAAATTGGTAAGATAAACTACTACTAAATATACTGTACTCTAAATAGCAGACCTGGAGTCTGTTTTCTTTTTTTCTTGAACCTTTTCCCTCCCTATTACTGATAACAATTGCAGCTCCCACCCCTCTGTATAGAAAGCCGCACATACTGATGTCAAGATTGAATGTTGACAAGTACAGTGTGTAGCAGCCAAGTTCATCTTGCCTTTCTCTCACAGGGGACGGCAATTTATTTCTTCTTTCTTGTACACAGCTGTAGTTTCAGTGAACTTGGAGCTTAATTATTTTCTGAGGTTCCTGTTATCTTTTAAAATTAGTTGAAATTGGCTAAATGGATTTGAAAGTTGAAGCATGAAGAGAAATGACTCAGACTAAAATGAGAAGAAAATGCACAAATAGATTTTCTCATACTTGTTTTTGTTTTGATTTTAAAAGATGTTAGAAAATAGTTTCCCTGGTTACTTTTTTTTTTTTCTTTACTATGAGCTTGAGACATTCATGAGGGACAGGCCTTGTGAAAAGCAGCTCAGAAACTAAATAGTCTATCTTATCAAAATGATTAATAGCAGCTTGTTTCTGATAAGCTGAAGACTTAACATTCCACACCTCACCCCCTCCAAGACTTTACTAATAGCTAAAATTCTCATCTTGAAATCTGTTTTTGCCATTAACTTCTTTTAGCATATTGTAACGCAATTTCTGTGTTGTGGGTCTTCAGGAGATCAACACTATCCTGCAGTATGTAGTGGAGCGGAACAAGCTGCTGCAATGCCTCCATGCTAAGAAGCATGTTTTAGAGTCATGGAGACAACTGGTGGAAATTATACTCACTGCCTGCCCCCAGGATCTCATACAGGCTGAGGACAGACAACTGATTATCCGCGATCTATTGCAGGATGTGCATGACAAGGTAATACTATACTGGAAATCAAGCCTCCCTTTGAACTTTGTTGCTATAGCTTTTTACATGAAAGAGAAACTACTCTTCAAGTAGTTTCCTTGACTGTAATGGAAAAAAAAATGGTCTGCCTTTGGTATTCTTTTTATTTTTCTTATTGCTGTTGTGCTGAAGTTGAATGTGCTGTGGACAGGGGGGATGCTCTGTATTCTTGCATAGCTACTGTTGAATTATGAACCATATATTCACAAATTTCAAAGATGTTTTGGTATAATCCAGAATGATGGTAGTCTGGAAAGGGTATGTGAAAAGGAATTTTGATGAGGAACAGGGAACTCATGGAAGGGTTGAAGGCAAACAGTACTGCAGTTGCTGATGTACTGCGTTTAGATGACTCACTGCAAATCGTACTGCTGCTGCTTGTGAAAAATGGAAGAGTTGAATGAAGCTTCAGAGTAGAAAAAGAGAAGATTTTACAAGTAGAAGGGCTATTGGAGAGTTTGCTTTGTCTGAAAATATTTAAAGCCTAGGTGGTTTACTGCTGATATAGTAGTAACTTTTGAGACAGACTAGGCAGTTACTACTGAACCAGTCATTCTCAAAGACAAAATGTAATGAAGGATCCTTGTATTACTTAGGCTATAGGGGCTTTTTTCTCTTTATTGTGAGAGTGATGCTGTTTGTAGTTTTCCTGATTAGACAAGTTGTGATATGAAGAAATAGATATGAAAATTTTATGTTTTTTGAAGGAAAAGGTAACTTTTTGGATTTTTTTTTTTGCTGTTGTTTCAATTTTTTTTTTTCTGTAGGGAGTTACCTAAAAACTATGTTTTAGTTGAGTGCTGCATTTTAATGTGAAAAAAAATTTAAAAAGGGAAACAAGGGAGGCCTTTGCTAGTTGAAGAAATTTCTTTCCTAAAATCTTTAAAGAGCAGAAATTTTAGACTCTAGTTTTCTATAATACTTAATTTTTAGTGAAGATTTGGTTAATTTGAGAAAAGTTATTTTCTTTTGGAAATAATTGATCTCTTGTATTAAACAACTATATTGCTAAAAGGAAAGCTTCTTGAGTGTCAGTGATAAAGATACCAGGTTTACCTTTTATATGTTGAAGTAAAAAGTAAACGCTCACTTCTCTTAGTGATTTATAGAATCATAGAATGGTTTGGGTTAGAAGGAACCTTAAAGATCATATAGTTCCAACTCCTCTGCCATGGGCAGGGACACCCTCCACTAGATCAGGTTGCTCAAAGCCCCATCCAAGCTGGCCTTGAACGCTTCCAGGGATGGGGCATCCGCAACTTCTCTGGGCAACCTGTTCCTGTGCCTCACTGCCCTCACTGTAAAGAATTTCTTCCTTGCATGTAATCTAAATCCACCCTCTTTCAGTTTAAAGCCATTACCCTTTGTCCTATCACTACCTGTCTTAAATGCTCCTTTGATGCTCACACCTTTGAGTTTTCTAAATTGTATCTTCACATTTTTAATGGAAATAGTTTTCTAGACAATGTCTGTTGGTCTTTCCTTAGCTTAGGTTTTACTAATAAAGCAAATCAAATGTCAGCATATGCCTTCCCTTTTCTCCATCTAGATTTAATTATCCGGCCTGTGATTTGTGTAAATAAATTAAAAAAAAAGGCTAATGGTCTTCTCAATTAAAATGTGTTCAACTCATCTTTCTGGAAAAGTTTCTGACATTACTGATTTTTATTTGTTTTAAACAGTGCCATGTTAATGAAATCCTTATCCATACATAAATGAAACAGCTGTGAGAGGCTAAATTAATTGCTTTAGTAGCTCATGAAATCAGACACCTTTCTACTTTTTTTTTTTTTTCTTTGTTTTCTTCTGTATTAAGATCCTAGATGATGATGCAGCTCAGGAGTTGATGCCGGTGGTGGCAGGGGCTGTGTTCACCCTGACTGCCCACCTGAGCCAGTCTGTGAAATCTGAGCAGAAACAGCCACTTGCACTCGCTATGGCAGGACAGTCCCAATATATCTTGATGCTTGATGGTTCCTTCACCTCATCACCTGGCTCTGAGAGCATATCCATGGGTTTTGCTTCTATTGGTGACTCCTCCCTCCACATCATCTTAAAAAAGCTGCTGGATTTCATTTTGAAAACAGGTGTGTGATGGCCTTTGTAGTGCCTGTGTGGGAATTCCAACCGCAAAGAGTAAAGAGATGGACTGAGCTGCTTCCTATTACTTCAGTGAGGACTTTTATTACAGTCAACTAGGTGGATCTTACATAATTAATACAGGTCTAAGTGATGTCACTAACAAGAAAAAATAATGAAGTAATTTTTTTGTAATCTGAACAAGCAGAAGAGAGATGTGTAAATACTGCTACAGTTTTGGAGCAGCATAAACTTGCTCAGTTTACTCACAAATACAGGTTTATGTGAACATTACAATTCTGACTTAATCTATTTGATTGATTTATTTCTGCCAGTATTGCCATAGGAAAGTTAAATTAAGTGCCAGTGGAAGCTGGTGTTAAGGAACTTACATCTATTTTTTTTTTTTAATTATCAATGTTTCTTGTGAACAGGTGGTGGCTTCCAGAGAGTGAGAACACACCTTTATGGATCACTGCTTTATTATTTGCAGATTGCCCAGAGACCAGATGAACCAGACACTTTGGAAGCGGGTATGGTCCAGTTTTATTAAGGAAAAGAGAAAAAAAATTGTTATTTAACACTGAACGGTACAGTTTCTGCCTGCCGAGTTGTCTGATGGAAATAGATAGGTTATGTAGATAGAAACTATCTTACTCCAAGAGCCTCTGAAATAAGCTGCTTATGCTAAATGATGCAAATCTTCCTCTATTCTGACCTTCCTAGCTACATATGCATTCAAAACGTATTGTTCTGGATGAGGATATTAAATTTCTGACCTCCAGGACTGAAGGTACTTCATTTGTGTCCATTTAAAGCTATGCATCATAGGTACAAAATTGTCAAAGGACTGGAGATTACTTGGACCTACTTGAGAACAGTTACAGCTGCAGGAATATATTGCTTCTACATCTATAGGTACACTCATACCACAGTGATCCTATTTAAACAAACAAACAAAAAGCTCCAAAATTATTTAATATTCTTTATCTTCCTTCAGTTGAAGAACTGTAGGGGGAAAACAAAAAGGCATTACCCCTACCTCTCCAAAAATTAAGCCAGCCAGAGCTGCTGCTTAACTGAGAGAGCTTATGGTGAATCTCACATTCTCTCTGTTAATGGCTTAAATACTTAATTTGTCACTGTTTCTAATCATTATTTCATCTTAGAGCTTGGGTAAGGATTGAGAAACACGCTTGGGGCTACTACCTGTGCATGCAGACTCTTACTGCTGTTCCTCGATCAGCATTCTAAGCTACAGCAGTATAAACGCCTTTGAATTTGTTATGACCCCTTTGCAGTTTATTACTTTGGATTCAACCCTTTTCCACTTCAGTCACCTTGTTTACTTCCTTTCAAAACAGAGCGTTTTGGTCCCAGTGAAAGTTCTTAGGCCTAACAGTCTGCTTAAAATTATTATAAGATTCAGTACACGTATCGTAGAATATATATTTGCAGGGCTGCTGTATGTACACAGGCACACAGGTTTTTGGGGTTTTTTTTGTACTGTCTGGCCAGTCTGTGATATTCAGGAGAAAATGGACTTGTAGGAAAACCTTTGCAATTCGGTCAAAAACCCGGTCTATTGTTTGGGTCATTTCTGTTGCAAGATAAGAGAATGCCCTGAAGGATGTAGCCTCAGCTGTACTGTAGCTAAGCTAATGCTGAGCTGCCCATCTTCACATTTTTCACTTTTTGTTTTACTTGGTTTTTACAGCTAAAAAAACTATGTGGGAACGTCTGACAGCTCCTGAAGATGTGTTTACTAAATTGCAACGGGAAAACATTGCAATTATTGAGAGTTACGGGGCAGCTCTCATGGAGGTGGTCTGTCGTGATGCTTGTGATGGTCATGAGATAGGCCGGGTAAATAAATCTATTCCTTTGCAATTACTGTTCGGGTTGTTTTAAAGAACATTTTACTACGATGCAGAAAAGGGACATTTTGGAACATTTTTTGTAGATACTTAATCTTTTTCATGTTTCTGTTCTCCTACTCATCCTTCAAGGTGTTGAAAGTACGAGCGTACATACATAGTAATTTTTTTCTCGACAAAGCTATGTGTCCTATTGTTTAAAAATAAGAGTGGCAAGCACTGCAAAAGATTGTAGGTATGAACTCCTGTTGTTTATTATTTTTAAATCATCGACTTACCAGTTTATTTTCCCACTTTGGGAAGGTTTGGTGACTTTGCGAAGAAGTATTTTCTGATATTAACTTCAGTGGACAGGAATCTACTCAGAATGCAAACTAGTTTTAAATAGCAATAGTGCTTGTTGCAATACTTCATCAAACTATTTCAGCATAGTTATTGTTCAACAATATCTGTAATATTTTGTTAAAGAATAATAGAGGAAAGGTAATTGGCTCATACTACACTAAAACATCAAGAAATCTTAAAATAGTTTCCACATAAAGGGTTGTGATTGCAGTGCAGAAGTTCATTCACCTTTTAGGAAGCTGCTAGAAGGCACTGCTTACCATTTCATAGTTCTAGGTATTTGTTAGAAATCTCATTGATCTCATAGATTTCATTCTGTTTTGATTTTTCTCTTTTTGTTGGTTTTTTCTTTCCCCCATCCCAGATGCTGGCATTGGCTTTGCTTGATCGTATCGTTTCAGTAGACAAGCAGCAGCAGTGGCTGTTGTATCTCTGCAATAGTGGTTACCTGAAGGTGCTTGTGGATAGCCTAGCAGATGATGATCTGACTCTTCAGAGCTTGCTCACACCTCAGCCCCCTTTACTTAAAGCGCTGTACACCTATGAGTCTAAAATGGTAAGAGTACTTCAGAAATTATTTTGTGGTATGTTGGGGGTTTTTTAAACAAAATTGTTTGTCTATAGTTCACACTGTACTGAATTTATTTTACTAAAATAATAGTATTTGGAATGTTGTTAAAATCAAGAGAGAAAATAGTCGTAATAAGTCTCTCTGTGCATTTCCAATATTTATCCACTCTTATTTTTCTACTCTTCTCTAGGCATTCCTCACTAGAGTAGCTAAAAGTCAGCAAGGGGCATTAGAGCTGTTGCGGTCTGGAGTGATTGTGAGGCTGGCACAGTGTCAAGTGTACGACATGCGACCTGAAACTGACCATCAGGGGTAAGTGTTGGTTCCCTGGCTGATTCTGAAACTGTAATATAGTCTTGGAAGCATATGATGTCTTTTTATAGCCACAAGTCTTTTGAGTAAGTATTTGTGGCTATACTCTTTTTGTGTGTGTGTGTGTGTTTCTTTAACCTATCAGTTCAGTTTAAAATTACCTCTTATTGAGAGAAAAATTTCAAGTAAGTGGGTGTGAAGTTGTACTTGCATGTCCAGTTGTTTAGATTATGTAAAATCTTATTTGTTTGATAACTTAGGAATTGTCTAATTAGACAGTAATTTTGAAAAACAGCCTACACTAAACTTACTTCGAGGCCATTGCAGTTGGTGAACAAAAAGTGCAGAGTTCATCCTCCCTCATAAAGCACTAATGAGAGATCAGTGAAATAAATTTATTTCAGAAATATTTTATGATGTGTTCAAAAAAAGTTACAGTTATATATCGCTTGACAAGTTTCTTGATGTGTTGCCATATTGTTAGTAGTTGTGAGATGACTGAAAGAAGATCTTGGAGAAGGAAATGCATATTTAGGGGAAAGCACCTTGGCTGACTTCAAACCTTGATCCTTGCTTTAAACGTACAGTTCTTGGTGACACACCGGGGGTTCAAACACTTCGGAAAAATTTAAGGCTTAGATAGCTAGTCTGTTTAGAAGTGCCAATGAGATGTATAAGATTGTTTGAAGCCTCCAGGGCATTTGTAGAGGACGGTATTAGTTACTTTAGAATTAATCACACCTCTTCCTAAAATATTTGAGAACATTTATTTTTATATATAAGAAAAGAGATGTCCTTTCTACAACAAAATAATCTGATATAATGTAGTATAGTACAAAGATGTAATTTTATCTGCTTAGAGAAGATATGTGGCAGCAACTTTCTAGGTAAATTGCAGGAGCCGTGTATCACAAATTTGTTGCTTTTCAAATATAAACTTGGTTTGTACAGACCTATTATTGAAATATGAATGTTTACAGGTTCTCAAGAGCGACTGTAGGCTGAGGGTCTGCCTTGCTAGTGAGCTTCGCTTTTCTTGCGCTCTTTATCTTTTTTTTTCTTTCTTCTTTTACACCTCTTAAGAATGTATGGAATTAGAGATCCCCCAGTCTTCATTCCTGCTCCAGTGGAACGTTTTCGCCAGATTCTTCTTCCAGCTCTTCAACTGTGCCAAGTGATCCTCACGTCCAGCATGGCACAACACCTGCAGGCAGCAGGACAAGTAAGTTCCAAAAGATGCTAGAGTATCACTGCTGCTGCTCATTCAAAGACCTATGTGTCCTTTTGCTCTGAAAGTAAGCTTTTTTTTTTTTTTTACAAAATCCATCTTTACTGGTATGGGAGATCACTTTAAAATTCTCCAAAAGTAAACACATTGCTTCCTTTCTGATCACTGCTAAATTTTGAGTCATTCATGTTTTCCCTTTTCTTGTGGTACAGGTTTTGCAGTTTCTAATTTCCCATTCGGATACTATCCAGGCAATCCTGAGGTGTCAAGATGTTAGTGTGGGATCTCTCCAGGAGCTGGCCTCTCTGACAGGAATAATCAGCAAGGCAGCTTTGCCTGGTAGGAACTGCAGTTTTGAAGTCTTAGCCCCCTCAGCTTGAATTTCAGGCTTTGTTTTCTATGAAGAAATATTAAGACGTATAAGAATTTTCTTGACATGTAGACCTCTGGGAAAAATAAAGACATATTTAATAATGGCTCTTGAAATAAGTATGGTGGATTTGCAGTGGACATAGTGCCCGTGTAATGCATTTGACTTCCCACTTTCTTTTTATTATGCTACCTGTCAGTAAGTACTTTCTGTCTTTGTGATGACTTGCAAATAGTGGAGTTCGAAATGCCCCATGGTATTGTCAGAAAGAATTTTCATTCAGCAAATTCTATCCCTGAAGAAATGAAGACAGAAAATGGTTTGCATATACCTGTATCTTTGTTAATATCTTCTCCATTTTTTTTTTTATTTAAAAAAGAAAGTTTCCAGGGAGAAGCACTGTGGATTAGCATACTGACAGTTCTCTTCAGTGACTTATCTTCACAGAGCACTAATAATTATTGTGATGGATATAGTGATTTCTTCTGCATGGTAGAAGACTTGCTTACCATTTCTGAATAACTTGTCCATTTTGATTTAATGGCTTTCTTTGTTCAGGAGAGATGTTTGACTACAACAGAAAGGAGTGCAGAGCTGTAGGTTGAGCCCAAATGTTTCTTTGCTTACAGTATACTGAGCTTTGCACAACAGCTGCAATTTTCATGCTAACCTCCCTTCCTCCCTCCCCTTTGCCTTTTAATTACTTACCAGAACAGTAAGCTACATGATCTCATGCATTTCCTGATAGCTGCATTCATATCTGAATGTTTTCCTCAAACGACGTGTAAAATAGAAGTTGTATGTTTGGCTGAAATTTTCTGACCAATGCCTGTATTTAAATGTATATACTGCATAAATCTGTTTTTGAAAAAAAAATAAAAACAGTTACTTTAATGGCTGTATCTTTTATCAGGAGTGCTAAGAGAGCTGGATGTTGATGTTAATGAAGGGACACAGATGGAGATACAAGGACATATAGGCCGATTTCAGGTAATAAAGTTGTATGTTTAAAACTAAACTTTAGGTAAACCTAAACTGTCAGTGATGCTAGTCAGTATAATAGGCTGGAAGAGACATAAGACAAAGTTATACATTTCTGAATTGTGTTAATTTCTCAAGGAACTGTTTTAAGGTGCCATTAATTTTTAAATTAGAGATGAGTTAAAACATTGTATTTAAAAAATTTAAATTTCATTTACGAAGTGCTAAAAGTTTTATTTGCATTGCTGTCTTCCTAATGTGTTTTAAGCGATATGTATCACTTAAGTGACAAGAATAATGTGCTTCATTTGTTGAGATATTAATTAAGATGTTCATTTCTTATGGCAGCGCCAGTGCTTAGGACTTCTAAGTCGGTTTGGTGGTTCAGACAGACTACGTCAGTTTAAACTGCAAGATGATAACGCAGAGGGAGACAGACTGAACCAGAGGGATGAAATCGAGTTGGCCATGCAACAAGTAAGGACACATGAAGCTGCTAGAACCTTCAGTCTCAAATTGTGACATTTTACCTGCTGTCGATTTGTTGTCATACTTTCATAGGATAGTGGTAATGCTCTATGCGGTTTTCAGTTTGGTGTAAGATCTCACATTTAATTTCAAGTAAACTTTGAAAATTCAGTTACTTAAATTTGCATTAGCAACCATTATTGTTTGAGGTGCCAACTCTGTGAACTTCAAAGCCTTATACTGATCAGAAATTTTCAAAATGAAGGCTAGGTATAGAGGGCAATGGTTAACACTAAGAGCCAAAGGGTACTTAAAATTGACCAGAAATTTTAACTAGCATGTTTGGTAAAGAGGCAAGGTTGCAAATCCTAGACTTGAACAAGAAGAAAGGCTGTAACTGATCGGAAAAGTTCATCACATTCTGGCGAGAAGAGAGGGAGCAAAACATGGTGTTTTTTGAAATTTATCCTTTAAAATTGAATGCTCCAAAGTCTGTGGATATTGTAACTGACATGCTGTCATTTCTTTTTTTTTTTTTTTGGCAGATATGTGCAAATGTGATGGAATATTGTGAGTCACTTATGTTGCAAAGTGCCCCCAGTTTTCAGCACACTGTTTGTCTGTTTACTCCTAGCCTGTCAGAATCAACCAACCGAGATGGGCCTCGACAGGGTGAGACTTTTGGCTTGCCCTTTATGAGACTGGAAGGTGTGGCATTTGGGCTAGTAGAAAATAACGAACCAGAGGCTGTAGTTTCACATACACTTTAAGTGACTTTATGCCAGTACTGTAGCTGCCCATTTTCTGATTCTGGAACGCATGCTTGTGCAGCCATGCGCTAAGCCAAATCGGGAAACTAATCCAAGTTAAAACAAACGTGACCAAAAAATCCTTTTAAATTCAATTCCCATGGCAGCCTCAGAAACAAATATCTGTAAAAAAAGTGTATGTAAATAAAGAGCACAAAACAGGGGAAGGTGAGGTTTTCTTTTTTCAGCATCTGTGCTTGATTACGTTATGTAAAACTAGGACCTCATTTATGACATGTAAGATGTGTTTTGGTGCTGACTGGAACTCTTCATTACACCACACGGCAAGAGTTTACAGTGTGTGCTGTTATGCAGCTGAGTGGTTAAAATATTTAAATAATCAGTCATCTAGTCTCGGTACATTTTACATGTTGCCCTCAGTACTGTACTATGCTGACTGCCTTCTAGTGCTGCAGCCACAGAACTTTTTTCCTAAGCTTTCATTTGTATTACTTCTGGCAGAGAAGTATAACATACAAATCTGCCACTGCTTTCATGACCTTCGCTACTTTATTGACAGAGAACATACCTTATTGATTTCTTGTTTGTTTGGTTTTTTTAATTTATTATTACTTGTTCATTGTCTTTTCTAGATACACAAGCCCCGGTGGTCCCATACTGGCACTTGCCTGGCTTAGGCATTATCGTCTACCTGCTGAAACAGAGCACTAGTGATTTCTTCAGCTACTATGACAGCCATCGTCAGAGTGTTAACAAACTGCAAAATGTGGAGCAACTTCCACCAGATGAAATAAAAGAGGTAATAGTTCTTCTGACTCTGCAGTCTCTGTAACTTAGACATAGCTGTTACAGACACTCCAAAGCATCTTAGATAAGTAAATAGTTCCAGTTCTTGTGCATGTTCCTTCCTACTGTCGATGAGGGGGTCCATAGAATGAGTGACCTAAAACTTTGGCGAAAATACCTGGCTTAACTTTGTAAAAGTTGTGATTTTCATTATAGTTGCTCAGAGATATATTTAATTTTTCTATTTTTTGGTCAGCAAGGTTATGCAAATTCAAAATAGAGAGTACAGTTTTGAAGAAATAGTACCTGACAAGGAAGTTCTGTTGATAAGCAAATAAAATTACTTATTTCTTCTGATGCTCTGTAATTTGCTACAATCTTCTTGTTTTTCCTTTTCTTATTACAGCTGTGTCAGTCAGTTTTGCCAGCTGGGGTTGACAAAATCTCCACTTCCCAAAAATACGTTTTGGCAAGGAGACGCCTGGTGAAGCTAATAAACAACCGAGCCAAGCTGCTTTCGCTCTGTTCTTGTATCCTTCTAAAATTGAAATGACCCTCAAGGTGATGCTCCAGAAAAGCAGAGAAATAGGAGCAGGTTCTTTTCACCTAGATTTCTGACCTCTTTGAACAGCACTTTTTGCAAAAGGGAAATTTGATATACTGAAAATTAAATTAATGAGAGGGTATTGTTCTGCTGTCATCAGAATGTAAATATTTTCAAGTTAGTAATTCCCATCATGGAGACCCTGAGAGGACTTTCTGTAACATTCAGTAATCTGGATGAGGTGATCGAGTGCATCCTCAGTAAGTTCACAGATGACATCAAGTTGGTTGGGAGTGTTGATCTGCTTGAAGGTCAGGAGGCTCTACAGAGGGATCTGGACAGGCTGGATTGATGGGCTGAGGCCAATGGTATGAGGTTCAACAAGGCCAAGTGCTTGGTCCTGCACTTGGATCACAACAACCCCCTGCAATGCTACAGGCTTGGGGAAGAGTGGCTGGAAAGCTGCACAGAAGAAAAAGTACCTGGGGGTGTTGGTTTACAGCCAGCTGAAGATGATCCAGCAGTGTGCCTAGGTGGCCAAGAAGGCCAGCAGCATCCTGGCTTTTATCAGCAGTAGTGTGGCCAGCAGGAGTAGGGAAGGGATTGTTCCCCTGTACTTGGCACTGGTGAGGCTGGACAAATACTGTTTCTAGTTTTGGGCCCCTCACTACAAGGAGGACATTGAAGTGCTGGAGCGGGTCCATAAAAGGGCAATGAAGCTGGTGAAGGGTCATGAAAACAAGTCCTGTGAGGAGCAGCTGTGGGAACTGTAATTGTTTAGCCTGGAGAAAAGGAGGCTGAGGGGAGACCTTATCACTCTCTACAACTACCTCAAAGGAAGTTGTAGCAAGGTGTGGGTCAGTCTGTTCTCCAAAGTGGTAAGTGACAGGACGAGAGGAAACAGACTTAAGTTGTTACAGGGGAGGTTTAGGTTGGATGTGAGGAAAAATTTCTTTACAGAAAGGGTTGTGAAGCATTGGAACAGGTTGCCCAGGGAAATTGTGAAGCCACCATCCCTGGAGGTATTTAGGAGACATGTAGATGTGGTGCTGTGGGACATGGTTTATTGGTGACCTGGCAGAGCTGGGTTAATGGTTGGACTTGATGATCTTAAAGGTCTTTCTCAACAAAAATGATCCTGTGATAATGATTTTGGAGTTACTACAGACCAGCTCTTCCATTCTGTATCCAGGCTTATTAAAAATTCACATATATACAAGTGTGGTGGAAGAAAGATTCTGAAAAATAATTGAAGTGCCTATTGGAGCAACTGGAGTTTCCAGTCTTACAGTCAACCTTACATAAACCTAATCTCATAAACATAATAATTCTGTGGAAATAACTAGTCACGCATAAAATAATTGTCTGCAGTGAATCAGAATTCTCCTCTGAAGACTATTTTGGGAAAGGTGTGCTCTTGCAGACTCACCTGTTGTTAACTGTAGATGTTACTGCCATCCCCAGCTTCATAGCATCAGCTCTGATTCACTGTCTCTGCAACTGAGCTGTCATTACAAACCAGACGAGCACTCTTACTTTGCTCTGGTGCTGAGTGTTGGTTTAAAGCCTCTTGAGGGGTGAGTAGCAGTTGTTGAAGTCACCAAGCCAACACTGCACTGAAGCAGGTAAGGAGAGTGCAAGCAGTTGATTACTAGGCCATAGCATGGAGGTGAGAAGCTTCTGCTGGAGGAAGTGACAGATGGTTGAGCTAACATCTTCAGCTGCTTCAAAGTGTGTAAATATGCTTAAATGTACAATCTAAAGACAACAAAATTAGGTTCCTTCACTTAGATGTCTACAGATATTATAGAAACTTGTCTCTTTGTTCTTTGGCGTCATCTGGAACACTATCTACTGCATTGCACACCCACTGACTCCCAAGACCCGCTGCTGTCCTCCAGGATGTTATTTAAGAAAGGGAGGCTGCAAGGTAAAATTTCACAAACATCACAGTGCCTTTGTATAACTTCTGATGGTTAACTTCAAAAATCTGACTTGCTACTGTTAATATTTTGCCATTTATATTTAATAAAAGGTATTTTGTTTGGATTTGGCATACCTTTGGATTTTCTGCTGGAGAACTAGCAATACAGATATTACTGAGTCAGACTTTTGGGTTTTGTCTGTTACATGTAACCTCCAAAGGAAAGTAAAATAAACTATTTTTTTTCATTTCTGTTGTTCAAACCAAGGGAAGTTCAAATAATATCATTGGATCGGTGATTCAAAACAATTTATGGGAAAATCTTTAAGTATAATCTAAGATGAAATTAAGAACTAAAATTAATATTGGTGGCTTAAGTATTTTTAGAATTGTAGGCACCATTGATTCACTAGAAGATTTTAAGTCTGAATTTTTTTAATAAAAATTAGAATTGGGAGAAGTGATGTGGGGAGGAGCTTTTTTGCTTAAAGTGCCATGTTGTGTGATCAAAATTATTTATGGCTCTTACTTAAAATATTTTCTTGAAATCATTTAAGTAAAAACATAATGTCTCGTTTTCTATCACTAGATTCCTTTGGTTCAGAGCCCAACTTGGATTTTAGAAGCGGACTTAATCGTGTGAGCCAGCACGATATAGAACAGGTGAGCTGTGACAGTGTGCTGGGAAGTGCAGGATGCACTCCATGACCATACGGCTACTGAGAGCAGCCTGACTAGTTTTCCCACCTCTAAACAACCTGTGGTAACACCAACAGCGTATAACTTAATTTAGGATTAATGAAATGTTGCAAATTTGGGTTTTTTTTAAAGTATTACGAAGCAGGTAGCATTTGTGCTGCTGCACACATGGATATTCAAGTCTTAATATAAAATGAGCTAGACTTACAAAAAAATTAGTCTTTTTCTCTTGTAAACTAGTCAAATGATACATCATTTTTAATAATGTCATTTTTAAGAGCAGGTCAGCTGCAGCTAGGGCTGTAGAGGAATGAGATCGAAAAGGGTAACAAACTGAGGAGACTACAAAATGTGAATGTTTTCCACTTACACAGCGATTTAATAGTTTGTGTAAATTTTATGCTGATGTGGCAGAAGAAAATAATTTTTATTAATAAATCCCACTGACACTTCTACTGCCATTTGTGCAGAAAAAACTGCCAAAAAACTTGTGCAGTGTCAAGTACCTTATAAGAATGGTTGTATGTGTTTTTTGTGATTCAGCACCTGTCTTTCATTTGTTCAGAAGTAAAATGCTGTAACATCTTGCTAAAATACTTAGAATGTAATTAATTTTTTTCAGGGACTGTTTACATACATATTAATGAAAAAATGTCTATGCACAGCGACTCTTAATGCCTCAACAGTCCTTAAAGGACTAGGAAAATTTTAAGTGGAAGAAGTGTTTGCATGAGTGTAACTGAAGAATCTGAATGAGACTGTTCAGTCCCTAAAACTTGGAGAGGTTGTAAGGCAGTCATATTTGGGTAATCCGTAAGTGCTCAGAGTCAGCTAAAAACCTCTGTAGAAAGAGTGTCCATTGTATCATGTAGAGAGAGAAACATAAGGGAAGAATGCAAGTAGTACCTATTAGGGGAGTCAGAAAAAATGTACTTTTGGAAGTGGTTTAGAGAATAAATCATAGTGAAAGGTTGACAGGTAGCTGATAGTGGATAAGAAGATTCTGTATTGATGTTTGCAACAAATCTCTGTTTCTCAGCTTCAGATCGAAGCCACCAACAGCTTTGGTGAATCTCTGCAGAAGAAGCTTCTGGACATCGAAGGGTTATATTCTAAGGTTCGGTCGCGATACACCTTTATTCAAGCTCTTGTTAGACGTATCCGTGGTCTCCTGAGGATATCGAGGACCTAAAAGACTCTGATAAATGTTGCTTGCCCCTTGATGCAATGTCCTAGGTCAGGCCTTCTGCATCATCAGATTTTGTAGATCATACATTTTCTAAATAATGTCAAAAATATTTTGTTACTTTTTTTCTTATCCCTATGGATCGGTTTTGTGTATTCTTTCCTACTGCTCCCAACTTGACAGGAAAAATAAAGGATTTTTTTTCACTGAGTTAATGATTAATGTAAAATTTGAAGCAAGAAAGAATTCTAATGGAGGACATAAAGGAAACAAAAGAAGTTCTGTAACTGTGATGAAATTACACTTACAGATGTTTTCAGAGAAAACTAAAATGTCGGTGTCTGTTTATGCTGTTTTTGCTTCACACACAGGTTTAGTGCAAACGTGGGGTGCAAGTTTTGGCACTTGCAGCAGACTGTGGTATGCTGCTGTGGACTCTATATGAAAGGTGGTAATTTTGCACTGTGAACTGCTTGTTTCTGCTCCCTCTTGTCCTGCCTTTCTGTCAGCTGACAGAGTACAAGCTGCTGCTTTTCGGACAAGGAAATAACAGTTGGGGAAAGTCATGGAAGGTGCCTTATGGCTTAGGGGATTAAAGTTTTCTGTGCTGTTCTTCCTGGAACAATAATAGAGAGACAGAATAAAATGCAGGAAGAGAGCGCCAACCTGCTCCTGTGGTAAATTGGTTCTGTAGTTAGAGATTGTTCTCCTAAGAGACAAGCAGATAGGAGTATATCATTTTATATATATATAAAAAAATAGTATGACCAGTGATTATCGACATAAGCTCTGCTGGATTTCTCTCTTTACCATTAGTTTATGATTTTATACTTATCTTTACAAACCAGTTACATGAATGATGTGATCATCTACCCAGGCATGGTGATGGCCCTGCTCTCAGATGATGGCTATTGGCTATTCTGTAGGAGCAGCTCCATCCTAATGGCTTCCAGCATTGGACTTTATTGGTTTTCAGGGTTGTTGTTCTCGTTTCTCCATCATCTCAGTGCCAAACAGGAACCAAGGTACAGAGTTTCTTGTTAAGTACAAGAATATAACTTTGGAATTCTGCTATTTAAGAGAAATTAACTACATTTTAGAAAATGCCCTCTGGTAATCAGATGATGGTAAACAGCGCCTGGTTGTGTGGAATTTCGGTCACGTTTTTACCCCGACTTTATCTTGGGCTGATTTATGCGTCTTTCAAGTAGCTCAGGGTGTGCAGGAACGGCAGTTGGTTCTCTGCTCTTGCTTGTTAGTGCAACGCAGGTGCCTTGACCGTGTGCCAGCCGGTGCCGCTGTGGTGGCCAGCCGTGGGCTAGTGGCGGTGAGCGAACCGTGGTTAAAGCTGACCATGTGTGTCGGTGTTCAATTCCAAAGCTGGGTGAGAGGAGGAGGAGGAGGGAGGTGCCGTGCGGCGCTCGCTTATCGCGACGTGCGTCCCGCTGCCGACGCAGCCGCCCGCCCCTTCACTTCCTGGCGGGGCCAGGCAGCAGGAAGCACCGCCCCCGCCCGAGGCACGCGCAGAGCCGAGCCCCGTCCCTCCCCTCAGCCCCGCGCACCGCGGTACCGCTGCCGCAGATTCGTCACGTTTTCTCCCCGTCCCGCTTTTTTATCCCTTTCCTCCCTTTCTCCGTCCCGCCCGGGTCTCTCCGTACGGAGAGGGCAAGGGAAGCCCCGCGCTCCGCCCTTGCCTTCCCCGCCGAGGGCGGGCGGGTGCCGTCCCAGCTCCGTGTCGAAACGGCGAGGCCACGGAGAGTGCGGGGAAAAGAGCGCCTCGTTTACTCGCCGCGGCGTTCGACGTGGAGCCTGCGAGCGGCAGGGCCGGCGGACCCGAGCGGAGCGGAGCGGGGCGGAGGAGTGCCCGCGGCGCGGCGTAGGAGCTCGACATGGGTGAGGAGCGGGCGGCGGCCTCAAAGCCTGGCACTTGCCCCGGCGTGCGACGGCCCGTGTTGCGGCGCGAGGGGTCCAGCCCGCCCCTGCTCGCCTATGGAGACGGGAGGGGGGCGGGGAGGGGGACTACGGGGCAGCTGAGGCGGGGCCCGCGGTGTGGGCGGTGGCGCCGCCGGGCAGCCGACCGGATCGGTGTTGAACGATGCCGGATGAGGGGAGGAGATTGCCACCTGTCTGCCAGCTCTGCCCGGCGGCGGCGGGAAGCGCAGGGCCGGCCGCGGGGGCCGTTGCTGCCCACCTGCCGTCAGCCTGAGCTCCTAACAGGTGCCGGGCCCGGCCGGCCTGGCCCCTATCGCCGGTTGCGTTCCTGGCGCTGGGGTGGACCTGGGGCGCTGCTGCTGAAGCGCTTCCAGGCGGTGTCTTCAGCGGTTCGTATTACCTGTGCAGTGGTGAGAGGTATGAGCAGCACAGCAGGAGTGTGCATTTGGTCAAAGATCGCAGCGCTTCTGTAGTCCTGGGACTTGTCTATGTTAAACTCTGATCCAGGTTGCTACGTTGCTGATACGTTGCTAATAAGGAATTAATTATGAAAACAGGTCCTGCAGAATAATAGATAGAGGGAATAGTAAGAGCCCTTGAATCATAGAATGGTTTGGGTTGGAAGGTACATTAAAGATCATCTAGGTTCAACCTACCAGCCATGGGCAGGGACACCTTCCACTAGATCAGGTTGCTCAAAGCCTCATCTAAGCTGGCCTTGAACGCTTCCAGGGATGGGGCATCCGCAACTTCTCTGGGCAACCTGTTCCTGTGCCTCGCCGCCCTCATGGTATGCTTAAACATCTAATAGGCACAAATCAGGTATTAGTCTGGCCACAAGTACTCTTACATGCGTGAGCTGTTGGGGCAAGCCAGGTTTGGAAAAAAAAAAGAAACACCGAGTTCATTTAAAATTAGCTCCTAGACTTCTCTGTAGCGTGAAGGTACTTAATTTAGTGCAGCTTCATAGTATATAATAGACTGTGATTTAACACGTGCCTACGGATTTATGCTTTAAGAAAAAAGTGGATGGTCCTGTGGGAGACCATACACATTAGAAAGAATTATTTCAGGCTTCAGCACATCCTTGTATAGTCTCTTGCATTGAAAAGATAAGAGTCTGATAGAAACAAAGAAGTTGGCTCAGATTTTGGTAAATGAGAGCGAAGGGGAAAAAAATCCTTACTGCAAGGAGGAAGCTTGATGCTGCTGCAGTGTGATTTTGCTGCACTGAGCTACTATAAAATAGCAGCATAAAACCAGGAAAATGTAATGTGGTTCAGCACATGGTATCTGGGCAACAGCCTGAACTTGTCTACTTTCACTGGAGACACACATCATTGCTCAGTAGGAAATGAGGTCGATCTGTCTGCCTTTGTGTATCCTCTGTTTTGCTAGCTGATGTTGACACATCATTCTGTTCTGTTTTTTGTAGGGGGCTTTTTCTCCACCATCTTTTCCAGTTTGTTTGGAACTCGAGAGATGAGGATTCTTATCCTGGGACTGGATGGAGCAGGAAAAACAACTATTCTCTACAGGTTACAAGTTGGAGAAGTTGTTACCACCATTCCTAGTAAGTGATCAGTCCCTTAATGATTTGCCTGTAGCTCTCACATATGAGCTTTGCCGGCTGAACTTCCTGTATGCTTCCTTCTCAAACAAAAGGACCTTATGTTCTGGGAGCCTTGCACTTTGCATTTAAAAACTTCCTTCCATAACAGTACTCTTTCTTGCATAACAGAAGTTCTACATAAAGGAATATTTTAAGCTGCCCTGCTGAAGGCAGGACCTTGTGATTGTTACCAAGATTTGGCAGGCTTTCTTTGACAGGTAAATGTTCAGTAAATGGTAACTGTTGACTGTATAAATCTTCTGTCTCCAAATACAGCTGTAATGCAAACTGTAGAGATCGTTACTATTGTACAAAAAAAATTTTTTATGTAGGGTGTTGTTGGTGAATTGTACCTATTTATTTTTTTTGACAAGGGTTTTCAGTTTGTTACACAAACACCTCAGTTGAACACAAGAAGAAATCAGATGGTTTAACCTTACATCATGTAGAAAGTGTAGCAGAACTCAGGGTGAGATCTATGGAAGGACATGATGCTCATTTAAAATAATGTAACTGATTTCACCAATTGTCTTAGCATTTGTGCAGCTGTACCCTCCTATTACAAACACACAGATGTGTGTGCTGAAATGGACTGCTGAGGATCAGTCCCTGTAACGTGAAGGACAAGGGATGCTTGCTTGGCTTTTGAGTCCGTCACATCTCTTGGGTTCCTCCTGAGTGGCCCCAATAAACGGATTTTGGTCAAGATTTTTTTACCTTTTAGAAGCCAGCAGTTTATTGTGCCATAATCCTTTTGCAGTAGGGTTTTGCTTATTTCAGCCTCCATAAATTTCAGGCTGGCTACATCCATCGTTCACTTCCCGGTGTTGTGTTTCTCTGGGCTGGCAGGAAGAAAAATGACCCATGTGATATGCTGTAACCTTACTGCCATCTTCTAGATGCCAGTGTCAAGTCTTCTGCTGAGAAGTTGGTTCTGCTGTAGTCTTAGGAGAGTGCAGATGTGATGCTGACATGAAGGACACATTCCTTAGTGGTTTATTGCTGTCGGTTGTGTCCTTGGTTATCAAAGCAGGCCATTCCTTTAACCCTTGCTCTGTTCCTTTTGGTGATTTCAGGCAGAATTCTGTTCATTTTTAACAACTTCAGCATTTGTTACAAATCTCTACAGTACTTTTGTAATGCGGTTTTATTGTTCAAACTGAAAAATTACTGTATTATTTTGAGCCATAAATGTTTGTTGGGGTAACTTCACAAAGGGCATGAACTTCATTACGTAGCTACTAAGAACTTTGAGGCCTGAAAATTTTAAACTAAGTGCTGTCCTGTTCTTCAGAAAAATAAAGAAATATCACCAACAGTAAAATTGTTTAACTTTGTTTTTAGCCATTGGCTTCAATGTTGAGACAGTGACATACAAGAATCTGAAATTTCAAGTTTGGGACTTGGGAGGACAGACAAGCATAAGGTAATACATCTCTTACAATCAAAGATATAATTATATTCCTCTAAAAAGTGCTAGAAGTTCTTGGAATTCTCATAGCTGGCACTTCTGAAAACTATTTTAAGCTTTAAAAACAGCCCATCATCAGGAGCACACTTTCATCTGACAGAATTCAATTAGTAGAAGCTGTTTTAGACTACAGATTGGAAAGAAGCAAGTGAAGGTTTTCACTTGTATCTGGTTTTGCTTTGAAAAAAAAGTTTACTTGTGCAGTAGGCAATGCTGTAGCATTCTGAGAAAGAGGTAAGTGATGTAAACCTCAAAAGATACTTAAATACCTGTAAGAATACAAAGTTAGGAAGTTGAGTTATGTATAGATGATAATTTTTTTAGCGAGTTTCACAGGTTATGTAATGAGTCATTTTATGCATAAATGTAGTGATCTCATCAGTGCCCCTGTATGATCTTTTAATAATTCCTTTTTTGAACGCTAGGTAGTAAAGAGCAGCCTAGTCTGTTAGTAAGTCAGGAGCAGCTGGTAAGGGGCAGGTTCCTTCCCTTTTTACTTTCCGTAAGTTTATTCTGAAAAAGGTGGTTTGTTTTGATCCTTGTTAATTACTTGCCTGTATGAATTGGTAATTTAAGATTCTCTTTTTGTCCTTTGGTGACCACAGTGATGATCTATGGCAGAAGCTTGTGTGTTTAAACTCTCTTTACTTCCCTATCCCTCCGTTACGGACCCAATATCCTGCAGGCTTATTTACAAATAATCTGTCCTTCTCCTGTTTTCAAGCTGCCTTTTTTTTTTGCCCTCTTTTTTGCCGGTATCAAGAGTATTGTACTGTCTGTTCTTTTTTGTAGCCTCTTAAAGATATCTATCTATCTTCTACATTCTTCCTGGGGCTTTTCACCCCAGCAACAGTTCTTCCTCTGGGTAGTCTGGTTTTCATTATCTATCTAAAAAGCACTGCTAAAATGACAAATTATATGACTGAAACTTACCTTTCTTTTGCAGGCCATATTGGCGGTGTTACTATTCCAATACAGATGCAGTCATTTATGTAGTGGACAGCTGTGATCGAGACAGAATTGGCACTTCAAAATCAGAGCTTGTTGCTATGTTAGAGGTAAGAAAACAATGATGACAATCAGTAGAAATTGAAAAATTAAAACTTTTTTTTGAGCGAATGTGAAATTTGATTCAGTGAATCAAGTGAAGTTCAGCTTCTCTTGTGAAACTTAATCCCTCAGACTAGGCCAGTGCAACACTTCTGACTGAAAAGCAGTAAATGCGCTGCAGATACTGGAGCATTTGTGCAGCATTGTCTGGGCAGCGAGTTCCATATAGCCTTTTGGTCATATGAAAATTTATCTGTCTACAAGGACAGCGGCTCAGTTCTTCAGTGGTGGCAAAATCAAGCCCTGAAGTAACAGTATCGTACTATGTTTTGAAGCTGAAGAATATAGGTAGAACAACGATGCCATCCAGAGGGACCTGAACAAGCTGGAGAAGTGGGCCCATGTGAACCTCATGAGATTCAACAAGGCCAAGTGCAGCATCCTGCATCTGGGTCAGGACAGCCCCTGCTATCAATACAGGCTGGGGGATGATGTGATTGAGAGCAGCCCTGCGGAGAAGGACCTGGGAGTACTGGTGAATGAAAGGCTGGATGTGAGCCAACAATGTGCAGTAGCAGTCCAGAAAGCCAACTGTATCCTGGGCTGCATCAAAAGGAACATGGCAGGTGGAGGGAGGTGATCCTGCTTCTCTACTCTACTCTGGTGAGACCTCACCTGGAGTACTGCGTCCAGCTCTGGAGTCCCCAGCACAGGAAAGACACGAACCTGTTGGAGTGGGTCCAGAGGAGGGCCACAAAAATGGTCAGAGCTGGAGCACCTCTGCTATGAGGATAGGCTGAGAGAGTTGGGATTATTCAGCCTGGAGAAGAGAAGGCTCTAGGGAGACCTTATTGTGGCCTTCCAGTATTAAAGGGGGCTTACAAGAAGGATGGGGACAGACTTTTTTAGCAGGGCCTGTTGTGACAGGACAAGGGGTGATGTTTTTAAACTAAAAGAGGGGGATTTATACTAGATATAAGGAAGAAGTTTTTTACCGTGATGGTGGTGGGACTCTGGCACAGGTTACCCAGAAAGGAGGTCGATGCCCTAGCCCTGGAAACATTCCAGGTCAGGTTGGACAGGGCTCTGGGCAACCTGATCTAGTTGAAGATGTCCCTGCTCACTGCAGGGGGATTGGACTAGATGACCTGTGAAGGTCCCTTCCAACCCAAATCATTCTATCATTCTGTAAGAGGAGTTGAGCAAAACTTTCCCCCCAAATTCCTGCAAGGTCTTTCAGATGCCTTGTTACAATCCAACTACCAGCTTTTTTCATAATGTAACAGGCATAACTGGCCACATTTTGAAATTGCTCCTATGTGGTACCATGCTGGACTTCAAAGTAAATACCATTCTTTTACTGAAGTTTTTTTCTAAAGAACAAAAATCATCAAACTTAAAATCATTATGAGAGCAGTTAAAGTTTCTTTTCATTCTATGGGTTTTCTCTGCTTAAAGAAATTCAGAAGTCTTCGTAGCAACTTGCATGAATTCCCTTTTTTTTAGGAAGAAGAGTTGAAGAAAGCCATTTTGGTGGTGTTTGCAAATAAGCAGGACATGGAACAGGCTATGACTCCCACAGAAATGGCAAATGCACTTGGCTTACCAGCTTTGAAGGACCGAAAATGGCAGATATTCAAAACCTCCGCAACTAAAGGCACAGGGCTTGACGAAGCAATGGAATGGTGAGTAACAGTCTGATTATGCAACCTTCATCAGAAAATAGCTTTCACCTTCTTTTTTTTGGAAGACTGTATCTCTGGAAAGTCTATCTGACATAAAAGACTGGAGTCCACATTAGAAGAAAGAGGAGCTTTCTGCTAAAAGTATTTCAGTGTAACTGAAATGACTTTTCAGTAAATGGACTTAACCTTTTTTTCCTAGGTTGGTGGAGGCCTTGAAGAGCAGGCAGTGACCTGAAGCTGACCACTGCAGAGAAGTTTCCGCTATATCCAACATCCCTCTTTCTGCAGTCAACTACTTTCAGGCCAGACATACTTGTAAATAGGACAGATTTGAGTTTGACTTCTGTAATGTGGATGCCGCTCTTGAACTGTAAAACTGAACCAAGTGAATGTCTGTGTACATCATGATACTTCTTTTCTTTCTTTCTGTTTAAAGGATGTACTTAGGTTAATTTGTATGAAAGTCTTACTGGCTGAGAAAGTTTTTTCTGTCTCACACACACACACCCCCCTTGGTGGTTTTAAGTTTGAGGGGTTACAATATTTGTGGAAGTGAAACACTAATAAAATCTGGAACTGTCAGCTGTACTCACAGGTGTGGTGCTTGCTCGAGGCTGCTGGCTTAACACAAGTCCAGCTGCTGCCAGTTCTAACAAACAGCCACATAGTTGAACATTTAAAGAGGTTTCCTTAAGCTGCTGTTGTCATACTTGACAGTCCTTCAGTGCGGATAATGCTGTTACAGTGAGGTACAGCAACAGGAAGAGAGAGCGTGCCTCCAGCTGTTAACGTAGCCTTGGTGTTTTCAGTAGCCACCTACCACCCTGATGTGCCAGGGCTCTAATGTGAGTTTAACTTGCACCTTCATGAGCTGTTGTTCTGTAGTCTCAGCTTAGCCAGAAATGACAGTTAAGTTGCTCAGTACAGCTGCAGAAGCTCAAAAGACAAATCAAAGTCAGGATGCATACTGTCTTCTCTCCAGGAACAAGGATGTTCACAGGCATAAACGCGGTTGTCATGGAACCCATCTTTTAAAAATGAAGTAAAATGTAATATAAAAAAAATCATGGTGGTTGTCCATTCAACTGTACATGCTCTGGTAAATACAAAGGTTTAGAAATAAATTGAACAGCTTTTATTTAAGATCCTTGATAAAAAAGAGGCCATGAAAAAATACTAATAAATACTGTTAAAATAGGTAAATTTTTTTTTTTTTAAACAGTAATTAGCTCTTTAGCTTGGAATTACTTTTTATAAATTAATCCTCCAGGAAGGAAAAGCATTTTCATTCTACCATTGCTAAATGTTTCAGTGCTTGACTTCGAGGTCTCTTGGCCTTGTAGGTAGGGCGTAGGGATTCTATTTTTCTCTTCCTGGTTTCTGCTTTATTCTGATGTCTCTTCAGCTTTCTCCTTGCAGCAATGTCAGGGTTTGCTACAGTCTGGTTGAAAAACAACACATTTGCTTGTTTAGTTACAACCAACAGCCATCCCTGTAAACATCAAGTACTTCCTAAGAAACTGGTGACTGGTGAGACAACGCACAGGTTTTCTTGGGCTCCTCAAAGCTGAGGGTGTTCTAGCTGTTCTGCCCAGGTTTACCACTGCTCTTCAGGTCAGCAGGAATGTGCAGCATCGCTGCCAGCCAGAGCCTGCCCAAGTGGCTGATCTTGAGTTTCTTGAGAGCTTTCAGAAATGAAACTGTCCCAACTCAAACCCACCTTCCCAGTCAGCTCTCAGCCCTTAGAGAAACCCGATTTCTTTTTCCCAGAAGAGAAAGCAGAACCTTACCTGCAAAGCCCTCTGCTTTTTCCTCATTGCTCTTTTCTGATTGGCCTGTTTCTGCACAGAAGAAAAGGCAACCGAAAAAGCCTCCAGTCCAACCAACTTCTTGAGCAGTTCTATGATTTCCTGGGAAAGGTTCTTCAGTGTTGAATCTAATAAAACAACATTAACTTGCTTAATCTTTTCAGCATATGGAATGAAAGCCAAGAGCCCATGAGGGTTCTTCCTTATTAAAACTGACTGTACTGATTCATCTTGCACAATAATCCACAGAGACCAGAGCAAAGGCACTTGTGAAATTTGTGGGTTCTTTACCAGCTTTCCTAGAGGACCACAAGCAGTGCTTCACACAGACAAACAAAAAATAATGCTTCCGAGGAGCAAAAGTCTTTTTTCAGAAGGCTAGTGGCATCCCAGAGGTTATTAAAAGTGGCTTGTAGTATATAGCCGCCAGGGCTCTTTTGGAAGAGGCTTTGTTGGAAATAAGAGATGATTCCAGCCTTGTCAATCAACATCTCTGTCCAGAAGACACAGCAAGGGCTGGCTTAATGGTTAGGCCCTCTAGTTAGTTACAATGTATTACCTACAATCACTGAAAAAAAATGTATTGGAGGGCAGAAAAAAAGACTATAAAGAGATGCTAAGGGAAAACTGAGAGCAGGGCAGGGCAAATGTTTCCCTCAGTCTTCCAACAGATCCCTCTTCCAAGTTCTTGTACAGCCTCCAGCGAAGCCTGTCTAAGCTGCTTGCCTTCACAACATCCTTAAGTGACAAGTTCCCTGGGTTTGCACCCCCTACCATGTGAAAAACCATCTCTGCTGTTATTCTGAAACATCAGTGGAAGGCCCCTGGTTCTTGTGCTGGCAGAGAAGGCAAAAAATTGATCTTTTCCAAGTCTCTTACTTGCTTATCTAAGAAAAAACAGTAGCCAAGGCAGCAGTTCCTTAACCTAGAACAGTGTTACTGCCCTGCCCCAAGTTTTTTCAGTTCATTTATATCGTTTCGGAGATGTGGGTCCTACATGTGAATTTTCATGGCATATACAAACCACAGCTTTGGAGTAACAGTACTTTTTTGGTTTGTTGTCTGTTCTTTTCCTGCCATTGGATTTTGCTTAACAGATTTTCATCCAAACACCAGTGTCTTGCTCTTAAGCCGAGAGTCTCTTGTGTTAAATGGGAAGTTTGTTTGTCTCTCCCTCAGCAGGCATGACTTCCTCAGATCTTTTAAACAAACATGGCTCTCCAGGAAGAAACAAGTGCTGCTCAGGTAGTATCTGGCAGAACAGCATGACCTGGTCTCACTGAGGAGGAAGGGAGATGTTCTGTGCACAGTTCAGCAGATGTACGCCTGCCTACACCCATGGCGTGCTGCATTCCTGGTGCAGACAGCTCTCCTCCCCTGCCTGCAGAGGTTTCTGCCTTTCAGGCACTGTGCACACATGGCATACGCTAAAGGCCACTGTCTCTGTTTCAAAAGGGAGATCTTGGGGAAAACATCAAACAACCAAGCCCCACTAAACCAGCAACTCCAACTTCTACAGTCCCTTGCTCTTCAGTAACACAAGCTGCCATAAAACACACCCTGCTCTATGTTAAAACTGAAACACACTTTTAATCACAGGGCATGGGTCTTCATTAAGCCTCAAGAAGACCTAACTTGGCAATTCAAAAAGGAATGACATTTAGCACCAGCCTTGTTCTGCCTTCCTTAAGACCCACACTGTTCTTCTCAGCAAGGACTCCCATGAGTCTTGCCACCCCCAAGTACTATTTCCACTACATCCCATGCTCAAGCTTTCCCCACTTGCACGTAGAAGCCTGCCTAGCTTTAGTCCAGTGTTTTTTCTTTGTCAACATGTAGATTTTTTGTTCCAGCTGTCGAACTCTCCTCCTCTCCTGGTATTTTGGTTAGACTGCAAGTAGGTGAAATTCAACGCTTATGGCATCTATGCCTCAATGGACACAAGGGATGACTGGCGGTGTCTGTGCCCAGGCAGAGCTCTGACATGCTTTCCTCTTTGCTAGTCTTTGTGAGGGAAATCACTTACCTTGCTCTGCATAGGTGCTGTTCAGCTCCCTGTACAGAGGGGCGAGAATTGTTGGAAGGTATGGCTTGATCCTGTCTTTCCCCAGATCCACTGAAATTGCTCCCAGGAACTTAAAGATGCAGCTTCTCTGAAAATAAGCATGTGGGACACGAAGTAAAGAAGGCTGGAAGGAAGCTGCCTAACAACTGCTGCAGAAGGGCTGTGCATCACTGTTCAAGGTATAACACTCGAGTCAGAACTCACTGCTGTTGCAACGTGTTACTGCAGCCAAGTATGGCCTTGAGATGAGACACAAGCCCAAGGGATCTGTAAACATGTGAGCTGTGACTCCACTGCGTTGGCAGCTGTTAACACTTTCAACAGGCTTGTTTTCACTGTCCTGTACTGAGGCAGCTGCAGACATGACAGCTCAGCCTCTCTAACTCTGCACCACTGGGAACCACAGTCCTTTTCCTGGCACACACCCTCCCCTTCTAGCAAGTAACTCAGCACTGCCATTCCCCTGCCTGCATAACCCTAGCACTCTGGGGTTTTGAAAGGCAGTGCTCTGTCCCCTTCAGCTTGGTGCCTTTGGGTTTACCACTCTTTCACCACCCTACACGAGGGTGGGAAGCAACAGCAAGTAGATGCAGACTGGCACAAGCCTTTCCTGAGAATCCTGAACTGAAATGCTTATTGTTCCTTTGGCACCTACTAATCCTCGCTTTACCACCAGCTCCCAGCACCCTCTGCAGCTGGTCCTCTGGAAGCAAAGAGCCAAAGCAACACTCTTCTGTGGAAGTGCCTACCCCATCAAAAGCAGTTGGTCTAATGTTGTTCTTACCTTTAAAGGGATCTTGGGGGAATACGCTGCTTCTCGCTTTGCCATGAGAGAGAGCCTCTTCATTAACCACAGCAATGTGGCTGGCTGACCTTTCTCTTCTGTGTCCTCTTTTTCTCCCTCTCCTTGAGCGGAAATGTCTTTCTCTTCCTCATCTTCTGAGGCCTCCTGCTCTTCCACTTCACAGCTGAGTTCTGCTTCGGCCTCTTTACCTTCTTCTAAGGCAGGGGCTAGCAAGTAAACAACTTTTGCCACAAAAAGCAAATTCTTTATAACCTGGTGTAAAAACAGAGTAGTCAGTCACTGTGTATTCCCCCAGCATCAGCACTGGCAGTGCCCAGAGTATGTAAGAGCCCAGGCTAGATCTGAAAGAGGAACTGGCCAACGCAGGAGGCTGTAATGGGTTCACCCCCTGCATACTCCTTCAAATGGGAAGGCTCACCTCAATATCATCCTGGAGTTTGGGAGAGTCCTTCCCCATGAGCTATCCTGCCCTTTGGGCTCCAGCACTGCCTAAGGACTGCTATGGCCTCCAGCAGCCCCTGTCGTTTCACAAGGAAATCCACCAGGTTCATAGTGGAGTCAGACTGTCAGGCAACAGCATCAAGAGGGACTAAATGCTTCCAGCACACAGCCAGAGTTCCAGGGCAGCTGCAGAGAGCCAGCACCAGAGATATGGACCCTGGCTCCAGGATGTGGTTGCACAACCTGCCCCAGTCCAGGCTGCAGTGCCAGACTCTCCCTAACAGAAGGGACACCGGTCCTGCTCTGCATGCTGCCTCCCCTTTCTGTTCCTGCCACCCCTCAGCCGTTCCAGCAGGCTGACACCACAAGGGGGACTTTACTGGGCCTCTCTGAGACAGGCACCTGCACAGATGCCCTCAACACAGAGCAGCTGGTCCTTCACTGTGTATTTGCCCTGAGCCACCACCAGCCAGCAGCACTGCTGTCCTGACAAGGTGTAACGCTCCCTCACAGGCCAGGGCCTGCTCTGCACCCTCCTGCAGTCCAGACCCCCTCCCACTCTTACCTGCTCTCCCAGAGACATGTCCAGGAACTTGGACTGCAGCTGATGGCAGAATGCAAACACGAGTTCCTTCATCTGGGGAGAGGAAAAAGAAGGAAATTCCTTCATGAAAGGGAGCCAGTAGCATAAACTTAAATCAGTGTTTTGCGATCACCAAAGGCGGTTCCCAGGGGAGGCCAAGGGATTGGCTCAGCACAATTTCTGCCTGCATCTTGCAGCCTAGAGAGAATTCTTTGTGCTGCTAAGAATAAGACCCCAGAGAAGCCCCCTCCCAGCAGCAGACACACCTCCTCAAATACTTCAAATTATCAGGATTATCATCAGGATTATCATCAGGAAAGCAAGTAAAAGAGAAATGTGCCTGCCAAACTATAATATTATTTTTACGTCCCAGACAGGGAATGGGCACGGGCAGGAGTGAAAGAGTAGTACAGACAGTACCTTTTTGTCCAGTTCAGCAGTCAAGAAGACTGTGGATGGAGACAGCTCTGCTGACGTCTTTTTCCTCTTCCCTGCCTTTCTTTCCTTCCACTTGCTGACAAGATCTTCTGGTTTGTAAGATGCAAACAGCAAGCCAAAGATCTCAGTAGCTGTCAGCCAGACCCAGCTGTGAGGATACCACAGGTGAGACTGGACATGACCTGGGGGAAAAGAAAACCTCTTTCAGCACAAGAGCTGGTCCAGTGAGAGCCAAAAAAGAACCAAGTCCCTCCAAGAATCACCACAGCATATGCTACAATGAAAAGCTGAAGGAAACAACCTGTGTTCATCTGCTCAGAACATAATCAAAGACTTCCTAGCAACTCTATCCAGCCAAAGCAAAGAGCAGCAAAAAGCTACAGGTACCCAAACGCCCCCACAGTGACCAGGCATTTTTGAATGCACCCACAGCACCTCCAAAAATGCAAAGACATGGCCAGTGCTGGAACGTGAAGGCAACTGGGCAGGAAAAGTGGGCATGGCACAAAAAGACACTTGCTCTGATCCTGGCTAACAAGTCGCATTTCTGTAGCAACTATGGTCCCCTCAGGGACTCAAGGCCACAGCTCATTTGCCCATGATGTCTGGGGACTGGCTGCTGTGAGAATTGGGTGAGCTGGTCCTGCTGCAGATTATCAGAGAGAACCCCTGGATTGAGGCTGAGGATGCTTCAGAGAAGAGATGGAGTTTCCCTCTTGTCTCACCTCTGTCCAAGCAACCCAGGATTTACAAGGGTTATCCCCTGTCTCACCAAAGGCACCTGGCAGGCTGAAATCTTTGAAGAGCTCACACGCAGGCCTGATCACTGCAAATGAAGCAGCTGAAAGCAAGGCACCAAAATTCCAATAAGCCAGGCTGACATTGCACAATCTCACTCCTAGGGAAACTGCTTGAATCAAATAACCTCCAGGCCTTAACATCCTGGCAGACATGCAGTATTTACAGCACTATTACTATGTGTCATTGCTTGCTGGCTGGCATGTATGAGCTCATCTCATCTTCCCAGAAGAACTGCACGTTTTCGTCCAAGAAGATGTCATCATCACTCATGGCTTGGCTTCGCGGACGAAGATTTGGGAAGGGCTTTGCCCACGCTTATTGCAAGCACGTTGATGGCTGAAAAGGCCAATGTGGGATAGGCAAGACCGGTTGCAAAGAGCACACCAGAGGGTCTCCTTGGGTGGTATAGTCGAGGCACGGTTCTTTCTGCGCTGTCTTTTCTCCTCGAGACTGATTCTACGCGTGCTCTCAAAGGAGACAGCAGCGTTATGTATGGTGTGTCTCCAAATCTCCCGATTGGAGGCCAGGGTGGACCACTGATGGTGGTCAATATGGCCTAGGCTGAGGTGTTGTTTCAGGGAGTCCTTATATCTCCTCTTTGGAGCTCTTCTCTTGCGGCAGCCGCTGGCAAGTTCACCATAGAACACGATCTTAGGGAGGCGGTGATCCGCCATCCTGGAGACGTGCCCTGCCCAACGCAGCTGCGTTTTCAGCAACATGGCCTCAATACTGGTGACATCTGCCTGTTCAAGGACAGCAACGTTAGTCACGTAGTCAGTCCAGTGGATGTTTAGGATTGTGCGGAGGCAGTGCTGATGGAAGCGTTCGAGGAGTCGCAGATGGTGGCGGTAGATGACCCATGATTCAGATCCGTACAGAAGAGTAGGCAGTACCACGGCTCTGTAGACACTGATCTTTGTACTTTTCTTCAGGTGTTTATTGCACCAGACTCTTTTATGGAGTTTTCCAAAAGCTCTGTTTGCCTTTGCTATTCTGTTGTCTATCTCTTTGTCGATCGTGGCATCTGAGGAGATGATGCTACCCAGATAGCTGAACTGCTGGACTGGCTGAAGCTCTGACTCGCCAATGGTGATGTGGGGATGATGGTAATCATCTTGTGGTGCTGGTTGGTAGAGAACTACTGTCTTCTTCAAGCTGACTTCCAGCCCAAAAAGCTCAGCCGCCTCTGCAAAGCAGGATGTTAAGCGCTGCAGAGCTGCTTCTGTGTGGGCAACCAGGGCGGCATCGTCAGCAAAAAGCAGCTCGCGGACAAGGTGATTCAGGGTCTTGGTGTGGGCCTTCAGTCGCCTTAGGTTGAAAAGGCTCCCATCGGTACGATATCGGATATAAATGCCGTCTTGTTCGTCGAGGTCTGCCGTGGCCCTTTGGAGCATCATGCTGAAGAAAACTGTGAATAAAGTTGGTGCGAGAACGCAACCTTGTTTCACACCATTGGCTATTGGGAAGGGCTCAGAGAGTGCATCGCCATATCTGACTTGGCCGCGCTGCCCCTCATGTAACAGGATAATCATTTTGAGGAACTTGGGGGGACATCCTAATCGTTCCAAGATCTGCCACAGACCTTTTCTGCTCACAGTGTCAAAGGCTTTGGTGAGATCAACGAAAGTTACATAGAGACCCTTGTTCTGTTCCCTACACTTCTCTTGCAGTTGTCTAAGAACGAATACCATGTCTGTGGTACTTCTGTTGGCTCTGAAACCACACTGACTTTCAGGTAGAAGTTCTTCTGCGATAGCGGGTACCAATCTGTTCAATAGTATTCTTGCGAGAATTTTTCCAGCAATGGAGAGCAGAGTTATGCCTCGGTAGTTTGAGCAGTCTGACTTTACTCCTTTTTTCTTGTACAGGGTGATGATGATTGCATCACGGAGATCTGGTGGTAGTTTGCCTTGTTCCCAACAGCGCACAACTAGCTCGTGAAATTTAGCATGGAGCGTTTGGCCTCCATGTTTCCAGATTTCAGGCGGGATTCCGTCGACCCCAGCTGCCTTGCCGGTTTTCATCTGCTGTATGGCCTTAAGGGTCTCTCCCACAGTAGGGGCTATATCCAATTCATTTTTCACCATTTGTTTTGGGATGAGCTGGATTCCTGAGTCTTGGACTACACGGTTGGCACTGAAGAGAGTTTGAAAGTGTTCAGACCATCGATTCAGGATGGAGGTTTTATCTGTGAGAAGCGTTTGGCCATCTGCGCTGAGTAGGGGGCTTTGAACTTGGTGTGTGGGTCCGTACACTGCTTTCAGAGCCTCATAGAATGCTCTGTGGTCACCCAAATCTGCGCATAGTTGAGTCTTTTTTGCTAGGTTGAGCCACCACTTGTTCTGGATGTCTCGAAGTTTCTGTTGGAGTTTACTGCATGCAAGACGAAAGGCTGCTTTTCTTACATGGCAAGATGGTTGAGCGAGGTGTGCTTGGTGAGCAGATCTCTTCTTTGCCAGCAATTCCTGGATCTCTGGATTGTTTTCATCAAACCAGTCTTTGTTCTTCTTTGTGGAGAACCCTAAGAATTCTTCGGAGGACTGCAGGATGCTATTTTTAATATGTTGCCAAAGCGCTTCAGGAGAAGAGTCTATGGGACGGTCTTCAAGCCTAGTTTGAAGGTTTGCCTGGAAGCTGTCTCTCACTGCAGCTGTTTGAAGATTGTTAACTTTGAGCCTCCTCCTCAGAATGCCGCCCCTCTTAGGTTTGGGCTTAAAATGGAGGTTAAGTTTGCAGCGCACAAGGCGGTGGTCTGTTTGACATTCTGCACTAGGCATCACTCGGGTGTGACAGACATCACGAACATTTCTCTGGCGCACTAAGATATAGTCAATGAGGTGCCAGTGTTTAGATCGAGGATGCATCCAGGTTGTCTTCAGGCTGTCTTTCTGCTGGAAGATAGTGTTGGTGATGGTAAGCTGCTGCTCAGCACAAAACTCTAGCAAGAGGCGACCGTTGTCATTGCAGTTTCCAACTCCATGCTTGCCTAGTGCTCCTTTCCAGGCTTCAGAGTTCTTACCTACTCGGGCGTTGAAGTCACCAAGGATTATGATCTTATCATCCGCAGGAACCTTTTGAGTAAGGCGGCGCAGATCGGTGTAGAATTTGTCTTTTTCTGTAGGGTCAGCTTGGAGAGTTGGGGCATATATGCTGAAGAGAACAACATGTTGCTTGTTGTGTAGCGGGAGGCGTAAGGAGGTAATGCGATCGGAATGACCTGTTGGCAAATTTTCAAGTTTAGAGGCGATGGAGTTTTTAATCATGAAGCCAACTCCGGAATGATGACTTTCGGTTTTGGGTTTGCCTGACCAATACAGTGTGTAGCCGGCACCATGTTCTTTAAGGCTGCCTTCCTCATGAAGGCGAACTTCACTGAGAGCAGCAATGTCGATGTTGAGTCGTGACAGTTTGTGAGCAATTATAGCAGAACGGCATTCAGGACGCCCACTGTCTGCTGTATCGAGCATGGTTCTGATGTTCCAACATGCGAGTGTCAATCTGGACACACCTTTGGAGGTAGGTGTATGCCTTTGTCTCTTTGCCTTTGGTTGACCGCAGAAGAAGATGTCCGTTGGCCGCGGCTAGCCAACCGGATTGGAAGGGGAGATGAGCTTTGGTTAGGCCACCTTTTCTAGGCCCCTCTCCATGCGGAGCAAGCAGTGCTCTCCTTGAAAAAGGCTGCTTGGTCATTCAGGATGCTGCCGAACGAGACTGTCATCTCCCGGGTCAGTCTCAAGCGACCAATGTCCTGAACCGCCTGCATGCAGGGTTGGGTCTACGGCTTCCAGTGACATCTTTCCACCTGCTGTTTCGTCCCTTGCCTGTCGCTACAGGGCTTTGCAAACGTGAGTACACCCTTCAAGCCTGCGCGGTGGATTTTTTAGGTGAGGCGCAGCGTGCGTGAGACTGGCCCCACCCTTTACACCTGAGGTTCATCTGCCAGGGCCTAGCGAGCTTTGACGGTGACAGCGAAGTCCTCAGGTCGTAGGTTTGGTTAGAGTATCCTTCTCTTAGATGGATGGCCTTACAGGGCTAAATGAGCTCCATCTGCCCGGGTTTGGAGTTAGAGTTGTCCTTCTCCTAGGATGGTTGCCCGAAGGCTAGTGAGCCCATCCTGCCCGTGGACACACTTTGTCTGACCCTTCAGTTGAGACCTGTCTGGCTTGGGAGACCCTACCGGAGGCATATGCCACCACCAGCATAGCTCTCAACTTCGCAAGGGCACGCAAGCTCTTTCCCCACGGCAAGGGGGTGCCCATGAAAGAGCCAAGAAGATGTAATTATGGTCAAACATGCAAGAGTTTGCAACTATTTGCTCTTGGGAAAATAGAAAATATTTCCCAGCAATTAAGACAGAGGGCGCGCCTTGTTTTAATCAACCACGTAACCTTTTCCATCCACAGTCTCTTTCACTGCCCAGTAACTCCCATGTATTAGCATTTTGCAGCAAGCAAACCTTGCACAAAGTTCAGTTGTTTTTATTAGGGTGTGAAAAAAAACACAGGACACACAGAGCATCTTCCTTTTAACACAGTCATAATAATTCTTGATACTTACCCCAGATACTACTCACAACATCCTTGTTCTTGGTTAACTGAATCAGGTTGCACTCTGTGATTAGCTTTGTCACCAGTACAAGAAAGCTGAATAGCAGCCTATCTGCAGCCTTCTCCTCCTCTTCAGTTATCTAATAACATCAGCAAGTCAAGAAAGATGCTTATGAGAACCCAAAGACAGTGGTTATTTACCTTACTAGATAAATTTCAGATCAATCTTGCAAAGAAACAGAAGACTGACTTGTAACCAATTCCCAGAATAAACAGAAGAGAAGCAGCTTCGCTAAAGCATTTCATCTGGAGACGGAACCTCTGCAGGAGATCATTACTAGAATCATTCCTCTTGGTTTTTATACAGATGTTCCTATACAAACCATTAGGTTTCTAAATGCAAGGAACTGCACACACTGCATATCATTTATGACTATACACGTATTTGTGCACAGTTGATTCTCATCATTAGAGCCAAGCTGAGCGCAGATTTGCCTGTGTCACCTGGGAAGCCCCACGTTGTTATGACAACACTGTGCGCACTGTGTTTTACCAAACCTCCTTCAGGTCCTCACCCTGCCTGCAATCACTAGCTGGCTTGATGTAACTAGTCAGCACTTTACCTACAGGTCACAGCACAGGGGGTGACTACTCTGAACTTCTTCTCTCTGCAGGTATTTTATTTTCATCTGATGCTAGGAGGTTCTTCTCTCTTGCTCAGCATGTTGCCTTTGCACATTAGTAACAGAGGTGGCCACTTGCCAGGTGCAGTGACTGGCATCCCTTTGGGAATATCACATGCCAAGCAGAATCTGAGGCAGCTGTGTTAGTCCGAGTAAATCATGTGCGCTAAAAAGATTTTCCATAAAACAAAACCGTGCTCTGAAGTACAGGAAGGGAACTCCTTTGAAAGTTAAAGCTGTAGATAACACTGAACAAAGCGGACAGGCACAAGTGATGCACTCCTGACCTTCCACACTTACACGAATCTTTGCAGCTAGTAGACATGTTTCCCAGTTAAACAGATGTTGTCAGTGTAATTGTCAGGCTGTTTTCCAGCTAAACATATTCTAACCCATCCCAGCGCTACCTGTGCACCCTGCCATTCTTTCTGATGGTGGTTTTTACAACTTCACTTAAGACAAAAACCAGAAAACCCCTCTCTCCTGCCACTGCAGGAAAGACTAGTAGCAGGGAATGCTATCTCGACATACATACTGCTACGCTTTGTCAACCCACCAGGTCATACAGGTAAAAACCAAAAGCTTGAGACTCAGGGGCTGTTCTCAAGAGCCCCTTCCACCTACAGAGGTCTTGACAGAGGCTGGGGCAAGGAGCAAGGTGTCTGCTGGTTACACAATATGGCTGCAGGCTCAGGCTGGGTGGGTTTGCAAAGCTCCTTTGCCTCTTGCACTGTGACAGATGACATCAAATTTGGGCTTACAGGTAAAAAATATGGTTCTAGGTCAGTGAAGTCTCCTTCAGAACAAATGTGTTTCGTGTCCTTCCTCAGTCCCAAGCAGTAGATTCAACAGTTAAACCTCTTGCAGGCTTCTTCCCTTTTTCCATTTTCTTAACTCTCTTTCCCCAAAACTCAAACATGGAAGAAATTACTTACATTTTCAAATTTAATTGGGTTGATTTCCTTTTCAATCAAGGTGAGGACAGCTTCGAGCCGCCGTTCAAACATTACTCCCTCCACTTCAACAAACAAACCGCATGCCTGGGCAGCCAACCTCCTGTGTGAGCTCTGCCAACAGAAAGAGTAACACCCCTTGTTACTTCTTGATAATCAAACCCTGCAGCTCTCACATGCAGGAGCTGGTAGCAACTCCTACTTTTGCCTGTAGCAAGAGCATCTTAAAAAGAAGCTGGTTTTCAGAGCACTACTGAAAAAGGAGATGCTGCCAGCTAGGGACAAAAGTGCCTGGCAGCACAAGTTACCTCTGGAACACACCCTAGAACTGAATGCTGAAAGGCCTTTTCCATCCCAGTTCCCAGCTGCAAAGGTCTGGGCGCTACTTCACACTCTTTGACTCTTCACAACACAACAAGTGGCTCATGGCTATAAACCAGAACTGAACATATTAGAGGTGAAAAGGATGAAGTGTTGAAGAACAGTAGTGTACAGGGACAGAACCTGTCTCATTTGAGAATAACTCAACAAAATAACTCAGTAACATCCAGTCACCCGGATCAAAATGGGAGATCTGTAAAACCAGGTTTGCCACCTTCCAGCTGTGGCAACAGAATGAACCAAGTCTGAGCTAAAGACAGCATAAAAATCCAATTACTGGTATCAAAAGAGCTTTAAGGAATTTGCTCAAACCTTTAACCTGAACAGAGACTACACCTAGTGAAATACCTGACCCAAAAGAGGAACTGTTAGAAAGCAATGCAATGCAGTTGGGAAGTCTGTAGGCTGACCTATAGCATCAGCAGTTCCCTACGTTTGTGCAACTTTATGAAGCTATGCCATTTTTTGCTCTTCTTACTAGCAAAAGCTATGGCACTGAGCACAACTTTAAAGAGCTTTTATTCTAAGATGAGACTTGCCCATACTCCTTTTCTAAAACTACCAAACAAATCAGGTACAACTGAACGCTCCAATCCACCAGGCCTTGAACTAGCAATCTCTCAATTGCCTTAGTCAGCCTGCAAACAGAGCTCAGACCTGGTCAGTGAAAAGACAAAAAAATACCTTCTTGCTGTGAAACCACTCTGTGACCAACGAAAACATCAGATCTTGTTTCTCATTGTTTATCTTACTGAGGAGAGATTTACACGTCAAAGCTGCCATCTTTTTGCATTTGGTAGAGTCATCATTTATCATCATCATACAAAGAGAGAGAAAAAACAGTCCGCAGTATTTGTGGAGGAGATCCTAGAAAGAAAGAACCATTAGTCAACCGCAGATCCCCAAGAGCTTCTGGCATTTAAAGGTGAAAAGAGGAGTATTTGTTGCACCGCATGCAGGAACGGTATCAGTCCTGAGTGGGGTCCACATCAAGGCAGGTGAACTGAAAGGACAGGATGATCCACTTGTTGGAGCACACAGGGCATGTTCGGCTGCCCCAGCCCTGCTCTGACCTTGACTTGCTAATGTGTCCCTGGGACAGCAATGTGAATGTCAAACTTCAAAGGGCATTTTCATGCCCAACTCTCACTGAAACAGCCTTTAGTCCCTCAGCACTGCAGCAATCAGCCTTAAGGTTCTTCTCAGAGATAGCAGCTCTTTGCTACTTTGCAGAGTTGCCAGAAACCATGTTGAGATACTAAATCTAATCAGATGGTGGTAAAGCACAGCTTACTGTGCAGAATTTCTCTTCCTCCTGAATTCTCGCTTCACTTCCCTCCGTCTTCTGAATGCTCAGTCAAGCTCCAGCCACAGAGCTTCAAGGCAGCTTAGCATTTTGTGTATGTTATCCTGCATAGATGAATGGTTATTTTTTAGCTTTCATTTGATCCACCTCACTGAGAAGCCTTTCTAGTCAGGCCAACAAAAGAGATATGGTACATCACATACCAATTCAGTCAACAATATCTCTCATGAAACCTGAAAAACCCCCACAATGAGAAAACTCTACATTTTACTTTCTTTTCATACACTTTCTATTCATACACTGTTTCCTAAACTGGTTGTGTTTCTTCCTGGCATAAATCACCATCAAGTTTATTCAAACTCCAGCTGACAGAGCTTTATTTTACTTGCAGACTGAGCACATTAGATAAAGAAATACTGCAGACTTTCCAGCATGTCATTTCTCTTTTGGAGCAAAGCCAGGTTCTTTGGAGATAAGTGAACATTCTGCTTGTGGTACGAAATAACAGGAACTACCAAGTGCTTCCAAAATAAACTGCTCTGAAAATGCTGTTACCACAAGTTGCAGTAACTGTTTGATGCTTTAAACACCAAGGGGTGCTCGTTACCTGTGGGCATGTGTCAAGGAGGTACGCAATCATCTCCAGTGCAGATTCCCTTCCAGTTTCATACTCGTACCTGTGAGGGAATGATTAACGGTTAGGGCTGGGTTAATACTCTAGAAAGTTGCTAACAATTTACAAGATTGGCCGATGCCAGAAACACACACTGACAGGGATCTTTCTACAACAGTTACCAGACCTGGTCTGATACTTAGGAGAAGAGAATCATAGAATGGTTTGGGTTGGAAGGGACCTTTAAAGGTCATCTAGTCCAACCCTGGCTCCATCTCCCAGAGAACAGGCACAGAGAGACAAACAGACAAAAAAGGGGCTGAGCCAACGTGAGTCAGCACACACGCATTTGTGCTATGGTGCTGGGGAACATGGTAAACTACTGTCACCTTGACCAAGGGAGGGACATGCTCAGAAGGTGGTTTCAGGCACACCGCTCCTGCCAAATGGATGCAGTTGACCTCAACTGTGCCTGTAATTGCAATTGAGACCACTGCCATGGGAAAGCAGTCATAGAAATGCATCTTCCCTTAATCTTTCTGGATTTTCCAGTTCATTTGGTTCACAAACAGTGGAGCTGGTTAACCACTAAGCAAACAACAGAATCTTTGTTTACAAAGAGATAAAGAACAACAGAACCAGCTATGAAATGGGGAAGAGAAAAAGGACTTGCTTTGTCAAACAGCCTTTCTCGGAAAAAGGAAAATGTTTTAGAGGCAGGAAAATCAAAACCTCAGCCACACTCTCTGCTCCTCACAAACAGCCCTTTGGTGCACAAGGTGGCCACTAAAGTCATATTTAAGCAACACGGTTCTGTTCTGATAGACATGTTGAGAATATAAACTCACTCCAGTTGTGCGAGTATGAAATCCAAATTGGGTTTCAGCTTGTCACCAAGAGGGTAGTCCAGAATATATTTTAAGTAAATCTGGAAAGAAAAAACACCACAGAGAACAGTTACAAGAAACATTCAGGGAAGTTTGTAAAAAGGTTATAAAGAAAATTTTGTGATGGAGCAGCAAGTTTATGAGAAACATCCCTGCGATTTGTGAAGGCTTCTGTTAAGGAAGATTCTGTATTTTTCAAAATTCATCCTGTAACTATGGAAATGCACTGTTTGGTTATGCATGGTGCCTGCTGCACCTGTATCCCAATCCTTGAAATGAAGACTTTCCATTCTACCAACCTGCCTGCACTGGACTCGCACTGGCTCGCTCTGACCCGTGATGGCCAGCTGGGCAACTTTCTGCAGCACATCATCAATTTCAGGGACAATCAGCTTCCTGGATAAAATAGCCTAAAAATGTAGAAACACAGCTGGAGTCATGTCATTTTGCTTGCACAATATAAGATGCAGTACTACAATATGGGACTACACTGGTCTCAGGTGGTATACTAATACTGATTTCAAACATAGCTGGAGCAACTTTAAAAAAAAAGAAAGAAAGAAAAAAGAACGAAGGGTGCCTTACAAATCTGTATCTGTTTATTTTGGACAACACAGAATAGCTGATCTAATGATTAGGGATGTTGATTCTTTAGCAAAAACACCCTCAGATCCAAATACACCCTGACATGCATGTGCATAAGACAGCCTCCCAAACAATCTTAAAGAGTGACCACCAGTCAAACAGGAAAGCTTTGCTGCTTTCCCACCCCCCATAACAAAGAGCCTTAACAGCAGCATTCTGGAGCCTGCTCCTGACATGAGATCGTACAGCCTTTCACCAGCAGGCAAAATCACTACCATTCCAGTGGCTCACAGGACCTGTATGCCTGCTGCACAGAAATACCTTGAGGAGGCCAAAGGCAGTAGCTTGGCGTGATGAATCGTAAATGTCTTCTTCAGCAAAGCCAAGCAACACTTGGAGCTGTTTGCTTGTTATCTGACTCTTCGCGTTCTTCACAAGTATTGTTACACACTACAACATCAAATTGCACATTGTCAATACACATGCAGTGCCATAAAATACATAAGACCACACCAAAGCCTGACTCCATTTATGCCACTTAGGTTTGAAAAGACAGACTGCTGCTCTGAAACATGCAGCTTACACTGTTCTCAGCACATTTTGCTTTCAGCTGGCGATTTTGAGACAAAAATTAAATGCAAGCAAATACAGAAAAACTTAGACTAGCCTTTGACATGAGTGGGGATGTGTCGGAGAACGAAAATAACGGACTGCACGCACTTTATGAAAGTGATAACGCAGACAGCCCTTTATTAGTGCTATTCCAAGCCTTATATACCTTCTGACTCTTAAGCAGTGATTTTCCACTAAAAACAGCACTTTCCCTTTATCTTATCAGTTCAGCCTCTACTCCCTGTACTTCCCAGCGCTTGCCTGCTATTTTGCAGCTGCTGCCTGTTATTTCTTTTAACTCGTTGTTTTCTTTCTCCGACAAATGGTGACCGCGACGTGATTTTTCCAACGCCGAGGACCGACAAATGCTGAGCCCGACGTGATTTTTCCAACGCCGAGGACCGACAAATGGTGACCCCGACGTGATTTTTCCAACGCCGAGGACCGACAGGGATGCTCACAGACATGAACCACGATGTAGGAACACAGCCAGGAAGATGGAAAAATTCTTCTGGCACTGGTATTCAGCATGAGTTACTCTAACTTTCCCTTATGATCATTAAGCTGTAATTAATTCAGTAACACACTTAGACTGTATACTGTAAGTGTAATTATTACTACTATTAATTGTCCCCTTCCCTTGTCTCACTTCAGCTGCCAGGGTTTACTCTAATGAATCATGTTAAAAGCAAGCTATTCAAGTACAAAACTGATGCCTCTCGAAAGCCAGAGTGATAACAAGACACAGTCCTACGGAAGAAAGAAGGCAAATCTGCTTCTATAAAAACACTGCTTCAGATCCAAGCTGTGGAGGTAACTTTCTTTAAGTTTGCACTTGGGAAAGAATCAGCAAGGCTGCATTTCCCTCCAGAGACCACCAGACTGCCTCTCCAGGGACAGCTGCAGGAAGAATCTGCAGATGGAAGAGTCTCATTCTACAAAGTTAATCCTAAAGTAGAAAAGAGCAGAGCTTGGTGTGACTTACTTTGAAACAGCTCACAACCAGGTGGAAATTCTGGCCTTTGGCTATTCCTGTCTTGGCAAATTCTTTCAGCAAGAGGAAAAGCTGCTTGATCAGTGGCTCCAGATTTGTACTGACAGAAGGCAAAGGGAACTTTAAAATCCATACCAAGGACTGCAGAGCACCAGTTATCACCTGTAAGAAAGAGCCAAAGGACAGCACATGGGTACAATGAGACTGACAGAACACTTTCCTCTGATACAGACATGGTCAGGCTATCTGCAATTGTGGTAAAAGACAATTAGTTAACAAAATCAACCTCTTTCAAACTATTCGTATGTAATACAAAGGGTTTCTCAGTTTTAAAACCACCATCTGTCTCTCCCTAATTCTCTAACTTTGATTATACTAGGTGAAGACACTAACGCAGTGCTGATTCAGCAGGTGGCAGGAACTCCTGGTGCAGATGTGCCTTCAAGGCATAGAAGCTGCTCTGCCAAAAACCCAGGTCACCTGAAAGCCCTGCTCCAGGCATCTGATAGCATATGCAACAGGCCTTCCATTCCCAGGAAACTCAAGGTTTAACAGATTCCCTCCTAGGCTCACTCAAACCCAAAGCTGCCCCAAAAGAAGGTTGCCTATGGTGCTGGGAATAAAGACATCAGAATTGGATGAAAAGAAACCACAGCTGTGACACCACAGCTCCTAGCAGCCATGGGACCTCATGAATCTCCTCACAGCCTGTGAAGTCTGTGGAGTCCTTATATGAACATGCTCCAGGAGAACTTGCCCATACTTGAAACTGCAGCACTATGAGCAGAGCATTCGGTCCTCCAACTAGGGGCAGAGCATTCGGTCCTCCATCAGCCACAATCCTTCCTCTCCTTTGGGATAACATGTCCTCAAATAACTTAACCTGCACATCTCTGAAATCAGGTTTGAAAACTGGATGACCTTTTCTTCTCTTGCAGATCAGCTGCAAGGTGACACTTGTGGGCAGGACCCTTCCTAGTAGAACAGATAGAACAGACAGACTCCAGCTCAGAACTGTACCTTGACATCCATAGATTTCAGGCAGTCTATAAGCAGCTGAACAAAAGGGTCTAACATTTCCAAAACATGCTCCTCAGAAGAATTTACTTTGGACCTCTTCAGGCTCATGTGCAGCAGCTGGCGTAGAAAACACAAGAATATTCATCTCAAAGTCAGGCTGGGATTCAAGTAAGGTCCAACATGGTTAAAGGTTATGGTAGAATTCATGCCATATCGCTCTCAAATATCTGTAACAGGCTGAGTACTTTTTATAGCTCTCTAAAAGGCATCATTGGAGTTACCACATGCAAAATAAAGCTAAGGCTAGTGGCTGTGTTGTTAACACAATATATGCAGAATACCTTCCTTTGATTACTCTTAAGAAAAATTTTGATTGCAAGGCTTTGTATCTGAGGAGTTCCTTACCCGAAGTCCTGAATCAACCAAGATATATGTGTTAGTCCTGCTGCTGACACGTGCTTTCTGCCCTCCTCTCGTGGGAGTGGGCTGGAGCAGCAGGCAGCTCTCTGGTTGCAGCCGAGGATCTGGAGGAGGAGCAACTTTTTTTCTGAAAAGCAGTGTATGGGAAAAGAGAATATTCAGATTTCAACCCTCTCCACAACAAGCTTGCTGGACTGTGCTCAGCTGCTACCCACACAGCAAGCAAAAGCAGGTAACAGCCATAAGACAATGAAATAAAATTAACTTGAGAGCAGCATGACATGAGTCTCAGAATAGGGGACGACACCACCATTACGAAGATAACAAACGCACACTGATTTGCATAACATCTCCACTTTTTTTCTACTCAGTGGATAGACCAACGTCAGTAGTTCCTTCAAGCAAATATACCTCCTGCCACTAACCACTGCAACTTCATTTACTGATATTTACTTCAATTTCTGATGGCTTATAAAAACTGCTCCAAGAAGTATGCAACAACTGTCAGATCCTAGAGCAAGCCGGCCTATGTACAACAGGAAACGCAAGAAACCCCAACCCACTTCTAAGCAGTGACACCACCAGACAAGAGAGGAAATATGACCGTTTGCCCTGACTTCTGCACCAACACCAAAGTGGTAAAGTGACAGCTCATAGTTTCTCTTGTTCCTGACCCCATGAAAATGTCTGGGACTCTAAACATCTCTTATATGGCCATTTGTAGCTCATTTAACACTGTTCCTTGTCCATTCATCCAAACACCCAAATGCATATACCACCTTACAAGACGGTGAAAAAGCCTTGCTGAAGGTCCTGAGCACTTGCAAGAGTAGACTCCTATGAGTTCAGCAAGTCCTTACTCCCATTTCCAAGCTTTCTCCTTGCCCTCTGACTATCCAAGTAATTCACTTACACTGAAAACAAAAGGCAAATGAAAGCAAGGAAACTCCCATAGATTTGATTGGCTGAATTTGAAAGCTGTTGTTTCTGCAAGCAAACCTCTCAACTGATAACAGACTATCTGGACAACATCCTGGAACTCACTTGGCCTTCTCAGTGAGCAGAGGCAAGTTTTCACTGATGAGACCATGACTAAGGAGAAGGAGGGATTCTGCGTTCATGTCTGAATTGAAGATCAGCCCTGCCATGATGTGACGCAGTGCCTCGTGCACCTTTCGGACTATCTTCAAGCTCATGGTGCTCTCCAGAATCTGTGAAGACACAACCATGAGGGTCAGGAGGGCAACATGAGGGCCATGAGCTGCTATCAGAAATCACAGAGCAATTCCTCCCTCGTCACATGCTGCTGTAAGTCCCCAGCTCTCTACACGAGCAGCATCCCACTTCCCTCAGCTCTGCCCCAACATCTCTCCCTTTCTCTCCAGCCTCTTTTCAGCCTTCAGCCAGCTCAGCTATTGCCACCAGGACACTCCAGAGTTCATGAGCAAACCAGGGCTCCATTTCTGTGTGAGCTTGCACACTATTCACGCTCAAAAAACTGCATGTCTGAAAATGCAATTACTGTACATGGATAGACCCTGAATACATTTTGGTGACACTTTGTTCATGCATAAGAAATAAAACCACAGAGCAGCCTTGCAGGACTTAGAGCTCCAGAGGAAACAAGAGTTGGTAGTGGGAAAGGGCATGGAGAACTCATAGTGAGATTCCAGTTTTCTTTCTAGCAGGGCTTGAAAGCTTCTCAGAATACCACTTCCTGCCCTGGACATCAATAGTAAAGTCTCATTTTATAAGCTTGGGTGCATACTGGTTTCCAAAAGCAGGATTATATAGGCAATTTCACAGTAGCCAACCAGAGGCTCTGGAGTTTCTTTTAGACCATACAGAATTGAGAACACTAAGAGTTAAGAAAGACTCTGGCTGACTTCTCTTACCTCTTTCAGTGGTAGGATAAGTTTTGTCACCTGGCCCTTTCCTATGAACTTTCCAAGAATTTCATAGGAGTCGTAACTCTTGTTCTTGCGTGCTTCCATGACCTTGGAGACAATTCCCTTCACTTCTTTCTCTTCAGCTAAATTCCCAAACAACTCTTGGTTGAAAATCTTTGAAAATCAGGTAAGAGAAGTGAATGAGAGGAGCAGAAAAGCAGAGCCAGATCTCTCCAACAGAAACAGAACAACACTTTTTTTCCCCCACTCACAGAAAAAACAATTCCCCAGGTTTCCCCACAAATCACGTCCACCTTTCCTTTGTCAACATAAAACCCTTCAGTTTGAGCACACCAGATAAGGATGATGTTCTCCCACCTATCTGTGGTGTTGTGATACCCCACACAGGAGTGGGACTGCAGTCAGACCAAGATATCCAAATATATTCCATCTGGGTGGCCAGTTGAGCTCCTGGGCTCAGCAGACTGCATTGACTGTTGACTTGTTCAGTTCACCAAGTCTGTTGACTTGCTCAGCCATTTAGAGTACAGGGAAACATAGTTAGATATCTTAACCTAGAACCCATTCCCTCTCAGGATGTGGGGCTCAGGATACTACCCCAGAGATACTCAGCTACTCTGCAAGGAGTCTGCTAACACTTTAGTAGAAAACAGTCGCCTTCCTTTGCAGTATAGACATAATTAGCCCCGTTTGCCATCAAGTCTGAGAAAATCCACACAAAACCGTCTCCTCCCACAACCTGTCCCAGGCACTTCATGATGCCCTCTCCTTCAACCTTGAATAGCATTTACCTCAATCAGGATATCTAAGCAGGGGTCCAAATCACCAGCAGTGAGCCTGGTAGCAAGGCCCTTCAGTAACAAGTTCACAGTAAAAGTCAGCACATGGAGCTAGAAAAAGAGAACAGATCATGTAACCAAACCCCTGCATAGACCTCTTTAGTAATACTGGATAGGGAAACTCCCATAGCAGAGACATCACGACTCACACACTGCACTTCAGCTCTCATTGTAGGGGGAAAAAAAAAAAAAAAAAAAAAAATCACTGGGAGGATAAGAATCCATGGCAGCAGGAAGAGGACCCCTGTCCCTCCACACACGGGCAGGAGGGCTGAAATCTTCTCTTACAGTGCTCCTACTGATAATTTTAGGCTGTGCTAATTGGCACTTTCACTGTTATAGTAGCTAGAAGCTCACACTATTCCACTGTGGTAATTCACATAGAAAATTATTCTTAACCCAACCACCATGGAAAGAGGAAAGACGAATTAATAGTCAGAGCCTTGGCTCTGGATTTAGGAAGCAAGACTTAAATTAGCATCACCACATGCTTTCTGTGCAGTTTCTCTGGCAACTCACCTCAGATGATGTTTAGACCTAATGACCTTACTGGAAAGATTTCCCCTAATCTTATTGGAACCAGAAACTCATCCTTCACCTCCATACCTTAATTCTTCACTGGGAAAATGGAGATCCTCTCCTCCTGTGCTTAGACTCTAAGTTCTTGGGGTACAGACCTCATTTGACACTTGGCATAACAAAGACTGATGTAGGCACTAGCAATAGTTCTTAGTTATATTATACTAAGCTATTCTACCAGTGCAGAACAATTTCAGTGGCAGCTTCCCTTTGGTTCTCCTCCTAAGTCATTAAAAAACCTAGAGAGAGCAGAAGAAGGAGAATTTCAGCATTACCTGATACCCATGGACAAGAGCAGACTGCATCTCTTTTAAGATGTACAGAAGGTACTGTGGTCCCAACACTTCCATGATTTTAGTGAGGGTGTTACGGGCGATGTCCCGGATTTCCTGAAATCTGTTCCTCAGAAATGTGCAGACTTTCAGCAGGATGCTGGAAACAGAGATAGACACCTTAGTTCACCCCCAAATGGAGCAAACTAATTACATTGCTAGCTAAGGAGGCAGCTTTTCAGAGCTGTTTCACAACCAAAGCTACACTCAAAGCCAGCCTCACAGAAAGTGATAAAGTAGTCATAAACACACCTATTGTTCTTCAAGATGTTTCATCAATTGTCCTTTCTTTCTGTAAATAATTCTTTCCCCAGCTCTGTCACCCCTGCCTCTGCACCTTGCTACACAGCTCTGCTCTCATTTAAGGATTTATCAAGTTTCTTTCAGATTTAAAGCTCTACAGAAGTCAAATGCTGACAGAAGAGAATGTCACTAGGAAAATGAGTTTCCAAAAATAGTATTTAAGGACGGTCTCAGCACAACGAACAGCATTTAAGGAACTCTGATGTGATTTACCTTGGCAGGTTGGCTTCCATCACTTCTTGGGGAAGACACTGCATCATCCTGACCATTGCAAAAGCTAATGGAACACGAACTACCTCATCATCATTCACAACGTTGGATTTCACAAGCTTGTGTTCTTCATCTCTTTTAACCTTTTTAAGAGAGCAAGACAAAATGTACTTCTCCTATACATAAACAAACCCTGCTTTTCCCCAACAAAGCCTAGAACAGGCCAAAAGGCAAGCTGCTATCCTCTACTGCCTACAGGAAAAAGCCAGACAGCTAAAGGACAGCTGAGATGAATCCCTGCATTTTTCAATACAGAAGCTAAGTTGGGTGCTAGTAAGTGGCTGAGAACTTTTCAACAGGCTGCACAAAGTGAATCATTTAACTTGTGTGGTTCAAGCCAGTTCTCAGCAGGGAAGTAAAGACACCACACCTATGCTGACCAGAGGGTCTGTCAGTAACCTCCAAGACACAACAAAGGGGATGAAGCCCCTCTTGTGCTTTCACATGGTCTCTCTCCAGTTCAGTCTTTTTTTTTTTTCATATGCTACATTTCCTCTGGCTCTGAAGTAGCACCCCAACCTTTATAGTAACAGCACAGGCCTGCAAAACACCTTTCCAATGGCAACTCCTCACCTTTGCAACAATACACCTGTGCAATTTAGGCAAGATGTTGACTGTAACTGTGTCTTGAATGTGTTTGATCAGACACTCCAGCTCCTCTTTATTTCGGGGTAAGAATGAAACAGTTTTTGTCACTTGCTCAGCATCTTCAGATGTCTCAGCTGCTTGGTGAGGTTCTGCCAGTTCCTCAGGGAGATTCTTCCCTTTCTTTTCCTCAACGACCTCCTCTTCCCGTTCACTCTGCTCCAGCTCCATGGCTTCTTCAGCCTCCACCACTGGCTCAAGGTCCATGGCAGCAGCTTCTGTCAAATAATTGTCAAAAGCACAGGTAAATAGAGAAGGCTGCAAAAATCGAGCCCTTGAAAGAGACTCTTGTGATGGCTTTGTTCTGGACAAAGCTCCTATCTATCATCAGTGACAGTAAACAATCACTAAGCATGAGGGCTGTTTTACTGGTTAGAGAAGCTCTGGCATGCCAGTTTCTGATAACCACTCCTCAGGGCTAGGCTTAAAGGAAAGACTAGGTTACTCTCTGGCTGAACTCCATAGACAACTTAGCAAAGGTCAACATGCTTGAACTTCAGAGAATTGCCATTCACTTACATTTGAGAACTTCACAAAGCAAGAGGTACTGACAAGCACAAATGTGAGATATCCTCCTCATTCCTCAGAATATCCCAAAGGCCACAACGTAGGTAACCACAGCAGTGAAGAAGCCAAAGATATCACTTCTTCCTATGAAATGGTGGGGGAAGCTAAGTGAGGACATACAGCACCCTTCTCAGGCTGCAAATAACCAGGAGTGCAGCCAACATCAAGGACAAAAACCTCAGATGTGTCAGCAGCCACATGGGTGGGTGCAGACTTTAGAGAACCACTCAGATTTCCATAAATCCAGCCTGGGCTGTTTTGGCTTACGGAGGCCTGGGATGGAGAGGTAATGTGGAGATAGTTCCCTCAACCTCTCCTCACTTTGTCACCACACAGGAGGACAGTCTGCATTGCTCCTGTGGAGGCAAGTTAAAACTAGCTTCCAATATGCACATTTTAAAAAGTTGGGAGTAGCTGACCTCAAGAGTGAAACACAAAATTCTGATTAGCTGCACTTTGAGCAGTTAGAGTTTCTACAATTACGAGCAGGAAGCTTACCTTGGTTGTCAATGATCATAAGCTGCTTTTCAAGTGTGTCATGGTCAAAGTGAAAGGCTTCCAGCACTGTCTCTAGCAAGCTGCAGAAGTAAAACATGAAAAGATCAGCCCTCTGCACAAGAAGGAGAGGCTGCATATGCCAACACAACAGAAAATCTTAAAAGCACTTTTTGGAAAACTTCAGACTCAGTGACACTGCAGCACAAGGAGGTTTATCCTGAAGTAACAACCCAGGAAATAAAAACTGGTTGCTTTTCAGCGAGATGCCTTCTGTGACCTAGCTCACTATGAAACCACACAGACAGTGATACTGGAGCAATGGAGGTGTCCCAAGAGCAAGGACAGCCTGACAGAAGTGGAAGCTGCTATTGCTGGCATGCACTCAGGGAGACACTGTGAGAAAGTAATGACCTGTTAATCCTTCATAGTTGCAGGCTGCAAGGCCATGCCCACTTTCACTTGCATAAGACCACCTCAAAGTCAGCAATTTCTCATCCCAAGAAAGAGGCTAAAAGCCATGTGATGCTCCTTAAGACACTGCATTTTGGCTTAGCAGTCTTTGGAGAAACCCAGGGTAGCAGTTCATAGTACCTACCTGACTCCTAGCTTTGGGCTGATCTGTCCTGTTTGCAGGACATGGATGAAATGCTTTAAGTGGTACAAGTACGCTGACCATGAGAGGTGTCGGCAGACAGCTCCTACAACTTCAACCGAGGATGTTACCATATTTTCATGCTGCCCAAAAGGTAGAAATTCAGTTGCTGTTAGCATTCATGACAAACACGTGTCTAAAGCATAATTTACTCAAAGCAACAAGAGCCAGAATGAGTAACATCTGTCTAGTGGGGGTGCTTGGTACTCAGCTCTTTTAGATTTCTTCCCAATCATCACATTAAAAAAAAAATTCAAAAAAAATCACAGCTCACCAAGCAGCTCTCCAGAGCACTTCCTCCAAAGATTTCTGCACATATTTAACCTTCCTCACATAAATAAATCCATGGGTTCACTTGTGCAAAGAACTAAAAACCAGTCAAGATATCTAACCCACAGGCACATGGCACATTGCTGGGCTATGCTGATCAACTAGAAATACACATCATTAATCCATTTCTGACATGAAATAAAATGTGTTTGTTTCTTCATCAAGGTTTCAGTCAACACATTTTACCTCCCATTGGTCAAAGAGGGACTGCAGTCACTCTAGTGATGGGCACAGTCTCCACAGCTGTAGGTGCTGGGTTCTGTGCCTAAGCTCTAATTGTTTCAGCTTCAGAAGCATATTTCCGACAGCAAGCGAATTAGACATTCGCTTGGTCTGACACAAGCAGCTCTGCTCTTTTGATAGAATGCAGGAAACTACAGAAGTGTGAAACCTTGCTCTTCCAAGTCACGAGGAGAAAGTTGATTCAGATTAACATTACAAGAAATGTCACTGTATATTTTCAATAAAATATATGAAAAGTGACTAACAAAATGCCACCCTTCAAACTTCAACTGCAAGGCTGCTAATGATTTCAGAGGTTTTCAGCTGATTCCCCCAAAACTCCAGAAAAAACAGTGTTTATTCGCACCTCAGTTACTAGGCACAGCCTGTGTTCCCCACCCACCACACACATTCTGCTGCCAAACAGTAACTAACCTCACAAATGAACAGGAAGAGAGCAGTTTGGAGTCAGAGAGGGGAAAAAAAAATAACCTGATTATAAAAAATGCAAACAAATATAACCCCCAATAAACTACACCAAAACAAAAAAGGCTAAAATATTTAAAATGGATGCTTTCTACTTAAAAGCCTACCTTAAGCATTTTTTCATCAAAAATGGCAGTAGTAGCATAAGGCATGATGTAGTTCTGCAGGGATTTAGAAGACAGCACAAGCTTTTTCTCAGTGAGCTGCTTGGCCAGTTTCCTCAGAGCTCGTGCCCTCCTGTGGATCTGTGCCAAACATGAGAGACAGTGAATGAAGTGGTGCCTGAGTCACAGCTAGCACAAGGGAGCATATACATACAGCAGTTCTGAAAATGCCTCAGTTTTAAGTAATGACATAAACATACTATGGGCATTTTCAAAGACAGGCCGTGCCCCTTTCCTTCAGTCTCTGGGCTTTCGCTAGCCTTTTGCCTCAATAAATATTCCAACTCAATGGGACATTTCACTGTGAATTCACAATCATAAGACTGTGCCTTTTTCAGGTATCAGACAAGGGAGGCAACTTCAGAAGGCCTGACAGAATGACAAATAAAAGATTTAGACTCTACACATAACTACAGATGTAGCAAAGGGTCTCTCTGATTGCACCCCTGAAAGCAGGAGAAATGCTGTATTTTCATAGTGCAAGAAAAAACAGGAGACCAGGCTTTGTGCAACATTTATATTACAAAGGTCTGTGTATTAAAAGCTGCTGCACAGCCTCCAGATAGTAGAAGGGAACAGGCTAGAAAAAACAAAAAAAACCTTGTTCCCTGCCTATGTCAGAGGGACCCTCAGGACACTGTTGCTGATTGTGGGCTGGGTCCCACACAGGCTGAAATGTGGAGTTGCCTGCTCAAGGTCATGAACAACCACTTAAAATGAAAGCAATCCTTTTAGCTAAATTAGGAGAGGTAAAAACCAGTGCTGCTGAACCATAAACCCAAGAAATTTCTAGATAGACATGTGACTTTGCTCCACAATCACCCAAGTGAGGATACCCACTTCCCTTTTTTATAAGGGTATCTCATGACACATGTTCCATTTCTCTGAAAAGACAGCACATAGATGCTTTGGAAAACATTAACCTGCAATGCTTTTGCTTTGGCAGAGGGAGACACGCACTAGGGCATGCCTGTTGCTTTTTACCTGCATGTGTTTCATGTTCTCAAAGAAGTCCATGTCAGGATCATGGCGGTTGGTCAACTGGACCAAATCCCGGAATTCGGGATTTGCTGGGAACGTCTGAATGAGGCAGGACAGCAATGATGTGTAGTCCTGCTGGACGCTCTGCAAACAGCAAATAGTGAACATTAAGTACCTCTCGGAGAGGTTGCTACACACTCCTCAGAACAGCAGCGCTGTCATTTACAAGTGTTTCAGGACAAGTCCTATTTGATAACAGCAAATACACCTATATCTTGGACTGCACATAGATTAAAGTCTTCTCTTGAAAGAATGAGCTACAACTAAGAAAAGCTGAACAATGGCAAAGCAACTCAAGACAGCTGAGTTCTGTAGCTTTTTAGGTTTTTATAAGATTTCAAATGGAAGGTAAGTTTACAGTGCGTACCTGCACTTCTTATCCCAGCAAGGGACTCAGAGAACTCATCCATAAAATGTCTCATATACCCTGGTGTCCTGAAGACAGCTGGAGATGTGTAATCAGATAGTACTACCTTACCTCAGTCTTACTCTTCAGCCCCCTTCTCACAGACTCCAGGAGAGTGTGCTGGATCAGTTCCTTGTAGTCATCTTCCGTGTGGTCAATTTCTGCCAGTCGGCGGATAAAACTGGTCAAGCAAAGGCTTGCGTTGTCACTAAGAGCCATGTCCCCTAGCTGCGTGGATGAAGAAATTGTACCACATGAGTCTGGATATGACACCTTTTGCTCCCCAAAAGACTGGACTGAACAATACCACTGAACACAACACAACAAGGCCTATAGAGATCCAGTAACTCTTCAGATTCTTTCTGTATAAGGTCCAGTCCTGAATTATTGCCCACCTATCCAATCAGGGAAAATCCTTTTAAATTTATCAGCAGGCCCACACAACCAGAACGGGCTGCAGCAGAAACAAAACCAGTTTTTAAAGAGTGTAATATGACTTTTATACAAAATAAATTGACCGAACAGCTCCAGGCTCACTGACAGAAAAGATACACTGCACTTGGGTGAGCCTTCTTGCTACTCTGTATTTGCTCTTATGGACACACAGACAAAAAGGCAAGTGGACAAAACTCAAAAACAGGTGTTTGAAAGAAGACTCAAATATGCTCTCCGAATGTTTCACAGTGTCAAGAAACAGCCAACGGAAATAATTTGGAAATTAGATTCATCATGGGTGCACAAAGCAAGAGAAGGAACATTCAGCCAACCTGGATTGTGTGGAAGCAGTTGTGCATAACGGGGATGAGGAAGTCTATATCCACTGCTTGCATTTCCTTGATATGGGCTGTGATTGACTGGAATGCTGACAGACGTACATCGAAGTCGATATCGTCGAGATGCCGTTTATCAAAGGCATTCAGCTAAGAGAGAGCAGCAAGTCTTCATGAAAACGGCCAGAAACATGACAATACAAATTGGGGAAAAAAAGTAGGCAAAGAAACTGCATACCTGAACAACATCAGTAATATACTTCAATTTACTGTCCAAATCAGATAAAGTCTAAAAAGAAACATAAAATAAAATAGTTTAACTGTTAGAGTTGTTAAAAATTGAGAACTCAAGATTTTACCCCTTTAGACAAAAAATAAAGCAAGCAACAGCATCAATCTTTTTCCTGTTAGAAGCTTAATAAAAGCCATTCTTCCATAAGTTGGATGATGTGTGTTTTAAGTTCCTAAATTTCTAAATACCTACACTGACTGTTTTCTGGGTTTTACTGCTGAAAAAAAGAGTTATGTAAGTCACTTCAAAGAAGGACAAAACAGCCTGACTGCTATAAATGTGTGACAGAATAATAATAAAAAAAAAAATCTTCAGGATGCATAAATCCATTCTTATTTCATAAAGATAAGAGGATTTGTTAAGGATGAGGCTTCTCTTACACAAAAGAACCATGGTGATGCTAATATCAATCAGGCTGTAAGCCAAAAGTTGAACAAAACTTTGTGCAGCTCATTAATTTCTATCGTACGCAATTCTGTTAATTTCACTTAACAGATGATGTAAATTAAAAAGGTTTCTAAGCTCATGTACAACAAAGATGAATACTATTTATTTTCTTCTTCATCTCTTGAAAGAAATTTAAAAAGCACAGAAAGACACATAAAAATGCAATACCTGAAACACCAAGCACAACTTATGTCGAGACAGTTTGTTCTGGATGACAGAAAAAAGCTTTGCCAGTGGTTTGAGAAAGCTTGTAGGGTTTGAACAATGCCTTAGCAAGTTCTGCACTGTCTCCAGAATGTCAATCTCTGTACCCTAAAAGAGACAGATAACTGTCAATAAATAGTGAAACCTCACAAGATTATTTCAATTCCTTAGGAAATATTTCAAGACACAGTGAACTTAACCACTTCGCTATATTTCAATTATACTGAACCATAACAAAGAATTAGGAGGACATACTCAGTGATAGCAATCATCAAATCTCTTAGAAGCACTTGCAACCTTTCAATTAGACACAAGCACAGTGAGAGAGTGACATCACGACGAAGACTTCTTTTTCGTGTCTTTCCTCGAATGACTCAAAGGTCAAGAGAACTAATAGAGCTTTGAAAAGTAGTCTTGCTTTAACCTGTGAAACGAGCATTAACAGCACCATATACTTGTACGATCTCTGTGAATGGAAATCATATAAGGTCCCATAATGATTCACAGCTTTAAAAACCAAGAATCCTCTGTGAACGATTAAATGACCACTTGCAAAGCAGAAGCTACAGGTTGCTGCTCAGCAGTTCTTTCTGCAAACCTAAAATCTCTCATTGAGCAACTGCATGTCTTTTAAGAAAAACATGACCCAAGGCTTGATCCAAGGGTTCAGGCAATCAATCTGAACAATCAACAGATTCATTCATTGTAGATGGGACTGTATTTCTGAAAACAAGGTTCCGCAGTGAGAGAAACCCAGACAAAACAGCCTACCAATATCGTCAGTGTCTGATTTATTTAACAGTTTACAAAAGCCGAAGCCATGGACAGCTCCGCTTCCTTCACCTGCAGCCCATATGCATTGTATGCCTGAGGAATTTAGGATTTTAGAGAAGTTTCCATTCTGAGCTACACTTGTGTACCCACAGATAGATTCCTTCAGAGTGAAAGGAGAACAGAATGGAAGCAGGAGATACGGGAGCATGTTAATAGCACTGTGTAACATTTGCCTTTCATCCTGCAACAGACCAGTGTAGTGCTGCCCTTTACAGAGCACGTACAACATACTCAAACATATGTATTCATATTGCTGTCCAGGTTGCTGTGGCTTTAGACTTGGGGTGCGTAAAATTCACAGTGAAGAAGAGTATTCATTTCAAACACTGCAAGGAATTTGGTGGATTGACTACAGTGGCAAAGGAGGTAAAGACTGCATTAAAAACTTCTGCAGACCTTCCCGCGAAAGGCAGAACAGAGTCAGCCTGGGCACTGGCATCCCTGCAAAGTATCCAGTGACTTGCACACATCAATGCACAATGGCACAGCATTCTGAGCTGACTACAAACACATGAAGACTTGATTTCAGCCTAATCACAACAAATGGCACGTAATCAATAAGATTTTTAACTGCATCTTAAACAAAAATCCTTTATTAAAAGAAAAACTTCAGTTTAATGCGGGGGGGAAGTAATTTCTACCTACCTGCTCCATGTTACTCTGATAAAGGAAAGGGAGAAGAAGGCTCACAAGCACTGAATTCTGACTCTTTTCTTGTATAAATTTGCTGATCCTGCACAATGAGACAAAGTAATTTTCTATTTTATATCAATCCAATCACCAGTATAGTGCAAAGAACTCATTCGGCACTACCGCCATATCACAGGGCTTTGTCAGTCCATCCAGGCTAATAGAGCATAACCACCAAAATCATGGTATCAGCCCAAGTATTCAGTTCCACACGACTGCAGGCATTTCTGTACCTTTTCCAACCCCCAAGAGGCATTGTTTCGGAGTACCAGCAACAGAAACAGCTAGAATCAATTTCTGAGAAGTTTTCATCTCAGTTATCAGCAACTTGCAAGTCAATGACAGATCCAGGTATTTTTAACTAAATTTAAATAGTTTTGAGACGTGATGTTTTTTAATTTGGAACGTATTATTACCTCTTTCTTCCTCCCTCCTTCCAACTTTTTAACTGTTTTGAGCTCTAAAGAATCACTTACTTGGAAAGTATACTCAGCTCTTTGCTAACTTGAGCTCTATACTTCTTCTTTTTCACTTTCTCCATACTTAACATTGATTTGCTGAAGTACTGAAGTATGGCAGGAACATGAGGCAGAACCAAGCGGCAACCTAGGCTGAGGGTCTCTGTAAAAGATTTCATCAGCAGAAGAAAAAAAAAAAAAAAAATATCAGTGGGAGCTATGAATGTGCAGGTCAGCTGGCTGCTGGGAACGTGCACTGGGACTTGCTGAGACCAAGTCTTAACAAGTTTGAGCTGGGACCAAAGAAAAGAATACACAGAGAATAAAAGCCCTCCTCACAGATTTCAGGAAGAGCCCCGGGAAGTGTGAGCTTGTCAAAGGTACCAAGAACACTCCTCAAAGGTAGTAACTGTCTCCTAAAATGGTTGGAGCATTTATAGATGGAGTTTTCTTCATTCTACCACTGACCAGAAATAAATGCTCTCCTTTCTACCACCTTTGAGTGTTACAGATGAGGTGACAGATGGCTTCACAGCATCAAACACAGCACATCATCATTCCTGCCTACTACCTCTCAAAGATAAAAGGAATCGATGGTAGGTCTTTCTTGTCAGGGAGCACAGACTAAACATCAAAGTGATACACAACCACACACATACGTAGGCCTTTATATAAAACTTGATGTTAGGCTCAGAATCAAGTCAGTAATGCAGTTCTTGAAGTTATCATATCTGTGAAAGCTTTACAGACTTTTAAAAGAGGTCGACATCACAACCATTTTCCTTCTTCATAAGGAATTTCTCTATGCTCAGGACCCTGACACTCATATGTGGATTTCACCAGTCATTAGACAAGCAGGACTTTTCAATTCTTGCGTATGCCAAGACAAATTTGTACATCAACATTTCCATCTCCACTGGGAGGTCTCCTTCCCCAGTATTCTCAGCCAGTGCAAAGACAACCTTATCATAATCTAATACCTCCATCCAAAGCACCCAAGAGGTCTCTCACAACTCTTATGCAGGCATACCTCCTGTCATGTCTCCAGTGACTGTGACAACACAGTCAGTCACGCTCAAACTGGAAACCTGCTCCGTGGGTTCAAAGTCTGGGCTGTTGAGAAGACTATCAGCTATGTCCATCACAAGACTGGATGTGGCCTCAGACAGATTCTTGGCTGACAGCACAGCAAAGACATTTGACAGTATATCACACTCTGGGTGATCTGGCTGCTGCTTGGCCAGCAAGGGGAAATACCTGAGAGAAAGATTATAAAAAAGGTTGGCTGTAAATTTTAAGTTCTGAATTTTATAATTCTTTTGTGCAAAAAGTCACACAAAAAGATAATAATTGTCTTCTTCAAACAAGGAAAAAAAACACACCAAAAAAAAAAAAATCACAGAATGAGTGTGTCGTGAAAAACAGAACAAATGGAGATTGAGAGGTCATCAAGTTCCTTTTCCTGCTTCAAGATAGCATCATATAAACCTAACCCTTTCTCCACAGATGTTTTTCCAAGTCTCCTGTTAGTCCGTTTCTAACATAATGATTCAATGCCATTATTTACAGAAGTTTGTATGTAAGCTCTTCATACCTACAAATGACATGTCCTAAAACAGATACTGGATACTTCAGCAAAGGAAAAGCAGTAAGTCTGTGGAAGACACAAAAATCTCTCAAGACAGCTGAGCTGGAACTTGTCATAATGTCTGCATCAAAAAAAGCTCTCTCACAATATTCAGTATCAGAATCTTAGTCATAGATTCTGTGCTGAAGCTGCTCACATTCTTTCATAAAATAGAAAGAAATAGGGAATTAAAAAAAAAATGAATGAAATAATATATTGTAAAATTGACTAAGAAGTCAAGATACAGACATATTCTAAGAAGTCAGCCCTCTTCCTCACCCATCAGCTTAGTTTGGGCTACATATGTACTTAGTTGTTTACATATGGGAAAAGCAGACCACTGAAAAGAGAGTAATTGCATAAACTGGAAAGCTTCCCACTGCATCTGGACTGCTATCAAAAGAATAACAGTCTAATGGAAAAAGAAAATACGAGTTCTGACACAAATATTCATAACTTGTTACTGTGCTCTTTTTACTATGAATTTTGCGTACTCAGAAGTACTTATGCTTCTTTGTGAAGCAAACACTTACCTGGGATTCTTACTCCAGGTGTGAATGAGTTTGAGCAGAAAAGTTGGAGAATACTGACTCTCTGAACCCAATCTGCAGACCTAAGGGAGGTAAAAATCAGATACCAATGCAACATGAGTAGGTAAAGCCACTTAAAAACCTCACCTCTAACAAAGACCTCACTAGGATCTATAGTTTACCTTTTCTTAGAAAGTAATATCATAATTTTTCCATCTTCCTCAATATTTGTGAAATCACTCTTAGATTATCTTACTCCCATTTATACACAATTCCAGCTACCATTTTTGCCCTCCCCTTGAAACTGACTCCCCATGGAGCCTCACTTTTGCTGCAGAGACCTAGCAACCTCCCCCAGACACACCTATGAGATCTCAAGTGCAATATCCAAGACTCACTTCTCCCATGCTTCCTATGCCCTGGCCTCAGCACCTGCCATTCCAGCATCTGCTCTACCTCTCCACGGCCTTGCTGCTATAAAAGCATCTTCTCTGCTCAGGCAGAGCCTTGAGCACTGCACCACACCCCAGGAATAGGATCTCCTAACAGGGTTTTTTGTTCAAAACCAACTCCGCGCCGCCCCCCCCGCCCAAAGGGTTGCCCAGCCTAAGCCCCACACAGCAGCTGCTGCTCCTTCACATGACTGGGCACAGGCAAAAGAGACCCAGTGCACAGGTTTGGCTCCCTCCTCTCTGCCACTACACAACCCAACAGACTGCATACGTGTCACACAGCTGGGTTTCCACCCTGACTTCAGCTCAACTGTCAGCCGGACACCGTTAGTGAACACAAAGGCTGGGGAGGCAATAGCCAGGATAATGCATGTTGGGTTTGGACTAGCTCAGTTTGGGCATAACAGAAAAGAAAGTCATAGCCAGTTGTCTTAGAAAACTTCTTCTCCTTCCCCCAAAGCTGGTAGTTTATGTTCTGCATAAAACAGAGCTTTTCTGAACAACGAGCATACAATGAAGAGTAAACCGTTAATCCAATTCTGCAGGAATGCTGATGTGTAGGCTAAGGATATCGAGCCTCTGCAGCAATCTCCTGGGATATGAAGAGCAGCAAACTCCAGTTCCAAGAACATTAGGCTTAAAATAACTTTCCCTCTCCATGAGTTTGTACACACCTCAGTTCCATAGCCTTAAAAAAGGAAAGCATACAAGCGTAACGATTTTTCTGCAAAAACCAACTCTTGATGGAGTTCACTGGTAGAGGGTCCCTCTAGAGGGAGCTACTGGATCGTACTACCATCAAAGCTCCAAAAACAGCCCTCTATCATTAAACCAGTATTATTCTGCTTCCCTGAACCATCCAAGTAAAAAGTCTGCTTCTATAGCTAAAGAACCAAGAAATAGCATCCATTTTATTCAGATAAATTAATTGGTACCTTATCTTGTGACTTGATTATTCCAGAGCTAATAAGACATAAGTCAAGAAACTGGCCTTGCACAGACATATCAGACTGCCAGAATCTGTCTGGGGCCACGTCCAATCATGTGACGGACATCGCTGACAGTGCAACTGTAGTCCTCTGCATGGTACATATTACACACAAGCCGTTTGGAAGAACACGAAATGCTTACCTGAGGCCATACCACTGCATGGAAAACTGCATCAATCTCTTCCACACTAAAGCTGTAGGTCTCATGATCAGAAAAAAACCCTGCCACAAGCTTGAGTCCAAGACGTCTTAAATTCTTCAATGGATTAATCAACCTAGGTTGGACCTGTAAAAACAAAACAAAACTACCCAGTAAGACCTCTGCAGAAGAACTAACTACATGCTCTGAAATTAAATACAGCCATTCACTGACCACAGATACAACTTTTGCTGGAACCATCACAAGGTTCTTCTGTTTTCTCCTGTAACTTGTTCACAGTCGCAATCTACCTCTCACAACCGACCTAAATTTTTCTAATAGGTGCCTGTTCCTGCACTGAGTCAGTTACACAGGACTCCTTCAGCTCATAAAAATCCATGCTGCCAGGTTTGTAGTATCTGTCCTTTTTGGACAAAACACAGAAAACTACACCAGCTACATTTCCAGCCCTGATGCTTACATAATTCTGTTTTACACAGGAAAGGGCTCAAATCAGCTCTTAAAAGTGAAGTTGTACTTTGCACAAGATCTACTGGGAAGAAATCAATGGACAAGGAGAAGGGGAAGGAACAGAGGAGGCAAGAATGTGAATCGCCACCTCCAGTAGTGCGGGGAGAAAGTATACCGTTTGGTTACAGGAGGATGCTTCCTGTACCCATTTTAGTGGTTACATTCCACAGCCTTTCTTAGGGAAAACATTTCAGTAAGGAAATCAGCCACACAGATAATCATGGTTATTCATGCACTGCTGCATTTTGACTCTTCTCCCCGAGGTTACTCAAGTAACCTTACCCAACCTAAATAATTTCCATACTGAGTAATGCAGCTCACAGCATGAACACAAGAGGTAGCTCCACAGTGCACAGGCACTGAACTCCAGTCTCAGAAACAACAGAGCCACATCAGAGCAAATAAAAGCCACTGTCAGAGACTGCAACCACGTCTTGGGTTCCTCAGGGTCTCCAGCACATATCACAACCCACCACACAGAATAACCACTTGTATCTCTTGTATTCAAAAGCAGCTTTGGTGTCAAAGCCTCACTGAAAGACATCACAATTTTTTTTTTTTTTATGTACCTATGGACTTCTAAAGACATTACCCTCTACCATGCAATATACTTCTATGCTCCCTTTGCACCATAAATCACAGGTGAAAAGACAGAGGAGATGGTGGAAAAGGAACCAGACATACTATTGCCCAGGACCTCTCAAGCTGTGCTGAATGTCTAATCGTGTGCAATCAGCTTCCAGGCAGCAAATGAGCTGCTTGAAGGGCCATGAAAGCACAAACCAGGCTTCTATTGTTAATGGTGACCCCCAAGCAAAATAATTTTGCGTCTTCCACTGGTCAGTTGCCATAAAAGCAGTCCTTTGAGATCAAGTCTTTGAGAGGACGAAGAAACTCAATACTGAAAACAATCAGTAGGAAATGGTGAATGAGTAACTTGGCTTAAAACAGTCAAAGTTGGTGTTTAACTCCCCAGGCAGTATCAGCTTGCAATAAATTACTCTCAAATTCCAAGAATGTCTTCTAATCATTAACCCAGTTAAACGGATTTCTCACACTCTTCCTTGAGCTTTTAACATCTCACAGGCTAATGAAGTGCTAAATTAAGTTCAGACAAATGACAGTCTGTCACTCTGCACATCACACAACGATGACAGGATTACTGTAGTAACCCTAGCAAAATACGACTATCCCAGCAATGAATGAAGCAGCTTTTAAAACCCTTTTCCAAGTTTAAACCATGTAGACACAAGCAATCCATTGCTTAAGTTAGACTGTGGGATGTTGCTGTCCTAAAATTTGCTCATCCCCTTCATAAATGAAGACAATTATAATGTTCTGTGCAGCCTGCAGGCAGCTATGGGACCTTGGATGTCACCTGACTGCAAGGGCTTGCTTTGTTCGATAGATTGTTTTCAAGGCAAGTTCTAACCTCAAATGCTTACAGTCAGGTCTTGGCAAGAACACACGGTGACAAAACATTCATTACCTAACACCACTTGCTCAGTCTATCATAATATAATTGCTTTCAACACACCACTTGCCCAGTCTATCATCTCATAATTCCTTTCAACACTGCAGTGATGATGATGACTGTGCAGTTTGCTTGTTTCGCACCTAATATATGACCAGGCTCTGCACGGGACCAGACTCAATGCTTCCTTTTCCTATTTGGATTGAAGCCTGGCAAAGGCACTGGTTTCAGAAAGAGAGAAAAGCCTGGCTCAGTGTCACAGCTTCCAAACAGCTGGCAACAGAGCCCCTGAGCTAGCTGGGCTAGAGCTCAGTGATCTCCGTGCTGCTCTCCTGGGCACAGGGCAGCAGTATGCCAACATGCCCCGTCTTTAAAGCCAATGTTTAACAGAATGTTTTCCTCACCTGACCCTTTCGGCATGTACAGCCATTGCACAGCAAGTGGAAAAAAAAAAAAAAAGAAACATTTGGAGTGCTCTGCAGATACCTGGCTGAGACCCAAATTGTGACACTGAGCTTAGCATGACTACTCCTGATACAGGAGCTGAACATGCTTCTAGCGTGCTGAAAACATGGCTAATAGCCATGTTCTCCCTGTGTCCCTTCACAGGAGACAATCACTGTAGATAATCACTGACCATCCACAATGCTGAGCTTCTCCGGCGTCTAGCACTGCAACAAAACACCTCAAGTTTTGCTCTGAAGTCCTCTAGGCAAGGAACTTTAAATCCTCTCTTTCCCCTGCTCAAATGTTTTATCCTTGCAGCCAAGAAATTACATCTTTAAGGCCAAGTTCAACTTCTAGCCCTAAGATCTTGTTACGAACTTACAACAACCATTTAGCACTCCCCGACACCCATCTCTCCACAGACCAGGCAGATAGCAATGCAGAGATCACCTCCAACTGTCTCTCCAGTAACTCAAACAAAAATTCCGTCTTCACTGCCTGAGCCCTCTAGCGCTTTCAGACAAATATCATTAGCCTCTATTTTGACAGACATCTAAGTGCTAAGTTTCACTCCATGCTGGCATTAAACATGTTTATGTGAAGCAGTGAAGGTGTGCATACATGTGCAAGCTAAGGTGAGGAGGAGGGCAAGGAATTTAATTTAAATGTGCATATTGTACCTTCTCTCTTTGCTGGAGGATGCAGGATACCACAGCCGTCATGCAAAGCAGAATCTGTAGAATTTCAGGCAGGTACTGATGGATCAAACATCCCATGTTTTTCAACACAACTTCAAGACTGTTCAAGAGGCTATGCTGACGCCCAAGAGGCAGGACTTTAGCTAAATCCAGCTCTGACATACTTTGAAGCACTGCAATGTGGCAAGGCCCTGTGATAGGCAAAGGGACAGCAACTTATGTAGAAAAGCAGTATGAAGATACCCACTACCGAAAAATAATTTAAAATGTAAAACAGTACAATCTGGCCCTAAATTACACATCCTCACATTCAGCTTTTTAAATAACGACAGCTCTGGGTCTCCAGCTCTCTGTGACACTCAGACATCTCCCACTGCTGCACTATCAGAGCACTTTGCAACCTCTGTTCATTGCCATCATAGGTGGGCTAGCCTACAATACCAGTGATTGCTCATTCCTGCCCTGCTACAGCTTACTTGCACAGCTGTGTCAAGTTCATTCAGTATTTCTGACCTTGGACCTGTAAAACAGAGCAATCATGCTTTATACAGAAAAGCTCAGGGGAATCCCAGTCTTCACCTAAAGTTTACTTTCATCCTTCCAAGACACTGTTAGAGACAAACTGAAGCACAAAACAGTACTAAGCATTATTTATCCTCCCACGTTTCTACCCATCAGGAAGTTCCATACCCTCAGGTTCCACTGCCTGTACCTACCATTACTGAATTGCTTCACAGCTTCAAAGAGTAGATCCAAGAACATCCGTATCTCTTCTGGCAGTGAGCCGGCAAGAAATCGCAGAACGATTGACATGCGAGTGCCTGCTGAAGACTTGCCCTGTGTTTTGCTTCCTGTTTTGTTTCTCATTCTACCATAGAGAATTCTTCAAGAGCCAAAAAGAGGTTGCATTAGCTTTCAGCAAGCAATCTGTTTTCCAGCCTCTTATTCTGCAGGAGACCCTCCACTTAAAAATATTCTCTAGTGAGAACAAGCTGAGTGGAAGTCCCCCCTTCAAGGTCTCCACTGAATTACTACACATTGCCCAAAACCACTCTGCTGAAAGACACACTTCTGCTACTACAATGGAAGCTTTGCTGGAGACTTCAGGTATAAAAGTAGTTATTTGCACGATAACTTGCATCACTGGATCTTAATAAAAATAAGTGGCAATACTCAGTGAACTGAAATGTTCTCACAGTTCTCTGTTAGACTTAGCAGAAACAGTATTTACCAAAAGGCTGTTTTTAAAGAAAACTCCATTTGCATAACATAAACATGTTAATAAAGAAACCATACAGAATACGACAAATTAAGTCATCAAACTATACCATTAATGACAGGTTTATCTCAATTGTTTTAAATGAGAAGCAGCAGCGTTACATCTCTGCTCATGGTACTTTGACATGAAACTTTTAAACCCACACTTCATGACACACCTCATAAGAACAGGGATGAGATCTGGCCGATGCTCCGTTTTGACTACTGCAGTCTCCTCAGAAATACTGAAATGGACTATTTCTTCTTTAAAACTCTTGTCGTCCAGTAGCCTTTGCAAGTTCTCCCTGAGAGTAATAAACATTATTTGAGGGCAGGGAGTGGTTATAAAAATAACGAGACACAAAACACACATGCTTCTGTATCTAATTACCTACATTAAAGTACTATGTTCCCACCCTTTTATAAAACAAATATTTAAAAAGTCACCAAGTGCAAGGTAATTATGTAGGGAAGTAACCCCTGGACACAATCTGAAGGGATTATGCACCCACAAACTAGTTTTATGTTGTCACTTTCTCTGGGTAGTTATAAATCATGAGTACAAAAGATCTCTTTAAAAATGACGCAACTAAGAAGCACGCACTATTCTGGGACAGACTGTTGCCATTCTCCTGTAAATAAGAGAGAGACTAACCAACCTCAAGACCTCATATCCTGTTTTAGACAGGAAACACACAACTGGCTAAAATTAAAATTTATACATACCTCATGGACAAATACAAGAAAGGCTCTCTCTGTGAGACAACCGACCCCAAGCAGGGCTCTGATATGACAGCAAGCTCATCCACAGATGCAACAGTAATATAAAAGCTTTTACCTGTATGGCAGTAGATGAGGATGCTTGTATGTCATTATACAGTCAAGAGCTATTCTCTGTACATTCTGGTCTTGATGGGACAGTAACTGCAAACGACAAAAGAAAGAAAATTAGTCCCTACCTAGAAGACAGAAGCACTTACTGAAAACAGTGATACAACCCAAAGGCTCTGAGCTCAAGCAAGTTTTCAACTGCTTTGCCAAAATGAAAACAGAATGTATGTGCTGCCTGTATAAAGCCAAGATGCAAGTACAAAACTGTCACTCATAAAAAGCAGACATGGTTGCTGGTAGTTCATATATACTTTTCCCCTCATCTACATAGGATAGTCCTAATACTTGGTTTTTCATAATTGTCTTTTGGACCACTGTCAGTTTGTGTTTTCAACCTCCAAAACCAGTTACCAGTTGTGTATTTGCAAAGACTGGATTAAAAGGCAGACTACCCAAACAACGCCAAGACACCTGTATTTCTTTCCTGTGACAAACACAAAATACTCGTAAGACTTGATATGCAAAGTCTCACTGAGATTTACCCTCTCTTGAAGATGACTCTCCTCATAATGCAGGCACTAAGAAATACATATAATTTCCCCAAGCAGCATCGTTATCAGTTCTTCAGTCTCCTACCAAGTACCACAGGCTAGAATCATCAAAAGTCACTTCACCATGACATCTCTATGCCAGATGGACACACCAACCATGACAATACATATTAAAGACACAGAAATGGTGAACAGTAAGTGATGAAGTAATCTCACTTATGTCAGGCTGTTCTTCTCACACCCTTTTGACCCGTACACATCTGCTCGATAATTTCCTAAGAATATAGGCAAGCAAACACATGAACCAACTCTTTTCCTAAGCAAAACTCTGAAGTGGACTAAAAAAAAGCAGATGTTCATTAGAGATTCTTAGATTTGGGAACTAATGAATGGACCTTCCAAATCCCACACCAGGTGCCAGGTGAAACCCAGGGAACTAACAGGTTCGTACCATTTAATACAGTTGTACAGCCCATGGACTGCAGTCTCGGAGAACACAAATTGGGAACAATTAGAGCAAATCCCAATGATCTGAATAAATCCACAGATTGAAACCAACAAAACCCAGAAAAATGAATAAATTGCTCTTTTAAGGAGTGTAGGATAAAGACTTGGAATCCTTCTTCATAGTCATATTTTTGACAATTCCTTCAGGGAAATCCTTCAAAAAGGAATCACACTAAACTGAATATTCTTCAAGAAGAAATTGTTTTCTTTTATTGATGCAAAATGATCTGTAGTTCACAATAACCATATTCTTTGTAGACACAACACTGTAGGATGAGGACAAAACTCTTTAGGTCTTTGCCAAGCTTTGGATTCAAAATCCTTTTCCAGATCCTGCTGCACAAATGGATCAGACCTCCTCTACAGACACCTCGCCACCTTTCCCAAGACCACTACTTGTCTGCTGCCAGATCTGTTTGCATGAGCCACTCCCGGCAAACTAAGCCAGGTATCTCAAGCAGGTCTTTAGTAAAGGGGCTTATTTAAAGTGAAGCCTGCTAGGAAGCCCTCTCAAGGACACCTCCTTTTATGGCTGATTCATAAAATGACAGGTTTTTGTAGTCTGAAACACTGCATTCAAATAAGAATGAGTTCATTTATTAGCAGTAATTCTAAAAGCCAGCAAATAGTATCACCTGGGTGTATAGTGCATTCAACTTCTGCTCCAGATACAATGCACGAGGATTTGAGAACTTAGAGAAAACTTGTAAGTGGGCTATTAGCTGCCTGTAAAACAAATCAGAACAATTATTTTTTAAAAGACCAGAAGAGACAATCCTGCGCTATAAACAAATGGGAAACTTTTACTAAAAATGATTAACAAGAAAGAAAAAACAAAACACAAGAGGATCCCAAGTTTACAGGCCTCCATTTCAGAGACACAGGAAGAGATAGCCTGTTCCCTCTCCTAAGCAGATCCTTCCAGATGTCATTTCACTGCACAGAGAAGGCTGTTTTCTCACTAGCACTAGATGGGCTTAATTTTTTATGAGAAAGGAATATAAACAGTCAGGATGCAGCTTACTTTTCTCTGCCAGTCCAGCCTGGAACACCAAACGGGTGAATTTACAGCTTTATTTATTCACTTGTCCTTAACTGGTGCCCATTTCTCTCCTATCAACATGAAGGGCTGCATTTAGACTGTGGTGGACTTAGGGCAGGCTGCAAGCACAGATGGGAGTCAGTTCATCTAGAAGTGGCTGCATCCCCTCACATCTCCCCTACCTCCAGTTTGTGAGGAAGGGAGAGAGTTGACCAGGATAAGGAAGGTGTCAGATCTCCTCTACCACATGCACTGTGTCCTCATCCAGCTGCTCCCCCTGGTAGTTTACATTGAATTCTCCAAATATTTAGCTTGGCCACCCTCCTCCACGGCTGGGCTTAGCCAAAGGACGAGTGTGATGCCTTCTGGCAAACCCATGCCAAGCTGGGGCAGCTGTGGGTCCTCTGACTGCCTCAGACAGAACTCATGGGCCGCAGGGTGCAGCCCCATGAAGGCTCTCCCACCACAGCACAGGCCTGACTGCATGAACTATCCAGGACAAAGATGAAGAGAGGTCACTCCAGAAGTCATTAACACACCCCTAGTAAATCTTTTATGTCTTTGTTACTGCTACCAGGAACTAATGTTTCCACTTAAGTACATGGACATTTTGAGAAGGAGGTTGGGAAAAAAAAAAAAAAAATCCTGGACTGTCACTGTATTTTACCTGCTGCTAGTTCACAGACACAAATCAGAATCTGGGAACAAAACAAAACACGTATGACATCTGGGATTAAATGACAACTCATGTTACATATCAAATGCTCGTTGTGTTCTAACATGTAAGGTGACATTTTGAAGGTCTCTGTCATCACAAGGCCATCCTTTCCATAAAAAGTGACAAAATATAATCTCTGTGATGTATTTGTAATGGACATTTGACAACGGTCATCAAGGTAAAATTGTGGAGAATTCATGCAAAGAGTCACTTTCTCCATGTAGTCAGCACTGCAAACAATGACATTACAACAGCACGTAGCTTCTGTCTAAAATACCAGCAAATAAAAATCTTTGTCCCTCAGAAGACCAGGTCTAAGATTCACAACAGGTAGGCAATGGCCTAATATGAAAATACCTACATTAACAGTCTCATTTTTCAAAGTGTTTGGCAATGTCCATGGTTTACAGACAGATACACACAGAGAAGCCAGGAGAATGCAGGTACAACGGCCTCCAAAAACTTCAGAATGCCTTCAGAACACCACGTAATTTTTGCTTAAAGTAGCACAAACCATGGACTGTCAGCGGGTAATGAGACACTGAATAAACCTAGGCAGGGTCTTTGGATGTTTAGTACTGTGCAGGCAGAATGTCTGACTCTGAAGTGCAAGCAGTAGAAGAAAAAGGAATATACACAAAAGCAAAGATTTTTATCTCAACATGATCAGCTGAAATCTGCCTTTCTGTGAAAGCACCAGCAAGGGAAAACTAAAAATACTTACTTAGCAGCAGCTCTTCTTGATTTCTTTTTCGGAAGTCCTACCATAATCGGTTCCTCCTCTTCCTTTTCTTCTTCCTCCTCCTCATCCTCCATAGCAACATCATTCACCTCTTCACCAGGTATTTCTTTTGCTGCTACTGTACCACTAGTTTTCTTTCTAAGATCCTGAGATGGAGCCACTAATGAATCTGCTGGGTAGTACTCATTTCTGTGTTTAAAAAAAAAAAAAAAAGGAAGAAATTAAGCAGCGTAGCATGTTTCAGGGCAAGAACAACTAAAAACTCCACAATCCCCCATTCTCATTATTAATGGCACTGTGTCTTGGGACACTACATGGCTAAAAATTCCCAGACAAGCACATTACAGCAAGTATATGCTGCTTTGGCTACAAGTTGGAGAGATACAAGGCAGTGGCCAAATACACTAAAGGAGACTAGAGTGCCTGGTGGAGATGAGAAGAGACATGAATTGCTGAATTTCTAGAGGTCTGTAAAGAGGTTATGTGGAGAGCATGGGAGTTTTGTTTGCTGGAGATGGTAGGTGAATACTGAGCATGGCAGTGTGAGAATAAGTGCGGAAACTAACTACAGTATGGTTCAATTTTTTGAGGAAGGCAAGCAAAACATAGGTTTTCTAATCATAGAAAATCAATATCAGAAACCTTCCCATGCCCTGAGATCACACCTACCCCAAGTGCATCATACTATCTGATATGTGTATGCATGCAAGCACACCATTGCTCTCCCTCCAGGGGCAGGAAACTGAATCAGCCTCTAACAAAATCAGTATTTTCCCCATCTTGGTCTTTTGTGATTCCAAATTGAAATGTATTTTCAATTAAAAAAAAAAAAAGGAACTTTATTTCCACTGAAATCACTCCCTAATGGAGTAATGAGGCTGTGACAGTGGCAAGTCAATAAATGAGAGACTGAGCAGCGGAAACTTACTGCCGATTTTATTTCAGCCTGCTTCTTGTGTGATATTTCTGACAGAATCCACATTTCAATCAAAAGGTTATCTTAACTGGATACAGACATCTCATCAGCCACACATTCAGGAAATAAAGTCTGCAGCGAACTAGCCATAGTCTTCAAGCTCAGCAACACATTGCTTTCAGTGTGTCCTCTCAACTGTAAAAGAAATCTTATTTACCTAATAAATCTCAAAAGAAGTGGCGAAAGTTCCCTCGACCGAGGCTCCACTCTGTCTGGAAACTTATCCAGTGCTTTCCACAGTAGGAAACGGAAGTTTGTGTGATCCAGCCGTTCGCTGCAATCTGTTCTAGTCCTCAGCTGCTCCAGGAAGACAGTCCCCACTCCTCCTTCTGGCATCTTCTCGCTTTCTGTTTCGGCAATGCTTTCTTCCTGTTCATCTAGTTCATTTTGCAGGTCCATTTCTACAGAATGGATGAAGAAAATCTCTTTGGGTTACTTCATAATCACCAGTAGCAAAGGATCAGTCCCCCATTACAAAAGTAATACTTCTGGTGACATGTACCTGTTTAGACAACTGTATTTAACACTGACCTAGAAGGCCCGCATTGCTTAGCAAGTACTGTACTGACACATCCCTGATGCACCTCAATTAAGCTCTGTTCTCTTGAATAACAGAGAACTCCACAAACGGCTGCATGATCGTGGCTCTTATCTTGAAATCATAGATTGCATACACCCATAGGTAAACCTCAAGAGCACACCCAAGAAAGACACTGTTTGCAGGAATTCCACTGAATCTACAGAGCGGAAAGATGGTCAGCCTCATTATACTGTTTTTGTCATTGATCCTGATCAGTCTGGGCAGATCCAACCTTAAGCAGGGACGAAACTGCTGCATGCCTTCCCAAAACCCACAACTCCTTCCTGTAATGCAGGTGCCTCTTCTATCTACTTCTTGGTGTTTAGAACAGGACACACGCAGCTTTCTCCCAAGCCTCTCCATTCCTGCCCTGGACATAATGCTGGTAGTCAAGAGCCATCGTTATGAATTCCCCCATCACATGTAAATTTAGGGCATATAAAAACACCGTCATGTCATTCACAATTAGCTGGGTCACTGTCATAATAACATTTAGGAGCTGTGACTTACCGGCATAGGTAGCAGCCCTCTCCAAGTGTTCATATAAGACCTTCCAGAACTGTTTATTCTCCATTTCCTTTGCATGAGAGCTAACAAAGGAAGAACAGCATGAAATCAAAAGGAAAACAATAAAAGCCATGTGTCACTCAGCAAGTTAACAAGAGGCTTTGATCACTGCTTTAATGTGGGTGTCCGAAGACAGGACATCTGCATGATACAGCTGTAGCGCTTCCTTGCCTTTACTCATGGATCCCAAACGTCAAGTGTTATTAAAATAATCTGGTTGTATCTCATGACTTCAAATGAACTCAAATTGAGTAAAAATGTTCTTAAGCTTTCTACTGACTTTTGTACAGTAAAATCATATAGAATCAAAGGAAGAATTAGCATGGACTTATCTTTTGAAGAGCTGGTTTAATTTTTTTTATTAATTCCCTAGTTTGAAGGGGAAAAATCCCATCCTTTTAAATCATACAACACAGGGGAAAAAACAGGAAGATAAAGTCACGCTGAAAGCAGACACTGATTTCAGTATTTAGCTCAGCTGTCACCACGGTAAGTCTCCCCTACTCTGTAGTAGGATTTAGAGGTTTTCCAGTATGAACAGAAAAGAGACAGGGAAAGTGAGAGGGGCTTCTTGCTCCTTTAATAATTTTTGAAACACTAATCAAATCCTGCTACCTTTGACTCAAAACTCTGATGCTATTTGACTATATTTGTTTCAAGTTCCCTTTAATAGTAAGAAAAATCAGAAACTAAGTTAAAAAGTAAAAGTATACACAGGTTACGATTTGAGAGATCAAATTCATTTCAGAAGATTTCATATGAAGGGTGGACATTTTTACATCCTCTTTTGTTCACCAAACAATGGAAGGAAATGTTCTGTGAGACAACCATGGATTGCAGCATCCAACCACGGATTGCAGCATCCAACCACATATACTCACGTTATGAGTTCAATTACAGGATCCCAGAGAGGGCTGAAGTTAATATAAAGCATTCCCAGTAAATACCGAAGAGGCACCTAGAATGACATACAATACAATCTTGTTGAGATGCAAAAAAACCCAACAAAGGCCAACCAACCTCCTCTAACTTTTCTTCCTCTCAAAGAGGAAACTTTGATCAAAGAAGTTCTCAGAAGTACTACAAGTAATGAAGCAAGTCACACACATCATCATTCCTTCTCTCCAAGCTGCATGACAAGATCTAGAGTCCATTTCCTGTAAGCTGCACTGAGATCTAGTCACCATACCTACACACCATGAATGTGCAAAAGCCAGTTCAGCAAAGCAGATGATCTGGATTGCCTGACTCCCTCTTGAACTTCAGGGATGTCATAGAAGCATTAGGGACCTCGAAAAAGGAAAGTTTGTCCTAAGGAGTCTTCATTGCACTAGGCCTAGAAGCATGTCCTCTGGACTGGTTCCTTGATGACCAACATGCATTATGACTGACTTACAACCCTTCCTAACAGGAGCTTACAAGTCAAGGTAAAAAAATCATACAGGTAGAGCAACAGCCAGAAAAAAAATAATAATAATAAAAAAAACCTGGCCCACCAAATCTAAGAACTCTGTGCTAGTTTTGGCTGGGGTAGAGTTAATTTTCTTCACAGTAGTAGCTGGTATGAGACTGGGTTTTGGATTTGTGCTGGAAAAACTGTTGATAATTTAGGGGTGTTTTTGTTATTGCTGAGCAGTGCTCACACAGAGTCAAGGCTTTTTCTGCTGCTTTCTCTACCCCACCAGTGAGTAGGCTGGGGGTGCACACGTTGGGAGGGGGCACAGCTGGGACAGCTGACCGAAGGGATATTCCATACACTGTATGATGTCATGCTCAGCAATATAAAGCTGGGGGAAGAAGAAGGAAGGCAGGGGGACATTCAGAGTGGTGGCATTTGTCTTCCTAAGTAACAGTTATGTGTGAGCCCTGCTTTTCTGGAGATAGCTGACAAATGGGAAGCACTGAATGAATTCCTTGTTTTGCTCTGCTTGCATGCATGGCTTTTGCTTTACCTACTGAACTGTCTGTAACTCAGCCTATGAATTTTCTCACCTTTACCCTTCCAATTCTCTCCCTCATCCCACCAGAGGGGGAGTGAGTGAGAGGCTGTGTGGGACTTAGTTGCCAGCTGGGGTTAAACCACAACAATCATTTAACTAGTAAAATAGTGAAACTTTTGACATCTAGAAAGTATGGTCCCCTTTAGCTCAGCAGCAGAGGAGATTCAACACAGGCATACAAGATTTTAATCCTTCAGCAAGACCCAGAAGCTAGGCTTTAATGGCCAATGCAAGTCCTACCAATGTTCAACCACACTGATGGTATGGTGAGGTCATGATTTAAAATTTGCTCATGACTCACTTCTCCACAGAATCATTTAACTTCCCTTCCATGACATCAAAATCCGATTAATCTGGCTGTAGACCACTTATCTAGATACCACTGTTGTTCTACTAAATATTCAAGAGAACACAATAGTCCCAAGAACAATGGAAGCTGTGATGCCTACTATCAAGTTTACTAAAACCTAATCTAGGAACTAATTGATTTTTTGATGAACTCTTATTAAAATCTCTGCAATCCATGTGATGGAGTAAGAATGTTCTTTTGGATTAAAGCAATGTGACAATGGCTTTTCAACAGTAACTACTCACCTCCTGCAAAGATCCACTTGGTATTGCGGCCTGCACTATATCACATCTTAGTTTCCTCAAATAGAGAAGTTTCTCTCTGTAATCATTCACTGTTGCCGGCACAAGTTCTGCTTGGAGCAATATGGCAAATACTGGCTGGAGTTCCCCTGTGCCATCACCCTGAACAAACAAGTGACGTGCATTTTGTTAGAGTATCCTTTTCTCATTGAAAGGTATTTCAACAAAACTACACAGAGCCCCTGTCATTTTGGACCAAAGAACAAAGTCAAGGGACTTGCTCTGGTTTCCATCACCTAGGTATCAAAACTGACACATCTGAAAACATCAGGAGGCAGGGGAACAAAGAAATAAAAGTGGAATGTGAAAGCAAAAAAGCAGAGGACAACCTCTACCAGACACATGCTTTGTTTCTGCAAAGTGGAAAACAGTTCACACAAAACTTTTAAATGTTAAACTAAGTTTTCAGCCTACCTCAATCTGTGTAGAAGGTGGATTCTCAAAATGGTTTAGAATACGAACAGTCAATAGCCGGACCTATCCAAAGCAGAAACTTGTCAGAAGCACGCAGGAGAATGCACGCTACATAGGCAGACACACACACATCTACACAGAGGTTAATGTTTTGCACAGGAGGCTGATTTCACTAGGTTCCTTCCAGAGCTGAGAAAGAGATGAGCTCCTGTAGTCTAGCAGCAATTTAAAATGAATACATTAAGCTCTTGCTCTGATTCACCTCTAGGGAAGAGGCAAGCCTCACAGGGCTAAATGTTAACCTCTGTTAACTCATGCCCCATGGCAGCCTCTTTAAAACAGACACAGTCCTAAACAAATACTATGGAAGTAATAGCTTTACACAGCCTCACGTTTCTCCTTCCAGCCTTTGTAATGTAACTCAGTTTACTTAAGTTACATTTTTAAAATACAAATTATCTTGCACGTGCTCAAAATAACCAGAGTACCTTGGAAACACCAGTGGAAATATTAGGATGCAACTTCTCAAACAAGTCCATTAGGTTCCCTTGGGAAAGGGGTTCCTGGCAGCCACACAATGCCAACCTTGTGTAATAGAGATCAGCCAACAACAAAGCAGAGGAGTCTGAAGGAAAAGTGCTAAAACAAGAGTGTGTTATTAGTATACAGGGAGCACTACAACAATACAGATATTTGAAAATAAGGCAGTAGTGATGACAACAATATTAGAAAATTCCACATGACTTCAGACTCTGCTGGCACCAGCAGGCCAGTGAAGCCAGACTTCACCAGCATGCTGGCTTGTATCTTCAAAGCCCACTTATCTATGACAGCCCAAGAGGCATGGGATTCCTCCTTTGTACCAATCAGGCCTGTCAAGCTGCGGCTCAAAAACTTGACTCACGCACACAGAGCTGTATAAAACACATCTGCATAGGTCAGACAAGGGCTACTGCTATTGTCCAGGTGTTGATCAACTTCAACAAAAAAAGAAACCAGGCTTAGGTGAGAGACCAGCAATCCTGCCTGCTCACACCCTCAGCCCAAAGCTGGCAGAAAAGCCCTAGACTAAAGCTCGTTGCCAAGACTTCGTGCTTGATCTAGGCAAGCTGCTTCATCTCCATCATGCCTCAGACACGGGCACCATGATTTCCTAACTGAACAGGATGTTTTGAAGCTCACGCCACCAAAGACTTGGGGATGCTCCAGCCCAACAGTGATAGGCGATTATAAATTCAGTATGATTTGCTGGCGAGAGATCAACAGTCTCCCTCAATCCCTCCAGCCACTCAGTTAGGTGTGCTAATTGCAAGTAGAAGAGAGTTACAATAAATAAAATGGAGCATACAAAACCTCCTCCCATTGTGAAGTAAGCACACATGGGTACGTAAGGACATGGTGGAATCCCAATGCTGCCAACAGACTGCAGAACACAACTTTCAACACAACTCAGAATGTGCTGTTCTTGTCGCTTTTGCCATTACAACGTAACACAGTCACTAAGCGTAGTGCTCCTAGGCAAAACTAGAATCACCACATTTGACACAGCACCCTGCAGCTGTCTAAGAAAGCTTCAGTTTTCAGAGAAAATGTCACTGAACAGGCACTACATCTACCTGGTTCTTTACAAACAGTGCCTACAACTGCTACCCTTATATAACCACAACAATGAAGCAACACGCCAGCCTAACAGAACAGGCAAGAAACAAAGAGGCATTTAACAAGCCCTTACATAAAGGCAAAGTTGACTCTCAGCCGTACCAAAGAGAATCACGAAGGACCACGGAGTTTACTTACGTCACCAAGCTCTTGACACGCTCCACAGGTAACAAACAGAGTATTTCAGAAGACTCCGCCAAACTAAGAAGGGTACTTACAGCTTGGCAGGCCACAAACAGGCTTCCTGGAGCAGAGAGAGAACAAGAACAGCCTGTATGTTTACCCAGCTCTCAATGACTTGTGTTTATATGGTGCTTGTCCATTCTGAAACAGCTAGAGTCACAGAAATAGGGTAACACTTAGATCCCAGAACCGGCACGTGTATTTTCTAACCATTATCATGACCCATTAAGGAAATTCTCCACTGGCTATCAAAGTAAGTGCCTACTCGAGTGAACCAGCATTGAATGCTGTGAGCAGCTCCCAGTTTGCATCTGTTTCCATCACACCCACATACGCAGAAAGCAGAGATCTGGAGCTAAGCACTGTTGCAGGTGTCTCAAGACAGCTCTATGCTATAAATCACACTCAGAAATGAAGAAATGCTGTCCAAACCGTTACGAATGCAGCAAAATAGAAGCAAAAATATATTTTGATGCTACCACACAGGTGCCTGTAAACTTTAGCACTTCAGCAATGCACTACTATGAGATCTTCAGAGCTGTCCCATGTTAATGAATGGAAGGTAGGTTTCTGAATTTTATTACCTTCCTAAACCTCTCAGCCTCCTTTAGAGATGGAGGGTTTGCCAGAAGCACAGGAGAACCAAAGCCCTTCCAGGCAGGAAAGGGCAATTCCTTTCCCCTGACAGTCCTAAGTTAGCAAGTAGGCTGTTTTGTAAAATAAAAAATTCCCCTCTCCTTTGTATCTTCTGAAGCAGAAGAAACACTGGTCCTAAACCAGGCAAACTGAATAAAGTTTTTAAAGGATGTAATTTTCTTACATGCTGCCAGCTGCCATGGAAAAGAAGAGGAAGTGAGCATTCATTTCCCTATTATTCCTTTGAAAACATCCCTCCATTCCAAGATGCTTAGTTTTCCAGGTGTGTACCAAACCCTGCTCACCTGTAACCTCTCTAAGAAGCTCCTCCAAGAGAGGAGAGGAAACAGCAAGTAACAGCAGGACAAAGCTTTCTGCATCTACAGTGTAAGGGCACAGGTTCCCAAACTGTAATCTACAAACCACTGGGTAGTGAGTGGTACTACCTAGATAGTGGCTCCCACCTCCCTACACACATACCTGTATGATCAACAGGGTAAGCACTTCCACACAGGCAGCTACCCCTGAACAGCTGGCAGGGGTAACTTGCTGTTGCTCTGCCCCAGTTCGCAAGCCAGCTTCCCCGCAGTCCGCAGCAACTGTAGAAATTCTAACACCCAGTTCTGGCACTTGCACTTTGCCTCAGGTGTCAGAGGCCAGGCAGGTCAAATAGGGAGCACAGGGATGAGGTTGGCTTGCACAGATAGTGAGAGGAGACTGAAGTCCTAGTACAAGGCGAAGGAATTCTAGAGATTATATAGCTAGAAAGAATGTTCAAGAATGAAGAAAGTGTTTGGGAGGAGGGTGAGGAAAATGAAGCAAAGAAGTGTAGGATGGGATAAGAGGAGGAAGGAGTGTAGGACTGAGGTTGCATTTGTTTTCTTTTCTTTTATGGGCAAAGGAAGAAATAGCAATGTGCCTCTTGCTCACACACAGAGCTGGTGCAGAGCTGCTACTACTGCCAGCAAAGATGTGATGCAAGAAAAGAAAGTCCGGGTAGTCCTTTTATAGAAAAAGTGCTTTGCCACTAAAATAATCATGACAGCATGCAAACCTTCAAACAGGATAGAAGGGCTAGATCAAAAAGGTCCATGCCTGACAAAGACTAGGGAAGAAAAAGCAGCAGAGCCAAGTGGTGATACATTTAGGAATATTAATAAAGGGATTACAAAGGTAAAAGGCCAGGCTCTAGACAAGCCCTTTCAAATCAAGGAACCTGAGGCATTCCAATACTTGCTTATACTTCGTCAAAAGACCAAATACTTGCGATACCCCTGAATAACAACTGCCCTGCCCAATGCAAGCTCGGTTAAAAACAATTTTTTTCTGATCAGAGAAGGAAGACAACCAGTGACAACCCATGCCTGGAGGAAAGATGCAGCATTTTAGAATAGGTGCTGTCACTTAGGTCAGAGATGGTAACGTCCCAAACTCTGCACTATAGGTTTGGAGTAGTCTACTTGGAGCTTGTGACTCAATATCTCTCCTTCACTTTACTGCTTCAGCCTGGATCTGGTTTAGATTGATTTCCATACTCTCTTTTCTCACTTTTTTCTTTTCCTACCCAATTATCTCTGTCCTCCACTTTGCAGAACATCTGCTGCCTCATTATTATTATCAACAGCAAATGCAGAATCCTTTCCTGGAGGGCATTTCCTCCCAAGCTTTGCTCTTCTACTTTTAGTTGAGCTGGTCAATAAATTTGAATACAGTGTTACTGATACTCATTTTCATGCTTTGTGTCATCAGAAAAACTGTCCTTTTTTTTTTTTTTTTGATATCACCAAAAGGCAAATAAACAGGAAATAACTGTAACTAACCTTTGCAGAGGTTTCCTTTGTCAATGGCTGTGAAGAGAGAGTCTATAAAACTTGTCACACGGGGCAGAATGTTTTCTTTGTCCATTGGTCTGTCCAAAATAAATGGGGAAGACTTTTAGCTGTGTTACATCTACACACATACGTAAGCTCTCTTTCACATCTATCTTGTGTTAAATTACAGATAGGTCACCCCAAGTTTGAAACCAGTGGCAAACCATTTTTGCTATTTCTGATTCACAATTTAAGCTGTTGCATTCCCGACACCTTCTGCCACTATTTCTTCCATGCAGGAACATCATAATTATTGAAAGAAAACGCTGTCTAGAGAGGACAGTCTTTAAAACACAGAAACGGAAACATGTCAAGAACACCTCTATGTACCAGAGTACTACATTTAGGGAGTAGGCGATCAAAAAACTGATACTCTATTCTTGATCTACTACAGAGTCATGGTATTTCCACACAGCATTTTTTCGCCTTCCAACCCTGTTTTCCCCAAGCTAGGGTAGTAATTAGTGTCCTTCCCCTAGTAAAATGATTTCTGACAGATGGCGAACTGGACAGTATTACAGAAATATGACAATAGTACCTTAGAATATCCCTTACCTAATATGTGGCAGTACAACCAAGGCAACCCAAGCCTGTGAAAGGGCAGTGATGTCCTCCTTCTCTGGTAAATGGATTAAAGATAGTATATGATCCAACACTGGTACTTCTGCTTTTCCTTCTTGTCTTTTACTTGTTTGTTGCCTTGTATTAGAGCTAAAAGTAAAACCAAATGTTTTAGTAACACACCACTGCTTATCAGAGATTGTTCCTTTTCCTCCCATAAAATTCAAAATTATGTTTGCTACTTCTAACAGAAAGCACTTGGTCAAACCAAGGGATTTTTTTCTTCTCAATGTCCTCCACAGCACAAAAGCTCAAATCGACAAGCCTATCTGCAGGCAGAAAGGGTTGACACTGTACTGGAATATACGAACTTCAAATACTTCACACCCCATGGACAGCAATCTTCCCATTCCACTCAGTGCTTGCAAGACCACAGTTAGAAGGCTGCATAGGCCCCGCCCTTCAAGGAATACAGAAGCTAACAAAAAGACAGCATCAAGAATCACTAGAGGTTTAAGAAACAAAATTTAGGAGATAAACCTCAAGGAATTAAGATTGTTGGCTCAGAGAAAGATGATTTCAGATGTTTCTATGATCAAAGTGTGTTATTTGTAAAAGCTGGATGCAAAGACTAAGAAATACTCAGCTCTTTATGTCCTCTGCAGAAAGGATAAGCAGTAATGAATTTAAACTGCAGTAAAGGAAGTTTCATTCATACACTGAGGTCTGGGAAAAAAAACAACCACCAAACACCTGTGTAACCATAAAGACAGCAAAGTACTGGCACAGACTGCCGGGACAGCTTGGGAATCTTCAGAATTGGATTGTTTAGTAACAATTTGGTCAGATATCCTTCAGAACTAGTTCAGGACTTGCTAATTCCATCCTAGGTAGGAGATAGGGTACGCAGGTAGGAGATAGGGTATGCAACTCTTGATATGTCTCCCAGCCCTAATTTCTACCACTGACAATGCAGGAGCACAAAAAAGTCCCAAGTAGGACCAAGGTCCTCTCAGCTATGTACCCCATGCCACTGAAAATCCAGAGAGATCAACAAAGAAAAGAGGGGAAGAACCCCAAATTTAATTATTTTGACTCATCCTTCTGTTCTCTAAACTCTAATACGTCCCTTCTATTAAATAAAAATAGGAAAACGCCAGAGTGGATTCCTTTTAGGAAAGACAAAACCTCTCAAAAAATACAAGTCAGCGCTCTGCAGGTGAAAGAATTACTGAGCTAGAGTGATTAGAACAACTGTTATCAGTAGACTAAAAATGGTCATTCTGTGCTTGACAAGGGTTACCCCAAATCTTCCCAAAGGGGCTCTAGGGGGAAAACAACCATTTCATTGCAACAAAGCCAGCCTTGCAACTAGAAGCAGTCAAGCTGTGCCAGCAGAGTGCTGTATCTGGATTAATTACAAGCCCTTTGGTAGCCAGCTGTGCTCTATGGTAAGACTACAGTACTGCTGCCAAGAAAGCTCCTGAATGAGACGTATGCATACAGGGAAGAAAGATGGGGCGCAGGCAGGAGGTTAGTAATGATGAGAACCTGGGCTGCAGCATTCACTACAAAGATTAACTGCCCAAGGATGTAGCATGCACGTTGGTGTAACAAATCCCCATCAGACACCTACTGCAACACTCACTACTCTTTTTACATCAGTGATAACCTTTCCAAAGCAGTTACCTCTTGTCAAATAAGCTCAGAAATAAAACCAGGATCCTACCATAACACTTGGTTTGCAAATATACCAGCAATGTTGCTGTTTACACAATTCCAGTAAATACTGGGGGACCACTTAGCTCTGCACTGTCTTCAGGCCTACAGCCATGCAGTCACATCTGGTGTTTGCTGAACTGGAGAAGTCTCACCTGACAGATGATTCAGTGAAAATGAGAGGATACTTTTCAAATGCCATCGAACCAATGGTAGGAGGCTCTGCTTTCACCAGAATGAGTTTAGCCAGAACTGCCATTGCCTCATCCTTTGCGAGGACATCTGTGCCAGAGAAGGAAGGCTCAATGTACTCTAGAAAGCATGGAAGAAAATGCTGAAGAGACAAAAATAAAAACAATAAAAATAAAATAATCAAGGATTGGTAAGTCTTTTTAATCATGATCAAGTTTATATGACACCAGCCACCAAGGAATCCAAACACTCACAAATGAGCCAGCAAAGTACCAGACTTATCAGTCCTGGTGTCCTGAGACAACACCACACAGACATCCTCTTGCCCCAGCAGGTACAGTGATTTGATGTAAAAACTCAGGTTGCCCCAAACCTAGTCTCATCAGGACATTCCAGATCTCTGACTTTATTTTCACCTCCCACTCCATTTAATTAATTGGATTCCTCCCAGATCACCCGTTCCAGGCCTGATCTATGAGACATCCCTTATTCTTCATTTCCACTTACCTTCTCCAGAACTCCTTCTCTTCTTTCCACCCATAACAAGCCCACCCCTTTAATTCCCAACAGACAAGCATCTTTTTGTGAACACAGGTACTTGTCACCTTCTCCAGCCCTGAGCACCATTACCAAACTTCAACACAATGGCATATGTAACCTCATCATTCTTACCAATCATATCAGAAGTTTAAATAAACATCATATCAGAAGTTTAAATAAACACCATGTCAATATACAAAAGTGATTCAGCATACAAGGCAGGTGAATACACCATGGATTTCCCAGTTGTTCCCTCTGGCAACAAAACTAAACATAACACACAGAGTCTTCCACTTACCCTCTCAAATTGTTTCATTGTGAACATCGCTTCAGAGAAGTCCAAAAGGAAGTGCCGTTCAAATCCACTTGCAAATACCTGCAAGATGCAAATGAGAAGTTGGCAGGAACACATTAACAAGAGACATTTCATAGTCAACTCTCCATTACCCACGGGACATTTTTCCTGGTTTATGAATCAACCATGCTTTGAACTCTGAGACACCCAGCCCAGCTCTCTGTTCACAGCTAGCAGGGCTTGTTAGTACAGGCACACAGAACAATACTGTTTCCAGTGACAGATCATGTACAGAAAAGCAGAGTCCTTTTTAACAAACCTGCTAGATCCAAGCCGGCTCTGTGCAAAGACAGCATGATGTGGAAAATGTAAGCTGAAAATTTTGGGACTGCAGCATAGACACGCCAAGCAGTAGGAAAAAGCTTAATCCCAAAAAATCTTTCAACTCTGCATTTTTCATGTGTAGCAGGTTGCAGAAAGTTTACCTCCTCATGGGCAGAGCCAACCTCTGTGCTTCTGAAGGACCCAGGATAGGAACAGTCCTTTGAGATACCCAGGATAAGCGCTCCTCAACAGAGATGTGCAACACAGAAATACACACCCAGATCTCCCTTTCTCAGACCCTTCAGAAGACTCCTCCAGTTTAACAGAAGTCCATGCAAATATCCCCCAGTGTTTGAAGGACAGATGTCTCCTGAGCAAAACTGGACTCATGCCACAGGCATGTTAAATCTTACTTCAACACAAGCCAATGCTGAAGACCAGATGAAATCTGATCTTTTTTAAACAATTGCAACAACCTTGTTTCCCCATTGTAAATAACGTGACATCTTTTCTTTCAAATATTTTTCCACATACACAATACAAGTGTGGTCCACACTGTAAATTGCAAAATTATAATGTAGCGTAACAGAAAAACTGAAGAATCAGTTCTCCATAGTAGCTCCTCCTATTAATCTGTGTAACACTGCATTTGATAGGAATGTATGCAGCTAATCCTGTCAATGCTTCAGGAGCAATGGTAGTACTGAAATACACCTACCCTTTTCTAAATCAAACTTTCTAAATCAAACTGGACTTGCCTGAACCTTGTTCACAAGGCTAAGTCATGCTCACTAAATGCCTGGAAGCTTAGTGAAAAATGTACTTTTTTCACTAAGTCCAACTCACTGACCGGATTTATATTCTGAGGCAGAACACGTCCCTTCTCTGTTTTCCTTCCTATCTCGACAAAGGCTGTAGGTGTTTGAATCAGAGTCTGGTTTTCATTGCAATGATGTCTGACACAGTGGCACTGTCATACTGACAGTCTACGTAAGACTGTCAAGGAGTCCCAAGACCTCAACAGACATTTAAGGCATTGGGCAGCATTATCTGTGCAAGAAGGCTAAAGGGAACCTTCTAGTGTATTTCCCAGCCTGAAGTGGAATGACCTGTAATCAGCCTGCTCTAGGGAACTTGAACTCTGTGATTTCTGCTGTAAGCAGCAGTCTTTCTTACCTTCTCAATAGCTTCCTTGGTCAAAGAATCAGGCAAGAAAACATTCTCGGCCAGCAGGAATGCAGAAATGGTCTTCAGCAGGGTCCTGCAGCAAGATGATGTGAGATCTGGTGTTTGTAGCATTTTTATTAAAATCTGAAAACGAAAGAGAGTTAACTGATATTCATCTATGAAGACAGCAATTATCTCGTCTGAACCTGGACAGTCCCTGGAGCAAGAGGGCATGATGTCCTACGCTCCATCCCACAGAAATTAATCCTAACAGCCCTGGCAAAGTTTGAAGGCACTAAACCTACGTTTGAATACAATGGGGTCAAACATATGTGAATTTGGTAGAACTGCTCTGCCACTGATATGGGGACTAGGTCTCCTCCACAGTGGCAGGAACTAGTCTCTAGAAGCAGCAGCCTACTCTCCCCCCTTGCTCGTTTAAGGGAGGACTACACCTTAGTAAAGGTAAATTCTCATGGGATCAGAGAGGCAGCAATACTTAAAATAAATGTCTCCGTTCAAACAATTGATGCATCAGAAACGTGTACGAGTGCTTCAGCTGACCTCTTCCATATTCTCTGGCACATCAGCCAAAGCGATGGTCTGACCTACCCGACACACATCTTCAGACAGTGAGATTTTGGATCCGTTTCCATGTTGCACTAGGATCAGATAAGCTTGCAGAATCCTTTCCATCTGCTCCGAAGCCATACAGCAGTTGGCCTTAGTTATTCTCCTCTGCAAGTCTAGGAGTGACTCCTGTTTAAATATAAAAGGAAAGGAAAACATTTCAGAGAAATGATCAGACCCTGTTTCACTTACTGATATTTGAAAGGCATTCTAAAGAATCAACATCTCATCTGCTTGACAAGCTATTGCTGTCTCTTGTTCATGTTCAACAAACATTATGCCACTCCCATTATGTAAGAACATGCATCTTGGATTCCTTGGACAGCAACACAAATACCTCCCAAGATGAAGGTCTCCTGAAAGGCCAACATGACATGCAAAATAAGAAAGAGGAAGAAAAAGAAATACTTGGCCCCAGACCCACAATGGTATGGAAGCACTCAGCTTCCACTGCAATTATCAGAACTTAAGAACTGTTACACTTTATTCATCATTATGTTAATATGGATGCTGACAGGTTACTCATATCATCTACATTATACAGATAATGGTGCTGCTCTGGATCACTCCTGTTAACGTCCCTTTCTGAACAGAAGATATAAACTCCCATCCTTGATCCTATAAATTGAACCCAGTTCAGAGAGCTATCATAGCCTATGTGAATATTTCCCTCTAAGCAAGATATCCCCAGGCACCCACTGGTTCCCTGGGTACAAAAAAAACCAAGCCTCATTAAAAATAAAGGGAATTATGTCACCAATTTCCAAGAATTCATCACAATTGCAGATGCTAAGTGACTCAGATCACAGGGATACAAAATATCCAGTGGCAAACAATTCTGTAGCTAATGACGGTCTGGTAGTAAACGCTATCATATTGGGTGAGGTAGGATGAACAGGATGGGATTTTCCAGCAAACCATAGATAGTCTCAGGGAGGGAGTTCCAAGAAGAAACAAACAGGACTATTTACCCATTCTGGAGGAGCTACTCTAAAGTTCAAGTGTACTGTTTCCCCCAGTTTCCCATTACATGACTCTGAGGAGCACAAATGACATAGACTACGTTGTCAGTTGCAAGAGGTTTCAATCTGCCTTAGCAAATTCCAGTTGCTAGTTACAAAACATATAGATGTTGGTCAGGTAAGTAAAAAACACTTGCCAGGCCCTTTTTCATTATTCTACATCACCCTGACCCAACACAGCCCAGCCCACACACTCAGTTGTGCTCCCTCAAACTTTGGAGTATAACCCCCAAGTAGCCACATGGGGACACCTGCACTGAAAACACTGTGATTTTCAGTACTTGGCTCTGAGTCTTAAACTTGGCTCTCCAAGTTCAGCCCAGGTCTTTGCTGTAAAGAGAGCTGCAGGGCAAAAAGCTTCCTCTTCATGTCATTAAGAGGTTTTGGAACCACCAATATACGTAGTTCCGCAATATAAAACAAGCCCTAACATTCCCATCCCAGCAAGGGGTCTGTGATGTCTGCAAAGGCGGATCCTACAAACCCTCCTTGCCCAGTCAAGGGACTAAGGTCCAAGTCTCACCCACAACGGGTCCCTTTCTCACTCACCACATATCCATCAGGGTCACTCTGAACTCACAAAAGAAGGGTGGGATTTTTCCCATGCACAAAACACTGTATTTAATGTTTCCAAGCTGAAAAAACCCAGTTCTGATCCACTAAAACACAAATACTTGCCTTGAGTTCAGTCTCTCGTGAATAAAAAGGAACAAAAATAAATAAGTAAAACCAGCATACCTCCAGGCACTTGAAGACAATGTCAAAATGCTCCTTATGGATATGCACTACAGCTGATCTGATCATCTGCTCAAAGACTTCTCCTACAGTTACCCACAGTAGTTCAATTTCTTTTTCAGTAATAGGCCCCAGCTTTAATAGAATTAACTTCAGAGCCTGCACAGGAAAAGAGCACATCATGTCCTTATACTCAAAAAATAAATTTAACAATCCTAAAATTAGTTAGTGTGATATACTGCTAAAATATTCCAGTGATCTTGATGCTTTCTAGAATGACTACAGGAAAAAATAAGAGCACTACAACTTAAAATCTGAAATATCAGCAAGCAGTACTATTTTAATACGTACAAATATTGCATAGGAATTACTAAAACAACCTTCCTATCTCAAAGAATGTTCTTAGAAGGCCGCTTTCAGATCCTATGAAGTAATGAACAGCATGCTTATCAGCAAGGATCCACTCAGGTGAACAAGACAACACTCAACAGTTTCACCAAGCAATGCCTAAGGCTCCATTACAGCAACATTTAAACCAGTCTCTTGTCTTTACCGTCTCTGCACAAGAGTGGAACATGTTTCGAACACCCTTGCACATCTCAAAAAGTAGCTGTCCTACACCTTCCACCTTCTCAGGGTGCTCCCCCACATCACGCAGCATTAAATTGAAGATTGCATTTTTATCAGAAACCTATAAAATATAAGGAGAAAAAAAAGTTGTCTTCTATTCAGAGCTGACAGATGGATAGAGTCAATTAAATGGATCCCCAGCACCACGTTACTCTTCTAGTCCTGCCTTCACACAACAGTTCAAACTCATTATTTCTGCAATCACACAAGGAAATTGAAAGAAGAAAATTGATGAGCTATTTCAGCCACTACAGCACCCCACCCACCCCCCCAACCCCAAGCTGTACACAGGTCTACTGAGGTCACTGCAGCTGAAATATGTGGGTTTGATTATTATGATTTTAGAGTTAAACATGTGCACATAAATGCACCATTAAATTTGTTCCCGCTGAAATACAAAGGTGGCTGCACTGGTGTGGAAAGAGACGTGTATCAGCTGAACACAGAATCCAGTCATTCAAAACTATAACCACAGTTGGGAATACTGCAAGGACTTCTGGCCCAAGATTTTAAAACCCTCCACTTCTCAGGATTTGACTTGAAGTTCAGCAATTTCTAAAAATAACCAATCAAACTAATGTTCTTTATTAAGGTCACTCAACTTAGGAATAAAATGAGGAGACCCAAATTTGCTAGCCAGTCTCAGGAATCCTGGCTTTTGTATATTTTGACTAAATAAAAAACAATAACTACCACTCCCTTTCCTTACTCCATAAAAGGCTGCTGAGTTGATTGATCTCCCTGGAAACGTTATATACACTGATTTTCAGGAGTGCGAAAAGGTTGTAATGAGATTTTCAGTTCTACAAAGGCCTTAAAGAATTACTAAAAAAGCCAGTTTGCAAACATGCATTTACAAATTCAAGTCTCCCTTTTGCAAGATTACCTTACCATTTCTAGCCATTTTAGATAAAGCAACCACCACAGACATTTGGTTTAACTGCTCTTAAAACAGAGAGTGTTAAGGCCTCTATTTGCCACTGCTGATATGAAGTGTATGACATTCTCAGTAAAACACTCATTAAAAATGACAACTCGAGACACGCTGAATGCCAGTTCAAGCCTTGTTAACTCTGGAGAAAACCTAATGATTGAATCCAAGAGCCACCACAGAACAGAGACAGTGTCAAAGGACAAACACCTCACTTACCTTTCTCATTAGAAAGACAAAACTTTCGGCAGCAAAGTTTCTGATGTGAAGTTTGTGGTGAGCCAGCAGGGTGCTGTACAGGCTACAAAGACACAAAATAATCCACTGTCTTAAAGGCAATGCAAGAAATGCCACCAACTGGTTTTAAAACTTATGTTTTCAGTTTACATTGCCTCTTTTTGCAAACACCAAGAATCTGTCCTCCTAGAGGGCAAATACCTTCCTCAACTCAATTCCTTCCCACTCTCCCTGAATAAAGAACAGTTTTGCAAAGAAGGTCAAATGACAATGCCAGGCAAATTAAGCCACATTCAGAAATACCCCTAAAATCTCTGAATCCACACAGAATCAACTGCAACATCAAGATTTTCAATATATATATACTCGGAAGCAGTAAGTGAAACCACAGATTATCTGATAAGCCAGATTTGTATTTCAGTTGAGCCAACAGGCTCTTCTGTGCACTTAGAAGTTTCTTAAGATACAATTTACAGGGGTGATAAATATTTGCAGTTTGCTGTTAAGTATCAATAACAGCTGCAGGTGGCTTAGCACATATTCAGTGCAGAGTGAGTGATGCCTCCGATTTAGGGCCAAGAAGACTTTTTATCAATATGCTCAATAGCTTTTGCTGCCGAGTTGGGGAGGAAATCTGTAACCCCTCTTTTGCTCCATGTGCTCCAAAATGAAATTAGGATGAAGCAACATGGCCCCACTGACTATGACAAAAAGAAAAGCCCCGCTGACACAGCAATGTAAGACTGAACAAGCAGTTGTACTGGGTTCAGGCCACAGGTGCGTCCAGCCCAGTATTCAGTCTACAGCAGCAGCCAGAAGCAGATGCCTGGGAAAGGTTAAAAAACCGAGCAAGCACATACACAATCAGCCTTCAACCACCTGCAGGTCAGAGACTCCCCAAGCCAGAAGTGGCTCCTATGCATTTGGTAACTCCCTCCAATTTTGCCATTTTCCCTTTGAACCTATGCCAACCTTCCACATCCACAGCAAGGAGTTTCAAAGTTTCAAGTTTGAAAGAAGGAGTTTCAAAGCATACAAACCCCTGCATATCTCATCTGCTATCTCACTAAACAGACAGGAAGAAGTGAAAAACATAAAGGGGACAATACTGGGAAAGGAACAATTAAAGACTCAATGTCATAATTCAATGTCATAAGTCTAGGTGCCTGCCACTGGGAAAGACAGAAATAACTAACACTGAGGTACTTGACAGACACTCAAGAGACCTGGTCACTGGTTTCCAAAACGACTCTGACATCCAGCGTTTTTCTGAGCTTTGATTACCCAGTTGAGGTGGACGCTTTGTCCCCTCACAGGAAAAAGGGGTCTGAAGCGCAAATCTGCAGCCCAACCCACATCCCTCCTCCAATACAGTGTCCCATCAAAGTCAGTAGGATCTGAAAGGAGCTGCATACAATAACAAGGCTCAGAGTCTCTCAGAAAGCAGGGAAAGCATGCTAAGAAGTATACTGAAGCATTAAGCCACGTATTCACGTGGCATTTACATTTCTATAGCATCTAATAAGTACTGATCAAGACATTAAACACGGCTTTTACCTGTATATTTTGTTTATGTCCTTCACCATCAATCTCCACAAGTATTTGTAGAGATAGGAAAGAGAGGTAAAAGCCCATTCCAGCAGCTCTGTGTCCTGTGTATCCAGTAACTTTGTGATAGCCAGGAAAAAGTCGTGAAAGTGAGGATAGAAATCAGTCTGAAGATCTCGAGCCAGCTGCACCACTAGACTGTGTTTCAGAAAATACACCAGTGTTAGCACATTTCAAAAACAAATCAATAAAAATCTAATCAAACTTTGCATAATCCATAACAGCCTCTTTGGAAAGAAAGACAGCATCACCTCTACTTCTCACTTTTATTTAAATATCACCTATTAGGCAAGAATCTTAAGATTTTTTTAAAAAAATCAAGCAGAGAACAGTAACCAAGACAACATAAATGACTAACATCAAACAAAGCATCTTCACATTCTGTCTGACACTCCGTAAGCACTCAGGTTAATTTGCTTGTCTTGTCATAGTTTTTTTGGTTTGTTTTTTTTTTTAAGACTTACAATGATAAAGCTCAATCAGGGAAATACGATCACTTTGGGCATCTCATTGCTCTATTTTCCTCAGGTACAATAAAGAAAAAGAACACTCAAAACAGGACTCATGCTTACTTGCAGTACCATCAAGGCTTATGACTACATTTTGTCACCATGTACTTACTCTAACAGAGGTTGATAAGCAAGACTGCCTTGAACTTGCAAATGTGTCTTCAAGCTCTGCACAATGGCACTCTGGTAATAGACCAGTTGGTTGAAGGACTGGCATTTGTTGGCCACTTCATTGTAGAATTGCACTGTTTGAAGCACAAAGAGAAACCCTGAAAACTAGTCCCGTTCCTGGTAAACATGTAGGATATTAAAGAATAATAGCTCTCCAGAGCGCAGTCCAAAAAACAGTCAATAGATAATCTCCCATTGGGCTCTGGATGCAGAAGAAATGTATTTTAACAGCTTAAGGAAAGAAGGAAACATGAAGAAAAATGACATACCAAAATGTTGGGTGAGGTTCAGTTCCCTCCATTTCCGTAGTCCTTCGGAAAAGTAGGTTTCAACCTCCTGTCAAAACAAAGGTAAAATAATAGCTACCAACCCTAATGAATGTAGCATGCAAAGATGAGAGATTCAAATGAAAAAAACTACCAAGTGACTTAAACATTGTAAGAGTATTTCAAGAAATCTTGATGACTCAATTTCAAAAGATGCTATGGAATTTCCCTGAAAATAAGACTTTTCTTTCTTCATTCAAAACACATTTGAAAATATTTTCTGGTGACAGGACTTGTTTACGTAATTGCTTTTTAGACTTCTGTTGACCAGCCTTGATAATCTAAGATGCTGAGCCACAGGCCATCCTTTGGGATTTCTTTTGGCATCCTCCCAGCTATTGAGTGGGAATTTCAGAAGAACAATCCAGCAGGCCGGGAGGTAATAACCTACACAGCACTATAATCACAGTGATGATCTATAGAACACATATAAATGACCCTTCTTTACAATGTATAAAAACACATCCTCGTGCTTCACACACATGCTGTGAGTATTGCAACTACACAGCACCTGCAAGTCTTTGCAGGTCCAGATCTAGGACTGCTGACTGCCACAACAAGCAGAATCTCCCATGCTCAGAAACACCCAGAGGCCCACCAGCCACACGGAAGCCATCAGGGTGGTGCTGTCAAAGAGTCTCTACGGCAACACTGCGAAGCAGGACAAAAAGTAAAGGGGAACAAAGCACAAAACGAGGCTCCAGGAAAGGCAACTCTTGCAGAAGCTTCTTCCCAATTTCCTTCTGAATAAATTTCGTAAGTAACTCTTTCATGGAACATATCTACTTCTGATGTGATTTCAGAAAATGACCACAATTGCTGTTCTCACCTCAGCATAGCTTCCAGTTCTGTCAATCCGATGAATAATATCGATATTAACATTGCTTAAGCGCTCCGAAAAGGTAAGAAACTGTAAAACAAAAGGACATACATGTTTTTTTTTCTCTGAGAATGGCCCTTCCAAGTCCCTCCCAGTAGCACACGTGCTGCAAACAAAACCCCCACTTCTAAAGATAGGCTGCCACATAGTACCTATCAACCTGCAAGCAGTCCTACCAGAATTTAAAGTCAAATCAAATGTTTAAAAGGCCCACGAGCAGGACCGACCCTCTTCCCCTTGCTCTGCACAACCAAAGCTCGCACCTCACACGTCTCCATAACACGGTGAAAGAGGTGCTGAGAAATCCATCCGGATTTCAACAGCCTGCCCGGCTCTTGCCTTTCCTGAAACAACGTCTAGGTTAACACCCTCACTGGATAATTTTTTTTATTAAATGGTCAGTTTTCCACATTAAGGCTGCGGTGCACCCGCTGCGTGACCCGGACGGGGACTCGGCTCACCCAGATGTCATCGGGTGCAGGGGAAAGGGGCAGAAGCCGCACTTCGGCGTGGGTGGCTCGGCCAGGATCTCCCCGCAGCGCCGCGGGGACCCGAGGCAGCGCGGCTCCCCGCGGCCCTGCCACACCACCCGCCCTCACATCTCCTCCCCCAGCACCGTTTCGGGAGCCGGGCACCACCATTAAAATAACACCGACGACGAAACCTTAAAGCCCCTCTTCGCCCCGGCCACCAGCCGCGGAGACCCAGCGCGGCCGGCCAGAAACTCACCCGGTGCGTGTTCCCTGACTTGTGGGCTGAGGACTTGCTCTTCATGGCGGCGGTGTCGGCGGTGTCAGCGGGGTCGCGGCCCGGGCCCGGCGGGCAGCCCCTCACCGATAGCCACACGTGCGGCCCTACGCGCCGGGCACCGCCATGCCTGCCGCGGGCTGCCGGGAGGAGGAGGCGGGCCCGCCGAGCGGAAGGGGCGGGTGGGGGCTGCCGGGGACCGGGGCTGGGTGGCCGCTGCTGGATAAGAGTCGAAGTCAGGGTCTGGGGAAGGGTGGGGTGGACACTTGCTTCTCTCTTACCTTGGCGGTGAGCGGTGTTTCCTTGAGGACTCTGGGCAGATCAGCCCATCTCCGCTCTCGTCCCTGCGCTCTGGTGTAGCGCGGAGGGCTGGGGCACCACAGGGGTGGAGATTGGCCCCAGCGGTGGCTGAGGGAGAGAAATCGGTACCGGCGAGAAAAGGTTATGTGGGGAAGCGCAGCCCTCAGTGTAGCATTGGTGGCTCGGCCTGAGATGCCCTCCACCCGGCTACTACTGCTCCGATTTTAGCGCAGACTTTTGTCCAGACCTCAAAAGAAAAGCTCATCCCAGACAAATTACACTCAGACTAAATCCTCACACAAGAACAAATTATTACAGACTGAACATTGTTCACTGCACTCACAGCAGGGCCTGCAGGTCCTTCTGCCTGTGGCTGCAGTTGGGGGGGGGGTGGGGTGGAGAACCTGCGCTGGGGAGACGGCAGGTGAATAGGAGCTGGGTGAAGCTTTGGTTTGGGCAGGTGCAGTACAAGCAACCCAGAGCCACACGACCATTTTGAGTTGTAGCTTACAAGGCTTGGGAGTTTGTCCCTCCCTAGGCTGCTCGTCCTGCCTGGTTCAGGCAGCTTAAGGCCACTTTCAGAAACCAGGCTTGCAGGTTAGTCGGGCAGCAAGACTCAAGGTTGGCTTTGAGCACGGTTGAAGTTCACTATTAGGAGCATGTAGGGACCCACAACTGTGAACAGACCCAACAGGTTAAACACTGCCAGGTGCATCCAGAAAAGCTGCCCATGGGCAGGCAATAAGCCATTAACACGATAGCCATCTGGTCAGGCAGGGGAGTGTGTTCGCTCCAGCGCGTGTGAAGTCAGAGAACTACGGAAACAGCTGTTAGCTTTAAAGCTTGCTCTTCTGCTGCTAGAATAGAGAGGACTTCTGGCATTCACGTTAAGTGGGAAGAGAATGCCTGATTTAGGCACTTGAGTTTGAAGGGGTTGGCTTAAGTGTTTTGAAGCCCAAATACCTCCCTGAGAAAGTGCAACTAAAAGCTTATGGAAAGGTCTAGATCCACAAAAGAGCTTGGGCTCCAATATGCAACCATTCAAGAGCGTGAATGGCTCTCAGATGTGGTTAGTGAATTCACCTAATACATCTCCTACGTATTATGAACTTGTGAAAAAAAGTGCACAAGATCTTTTTTCCATTATGAATAGCATCTTGCAGAGTTGTGGAACTTCCGGGGCTGCATGTGCTCCAAAATCATCCAAAGGAATGAGCAAAATCTGACATTCATGGAAAGCAACAGGGAGAAGAGTCCAGGAGTGGTCTGCCTGTTGCAGAAGAGAAGTCACCAGCAAAAATAAATTACATTAGAGGAAGTTGTTAAAAGGTTACAAATGCTTCTTTATGTTTGTTAACTGGCAACTTCTCAGAAGAGTGAGGCAGGCTAGACCTGCAGCTGCTGATGCCTGGTGCCACCAGCAGGACTTTGGGTTTTTGATCATGGGTCGGTTTACACAACACCAGGCCTGCTGGTGACAGATCGGGTACACCTGTCCCAAAGGGGGAAAAGGATCTTTGCTCAGGAGTTGTCAGGGCTCATCGAAAGAGCTTTAAACTAGATCTGAAGGGGGAAAGGGATAAAATCAGGCTTGCTGGAGATAAGCCTGGGAGCAGAACATCAATGTTTGTGGGACGATGTGCTAGGTCTGCCGTACCAGTGGAGGTAGGGGACGGACTGCCAAGTGATAACATAGGCACAAGGGATATTGATGGCCTAGAAACCACAGTAGCACCCGGGAATGGTCAGGTAGAATTAGGCCTTCTCCCCTCAAAAGGGTGATGGGATCAATAGACCCAAAGTGCATCTACACCAATGCACACAGCACGGGCAACACACGGGAGGAGCTGGAAGCCATCGTACAGCAGGAAAAATATGATACAGTTGCCACCACGGAAACCTGGTGGGGTGATTCACACACCTGGAGTGCTGCGATGGGCAGCTATAAACTCTTCAGAAGGATGGGCCAGGAAGGAGAGGCCTGGAGTGGTCCTGTATGTTAGGGAGTGTTTTGATTGTCTTGAGCATAATGATGGTGACAACAGGGTAAGAATCAGGTGGAAGGCCAACAAGGCAGATATCATGGTGGGAGTCAGTTGTAGACCACCCAACCAGGATGAAGAGGTAAATGCAATATTCTATAGTCAGCTGGGAGAAGTCCCGCAATCACTAGCACTTGTTCTTGTGGGGGACTTCCACTTACCAGATGTCTGATGGAAATACAATACCGCAGAGAGGAAACAGTCCAGGAGGTTCCTGGAGCGTGTGGAAGACAACTTCCTGACACAGCTGGTGAGGGAGCCAACTGGGGAAGGCTCCTTGCTGGACCTGTTGTTTACAAACAGAGAAAGACTTGTGGGTGATGTGAAGGTTGGAGGCCGTCTTGGCCACAGTGATCATGAGACGGTAGAGTTTTCAATTCTTGAGGGAATAAGGAGGGGGATCAGTGGAACTTCCACCTTGGGCTTCCAGAGGGCAGACTTTGGCCTGTTTAGGAGACTGGTTGACAGAACCCTTTGGGAGGCAGCCCTGAGGGGCAAAGTAGCCCAGGAAGGCTGGACATTCCTTAAGAGGGAAATCTTTAAGGTGCCAGAACAAGAACAAGCCATCCTGGTGTACCATAAGATGATCCAGCGGGGTAGAAGACTGGCCTGACTAAACAGAGAGCTTTGGCTGGAACTGAGGAAGAAAAGGGAAGTCTCTGGCCTGTGGAAGAAGGGTCAGGCCATTCAGGAAGACTATAAGGATTTTGTGAGGCTGTGTGGGGAGAAAATGAGAAAGGCCAAAGCCCAACTAGAACTTAATCTGGCCACTGCCATAAAAGACAATAAAAATTGTTTCTGTAAATACATTAATAGCGAAAGGAGGGCTAAGGAGAATCTCCATCCTCTGCTGGATGTGGGGGGAAACATAGTGCCCCAGGATGAGGAAAAGGCTGAGGTACTGAATGCTGCCTTTGCCTCAGTCTTTAATAGTCCTCTGAGTGCCCTGCTCCTTGAGCTGGAAGACAGAGACGGGGAGCAGAATGAAGCCCTCATAATCCCAGAGGAAATGATCAGTGACTATTGCACCACTTAGACACACACAAGTCTATGGGGCTGGATGGGATCTACCCAAGGATCCTGAGGGAGCTGGCGGAAGTGTTCACCAAGCCACTTCCCATCATTTCTCAGCAGTCCTGGCTAACCAGGGAGGTCCCAGTTGACAGGAGGTTAGCAAGTGTGACACCTGTCTACAAGAAAGGCCGGAAGGAGGATCCAGGGAACTACAGGCCTGTCAGTCTGATTTCAGGGCCAGGGAAGGTTATGGAGCAGATTATCCTGAGTGCTCTCACGTGGCACGTACAGAACAACCAGATGAGGAGGCCCAGACACCATGGGTTTGTGAAAGGCAGGTCTTGCTTGACTGACCTGATCTCCTATGACAAGGTGACCCACTTAGTGGATGCAGGAAGGTCTGTGGACATTGTCCACCTAGACTTTAGTGAATCCTTTGACACTGTTTCACGCAGCATTCTCCTGGAGAAACTGGCTGCTCATGGCTTGGAAGAGTGTACCGTTCTCTGGATAAAAAACTGACTGGATGGCCGGGCCCAGAGGGTGGTGGTGAATTGAGTTCAATCCAGTTGGCATCCAGTCACAGGTGGTGTTCCCCACGGCGCAGTATTAGGGCCTGTCCTCCTTTACCGTCTTTATCAATGATCTGGATGAGGGCATCGAGTGCACCCTCAGGTAGTTCACAAGCGACACCAAGATGGGCGGGACTGTTGATCTGCTTGAAGGTTGGGAGGCTCTACAGGGGGATGTGGACAGGCTGGATTGATGGGCCGAGGCCAATTGTATGAGGTTTAACAAGGCCAAGTGCTGGATCCTGCACCTGGGTCACAACCCCATGCAATGCTGCAGGCCTGGGGAAGAGTGGCTGGAAAGATACTTGTCAGAAAAAGACCTGGGGTGCTGGTCAAGAGCTGACTGAAGATGATCCAGCAGTGTGCCCAGGTGGCCCAGAAGGCCAATAGCATCCTGGCTTTTATCAGCAATTGTGTGGCCAGCAGGAGTAGGGAAGTGATCATCCCCCTGTACTTGGTACTGATGAGGCCACACCTCGAATACTGTGTCTAGTTTTGGGCCCCTCACTTCAAGAAGGACATTGAGATGCTGGAGCGGGTCCAGAGAAGAGCAGTGAGGCTGGTGAAGGGTCATGAGAACAAGTCCTGTGAGGAGCAGCTGAGAGAACCGGAGTTGTTTAGGCTAGAGAAAAGGAGGCTGAGAGGAGACCTTGTCACTCTCTAAAATTACCTCAAAGGAGGTTGTAGCAAGGTGTGGGTCAGTCTGTTCTCCCAAGTAACAAGCAACGGGACGAGAGGAAGTGGCCTCAAGTTGTGCCAGGGAAGGTTTATGTTAGATATGAGGAAAAATTTCTTTACAGAAAGGGTTGTGAAGCATTGGAACAGGCTGCCCAGGGAGGTGGTGGAGTGCCCATCCCTGGAAGTGTTTAAAAGATGTGTAGATGTGGTTTATTGGTGACCTGGTGGTTCTGGGTTAATGGTTGGACTCGATGATCTTAAAGGTCTTTTCCAACGAAGATGATTCTATGATTCTGTGATGCTCAGGAGAGCTTCTGCCCACAAGAACTATTGATGGATTGCATTTCAGCCAGCACTGAATACAATACTTGGAGATACATCTAAGTATCTCAGCCTCAGGGTATTAAATCAGGTATCGATACCAGTATGGCCGTGACAGTAGGTCTGGCACTTCAGCTGGGAAGGTTCACTGACCCATAAGGTCCCTTCCCCACTTCTGTATGAGTTACACCTATGTTAACAATATCCTTTCTACATAGACTCATCTCTGACTACAGTACCTCAAGCTTCAGATCTTATTCTTTTACTTTTCCAGGAAGAGATGTGGCTCTTCCAGCTCTGGGCAGGCCCCAGCTCCAACACAATGTGATTATCTGGTGGGCCCAGCTGTCAGTGAGTCTCCTTCAGAAATCCATGCTAACGGCAAGCAGATGTCCTTCTGAAGAGTGATGACTTATTGGTAGTAATACCTGTAGAGGCACGTAGAGGAAACCATTGTAAACTTGCATGTGCACATCTATCAAAGTAGTCATCTATGCAGCTATGACTTCTTCAAACACTTGCTGTGGGCTACAAACTCCGCTCCCTGACAATGATCTATCAGCACTTTTGGGACAGGTCTAAGATTCCTATGTCTCCTCCATTCCTGGGATTTTTAGTTCTCCTGTCCAAAATCTATTTGTTGGATTCAGCAAGAGCCAGAGCCACTCTACATAGAAGCAAAGCAGGCTTGTTCTCTGGAAATGTGTCTCACTTTGAGTCACTGTTACACTTTCCAGTTGTTTTTTTTTTTCTTTTTGGTTTTGGTTTTGTTTGGTTTCTTGTTTTGTTTTTTAAATGAGGACTGTCAATTTAACCTAATAACAGTAATTTGGGTAAAATACCTCAAGACCTAACCCAGGTAGAAGTCATCTCATAACCTACAACGTTTACAATGCACATCTGAGCAGTTCACTTTAGGTTCCTTTTGTACTTGCTGCAGATTGAGGTGCGTTCTTGTACTTGAAACATCTGTGTTAGAATAGAATGAATTGTGCCTTAGAACTGCTAGCCTGACCCTGCGAATGCGCCCCACGACATGGCTCAATAGAAATACACAGTATTCGAACTGTTGTAGAGTTGCCCTACTTCCATCATATTTTCATGTGTATTTATCACAAGCACAACACATACTCCTGAAGCCTGTACGACCCTGAGTTTCTAACCTAAAGGACATGCTATGTGGTACAAGCCAATGGGCAGCCAGGACGGCCTATTTTTAACCTCAGGATATTGTAGGTTGCATAGGTGCACAGGTATAAGATCCAGATTTTGTTTTTCTACTCTATTCATATGGGCATGGTGGAGATGAGCTAGGAAAGGCGTTTGCATAGGGAATTTCATTGTGAGAAGATCTTGCGTTTCAAAATTATGTAGAACAGGCAAATAGATTAACAGAAACACCCTTGAATTTAGCCAAACAACATCCAAGCTTGGATGCCCAAAGGTAGGTCCCTCAATCACTATTAAAGACGCTAAATAAGTAACTGAAGTCTTGAAGTGGTGGAAGTTACCTGCCTTGGTTGTGAATCCAGAAACCCTTCTCTTTGCCTGTCTTGAGTCACTCTACAGAACAACTTGCAGTACACGAGCTGGGTGCTTGTGGCTGGAACCCTGCTGCATCACCAGAGCTTGCTGAAATACTCATCGAGGGGGAATCCATCATGGGCTTGAAGGCAGGTTTTACAAGTGTGTGATGTCTTTGGTGTACTCTTTCAGCTGAAGGAAGCAGATTTTTTTTTTTTTAAATCTCTCTGGAAAGTAAGAAGGGCCCTTTGAAATGCAATGACATATTTTCACTGCCAGTTTCCTCCTCAGCTTCTAGCTGGCATTTTGCCTTGCCTTACAGGAGAAGACTCTACAAGATTATGTGGGATGTTGTCGAGAGCACTAGCATTTGCAAAATCAAAGCAGACAAGGTACTGGAATCCTGTTCTGCAAACTGGTGCAACTGTTTGGCCACATTTTTTTCTACAATGCCTGAAGCATAGAGATTCTGCAAATAATGCAACTCCAGGTCAATGCTAGCTGAGTCCTGGACAGAATTTCACCTACCCTTAGGTTAGCAGATCAGGGAGAGTTTTAGACAAGGAGCTGGAATGTAGATCTCAGATTTCTGCAGCTATTTGGGTAGGGGGTGGTGAGTGTTCATGCTTGAAATATCCTGAATTTAGGGACTTCCCTCACAGAAAGGGGCACTGACAACCTGATTCTGCCCCTTGAGACATCTAGGCCAGTGGCTCCTCTATTGCAAGGTAGGGTCCTGCTGTAGAGCTGGAACAGGTGGGCAGTACTAGCTCCATCTGTAGAATTAAATGGAGCAGTGCCAGAGCACAGGGATCACCCACACCAATTAATCATCAACACAATCCCTGATACAATTTTGGTTCATGCCAACTAGTACTATTCCAAGGTTTCTGCTCTTGATAGGCAGAGGTAGGTGTGGTAGGAAGCCACACCCTGGGGGTTTTGAGGTGGGAAAGAAAGTTTTAGAGTTTAATTTTTGTTGGAAAGATAAAGGGTCTGACTTCTGCACAGACAGCGCTTATACAGATGGCCTTGGGACAGCAGGGATTTGCAGTGGTGACCATTGCTGCACTTCTTCATCCCACTGCTCTGCCAAGTTAGTAGCAGCAGAACTGGCTTCAGCATTGTTGAAAGCAACAGCAACTGAGGCAGCAGGAGGAGGACCCACAGAGAAAGCAAGAGATGTGGAAAGAAAATTGAACAGGGAGGATGGACTCATGTCCCCCAAAAGGGATCTGAATTCTCTCCCTCATTTCACCCTCACCACTAGAACAAGAAGTATCTGGATTTGATAGAGACTAGCTGTGTTTCAGGTTGCTGTCAGATGTCTGGGACTGCTAAACATCTGATTACAGTCTAACTCAGATTTCTCACAACCTGGCTGTTTGACATGCCCAGGAACAAAGCACAAAGCACAAAGTGAATCTGAAGCTATGCACCCAAATCTTTCCTTCCAGCCCACCCCAAATCCCTCTTGTTTGTTTTGAAGCTTTAAATGACAGTGTAAAATGATGAATTGTGGCAGAGGGATCACAACTGTAAGTTTACAAACATGAAGTTATACCTTCCAAAAAAAAGAAGATGGAAAATGGTAAAAATTTCTTAGAAACAGGTGCGCACAATGGAATGCTTCCCTCAGAATCATTGCCATCTCCCCTATACTATTTTTCTCTCTCTCTTTTTTTTTTTTTTTTCCTGTGGTCCTCTTTTGCTCTGTCTTTATCGCTGCCTTTACCTGCAAAAGGCCACTGAGGAAATACTAAATCAATAATCCAAGACAGCAATTTCTCACTATGATGTTGGCAATGTAATTATGAGTATAAAACATGAAATCATAGAAAGATGGGGTCATGGATGTTTCCTTTCTCAAATAGTTTCTGTCTTCAAACTTGCAAAGTCAGTTGTGCATGACATTCAGGGGCAAGTAAGGCCAAGCTCAGCATTGTGTTACTGAAAGGAATGGGATGTTCCTACCATTGAATAGAAGGTAATGTACAAAGCAGTTAATGCCATTCTTCATGTCTCTGCATCCTTCTAAGTCATACAAGATAGATCCAAAATTTAGGTACCTATATCTGAGGTTTTGGCTAATTAATTTGTATTTTTTTTTTCCTTATTTGAAGCTTGAGCTGTCCTAATATGCATGCAGCTCTAACTTTGCTATCAGGTTCTAACAGAGGCAGTACCTCTGTTCACTGTTCCTGGCCTTGTAGATCCAAGAGGCATAGTGTGCAAAAGGTGAAACTCCCAAGAAAAGGTCTAATAATCTCAGCGCTGCAGAGCTCTTTAAGGAAAAACCATTTATACTGATACATACCCTTAGGATGAGATGAGACAGTTATGAAGCAGTCTAATTTTGGTGTGTACTGCTTGATGAAGTATTTGTGGGTAGCTCAGAAAAATGGAAGAGCTTACACAACAGCAAAAGCCAAAGCAGCCCCTCTTGCCACTTCCACTGTGTCATCAGCTGTTGGTATTGGCTGCTGAATCATAGATGTTCATGAGAAAGTTCCAGCATTGGTCTATATAAACCACAAAAAAAAAAAAAAAAAAAAGAAAAAAAACCCAAACCCAAAAAAACAAACACAAACCAACCCAACTCATGACTAGATTCTTTGGTTGGTTTCCAAAACTCTGTTACCCAAAGAAGGATTTACCACCAGAATCAGTTCCGCTTCCAGACAATGTCCCTAGTCATACTGCAGCAGGACTTTTAGGGACACTTCAGGTGTGTGTTCTTAACTCCTAGCACCCCAAGCTTCTGCTAGTCAATGAGTCCCTGTCTGTGATAAAAATCTTACAAGGAGATACTACTGCACTTTGCTTGGAAAACAATTCTCTCTGCAGGAAAAGATGCAAAATTTTACTGATGCTCTGACTGTAGAGATATTGATAATGCTAAGGGAAGAAACAGAACAGTCCCTTCTTTCCACAAAACTTAAATATGTTTTGGAACCTGCTGCTGCTTCTAATACTGACTTGTGAGTCTAAATTGTGATCAGATCAAATAGGATCCATTAAAACAACCAATGCAACAAATGAAGTAATAGATCTCCGTGAAAAAAATATCTAGGTGGAGACTGACACTTTAGAAATAAAGAAAATGGAAATGAGCATCAACCTCCAAGTGAGGAAAAAAAAAAGACGCTGAAGCTGGTAAAGTCCTCTTTGCTTATACTTACCACAAAGGTGCAGGTCACCTCTCTGACTATAGGGGGGCATTCATAGCCAGTGGAATAAAATGAGTATTTACACGGTGCCACATAGATGAGTTAACAGGTGCTCCACCAGTGCTTCTTTTGGAGTGAGTTGAAATGAGCTCCCTTAAAATGGCAATTAGCTAATGCTACTGTACAGATACAGAGCATCTGCTGTGCCTAAAGATGGATTTCCTTAAACCAGCTGCAGTCAAAGTTCTTCTCCTCAACCTCCATTTCTACCACTATGCTTCCTTGTGTGTCACGGCATTCATCGTGTTTGCAAATTGCTAACACTGTCACGTGGTATTTCCATTGTAGATATTAACCTGACTGTGCAGAAGCTGTGAAGGTTTTGTGATGCTGGATCGTAAAATGTTCATTTTTGCATCTTCAGAAATGCATGTTGAAGTTATTATTTCTTGCCTTTTGCCTTAGCCCACAATCCACATTTTCATCAAAACTCCCTCATTTGAGGGAGCCTGTTTGAATGCATGCTGACACTGGATACCAAAACCCTACAATAATAAAGGCATTCACTGTAAGAGTCTCAGTGTGCCTAGTTTGGTAAAGTCCCCCCTCCAATGGCATTTGGTCATGAAAATCCGCATAACACATGTTCACTGTCCCCCACCTACCACAGATCACCCACCAGTCCCCAGCACCCCAGAACAGCCATAAGACTGCAGCCCAAGAGGCCACAAAAGCTACAGTATGTCCCAGCAGCATACTGAGAGAGACCAAGGATGCTGGCAGTGTTTCTGCTCTCTGAAAAAACAGGGCTTTGCTGTTTGAAATGTACAGGTAACATTGGATATGGGTGCAACGAGTCCCATGTTACAGAGGGAAACAGGAAACAAACCAAACCAAAGGCAACAGCTTCAGACAGTTGGACCCAAGGGAAAACCTTTCTTTCTTACATTTGGTGATGAATGTCACTGGAGGATGTCTGACAAGCAAACCAGTTAAACATAAAGAGCTGGTGTAAATATGCATAACTGCTTTTAAACATTTCCACGCAATGTATGCATCTGTGTGATCTCCAGCATGGGCAGCCTCAACAGAGAGCAGAAGAAGTACTGAATTGGACCAAAAAAAGTGTTTACAAGAGAAGCAAGGCTGTTGGTTCATACAGACACTCGAAAATGGAAGAATAAAGTGAATAGCAAAGAGCAATTTTGGGTGAAATGCCTCTTGGGACTGGGGGTCCAAAAAAGAAGGGATTCTAGCAGAAGAAAGGTGAGAAGGAGGAGAAAGAGAAAAAAATTTAATATAAGGAGACACTGGGGTGGTGGCAGTAAAAGGAGTGAGGGAGCACAAGAGATTTAGCAGCAGGAATTACAAGGAAGGGTGGGAGGCAGATAACAAGGGAGATGTCAGAACTGGTGAGAGATACTCCGGAGTAGGAATGGGAGAATAAATCAAAATAATCAGAAAGAAGTGCAAGTTAGAGCACTGGGGCAGTGGCAGGGAACATTTTTCAGAGTATTTTTAAGTGCCAAAGTTCACAGGCTAATTTCCAGAGGTTGCCTCTGTAGAAAATGGAAAGAGGCAGGCTCCTCCGGGGAGTATATCAAAGCAACAAAGTTTCTTTCTCAAGAGCCTGTCTCTCTCTCCTTCACTTAGAGAGGAAAGGTAGGGAGCCAACTGCATAACCGAAGTACCTACACTGTGCACCTAAAGCAAACACATCGCAAAATAACACCAACTAGAATGTGTGAAAAGAGATAGTTTGGGTAGCAGGTAGTGGAAAAGGGAAAACAACAGAAATAAAATAAGGAAATTCAGAAAAGATCTACTCAGGAAAAAAAAAATTTCATTGATCATTCTGGTGAACATTTGACAGCTCTTTCTCATACATTAACTGCAAGTAAGCAAACTAGTTGAATTGTAATTCTGTTGATGCAAAACTGAACACCTTAAATAAACAAAAAATCTCAAAGCCATGAGAATAAAGTCCAAGCATGTAACTTATTTATCCATTTGAGTTTAAGAAGTAAAATCTGTACCACAATTTTATTCCTATACTAATAGTTGTCTTGAGTAAGTAATTGTGTATGCCACACCTCACTGCATGGACAGTCCATAAATAAATTTTGAAATTTGTTCTTTTCAATGAAAGAAAGAGCAGAAATGTCCATTATAGGCTCCAAGTCTTTCAGGTTAACTGCTCAGTATTCAAGGCTAACTTAAGTATTTCCTTCAGTCCTGAGGCACTGACTATTGATTTTAAAAGGTGTGTAGCTATTAGGGAATTACACAATCTGAAGTTTCCTTCTGAAGACCATTAAGCTCTCAGGTTTAAATATTTTCTTGCAGATTGCTTTCATTCAAATTTCTGTGGAATGCAAATATAGGAAAAACAATCAAGGAGGTTTCATTCAAAATGTCAATATAAACATGATTTATTTCTGGGACTTCTATGCATCTCTCTGGCTCTTTTCCTCTATTGATGTCTGTCTTTGGAAGTTGCTCCTCTCCTTGTGTCCCAAACAAGCTAAGCATGATAGGACATGCACTTCAAGCAAACAAGTTGTTACTGTGAAAGACTTCCCATGATAAGGGTCTGAAGCAAAGAAGTTTTGCAAGCCTACAGCCCTTCAAATTTAGGATTTGGATAGGATGAGGATTGGAAATGCTACAGACATAGGATCAGGGAACTACACTTCTTGAAATATTTAACATGTTATGTTTATGGTGGTGTTTTAAGGCATAAAACACTTGCAAATTGCATCACAGTCTTGCTATTGCCCACAAACAGCATGCATCTGCACGAGGGGCTTCTAAACATACCGTTCTGTGCTTTGGGCACTGCAAATCCAACTAACTGGAAGGAAGTTTCTAAGATTATGCTTGGAAATGTACTCTAGTGATATTCTTGGAAATAGAGGTGACTATTCCAGGACATCTCTGTACAAGAAAATCCCAGTGCTCAAAAGACAGGTGCCATGTGACTATTTCTAAAGAACTCATCCAAATTTCACAAGGAATATTGATGATGATACTACTCTTCTGAATACCTTTGCAGAGCCATTCCGTCATGTCCAAACACTATTAACAAAAGAAGAACACAGCAAAATAACCCAAAAAACCAAAAAACAACCCAAACAAAAAACCCCCAAAACCCCACAAAACAGATGGCTAAGAACATCACTAAATAACGCTGTCGAAGATTTGTCTAAAGTAGCGTTAAACTGGGAGAAGCAAAGTCAGTGATGATGGTAGTCGGGTAACCAGCTACACTAAGCCCAGCAATTCAAAACAGCAGTGTGTGGACAAGCAGAGCAATCGGGAGAGATTAGGGTGGAGCCAAACACTAACTGATCTTCAGAAATATAAAACACCATCATCAATGAACTTCCAGTACACCAGAACGTGAGCAGGCTTTGCAAGGTTGAAAGTGATGCTGTGCAGGAAGCAGTTGTAGTTTGATTAATTTTGCTGGAATCAAAATCTTCCAAAAGTAAAAGAAGTGCGTTTTGCCTTGAAGCATTGCATTGTGTGAAAAATCGAACTGTCTAATTAGGATTCAATGATTAGTTTTGATATATTATTCCTAACAATAACAATAAGCAAAAGGAAATTTAACAGGTAGCTCCATGAACAGATGAGTGAATGGAACCTGGATCCCCATAGCTCTGTGTCTTAGCGTTGGTTGGCTTGTCTGCTTATGAAGATGAGAAGCCATGCCTGCAGCTGAATATTTTTAAGGTCTTTCTGTCATGTGATTCCACTGGTATCTAATAGAGGTTCAGCTCCTGCTGCTGTCTTCCTTTCAACAAGAACATTTGAGGGATCCCTCTTTTTTGCCCATCTACTTTCATGAAACTGGTAGCGCCTTAATATCTCTGAGGCCTCTACCCCTCTGTAGCTTTGGTCATGGTGTTCAGTGGTTATTGGATAGAGAGCAAACACCTTCCACATGCTTACATGTATTTATACACACAAAGCATGATCTTACACCTCTAATTTCCTAAGCAAATCATCCAAGCAAAAATAAAGCGAGTTTTTCAAAGTGACAAATCATAACCCTGTTAGCAGGAAAGGCCAACTGAGTACAAAAAAGGGCAGAAATTACCTTATGCAGATTTTGTTTTGAAAGAGTTTTGTTTGTTTATTTGTCTGTTTGTTTCTACCAATGGCCAACTATTCTCTGGCGTGGTTTCCAAATTTTTCCCCATGTAAGCAGAAGAGAACAGAGCTCAGACTTCTGATCCTGGCACTCCACAGGAGTACTGTTGAGCAAGAACTGCTCTTCATCTGCGAACTCAGCTCAGCTGGTGTAGGTACAACTGTGCCCCACACAGTCTCAAAATGTGCATTCAAGAAAGGAACCGCTGTAAGTCCAAGAGCTTCCAGGCTGCCAAAGCAAATTGCAAAGTGTCTTGCAGCACTGCCAAGCAATGTTAACTGGGCCTCCAGTGCTCTCCCACCTCACTTCCAGTTGCTTTTGCCCGTTTGCCTACAAGCAGGAGAACTCCTCAAAGTGTATTTCCGCAACTTAGTTCAGAGAGGTAGGCAGCATCTCTCCTAGTGCAGGGCTTGATATATTTGTCTTATCTATAGAAGGAAACCCATCCCACTGATCTCTCAATGCTGTGGCCCATCCGCATGAAAAGAAACAAGGAGGGACTCTCCTTCCAAGCAATGCAGATGCTTCCACTAACACCTGACAGAGATGTCCAGTAATGGAAATGAGCCCAATACCAGCACAAGGAAGGAACCATTCGGACTCCATAGGGCAGTCTGGGGTTTGTTTAGGCAGATTCATGGCCATTTTAACTTGAGGGTTCTGGGGAGCTGTGAATCTTACACTTCCTGCTATTAAACACCAAATCCCATGGATGCCAGTGGAACTCACAACAATAGAGTCACAGAGACAGTGAGGGACCACATAAGACCTGATGGAGACAGGACAAGGTGCTACGAGCAAACAATGAAATATGCTGTCTGAGTTTGGAAGACATATAAACATCTGTTGTAACAATGAGAAAAACCAAACACCTGCAGTTTTGTCTCTGTTATACAGCACAAGCCCACTGTGTTCCATGGAGCTAATTTGATTTTGTGTGTGAAAATTCCAGAAGAAAAACATTTATCCTTGTTCTCCAGGTCCATTTACTGTGATTTAGGATGTGGGCATCGTACAGATTTGCTGCTGGTTCGTGAGATGGAAATATCCAAATGGTAGGATCCAGCCTTTCTTGCCATATCAGTCATGATGACATTTGAAAGACAATTTGCTTAACACTCCTGAAAAAAGAATCGAAGATGCCAAATGCCTCCTGAAAGCAGTGACATGGATTTCCTCGTAGCTGTTTGAGTTGCAGTTAAGAATCATTGTTTGTTTTCCAATACGTGTTATCACTTGCTGTGTTTACATTATGTCAAAAATGATGAAGCTGAATCAAAACTGTATTAAACCTATGCAGTTAGTACTTTAAATGCATGTTATTGTTCAAATGGTTTGAGCAACATAATACCTGCAAGAGTGCAAACAAGTGACACTGAGCATGGAGCTTTGAGCAACACATGCTGTGGGTCTGGGCAGGAGGCTGCTTACGTCCTTCCTGTGGCAAAGTGGGTCATTTTTTTTGACAACACGTATTTTTGCTGGACAACACCAGTTCATTGCACTGTGTGGGAAGGTGCTGGTTTTGAATGAAGTTTTGCTGAGAGAGGTTCTCGTCTTTTGTGTTGTCAAAAGCTGATAGCAAATTAGGGCAACCACCTCAGAAAATCAATAGCTCAATAGCCTAATTGGTACAGGATAAGTTTCTTTCTTGCTATTCCTCAGCAGGACATCTGGAGCTGTTACTCATTATATAAGTAATTATTAAAGAGCAATTGGGCCAGCGAGACTGATGCCCTTAACCTGCTGTGGTGAGATTAGGATATGCCACTTGCACCACAGTGGCCAGTTTCGGTATGTTCAGGGACTTTTATACTCCCAGACATGCATCTAGAGGCCAGACCAACTTACATATGATTTCACAGCTCAACAACCCTGCCAGACCAGACTTCCACCTGCACTCACTCCTTCCAACATTAACTCAGAAATACCTAAAAATGGCCTGTCAAATGCAGAGCTCCCATGGAGATAAAAGTGCTCCGTGAGCTGGGTTTGGCTGTCGGGTGTCTGGTCAATCATTTCTGTCTAAGGTACAGAAGGCTGCTGAAAACTCTCTCAAGTTGGTCAAATGCAGGCACATCAGAGTACCTTGTGCTCCAGAGCACTTGCAGCAAAGACTACTTCGAGCAAATCCAACAGTGGTACGAACTGGGAGAGGCTGGGTAGGAAAGAGACTTGTCTACCTGTCATGAAGGAAAACTCGGTAAATTTTAATCCTCAAGCTGGTGCTGATTTATACTAGGAAATCACCTACAGTGCAGCACCTTGCCAATGCACAGTTCACGCCGGAAAGCTGCTGTGCAAGGCTATTGAGCCCTGCTGCAGGGTGTGCTGTGTGCAGCTGTGCTGCCGTCAGGCCCACCTTAGTCAGCTTTGGCATCCTTACGTCTTAACCCCCCATCTGGGGTTGCTAACATATGACAAAGTGGCCAAATTTGCTGTGTGAGTCTTTTATGTGTTGCTAGCTGTAGAAACAGGCACATCTCCACTGCTTGACATCCATGGCCTTGAAATCCTGTAGGTGTTTTTGATGCATTCCCCTGCAGGTAAGATATGAGAAGCTCCATCCGTGATATTTCTGTGCACTTTGACTCTTGAACCTGCGATTAGTTGAAGAGCGTTAGCAAAACTTCCGCAAGCACAGCACAGGTAATGGGGTTTCCCCCGTCACATAACCACAGTGTGCAGCTACTTGTCTTGGCAAATCTGCTATGACATCTGATTCAGTGAGTTATCTTCCAGATTGCTCAACCCACAGAAATGTATATATTAAACCATATTTTCACCTTCATTCTGGGAGATGGTGGCATATGCTAATGAAGAAGGGTAGGAAATACCATGTTGGGGGACTGTCAAGTGAATTGTCTTCCCTCCAAAAACCCTGGACGGCGCCCCAAGTTTGCCGTGTAACCCCGCTCAGGTGGGGCTCTGCGAGTGGCGCCATCTCGCCAGCCCCAGCTTCGCAGCGCCCAAAGGCATGGGGCGGGCGGCAATAGCCCAGGATGGTCCGTCCGGTCGGGGCCGCGCCGCGAGGATCGCCGCCCCTTCCCGCTCCGCGGGGGCGCTCATTGCCGCGGGGAGGAGCGGGCACCGGCACCGTATAAGGCCCGCCCGCCGACCCGGCTCCGGCACTCTCGCTGCTGGTGCCAGTGCAGCCCGCACCTGCCTCCCGGACACACACGGGTGGAAACCTGCGCGAGGCGTCCCGCACCGCACTGCTCCGCACCTGCCCCGGCGGGAGGTACCGCACCTGCCGCGGCGGGAGGTGCCGCGTCGCTCCGCATCTGCCCCGGCAGGAAGCACCGCAGCTGCTGCGGCGGGAGGCACCGCACCGCTCCGCACCTGACGCGGCGGGAGGTACCACATCGCTCCGCACTTGCCCCGGCGGGGGGCACCGCACCGCTCCGCGCCCGCCCCGGCGGGGAGCGCTGCTCTGCACCACAGCGCTCCACGGCTGCCCGGCGGGGCACACGGTACCGCGGCTCCCCCGCGGGATCCTGTCGCCATCCCATTCCTCCGGCTGCCGCCCCGTGCCGTCCCTGCGGGAGCAGCAGCTGCCCCTCTGATTTCGGGGCAGATCCGTGGCTCCAAGCGCGAGTCTCTCCGATAGCATGGGGCGCTTTACTGTCTGGGACTATGTGGTCTTTGCGGCCATGCTGCTGGTCTCGGCTGTCATCGGGGTCTACTACGCCTTCGTGGGAGGGGCGCAGAAGACATCTAAAGACTTCCTCATGGGGGGCCGCAGCATGACCGCCGTCCCCGTTGCGCTCTCCCTCACTGCCAGCTTCATGTCAGCTGTCACTGTGCTGGGCACCCCTGCCGAGATCTACCGCTATGGTACCATTTTCTGCATCTTCGCCATCACCTATGGCCTGGTGGTACTGTGCAGTGCTGAGATCTTCCTGCCCGTCTTCTACAAGCTGGGCATTACTAGCACATACGAGGTAAGGTGGAGTGGAAGGAGCCTTTCCACAGCCTTCAGGGAGCTGGGGGGCTTCTCATGCCTGTTTTCTACATGTCTCCCCTCAGTCTCTTACCCCAAATGTCCTGCCCTGTATCTCCACACTCCCAAGAGCAGGCTGCAACCTGCTGTGTTCCCAAGTCTGCCCACACTGCCTCCACAAAGAAGAGACGCTCAACCCTGCTGGCTTGGCTCAGAAGCTGTGCATCATGCTAGATTTGTTTCCACACTCCAGATACTCAGTTCAGCAGGTGAATTAATCCTTGCGCAGGTTGGAGAGTGACATGTGGTTAACGATGTGTTATTAATAAACCAAGAGCAGAATGCAAGACCATCTCACATAGGAACTAGAGTTCTCCCATCACGCTCCCTCCAAATGGGTTTCTAAGCTTAAGAGCAGCCACAGCAGTCCCCCTCTGGCAGGGTATGTATTTGTGCTGTTCCTAGAGATTTTGAGTAGACACCTTTTCCACCTGAGGCTGGAATGATGGTGAATGTCTTCTCCATCATGCTTATATAGGGAGCTCAGCAAGTGCTCTGTGTCTGTGAGAGTTTTCTTCCACCAAAGTATGGCTAAGCTGATATTCATTCAGTGTGTAACTTAAAGCTATAGGTATCAGTGCAGAGACATATCTGGGGTGGTAGGACAATCAGGGGTCAAGTCTGACTGTTTTGAGGTGATGAAACATCATATTAAGACATTATTGTAATTTAAAAGGTCTGTGCAACCTCTTTATCTTCGTGCATGGAGAGAGTTCCTAGCTACAGATTTGGAGGCAAATTGCTCTTTTCACAGAGCACATTGGGAAAGGGGCATCGGTGCAGGTGAAAGTATTTTGTTAGCTGCTGGACTTCATCGTTTTATCACACTGAACAGGGGGCTGGCAGCACTGGAAGCTGAAAACAAGGTTTCTGTTGGTAAATTTGGACAAGAATTCACCAACGAAAATCTCTGGTGATTTCCAGAGTGCTTAGGGCTCTTTTAAATAAAGACTTTTGACTGGAAACTCACTGATAATCTTAGGGTTAAGTGAGAGTAGTGCAACTATAAAAGATATATCTTCTATTGGTGGTCAGGGTTCAGAGATTAAACAACTTCTGGTGTCTGTCCAGGAGTTCAGTACTACTTCCTTGCATAAACATGCTCACAGATCACGTTTTAAATGCTCAATTCACGAGTAAGCACTTTGAGATACTTCAGTGTTTGCCTGTATCAATTGAACAGACCAGCAGGCAAAGGTGATCCCTTTTGTACAACCACGCACCCTAGAGGGTTGTTAAGGACAGATGGTGGGAAGAAATCTGCCCTGTAGCATGACAGACTCATTCAGAGGTTGTGCTGTCCCCAGCTAGGTAGAAAAGAGAAGGTTCCTGTTTTGCAAAAGGCTTGATTTCCACTTACTGGTAGAATATGGCAAGTTGCTTTGGGCAGTGCAGAAGATGAGGTTACCACCATGGCGGAAAGCTGCTGATCACTGAAAACCTGCCCTCTCTCACAGCTGTACAGAAGGACACACATAATGCCAGAGTTTCGAAATCAACTAAGGCTTAGGAATAGCTGTAATGCTTTCTTTTTCTCTCTGATCTCACAGCGGAACTGGGGTCTGTTGTTTGCTGTTACGTCATTGTGAACTTTTAGGTTGGCTTGGGCAATCAAGAGTTGGACTCAATAATCATTTTGAGTCCCTTCCAGCTCAGGATATTCAATGATTCTGTGATAATATGGATAATAGGTGCTGGTCTTTGCCAGGTCGTGGTGCACAGCTCCTCATCTATTGAGCGCCTGGAGGCAGCTGGGTAGCACCAGTTTCTGTTCTACAGACTCCATCGTATTCTGACTAGTTTATGTCTACTTCACTTGCTTGTGTGTTATTACCCAATGAAGAGTTCTGTAGAGAAATATCAAATCAAGTTGATAGAGGTATCAATCAAGGTGACTCTAAGAGTTTTGGCCATTTATGTAAAAGTAAAAATGACACTATGCCCTTTCTGTATTGCTTGCTCATTGTTTCACTCTAGTCCTATCAGTAGAGTCAAGTTTCAATATAAACATTTGTTTTTTCTTCTTTTTTTGTAGTATTTAGAGCTTCGATTTAATAAATACTTGCGCCTCTGTGGAACGGTCCTCTTCATTATACAAACGGTAAGTAAACCTTAAAGCTGTTCTGTGGTCCTCATAGCTACCAGGATTCTTCAGCTTAGTGTAACTGGCTGTTTCCTCTGGATGATTGATGAGGTTACTGCAACGCATGGGTGGCGGGAAGTGGGAGAAACAAAGCTCTTTCTTCTCCAAAGCAATGAGGTGGGGAGCAGATGCTGGGCTACCTGCCTCTTGGGTCTCTGTGCATTGTTGAGCACCCAGAGCAGTCACTTGGCATCAGCACCATGCCAGGAGACAAGCGACCCTTCACTGCAGGGTAGCAGTGTGAAGAGCAGGAGTTCGCCTGCCTGCTGGAGAAACCCACAATGGGTTCAGAATGTAAACATGCCCCAATTATCTACAGCGGCAGTTTTCATCCTCTGGTGTGTGAATTCTGGGAGTCTGACTAATTCTCAAGGGTCTGTGAAAGGTGACAAAAGCTGTCAGGAGCTGTCATTTACTCCACAAGGGTTTGTACCACCGCCACTGGAAAAAAAAATTGGGTGTCTGCAAACTCAGAAGTAGTAAATTACTGCCTTGGGGAATGTTAAACAAAAGCAGTTAGAAGTTAAATGTATAGGGAGCATGTGCCAAAAACATCAGAAACAAAAATGTGTTCTCTTCAGAATTTTTAGGTGGACTTTTTGGGGAAATTCAATTATACAGTCAGAAAACTTTTCAAGTTACATGCTTGCTTTTTCCCCTGTTTTTTTATATTTAAGACACACCAGGACAATCACACTTGCACCAACAAGATGGTGGTCAATGCAATGCTAATTCCTTATTTGAACAGTGCTGCTTAGCTGGCATTTATAGAGATACAAACTCATAGGAAAAGTAGAGTGCTAGCATGTGTGAATCCTGACACTGTTTCACCAGCAAATACCAAGACACCACAGTTGCGTAAGTTGGAACAAGCCAAGCATAATCTTTGCTTGCAAAGATCAGGAAACCAATTCTATACAACTTAAATATGTGCTCCAGGAAATGAACTAAAGATCTATAGGTGTCTTTCTGTGATAAGCATTAACAACTTAATCTGAATAATGGAAAGATTAGTGAGGAAAGGAAATACCCCAAGAATTTAATGGTGCAATTTTAACTGTTCTGTAAATGGTGGCATGTGTTTAAAAGAAGAAGAAAAAAATGGATATGTAGTAATACAACCTGAAAAACTACTGAAGAAGCAGAAAGATTGTATCATCAGTCCTGTTTTAATTTACACAAAAATGTGATCATACTTGTGACATTTTAATTTCTGATGGTTCAGAGCTTCTGGCATTTGTTTGCTGCGTATGAGAAAGCCATTCATGCTGAGTCCCTGAAGTAGCAGGCTTGGAGACGTATAGGTTTGACTGATGGACTATTAGGAAGTTGGCTGGATGGTTGCATCCAAAGAGTTGCAGTCAACAGCTAAATGTCCTAATGGAAACCAGTAATGAGTGGTGCTCTTCAAGGGTCAGTACTGAGACCAATACTATTTAATGTCTTCATTAATGACATAGATAGTGGGAATGAGTTCACCCTCAGCAAGTTTGTGGATGACACCAAGCTTAGTGGTGTAGCTGATTCACTAGAGGGAAGAGATGGCATCCAGGGGTACTTTTACAAGCTTGAGGAGTAGGCCCATGTGAAATTCATGAAGTTCAACAAGGCCAAGTGCAAGGTCTGCACTTGGGTCAGGGCAATCCCCAATATCAGTACAGACTGGGGGATGAACTGGTTGCGAGCAACCCTTCTCTGCAACGCTGCAGAGAAGGACTTGGCGATACTGATGGATGAAACATTTGACGTGAGCCAGCAATGTGCACTCACAGCCCAGAAAGCCAATTCTATCCTGAGCTGCATGAAAAGAAGTGTGGCCAGCAGGTTGAGGGAGGTGATCCTCCCCTTCTACTCTGCTCTTGTGAGACCCCATCTGGAGTACTGCAGCCAGTTGTGGCGTCCCCAGCAAAACAAAGACCTGGACCCAGTAAAGTAGGTCCCGAGGTGGACCATGAAAATGATCAGAGGGATGGAACACCTCTCCTGTGAAGAAAGGCTGAGTGAGCTGCGTTTGTTCAGCCTGGAGAAGAGAAGGCTCCAGGGATACATTATTGTGGCCTTTCAACATTTAAAGGGGGCTTATGAGAAAGGTGCAGAGAGACTTTTTACCAAGGCCTGTAGTGACAGGACAAGGGTCAGTGGTTTTAAACTGAGAGGCTAGAGTTATATTTGACATAAGGAAGAAATTCTTCACAATGATGGTGGTGGGACACTGGACCAGGTTGTCCAGAGAAGTTGGGGATGCTCTATCTCTTGAAGTGTTCAAGGCCAGGTTGGATATAGCTACCTGATCTACTGGAAGATGTCCCTGCCCCCAGCAGGACGAGTTGGACTAGATGTTCTTTAAAGGACCTTCCCACCCAAACCGTTCTAGGATTCTATGATTCAGCAGTATGCACTGACAGCAAGTCAAATATTGACAAATGTCAGTAGTGGCAGCTAGTTCTAAGGAGACATTTGCCAGGGACTGGTCAGGTCTGGCAGCTTTCGTTGCATAGAAGCTATATATGACAACCTAGAGAGGACTCATGGCGCTGAGAAAAACAAACATGCGCACACACTGGGAGGGAGTGGTACACAGGTAAGATTAACTGTTTCCCCAATGGCCCCACCGTCCTTTCTGGCACGTGCTTGTAGCAAGGGACCAGGGCGATCGGGTCATGCTGCGCAAAGTAGCTCCTCCGTACTAATCTCCTCCCACATCTGGATTACCTCTCACTCCAGTTACCTCTTGGCTCTCTCCCCAGCATAAGCCACTGGACACGTGGCAGAGCTCTGCCACAGGGAGTGCATTTGACCTGCTTAAAAGCCACGGGGGGTACTCCAGTGGTTAGCCCTGCTGCTCTGGTTTACCACCTGTGCCTAGGGCAGACTGCACACTTGGCAGGAAGGCCAGAGGCTTGCTGAGTGCTGGATGATGTCTGATACTGCTGCTTTTCCATGCCCAAGTCCCACTCCTGCAAATCAGGGAGCCATGGTTCAGCCATGGAAAGCTGAATCAAGTCAGCTGACTCAAAGCTGAATCAAGACAGGACCTGACTGTGCGTTAGATCCTTTGAATCGAGACCACTGACCTTCATGGAAGTTATCTGTACATTGCAAGCTGTATTCCTCTGAACCATGTCACAGCTGAACTTGTCCTAGCAGCGCAAGGCAGTAATAACAGTGGTAAAAAAAGCAAACAGGATTTAAAAATATACACAAAGAAATTACAGAGGATATCAGTGTACAAATCCATTATGCCCAGAAAAGTGGATGGAGTAGCTCTTTTGTTTGTCTATATCTTTACTGTATCGGCTGAAAATACAAATGTGCTGATAATCATGCATGGCTTCATCTTACAGGAGTGTAATTCTATAATGCTATCCATAATGAGTAACTAATGCTGTATTTTTTGTTCTTACTCACATGCATTATAGTTGCATACTGAGAGACATATTGATCCCGAGAATGAGAAAATAAATTCTAATAGGTTCCTTGGCAATCGTGTAAACCTTATCAAGTTCCTTTTGCTCTTGTTTCTGCCGTATGATTGCAGTTTTAAAGCCATAAAATAGGTTAATTATAAAAGCCAGGAGAAGCTGAAGAGGGATTTGGTATTTAAGAGTCCCTCGTGTTTGTTTTAAGAACACTAGGCTGTGAGACTGCAGTGCTGGTTATAATCAGACATCAGTCTTCTAACAATTGGAATTATTTCCTAACAGTTATGAATTTAGGAAATATGGACTGCATAAATCCTTGCAAAGAAATCATCCCAGAAAGCTATCACCTTTCCAGGAATTTACATTTATTTTGATCTTATATCTTTTTTCCCCTTCTAGACTTTATACACTGGTATTGTCATTTATGCTCCAGCTTTAGCACTAAATCAAGGTAAGATGAGTATACGGCAACTGTCCTTCTACTGTTATATTTTTTCCTGCATGTAATAGTGATATGCTTTTTTTGGCGATGCACACCTAAAAATATAGCTCAAGGCTTGACTGTGACGTGTTCTAAGACTTCCTGATGGAAATTCTGCTAGAAGGCCTCACATTTGTAATCCTAGTCCTTTATTCCCCTACCTGTAAGGAATTATAGAAGAGGCTCGAGGGGAAAACCTGTTCCCATTTACTCTACCTCTCATGCAATATCCTTAGGTAATGGCTACACTCAGAAAAATTAAGAAGACTTACATAAATTTTGAAGGCAATGCGGAGACTAAACACATTTAATTCCCCTGGTTATGTGCTCTTCTTCAAGAGGAGAGTGAGGCAAAAGTTCTGTAAATGTGGTTTTGGCCTCCCTGGAACTGTTTAACTCGGCCTATCATTTTGCCAGGAAAATCACATCAACAGCAAAGAGATCTTCAACTTAAGATGTTTGTTGTGATATTTGCAAGATGAAATATTTCCATTTTCTACTCCAAAATGACTCTCTGCTTTGAAAATGAGCCACATTTATTTTTAAAGGGGGGGAAAAAAGGGTTTTTGTGGAGCCAAATGAAACCTTTAATATGACACAATTAATTTGTCCACTTGGCAAGAAAAAACAATAGCAAAATGCAAATAAAAAATGAATCATTTTGGCTAGAATGGAAATCACAATTGTTCTGTTCATTGGTTTGGTTTTGGTTTGTTTTTTTATTTGGTTTTTTTTGGCTGTTCATTGAACAAAAAGGAAGAAAAAACCCAACACTGTCTGCACTGATCTCCTCTGGGGTATAAATCCTACAGGTTTTATGTCCTTGATGTTTATATTTTCCCTGCAAATACACAATAAACCAAGCTATGACCTACCTGTCTCCCAACTAGAAACAATGTTTTTCATTAGTTTTCTTGCAGCATTTCTCATTAGCCTGAGCTATCAGTTGGGGAGTGCTGAAGTGCCCTGCCTGGCAGCACATGAGCGTGTCAAGCTGGGGCAGTGACAGCCTGTATGCCAACCACAGCTCAGTGAAGTCTGGCATAGATATACTACCATGTTTCCCTAAAGGAAACAAGAATAAAAGAAAGACTTTTAGTCTGACGCATTTCTTCCAGCGCATGCTTGAACCGCTTTGCCTCCGTGGAGCATCCCCATGCTGTTTGCTTGCTTAAATCCCCGACTCAGGACTCTGTGGGTCTACCCGGGTGCTTCAAGGAAGGACACGTATTTTAAAACCTTTGGGGCATACAAAGATATTGGATGTGTTGTTTGGCAGCATTAATGACAAATAGCTTCTCGGATCCTGAAATATATCTAACTTTTTAGCAGTTTCTAATGTCTCTAACAACTGTTTCATTTTCAGACCTAGTTAACGTGAATCCTCTGGTTTAGACATACTATTCTTTTCATTGCCATTTTTACCTCCTACTTTTGCATTTAACTTATTTCAGTTTTTTTTCAAGGACCAGATTTGGGGTAAAAAATCGACCTTCATTTTTTTGTCCCCAGTGCCTCATTCACACTGGTGCCATTTCCCTCTTTTTCAGTCACTGGCTTCGACTTGTGGGGTGCAGTGGTGGCAACCGGTGTGGTCTGCACATTCTACTGCACACTGGTATGTGGGCCCTTCGGCTGAGAAAAATCTCTGTTCCTTTCACCATTCATGTTAAATATGGAATTTATTGAAAATTAGCCTAACAACCAGGTTACCTCGTGGGAGTGCATTTCACAGTGCAGCTGTAGCCACAGGGCCGTGTTCACCCAGGGACCTCTCTGGATGCAAAGGTAGCCAGTATGCAACTCAAACCTTTTCTGTTCATTCAAACATTTTTAAGAACAGCAAAAAAGATTTCTCTTCCTAAACATCCTCCTGTGATTTTTCTTCTAATCTAGTAGGGTTTAGCTGTGTAATTTATCAAGCACCTGCTTACTGCAACTATAATGGTTTTGTCTGTTATTGAACAGAGGCACTGAAAATAGCAAGTGCCACATGAACCGGTTGGTCTTTAGATTAGTGTTAATTGGCCAAGTGTCTAGAAATTACTAAATGGAGCCTCAGTGACAAATTTATTCATATATGTTAGATTACATCATGTTTATTTTTATTCATATGAATGGTATGCCTTCTGGGATTAGTGGTACTTTATATATGTAAGATGAGCACTGTCTGCCAATTTATCTACAAACTTCTGAATCAGGTTATGTCATGAAGGAACTGCTGAATCAAACTATGTGCACGGCCAAAGTAAATTCTAGTGCACTTCAGAAAAGGGTCAGGATGTCCTGAATAGGTGCCAGGATGCGATTACTAAACACTCCATTACAGAATTGTTTCTATGAACGAAGATGATGAATTTCGTCTAGTATGCATAATATGGATGGTAACATTTCTCTTAGTTGAATGTGAGTGCAAAGCAAGGGTGCTCCTGTCCTGTTGTACCTGATACATGGTGTTCCTCATGCAGGGCGGTCTGAAGGCAGTGGTGTGGACTGACGTTTTCCAGGTTGGAATCATGGTCGCTGGATTTTCAGCTGTGATTATACGAGCTGTGGTGGTTCAGGAGGGAATTGGACGCATTGTAAATGATTCCTACTACGGAGGAAGATTAAACTTCTGGGAGTGAGTTTGTACTTGATGACGATGTGCCTCTTTATTACTACAAATAGAGCCCATGACATTAACTGAAATTAAACTGCTACTGAAGGAGAAGGAGGGCAGGAGTTGTGACCCAGTTTTTAAATATTTTTAAAGAAGCTTACCTAGTTTGAGGGGTATTTTTTAGGTTTTACAGCATGCAAAATCCTCTAAAGAGAAAATTCTTTTTTACTTTTTAAGTAGGTGTTTTAAGGATACATTTTAGATTCCACTGAAAGCAAATGGTGAATAGGAGAGGACAATCATATTTATACTTACAATTTGCAAATAGCTGGTTTGGCATTTCAACTAATGAAACAAAAAACTGGGAAAATAAAGTTTTTGTCTAAATTGAAAAAGGGAGATGTTTCTCTTTTCCTGAAAGAAAAATTAAAAGTAGTTTTAATATTTTACCCTCATTAATCATGCCTAAAATATCATTTTACCAGGTCAAGAATATTCATTCTGACAGTGTTGAATCAAAAACCACTTTAAGTTAAAAAAAAAAGTTACTGTACTTTTGATGAATACATGATTCCTCTGAGAAACTTCACCCAGTGCTGTTAGTGAAAGTTTAGCATGACAAGTATTACCTTTTGTCCTTTTGTCTATTGGTTCACAATATTAATCAGGTTGTTCTCTAAAATTCTTCACCAAATTCTTCAGTAAATAATTCGTCTGGGGATTTTTTTTTTCTTCTCCTGAACAGTCTTTTATTTCAATCTGTTTGGCTGAGTTAAAGTCATAGAGTTCACAGATGGAAAAAGAAAAGGAATAAAGAAAAAGTAATAAAGACACGTAATAGGTGAAATAATGTTATTACATTGTTCACCCAGATAACCATAATTTATTGCTACATTAAAGTATGATTTTTAAAAAATATTAAATATTTATAGCCATCTAAAATCTGTTATTCACTTAGAGCTAAACCAGCAAAATGTTTTACAGAGGCTTTGTCCACAAAGACTGAGCATGCAAACACACCTTTATAGCGGTGTTAGTCTGACGTCCCTCTTAGGTAAGCGGGTATATTAAACTTTTAGTATGGAACATTATTTCATCCCAAGTCACAGGCCTCACACAGCTTTACTTAAGACTGTGGTATATAGGCAAATAAATCAGTTAAACTTCACCTTTGGACAGATGAGAGTGTTTCTCTAGATCAAGATTTCAGCTTGGAGTTTTAAAATTTATTTTCTGTGATTTCTTGTGAAGTTGGAGTATCTGAATGCTCAAAATCTGGCCAAATTCAGAGAGTTTGTATTAGAGCAAATATGGGGAATTTTTTTCTCCTAGTCATTAAGATCTTCTCATAATGGGAGGATTTTAATATTCTGAATTTGTCTTCGCTTTTCCCTCTCATTGTAGCTTTAATCCCAATCCTTTGCAAAGGCACACCTTCTGGACGATTGTTATAGGTGGGACTTTCACATGGACAGGCATATATGGGGTCAACCAGTCTCAAGTACAGAGATACATTGCATGCAAAAACAGGTTCCACGCAAAACTGTAAGTCTGCCTACAGTAACTCTTAATGTCTGAATTTAACAGTGATCGTTCTTTATAGGAGACTTTTTTTTAAAAGAAATATTTTTTCTTTATATAGAACACAATTGTAAAGTGTAACAACATTTGCTTTCTGTTTTGTGGACCAGGTAGAAGACAAATCAGCACAATAAATGCTGGTATTTAAATTACATATAATTGCTGTAACACTGAACTTTGTGCAAGACTGTTTCACTGTGCCAGTATTCCTGCATACAAATAGCTGCATTAAGTTTATAGTCAACCTAAAGACTGAACAATATAGTACTTGTGCTGCAGCCATATCAGGACAGCATCTTGAATTGCTTCTCAACCAAACCTAAATCATTGTGTGGGAATTTTGCGTAAGTAAAGACTAAAAGATTTTTCCATACCAATAAGTATAGATATGAGAAAAATGCAGAAATGCTTTATTCAGTGCTAAAATTGCTGAAGAATCATATATTTTGTTTTCATAATAATAATGACCATTTTTTTAGGAACTCAGTATGGAAACTGGCAGAGTTCTGTTGTCCTTGAATTTAAACATCTCTGATCAGCCTTTACTCTAGAATGGATTATATTTACTATTATCTTACCTTTAGCATTAGTATCATTCCAGTAGTTCACAGCTCAGGATTTAAGAATTTTTAACAAGCTTATAAAGTACATTTATATGTTTCACCTATAAATGTACATCATAACTATAGTCCCTATAAAATCTATAATACAGTGACATACAGAGGAGTTTCATGAAGGCTTTCACTTCATAAAGTTAGCAAAATACCCACGAAATCATGCACAGTTTAGAACGAAAGTATTTTGGTTATGGCAATAAAGAAAATCTACTTTTTGGCCATTTAAGCTGCAGACACGAATGAGCTGACGGTCGTCATCTGCCACAATTCCAGCTCATCATGTGGCTTCTCCACAATCTCTGGTGCGTGGCTGGGCTCCAGGTTCTTTGCACTGCAGAGGCAGGAGGTGCATCCCACATCTGTGATGCTGCCTGGCATGTTTGTGTATAGGAAGACTGCCACATACAATGTGCCAGATTTGTGTACCAGTGAGACTGTTCTGCCTGAGCATCTGCTCTACGTAGGGCTGTGTTCCTCTCTTGCACCTTCCCTATCTTCTTTGTAAGGAGTGACATCTCCAGGGCATCCCAGAAGCAGAGTGTGGCCAAGGAGAATCTGGCACCATGGCAGCTTTTGGGCAGATTTTCTGAGCTGTTGCAGCTGCTTTCACCAGGGCTGGAGGCTATGTGGTTCTGGAGCGGTGTGGATGGGATTTATGAGTCATAAAATATTAGCAGTGGCACAACCTTAATTAATCATTGGAGTCCTCTGCTGCTGACATGGGTGGTTGGACTTCACGGCGTCTTGCTTGTGCCTTACTTGTGCAGGATATTTCCCCTGCATGGAGAAATCATTTTGTATAATGGTTGCAGCTTGTCACAACTATAAACGCTGCCATTCTGCGGTGACTGTCTAGTTCATTTGCAAATGTAATTTGACACATCTGGCAAGTCACGTTGGTGGCCTGCACTGCTTATTGCCATTTAACCTGTACATAGAAGTGTAAAATGTCATCAGGTCAAAGTAATAGGTTTTTGTATCCCTGTGGCGTTTACTGTAAGGCTCTATAAGAGACATCAGAATCATAAACCAGAGCTGAGAAAATAGTACTGTCACAGGTCTCAACTTGAAGTTTTTGGGAAAGCCTTTAACGATGGCAGAAGAATAGGAATTTCTCAGCTTCGTGAAAGGATTTGACCCCATTCAAGAACTGCATCAGTAGGTAGGAGCACTTGCTGCCTTCCTCAAACAGTAACTAGGCAAATTGAACATAATGCTCATATGTGAACAACAATAGGCACTCAGAGCAAGAGAGCTACACTTTCAGAAAAATATGGGCTACTAACACAATTTTCTCTACTTGCCTTTCAAGGTCATCATGTGGCATGTTTCAATGCTAATATCTTAGAGCCAGCCTGAAACAAACAACTGAAAACAAGCCTTGCGCAGTCACAGTGCCTGCCTCACCCAAACTCCACCCCATGTTACTCACCCAAAATTAGTGGAAGCACCTCCCTCCAAGAGTGCTGTAATTATTATACTCCAGTGCTTAGTCATAGGGTGTGCCATGAGCTGGGATGTAAATCAGAAGGAAAAAACCAGCTTTCTTTTCACTGTCAAATGCTGACAGTTTATAACAAGAATTGCTGTATTCAGACAAACAACTTCTTTTGCTTCTGTGTATTTCTCTTGACTTTCTAATCTTTACTACAGGCTAATACTGCTACTACATCTGTTCAAAAGAGTTGGATTGATTTAACTCATTGGTTAAAATTTGTGATAATTCAGCTTCTGAGTGCCTTATATCAAGGTAGATTATGCTAATGCATGACCAGCTTCAGCTAAATGCCTGCGAGACATCCAGCCAATATGTAAGCATCTATAAGAAGAGGACTACTTCATTTTTACTAAATTAGTCTAGAGGGAAATTGTAAGTGATGCTTACGTGGTCATACCACCAAAACCAGAAGTGTAATTCGTATAATTAAAAATTCAATCTCACAATGGGTGAAATGCTGGGAGCCGTGTCATGACTCACTTTACGGCAAGCAGCCACCAACCAGGAGGTCTTCTTGGTGCTGGTGCAGGTGCTTGCTCGTTTGGCTCCGGCAGGGTCTTGCTGGACATCAAGCTCTAACATGGTGTTTCCCTGTGTGTTGGTGTAGGTCCCTCTACATCAACCTGGTGGGCCTCTGGGCGATACTGGTCTGTGCGACACTGTGTGGCCTGGCCCTCTACTCCATCTACAAGGACTGCGACCCATGGACAGCAAAGCAGGTGTCAGCACTTGACCAGGTAGGACCCCACATTTCAGGGGAGTGAGAGGGCATCCTTCCTCTGCAGCCACAATAACCAGACAGGGGCATTCGAGAACCAGAGGGTTGGGAATAATGATGCACCCAACTTCCATACCGGTGAGTCTGTAACACTGAGGGATTGATTAATCTGAGACCATGGTGGGAGGGAGTGCCCTGGAGAAAGCAGCAGACCTGCCCTCGGCACTCTTCAGTCCCGGCGTCCCCCAGCTGTCCCAGAGCTGCAGGTCCCTCAGTGCCAGGTAAAGGAGGACGGCAGGGAGAGCAGCAATGTGGAGAGCACTCAGTCCACCCACCTCTGCAGATATTTGGGTTCTTCACCCAAAATGGGCCTGGGAGTGCCAGCATTGTGTGAAACAACACTTTGGAGAGAAGTGAGGGAAAGAGGCTGCTGCCGGGGGCAGCTGAAACAGCAGTGCCTGTGTGAGTGACTGTGGGCCCTAGTGAGCTGGTGCATCTTTCCCTCCTTCTCCTCCTCCAGAGGAGGGCTGGACAATCAAACCACTTTGTACCGTGCTGTGGAGAAACCACCTTGTAACCAACAGTGGCCTCTTCCTAAATAGACCCTGAGCAGCAGATTTACCTGAGGAACAAGAGCTCTGGGAGCCCATAGATGGCCAGAGTCAGGGCCCAAGGAAATCATACAAGTCTTTTTTTTCCCTATGCTTATGCCTGGAATAATCATAGGCTCTGGGTAACACCCCACAGACAATAGCTGGGAAGCCAGGGGAAAAGCACAGACAATGGAATACCTGGAGCTGGACCAGCTGGTCTTTGAGGGTAGAATAAAACGAGATATGGAAAGCAAGGTGGAAACTCAAAGGAAATTTAGTTGCTCCTGTCAATCAAATTCTTTTGGTGGAAACTGGAAGCAAGATACTAAAAAGACTAACTCATCTGCGAAAAAAATGTTTCACAGAGAGAAAATTATAAAATTCCTATCTTTTCCCAGCACTCAGACTTTGCAAAGGTCAACAAATGACACAGGGTTTCCAATAAGGAAATGGTTCTCAGTTACCCTGAGGTTATTGGACCGTAAAAACCTTTTTTGTGGAACCAGCCGCAGAAATAAGCATGTTTTATGGCGCCCAAGCCCAACAAAGTGTTGTACCATACAGACTACCTGCTGTCCAGTGCCAGCTTCCTATACCATCATCATGGGAAACCAAGCCTGATGGCACAGCTATATGCTCACCTCTGCTAAGTGGTCTACACAGACTTCGCTGTATTTCAAGTGGATGTTTTAGGATTGGTTTTCCCTGTAAACCAACAAATAGTGCAAGGTGGGACATTCGAAATTAGAACAACTGATCAGAATGCCAGTGAGAAGACTATCATAAAAATAACATGGTGACAAAAAGAAAAATTAGGGAAAGATAGTCATATTTCTTACTCTCTGAATTTTTCAGCTAATGCCATACCTAGTACTGGATATTCTCCATGATTTTCCGGGAGTGCCAGGACTTTTTGTGGCTAGTGCCTACAGTGGGACATTAAGGTAATTTAATAATGTGGAACCTAGTGTCTTTTTTTTTTTTTTTTCTGTTTTGTTAGAGCTAAGGTTGCATTTACACTAAAACTTTTGCATTTCATTTCTTTGCCTACCTGGTTTTCATTCTTTAAAAAAGGCGCTATGAGGTCTTTGCTGATGCAGTTTAAAATTCCATAGTTTTCAACAGTGGTACTCTGAGGTCCTAGGACTCAAAGCTGTTGGGACTTCCCTACTAGCAACGTGAGGAAACAGCTAGCCACATGTGATGTACAGCAGTAACAAATTCTCCTCTCAGTGCTTTTAAAGCCTCTCTGCTATAGAAATTTATAATATATGGGTAGTTACATGAAATAGCTCCAGTTTGGAGGAATTTCCTCCTGCCTATATTTAATTTTTTAAGTTTCAGACCTGCTTAACTTTAAAGCCATCTCCTGTTTCTCATTCCTGATCTTTAGAGTCAAGTTTAACACAGAATTCCTGGACTTCCAATTGTCTCTAATGAACCCCATGAAAACAACAGTCACTATATATTTTTACTGAGGGAGACAAATCAATCGCCTGCTATCCCATAGTAGGGAGTGTTTTGCTCAGCTTTCCCAAGGAGCATCTTTTAGGAAACGTCACCTCTCTTGAGGAAAGCTCTGAACAATATTAAGCAGATAAAAATGAGGAAACTTTTGACACCAGAATAATTTTTTTTGTTGTTCTGAGTACTTGTAACTACATAAACAGAGGGAACAGCCAGGATACTTGTTTTTCACATGCTGAGGAAAAGCTGGTGGCTTGTGAGAGCAAGATCCCCTGACTAAGGCTTTGTGTCTTAGAAGTGCTGGTTTCTCTGATACCATAGAGGCCTGGAATCGTTCAGTTTGGACTAGATGCCTAATTTTTAGATGACTGTAATTAAATTATCTGAATCCTCCTCTTAGAGTGCATTAAAAGTAATCAGTGACCTGCATGTAGGAATTTTACCTATCCAGGCATATACTGTGAGGATCATTTGTGAAGGTATCACATATATTAGTAGCATATACAGCTTAGCCACATGTAATACATATTTTCATTGACTTCTCCAGGCCCATCTTCGCATCAAGATTTGCCTTCTCTTCACTAAAAGCAATTATTTTAAACAATTTTTGTAAGCTATTAACTGCATCCCCTGTAATAATAAGGTTTCAACCAACACAGCAGTTACATTAATTCTAGACAATGGCAGTTTCTCTCTGCCAGTAATCCATCTGTTATCTATGATTTCAGCTTCTAAGATAAAAAAAATTGTATAAATCTTGCCTTCTCTAGTACAGTGTCCTCCAGCATCAATGCTCTGGCTGCCGTGACTGTCGAAGACCTCATTAGGCCATACTTCAGATCCCTCTCTGAAAAGAAGTTGTCGTGGATTTCCATGGGGATGAGTATGTCTGGAAAATATCTTTTCCACTTTTGCTTTACAAAGTGAGGGCTTGAGTCAGTTCTTGCTTATGGCAGCGCAAGTCAGGAGTAGGTGCATTCACACCAACAGGGCTGTGTTGGTGCAATACAGCTGCAGGTGCAGCCCAAGACAGCATGTGTACTAAGCGTGGAAAAACCACAATCCCAACATGATGACATAGCCCATAGCAGTGAACACAGCAGACTGGTGGCAGGTGACAAATATTAAATATTTTCATCTGCGAGCAGTTCCTTAAGCATTATTGCAAATGCTTTTTATGCCAAAATTGTCATTGGTCTTACCATGAGTTGCCCAACATATCACATTAAACAGTGAGATTAGCCTACTGCTTGTGCAGTGAAACTCAACACGGGTAGAGCTGGAAAAAACCAAATAAACCAGTGTTATGGGTCCTGGGAAGATACGCTATGTCCTGGTAACCCAGGATGTTCTTTGTCATGGTGCCAGCTCGTAGTAATCTGCCAGCATTTACTTCCTTGCTACAAATGCTTCAGACTAAGAAGCAAAAATCATTCCCTCAAAATAAGGGCTATGACTCAGGAGATTAGCTGAGAAATACAAACAATACGTGTGGTATGGCCGCTATAGCTAATCCATATGGCTGACATTTAGTAATTACTCTTTAGCAGTATTCAGAAAGAGGACTTTGTTGATTTGCATGATCTCTTACTGTAAAGAGAAACCTGACCTTTAGGCTAATTCAAGCCCTCTTAGTAAAAACAGAGATGCTAGAAGGTTTGTTTTGGAGATGTCAGGGGCCGTGCTGGGTCAGACAGAAACGTATCCATTAGTGATTTTCAAACTCTGGCAGATTTACACATCGTTCTGCCTTTCCCACACAGGCCTGTTTTATGGCGGAGTCTGCATTGCTATGGCTGGAGTGGCATCTCTCCTGGGAGCCTTGTTGCAGGTAGGTGTCAGACTGCTTTACTCACGCCCATGTTGAATGACCCAGAATGAATTGTGTAAGAAAATAATTGCTATATGCCATTATGAGATTAGTTTTAATTCTTTGTTGAGTACTGTCCTCAGACAGCCCATGGCTCAGCCTCTGCTTTAAGCACCCATGTAACTGCGATACCAAGTCCTGCCAGCTGGATACACACCCATTAAAAAAAGCCCTAACTTCGTTCTCAATTTTCCTTCTTCCCTTCTTGCCATGTTGGAGGGTTTAACTTTTGCACAGCACCTGATAGATTCTCTTCCTTTCTCAGGCAGCTCTCAGCATTTTTGGCATGGTTGGCGGGCCACTTTTAGGACTGTTTGCCTTGGGAATTCTCTGCTCCTTTGCAAATGGAATTGTAAGTAGAAATTTAAAGCACTGCACATCCAAAATTCATTGATAATTTTGGGCATCTCCTTCCCCCTCTCCCCCCAATAATTTGATGTTGCACAGTGAGGGAGATGTCTCTGATACTTTCCATGAGGACATTTCCCCTTGCTCCCTTTCCTCCTTATCCCAAGTAAGTGATGACAGGGCTGTAAAGGAACTTGCATTTCCATCCCATGAAGAGATTTACATGACCAGAGTGGGGAAAAAAATCTGAATGAAAATAAAACTTTGGCAAGGATTTCTAGAAAACACAGTTTTAGAAGCAGGGAACAATGTGTCTTAAGATGTAGCTGAACAACCAGTAGACTCAGAGGTTGCTGGCCTGTCTGAGCGAAGGGGGTCAGGCCAGGAAAATGGGGCCGAAGAACCTGCAGACTGAACTGAGGTGTTCTCAGAATGCTTCAGTATCGCGAAATTGTAATTCTCAAAGGAAAAAGCTATTCCATCAAAAAATGGATTTGACAAACTTTGGGAATATGGTCCATGGGTCGGTTAGAATTGCTATTTAGTAACATTTACTAAGCACTAACATTTACCTTTTTGCAGTTGCAAATTTTATGTATATACCAAAAAAAAAACAAACAAAAAAAACCCCCAAAAAACAAAACCCAAACCTGAAACAAAACTCTAGCTGTCAGCCAAAAACACCCTCCACCCCAAAGCAGAAGAGACTTTTGCAAAAACAGATCACATGGAAAAAAGGAAAAGTTGTTTCTGTATTTATTCAAGGCGGGCCTCAAATAAAGCAGCGTTTTCCTAGCAGCAGCCCAAAGTTACCCTTTGATTGTAAAGGCATAGTGGCAAATAAAAAGAGGTATTCTCAGGAGCTGTGAGGAAACACTGTATTTCCCGAAAGGGGAATGAAGTAAACTCCCCAGCTCTCCCCAATTGTATATTTCATTTTCGCTATGGAACCTACGGTTTAGATTATCTCAATTGTTTCTTACTCATCTAGGTGTTGGGTTTTTTCAAATATCCCTTTGCTTTTCATATAAATCCAGATTTCATTTTCTGTTTTGCAGGGTGCATTTGTGGGTCTTGTCAGTGGCTTTGTTATTTCACTTTGGGTTGGAATCGGATCTCAGATTTATCCTCCACTCCCAGAGAGGACCAAGCCCCTCTATCTCTCAATTGCAGGCTGTAATATTACCTCAGGCAATTTGACGTCAACAGAAAATCCATTAACAACAGTTTTCAGCACAACTACTGCAGAGAGGTAAACAAGTTCATCACGTGCAATCAACAAAGCATGTATTTTTTTTTTTTTAAAGCAGCAGGAACATCTGTCTAGCACTTGGGTTACTATTACTATCCCTCCCTAGTTTACCTACCAGACTGTTTAAGATGACGCAGTTTTCTCTGATTTTTGTTTTTTCCTGTCAGAGTGAAGTTTGTCTGAGTTAGCCCGGAACAGAAGTCAAAGTGGATCTTCCTATTGATTGAAAAGCTTCAGTTCAATATTTGAGTCTAAAGGGTTGGATATGCCTTACCAAGAAACATGGTGTTAAATAAAGCATAACATTTATAGTTATCGGACTACCTTCCACAGTCTGTCACATGAATTAAAGTAATAGGCAGTTAAAGGGCACTTTGCCAGTTTAACAGCTCCACCTACAATAGCTTGTCTGTGTAGAAGTAGTTCTACTCAGAAAATTCAGAAGAGGGCATAATCTGCGTAATGGGCAAAAATATAAGAGATCTTCTCCCCTCTGCAGTTACTATATGTCTTACTTTGGACAATCACAATTAAGTGTAACAGTTATGAATGACAATATAGGGAAACACATGAATGCAAAGAAGGTGAACAAACACCTTTCTAGGTATTCCCAATCCTCACACCTTAAGGCATTGTACAATCGACAGATACCCTGATACACACATGGGTGCCCAACATCCAGTTTCATGTACTACATTTCTCACACAAGGCCTCCAGCATTGCTCAGTGCTTGGGGAAGCAACTGTTACAACAGGGCACATTATCAGGGAGAACAAAATAAGGTGTAACCTGAGGTGGGACTGTTGCTCATTGTTTCTGGCTGTTTAGAACTGTACATGGCTGATTTCCTACTTTTTTTTATCCCCTCCTTTAAATAATATTCCCCTTTCTAAAGAGGTTATCCCTTCATCTGGTTAGCAAGATCACTCAGCTCTGCACTAGATTCCTAGCAGAGACAGGACTGTCCTGTTTTACCTGCTCTGTTCCGTGTGTTGACTCACTGTACAAAGGAACTTGTCCTGCAAATTCAAATTTTCAGTGCACTTTTTATTGTATAGAGGTAGTTCAAGACTACCAGGTCACTTGGTTCTGAAGTAACTCTTTATTTATACGCTGTCTGGAAACAGACAACATTTTCAAGTTGCTTGGAATAGGAAAGCAGAGATTAACATTTTTTCTGCTCTTTTTCAGGCCCGCCCTAGCAGACAACTGGTATTCCTTGTCTTATCTCTACTTCAGCACACTTGGGACACTTATCACAGTAGCTGTGGGAATAATTGTCAGCCTCCTAACAGGTACTAGTTCCAGAGTTGTGATTAAATGTGTCTTAGATCTCTTTCAAACTAAGATGACTAGAGAGCTATCATTGCTATGGGAAGTGTCGGTGACCCTATTGCAAACACTGCATGAAGGTTACCGTCCTAAATCTCAAATCCTTCTCTCAGCCCTTCTGCATCCTACTCATGGTCTCTGCTCACAGCAAAAGGTACTTCAGACTTCTAAGGAGAAGGGAGTTTCAGCAGTTTTCTAACCTGAGGTCCAAAAGAAAAAATAGACATCTGTCTTTCCTGTTTTATTAGATGCCAGCAGGGGCTGGAGGTTTAAGGGTTGTCCCTGAACATGGCACCCCTCCAAGCAAGGAGATACACCCGTGCTTCTAGAGGACAAAAACAGTTTTACATTGAGTGAGTTCTGAGCACTCAAGGGTTATTGTCTGCCTGTGTACAGCGCATGCTTCACAACACATTCCCTAAGCACGTACCTAAGAGCTGCAGACCCTGTGCATGGCTACGTTAGCTTCTTCCTCAGTTTCCCTGTTCTGTTTGTGCGAGGGGCAAAAAGCAGCACCTCACAGGTAAGAGCGGGGACTTCAGTTCCAGCCCATGGCCTCACTACTTTTTCATCTAGGTGAGATGCAAACTGCACCTGTCATCCACCTCATGCATGGCAGAAATAGCACAAAAGCAGCTGCTCTCACAGCTTTCCCCAGTGTGCCCAGTCAGGTGCCTATGACAGCTCTCATCTTTGAGGCTGTTTGATTTCAGCCCTATTAGTCTGACCTACAACTACTCCAGGACTGTGAAACTCCAAACCCAACAGACAAACTCACTTCCATTAGCTTCCCTGTGCCTTGCAACAGATAAGCACAAGTTACACTTACACTGTTTTCATCTCCTTGTGAGTTTTTAGAGGATTGGCTCCCCCCTTTCCTCCCTTTATACTTGTAGACAAATTTTGCTTCTTACCAGGTTGGGATCATGTCACCCATGGGCCATGAAACAAAGAATGAAAACTGAGAAACTCAATAAATCCAGCTGAGAAAGCCTCTGCCCAAGAAATGGAAACCCAAAAGAACTAACCCAATCACAATTGAACCCTGCTTTTTGTGGGGCAAGATTCCATTTAAGCCACAGGTGGCAATCAGAGCTAATTCCCTGTACCTGCATCTCCTTTCTTTCCCACACTCAATCCCAACACCCCGCCCCCTCCAATAGTTAATATTCCATGCCTTAAACATGCCCAAATATCCCATTAACCCTCATCCCCCTACCTTGGGACTTCCCTTAAATAACTCTCTGTAAAGTGTGCTGGTGACTCTCGAGACAGGAGTCTTGCTTACAGGGAGCTGAGGACTGTGGCTCAGACTCCCAGCTGGCACCACAGCTCCTGGTCTGGCAGGATAGTCCCAGACACCATTGTATGGGATTCATCCTTTTCTGATGATTGTCTCAGGTTTTTTTTTCCAAATAAGAAATCTGAGGAGGATCTAGGAAACCCTGGGAAATGGCGAAGACATTTCAAATAGACCTTGAGGGATCATTTTATATTTTGAGAGGTGCAGGATGTACATCATTGTAAAGAAATTATACCTAAGGCCTGTGATTGCTTGATGGCTTTTGCTGCATGACTCTATCCTGCTCTCCTGGCCTGATGCCCATAGCTGGGCTCTGACATATCATTTGCACATGGAAAGCTGGCTGATTGAAACCTGCCTATTTTGCAGGAGGACTAAAGCAGAACACAGATCGTAAATTCCTGCTGACCAAGGAAGATTTCCTGTCCAACTTCTCACGGTCTAAATCTGAGACAGTAAGTGTAATTATGCACCTCTGATTTAAATCAGTCTTTCCTCCTGGGGACAAAGGCTTGTTTTATTCCCACCAGGATGAATAGCACCTGATGTTGCTTGGTACGACTGCTTTATAGCAGAAGCAGAGCACAAGGCGGGTAGGAGTAGAGCAGGTGGCATAGGCAGGGAAGCTGTGTTTGGCCACAGATTGACTTCAGTGAAGAACAGAGCAGCAGCTGAGACAAGGGACAGTTGTTCCCCAGTTTTCTGCCAAAATCCTCCCTCACTAGTCTCTTGGAATCTGGCCCAAGGCACACTTTGGACTCAGCAAAGCTTCCTTTGTTTGTAAACATGCATTTTCTAAAGTCTGGATTTTTTGTTGTGTTTTTGGGGTTTTTTTAACTCTGGCTACTATTTGAAAGAAATAATTTCTAGTCAGTGTGTCTTGTTTCCTAGCTCCCTCCCTAAGATATAAGAAAAGGGGACATGTTATTGGGTAATATCCCTTAGGAGGGAGACAGTAGGGGGAATCTGTTTGTTTGGGTTTTTAAAATAAACTATAGATCACTTTTCAATCAGTATCATCAGGATGCTTAGCTTTGGTGTTTTCCAAGTGCTTCAGTACAGGCGATGATCAGATCTTTGAGATGGTCCAGTTTGCATAATGTTTTTCCTCTACGATGACAACTCCTTTTAGTGGGACCTCATGTATTTCAGCTTCTGGATATGAACACCATGGAGAGAAAGGGATTTTTACAATACTATTGTAATGCTGTTTGCCCATGTCAGGACTGGACACCAGATACCCGATTATTGTCATTCAGTGTCTTTAATGGGCCAACATCTGTTTTCACTATCTGGGAATTTAATACCTAAAGTCTTTTGAAAAACCAACAAACAAACAAAACAACAAACACTCATGTTGAAGTTAATGTCCACACTCATACTATTTTATGCCCAAGTCAGAAACAAGTGTCTGCCTGGTTATACTGCTAGGAGCTGGATAACAAGTGTTTGGCATTGCAAATAAAGCAGAAAGTTGTTCAGAAAAAAATCAGGGGGAACTTCCTGCACATGAAGAGCTCAACATCTCATGTTGTCCATGTTCTTCATGTCAAAGATGGGGCAAGGACCAAGGGTTGGGAGTCAATAAGTAAGGACCTTTGCACACCCAAAAATACTTCAGACACTCTGCAATACAAGAGCATTTTACACAACTAGTACCTTATGCAATAAGAAACTCTCCATGCCCCTAGAAAAATACCGGCCTCTGTAATGAATAACTACGCTCTGTCAGCTATCAACATGTGTTTTCCTGCAGGCATCCTGTATGTCAGGCCTGACTCGGCTTGCATGCAGGTCAAAGAGAGGAAGACCATTTCTGTCACTTCACATCATGGCTTTTGTCTGTTGTTTTTTAGCCAGAGAAAGTGGAAGTGTTGAACAGGAAACCATTTACCACGGCAGACGAAGGAGCTGACAACCCTGCGTTCAGCCACATTGAAATGGATGTTGCAAGCAATAACAACAAAGTCAATGGCCTTCATATATGACATGGGGCCACGAGGCGCACGAGGACAGTTATGTTCATGTAAAGCACTGTTGACATTCCTGTGCCGGCTCAGTTACCAGCCCTGCTGGGGTCATGGGCAGTCGTCTGCTGAGCTTCTTGGCGTTGTCACCCTTGCATGACATTGACATTAGTTAAGAAAGGAATTAGGTCTTTCTTGCACTTCCTCGTTCTGTCTCTTGCTTGGGATCTTGGTGACAGGGCTTAAGGCAATGTTCTATATGAAATATTTGCCTGATATTCTTGATCCTCCTGGAAAATATCTGCTTTTAATCACAGTTCACTCTCAGAGTAAATTTTTTTTTTTTCCCCTAAGAACACTGTTCCCTCAGATATAGCTGTTTTTCTGGTTTGGGTTTTTGTTTTTGGTTTTTTTTTCTTTTAAGGCATTGAAAGTATGAAGAGATTAGGGCTGTGGGACCTTATCAGATTGCAAGAAACAGTGGGTCTTTTTTCAGGGCAGAAGGTGTATTTAGTGCTATCTGGTTCCTTTGTAGAACCGATCCTGAGAGTGAATTAATTTTGCTGGTTTTGTCATGTATGTTTGTTTTTATTAAGCCACTTATTCTTCGGTTACCTGAATGTCCTCTGTGCTCACTGGTAGAAGATACAAGAGTGTCTTTGGTGATGGGTGGAAGCAAAAGTCAGTAATGTCCTTCCCTTCACACCCCATCTCCCTCTTCTGCCCTGTCTTGCCATTACAGAGCTGGTCCTCATGAAGGAAATGAGCTATTATTTGGACTTTTTATTCAATGTCATATAGCAGAACCACAGCAGTCTTCTGCTTCATGCCCAGCGTGCTGGCTTAGGACCACTCTTGCACTGGGCTGGGCATATTGTGGTAGAGATGTTAATGCAAAAGGGCCTCTTTGCTGTACTGGACAAGAGGGAAGGCCGCATCTGCAGTTGCCACTGCTGTTAGCTGCGGAGCCGTGAGCTGAAACCTCGCATAGCCATTTGTGCTCATGCAGTCCCTATTGTCACTCTGAGGATTCATGTTCAAGGTTGGTCCAGATCAAGCAAGAGCACATTGTGTCTGGCAGGCAGAGTCCACTGCACACTCTCTCAGGATGGGGAAGGGATTGCAGAGGATGTCATTTTGTGAAGGCTTCTCCAGGGCTGAAGGGCATGGGACGGTTCATCCTCTGGCTGAGCTGCCAAGAGAAGCTGAACAGCACATCCACTCCAGACCATGCACTATACAGGTGGTTTGGCAGGGTGAAAACCCGCATTGCTTCCGTCTCCTGTGTGCTTTCTGGCGCAGCAGGGAACAGACTGACCCACTGTGCTGCTTTGTACTGCAGGCTTTTTGCTCTGGCTATGCATGGGTCTTTAAAACTCCTCTACAGCACCAGAATCAAGTTGGAAAATAAAAGCCATTGCAGAGAAGTCAAGCCATGAAGCTTTATAAAACAGTCATGCTTGAGAATCAAATGAAAAACTGGCTGCATGTCTTAAATACTTTCTAAAAGGTGTGCTGAGTTTGTGCCAGGTGTTGAGCTGCTGTAACTTGCAATATGACACAGTGCTAGTTTAACTACCTTGATTGGGGCCCTTTAGCATCTAAATCAATTTATTCCGTGCCCCTGTGACAGTGGACACTTGATGATTTATTGCATAAGATGACAGGAGCAGAAAACTTTAGGAAGAAAAAATGGACTCCAAGGAGCAGACCTCTCCTAGAGGACTACAGACCAGACAGACACTGTATGAGTTGCCACCAGGGGCATGTCTCTGTTGGTTAACCCAGTGCAAAACTATGTGATGGAGGCAGGTTTACCCTTTGCGTCCTGAAGCACTGGTTTACATGATCCAAAGCAGAGTTTAGGGCCAGCCCTTTGTTTTCCGTTCCTCCGCTGCAGGTCTGTAACCAGGTAAGTGCCTAAAGCCACTGTGCAGAAGGGCTGTGAGCGAGCAGGATAAATCCCATGAGTTATGTCTTGCATCCCTAAATCGTCTAAAATCTGAGACAAACAATATCATCCTGAATAAAGTCTTCTGGGATTCAGGCCAGGGGTCTCTGTTCTGGGACTATCCTAGTCACTCTCAGACGACTAGTCTGCCGACTGAATGAGCTGGCTATGCTTCTCAAGTCTCAGAAGAGAGTGCAGCTCATTCAGCCTTGTGTCTTGTCTTCATGACACAGAAACAGATGCTGCATTTTATGCTACGGAATAGTCCTTGAGCCTTGGAATATATTAATTTGTACTTACCAGGTACTTTCAGCACACAGATCTGAAAAAGGGTAAGCACTGGTATTTCCACGCTGTTGCAGAGTGCTGACACAAAGAGGACTGGTGTGCCTCTGCGCATCTATGCTTTACGGCACAGAGTAAGCTGCAAAGAGAAGCCTGTAGCAAGCCTTTGACATGTGTGCCTGCTGGTACGGCTACAGCCGTCCCAGCACAAATGTTGAACTTCCATCTAAATATGCTTCTCTGGAGGGTGAGAGATCACTGCTGCATTAAACAGCATCTGTGCGGCCTTCGTTGCACCACTCTGCCGAGATCACTGTTTGTGCTGTAAATAACTGCCTTAAACTGTCTTGGATGATCTGTGACTTCAGCCTGGTTTATTTGTGAAGACTAATCTTCCCTGTTATCACAGTTAAAAAACGTAGCACCACAGTTTTTTTCGCAGTATTTTGAATTCACAGTTGTTTAAAACGGAGGAAACATGTAAAAGACCAACATCTTCACTTACTGCTCGAAGTCACTATCTGAGCACTGAGCAGATATTTTACTCTAATTTTGGTATGAAGTGAAAGTTTGGGCCAGGTGATATTTATCAGTCCACAATCGCAACATCAAGATGAGTTTTCTCTGGGGACAGTATTTTACTGTAGGCAGTTTAGAGACAAACATTCTAAAGCTTTGCAGATGACACCCATTTCTGGCTAACGAACCTCCTGTGTTTGCTGCGAAGCTACAAAGTGACTCTTTCTGCTCTACTTTTTTCTATATGCTTCTTGTTTTAATTGGCATCACTAATTAAAGCGGTTAATTAATTTTGAATAATATTTTCTCTGGGTTCATATACTGTTCTCTGCTAGTTGGACTCTCAGCCAGGCCTTGTCTGTATCAAAGCAGCAAGATAATTCTTGGTGACCGCATCACACTCCTGCACCCTGATTCTGTATCTCTGCCAGTTAAAAGCTCACTAGACAAAAAAATGCAGGCTGCTCAAACCCAATTAATTTGGATACTGTCCAAATTACATGCAGCATCTGGCAGGGTCAAGAGATGAAATAAGTAGGAACATTAAAAAAGAACTTACAACAGGAGCAATATTTGACTATGATGTGAACACACAAAGCGGCCACACAGAGAAAGTAGTGACACATTTTGGCCCTTTTTGCTCTGCATTGAAATTTACTTCCACCTGATGGGTCTGTTTGCTTGCTGAAGAAATCAGGTAAACAGAAAATTACTCATGAATGCCCAACAGCAAATATTTCATATGCATAATTTATTTTAAAGTTATTGCATCACATTATACAAGCATTAAACATGGCTTTATGTTGATGATTTTTTTTAAAGTGTGAAAACTTCACATTCTTCTCCATAGGATTTTTCTATTTACAAATAAACAATCTCTCTATATACTATATATATATTATATATGGTAAATAACATAACTCCCCTCAGAAAGATTTAAAATAAAAAAGAACTTATTTGTAAACACGGTTTCTGTTGTAGTATTTGGTGGCTTGAACGCAGATGATGTTCTATACCTAGGTTTTTTCTTTTGTCAGAGTATCCAGGTTGTTAATTTACATTTTTTATTCTAAGATCTGTAAAACCAACATGGGACGGAATGCAAAAAACATAGCAAATAGGCTGAAAAACAGTCCCAATATAGAGGTTTTTTCCCCCTTATTTTTAAAAAATGGTGTGTAAATGCTCACAAAATACATGCTTGCTGCCAAGAGTGGTCTATGGAGATCAATCCTATGCTGATTGCAAGATGATTTCACAGTAAATCCTTTGATGTGTGCTGTCCTGCTTGCTATGTAAAATGTCTGTGGCATGCACTGAGGTTGCTTTTTTTTTTCATTCCCTTGAAGATAGTGCTCTTGTGGAGCTGGAATAAGTAAACAACATATAGGACGATCACCTGGAGGTTTAAACAAAACCCATCATCAGATCAGAAAGAAGGGAATGGCATAAATTTGCTATCTAGAGACCATTAAAATTCCATTTATTATTATTATTAGCCTAATATTTGTATTATATTTTCCTAATTAATAAATTAAAATAAACAAAAAGGAGTCACCTTCCCTAAGCATTCTGCTAGATAGCTCTGAAGGACTCAAGGGAAGTCTATGCAGCAGACCAGCAGCACAGACGCCTTCGTGGGTCGGCTGGTCAACATTAAGCCACAGAAACGTACTCAGGATCTGCCTGGGAGGTCAGAGTCCCTTTCAGCATCACCCTCAGCACAAGCTTGGTAAGCAGACAACGCGTGTGCTCATTTAGGGCAGAACGGGATGCAACTTCTAGCAATGTATTGTCATGAAAACTCATCTCAAAAGCAATTATTATTTATTGTATTTCTGCTGCGTTTTATTTGTTTTGGCACATTATTTTTGCATGTTCCCCTAGAGTGGAAGTCAGTTTATATTCTACTAGGTTTCAGTTCAGTTCTTGGAAGTTACCGAGACCTACATTGACAAAGCTGTATCTTACTGCAGGAGTCTGTAAAGTTTCACACTCATATGGGTGACACTGATTTTATGCATGATTCATGTCTCACTTTACTTCTTAGCAAACAGTTTCTAAGCTCTTGTCATCTGTAGTTTTACATATTAAACAGAGGGTATGCAAACTAATCCAATTGCTCATGTGAATTTGGACTGAATGAGATTTTGCACAGCGACCCTGCCCGAGAGTCCGCAGGCTGCAAATGCAGCACACCCCCGTGGGTGGTGGGTGGTACGTACTAGCCCATCTGGCACGTGTGTATTGGAGGATGAGATTGCCTAATCTCCATCTCCTGTATGCAGAGACAGAAATACCCCATTTCTCCACTGCCCACATGGAATGTGTGCACAGCTGCTCTAAGCTGAAGCAAAGATGAACAAGTTCGCTTCCTCATTAGGCAGGAATATACCCCATAACCACTGGTCATGCTCTCCACTCAGTGTGGTACCAAGTCAATAGAGAACAGATTAGTCCTGAAATTCCTTCATTGCTTATGTTGCCTCATGGGACCTTCAGGCTTGGACCAGGAGCGCCTGATAAATGGGAGCTGCTGTGCCATTTATCCTGGAGCAAGTTCCTTGCTGTGAGGAAGCAAAGTGTAGGCAGGCAGTGTCTACAGAAGTGAGGGTGCATACATTTTCTTCCACTCCTCTCCTTCCTCAAGCCATATTACCTTTCATTAAATCCTTCCCCCCACATGGAAATAACACAGTTCTCTGTTACTGTGGAGAGAAGTTAGTAGATATAATTTGGCAATATGGGGTTTTGGTGCAAATGGTCCTGATGTCTTGTGAAGCTTGAGGCATCCATCCATCCACGGGTCTTGCATTGTGTGGTCTGTCCAGAAGGGCAAATTCTAGCCCTTCTATTGAATGATTTCCAGGAGAACCTGCAGAAACAACTTGCTGAATTTTCCTCCCTCTTAAATATCTTCAAACTAACAAGGTCACAATTCTTTAAGATTTCTGAGAAAACTGTAATTTTTGTGGACCTCCAGTAACTTGGTAAAAGGCTAAACAAATGGATCAGCTCCAGTATTTTGTATGTAGCTGTATCCCCACCAGGATATAAGCTTGCTTCCTCTTGGCTTCTTACAGTCTTGGCTTTTGAATTTCCTTCTTCATGTTGTGGCTGATTATGCCACTGTATATTCTGCAAGATCTGCAGTGTTATTACTTTGAGGCAAGATGTGGTAGGGCTTCCACAACACTCAGCATTTTGATTCACATTGCTCCATCTAACAGTTCTGCAGTTTTCAGACCTAAAACTCCACTGTTTTGGGTTAATGATCTGGGAAATTTTTAATTTCTTAATGCTAAAGAATTTGCAAAAGAATATAGACAGTGGCTTATTTCACCCAAATCTAATTCTGCAGCCTGTGTAGAATTGCTCTGCATGAAGGATTTAAAGCTATTTCATACTAAAGTATTTTGTTTTAATTTTCCCCTCCACCCCTTCATAGATAATGGAAGGTTGAACAAAGAAAATGTTACAAGTGTAGAGGAGATTCTGAATGACTGTGTTCTTTCGCTTTGCTGACCTTGTTCATCTTGTTGTTTGTTTTACTTATGCAGATAGGTCTTTAAGACGCAGTCTGTCTTCTGTTATGTGTATCATATACTCTAATTCCTGATGAGGCTTCAACGTGATCTTGCAACGCAAATACACAGGGAGTTCTGGGCAAGATGCCCTAACCTGATTTGTTTCTTTCAGAGATCAGACAGTCCTATGGCTGAAAAGGCACTATTCAAATCTCTAAAACGTATTACCAACTTTCACAGTATCATTTCCAAATAAATGACCCTACAGTTATATACCTCTGGCCACAGTTAGATCCTTGTCTGTCAGTGCTTCTGCACACCTAAATTGTCCAGCATTGTTAGACCAGTTGATTAGATTCATGATCAAGCCTCTCCTCCTAAAAAAATACATCAGTATTGTTGGAGTAGTGGAAATGGTCCACATATGTGACCTTAACTCCTGGTAAATGCAAGTTAACACAGCTCAGTCCACTGTGGAAGAGGGCAGGATTGCCATGCATGTGCTGCAGGTGGTGGCCACACACATGGACAAGTACTGCCATGTTGCCAATGCACAGTCACTGCTTATGAAGTAGCAGCTAGGTCATGAGAACAAGCCGTAAGATCACTGGATTCTCTAAAGCACTGAAGATATATAACTGCTTTGAAGTTCAGGGCCTTGCCTTTAAGTCAAGGCCTGGGAGCTTCCTGGAAAGAGTGCAGAGACTTAAGCATTGGTCTGATCTGTTCATGTTGACATTAGCTCTGGAGAAGACTAAGCCTTGCAAAACCTCTAATTTCAAAAGGCTTATGACAGTGTGCACCCCATTAAACATGGGTGTACATGTGCTACTGACAGACTATTCATTTCTGTGCACTCTCCACTGCAGAAGACCAGGAAATTTTTATAAACAGAATACCTATCTTCTTTTAAGCAGTTTCTACCTCACCCCATCACGGCCACTCGTTGTGATAAGATTTTCCATTTTTCTTCCTTTCCTTTCGCTCTTTCTGCAGACGTTCTAGTTCAGCTTCATACATCATTTCCTGAATCAGGTACTTTTCTCTCCTCATCCGATCTCTCAGATCTTTTGGGAGATCTGGGATTAAGTAGGAAATCAGGTGCTTTATGCAAAAGACAAGGTGCTGTGAAAACAAAAAAGGGATGAAAAATTAAAATCTTAGGAAGAAAACAAGTACCTTCTGTATCTTCTGAACACCCTCTCCTTCCAATTCACAAAAAGTTGCTGTGTTAGAACTGAACCCATTACTAAATTTGAAGAAACCAGACCATGATTTTTTTTTCCCCGCAAAAACTCCAGCCAAAGTCAGTGGAGTACGGATTGCAGCAAAAGTTATGAGCAGCTGGGTTCAAATAAGGCCTTAAAACTGTCATTTGATCTGTGTGTTCAAATCCCTGAGGTCATGATTTGCTGTGAGGTTGTTTGGGCAAGACCTGGTATTAGTGGATTACTCTGCAGGAACAGGAGGATCAAATGATAAAATACTTTCCTCTTGCCAGAAAACCCTTGCCTTGGTACCAATATTGGTACCAATGAATTACCTATGCAAAACAGAACATTTTTTCTTATACTGTGTCTCTCATCCAAGGACACATTCCCATTTACTAAACATCACAGTTAAATACAAGGTAACTGATCCTTTGTCCCTCATGTTTTAGACATGCCACCGCAAAGCTTGTTTGATGGGGAGGATTGCTTGAGTGCCAGTTTTTGCTTGATCAAAAATGCTGCTTGGAGATTTACTCAAACCACTTGAGAGGGGGAGCAGAGAAGTAGAAAAATCCTCCACCTCAGAAAGGACACTCATTTTAGACTGGAGAAATAAAGGTATTTCTTGTCCTCTAAGCATAACCCTTTCTTTGAAAGCCACTGAAATAAACCCACAATACTTTAATTGATGTTCTTTTGCCAAACCTAAAGAAAAGCTAAAAAAGCATCTTCTGTCAGTTTAGCTTGGATAAATAATTCCTTTTACAGTGATAGGAAATACTTTTGTTTGGTTTTGAGACCGCCTATGACTTTCATTGGGGCAAAGCAAAGTCAAATCTCTTGTGCAAGTTTTGGGCAGACACAAAAAGCTATTCCACAGCAGGTCACAAATTTGGCTGAGCCCTGAGAATTGAGCAGGGCTGATTTTTCTTGCCTCAGCTATCCTTGCCCTTATGCTGTGCTGCCTTTATGCCAGGTGTGTATCAATAAGTCAGGCTCTCTTCAATTTTAAAACTGCTTAGGCTGACATGCCAAGGCCATTCTTGTCATCCTTCTTGGAGACAGATACCCTAGCGCTCAGTACTGACAGCTCAAGAAACAAAGAGATCAAGCACAGCAGGCCTCTATCAAATATTTCTTTCTTTCTTTCCCTTAATGTTTCCCTGAGTGTGGCAGAGGTGATGGAATAGCCGTAGGACCAATCTCTAATGAGTTAGCCCAGAGAGAGCCCAACCTGCCATGCCATATTACCCTTCATCTCAAAGGGGCTGAAAATGACAATCAGGGGAAATTCACTGCAGACCTCAAGCTTCTGCTGAACGACCAGGACAATCCCTATGCAAGAAATAATCTAGAAGATGTTTCCCTGTCACCTTTCCTCTAATGCAAATTCTTCTCTTCTGTGATCCAAAGTGGTGCTTTGAAAGCTTTTGAAAGAACCGATTTGCCCAGTAATGTGCATCAGAAATGCAGTATGTGCTCATGAACATTATGCCAATAATTTATGGTGATTACAGCTTCCATTTCTGTGTTGGATGCCTTGTTGCTATGATTTCACGGGAGAGGATTGAGTAAAGAGTTTTTAAAAATTGTTTGTTCCCTGTTTGGCTTCTTCACAGTGTAAAAGGCATTTCAAAGTGCTTGTGAAGGGGAGATGCTGGACCCCTGGTTTCTGGTGGGGATATTCAGGCACCTGAAATTCAGGCCTTAAGAACTGCATTTTGTTTTCTAAATGACTTAATTCTGTTTATTTACCCTATTCATCCACCCTCCTGTCTCTGTTTTTCAAAATGTAGCATGGGAATACCAGTCTCAGGAAGTTGGTATTATTTCTGTTTTGTCTTAAAGATTACTGAGATACTGACAGTAAGTACTAATATTATGAACAGCGCCAAAAGTATTGAATCCTTTATATCATCATAATCTTTGTGATGCTAATCATTCTGGGGAAATGAATAGTATTAAAAAAAAAAAAACAGAAGAAAAAGCTGGATATGTAAATATTTTCTTAAACTTTCCTCATTTTTCAGTTGTTCAGATTTAATCTTTTTTTCTCATGTTCCTTCAGCCCTTCCTCACACACTAGCATAGGGCTTCCCAGCCTAGCCAGGTTATGAATGCCAGGCCTCAGAAAGTAAAGAAAAGCTTCATTTATTTCCCCTCTTTGCAAGTCACTGTAACAGTTTTCAAAGAAGTGCTGCATTCTCCTTTTTGTTAGAAGCTCAATACCTGTGACTGTTCAGAAAATAGATCTGAGAATACAAAGCACCATATAAATAGCAGAAACAAAACACAGCTGCCATCATAGATCAGCGCAATGAAAAACATTCAAAGGGAAATTTGTTTAATTTCGGTGATTTTGGTTTTGCCACCTGAATGGTCACTGACCTCAAATACAATAATGAAAGCCAACCGTGCCGCTAAGACATGCCAAAACTGCAGCGTGTAACCATAGGGTACGGGGGAGTGAGGAGGGTCTCGGTAGTCCCTGTACCTGAAAGACAAGCAGAGTACAGTAGTTAGCAAGCTCCTGCCCTGCTGCCTGGGAGGAAGACAAAACAAAAACCCAGCTGCTCTTGATCATTCCTTTTTCTGCACCAAAATGACCTCAGTTCAGACTGTACAAGTTACCACAACACTGCTGGCTTCTTAGGCTGGGCCTATGCCAGTGTTTTATGTCAGATCAGGTGCATGCTTTTGAAGCAAATGTCCTGATCACCTCCACTTGCCATGCTTAGGTTGACCCAAATGGGTTTATTTTCAGATGAAACCTAATGGTAAGATGCCCTCCAGGAGCGCACTTCACGCCCCAGCTGCTAACGGAAATTCGGTGCAAAGAACCAGGCCAGTGCCTGCATGAAGCAAAATTGCTGAAGCAAATACAGAGGGTGTTGGGTGCTCAGCACCAGCGGTTTAACCCTACAGCATCTCTTTTGGCAGCACAATGTGTGCCTTGCAGACATCTCCTCAGAAGGCAGAGCAGGGTGGGATGCTCTGCTCTTTTGAGGGCCACTTTCTTCCCATTTCAAGTTCATTTTAAAACCATAAATGTCCCCAATTTTTTCAGCCTGACAGCCCTTCCAAAATCCATATTAAACTACCTTGTGAACTCCATCTGGCCCTTGGACAGTTGGTTGGCCATTCCTGGTGTAAAGTATGATTCATCCTAACTTTAGTGGAGCCAGAACTGCACCAAACAGGACAAGGGCTGTGTAAGAAAGGGATCTAGTGTCTTTTCTCACTGAAAGTTTATTTAAAGACTTTAGATCTTAGAGATATCTATTGGGAAACCTGGATCCAGGAAGATTCCAAAATTACATTAACAAATCATGAATCTGTTTAAGTCACATTTTAAAGTCCATTTCTACTAGCAGTATATTAATGCCAAAATACTATTGCAGAAACTTAATTTAAAAGTAGTGTAAAAATTGTTTTCTCCTTAATATGTTTCCTAGATGGGACAGAAAACCCATTATAAAAAATACCGAAAATATTATAGTAAATAATACACTTAAGCCTGATCTCTAAGTAAGTTTTAAGACAACTAAAGGAAACTCAGCTGAGCAAAAGAAATGAACAGTTATTTCATCTCTGTGATAAACTACATTTCTTCCTTAAGGTTCAGCTTCTTAGATTGCAGGGGATGCTACACAAAATGAAATAAACTGTGTCTTGACTTAGTCAGCAACAAACCTCTCTTAAATTGCAGTATCTCTAGTGCAAGTTCTTAAAACTGACATGATCTTTCCTTCTGCAAGCAGCATTCTGACTTCATAGTTTAGGATGTTTTACATTATCATAAGCACCCTGAAAGTCCCTGGACCAAGTCCCAAGTCCTACGTGCTAGGAGCAAAGTACTATATATGAAGAAATGGGGAAACATTTTATTAACAACCATGATAGCATAGCACCATCTGGGTTCCAGATGAGCTGAAGTGAACTGAATACAGTCATTGGGTTTTGTTCAGATAGACTGCTTTCCTGGAAAGATGCCTACACTATTGCACAGTAGAATATAATATTTCCTTACATCACGGTCAATATCTGGCTTGAAGCGCAATTAAAATGACTGATGTTTTAGCAGAGTTCAGGTGGGTTAAGTAGCTGATAAACTCAGCTAAAAAATGTAAGACATTAATTTTCTTTCAAGGGTAGATATACACAACAATTCAGTGTCCCCCAAAAGAACAGATTTATCTTCTGGAGATTTATGGCACCAACTCTGATAGTGTTCTGTTTATAGAATATTGAGGAGACAACTTTTTTTATTGATGGGATTTCCACCATCAGCTTTAAGTAGCAGCAACATCATGCTTGAAGTTGGGGAAGAAAGGAATTAAAGAGGGGGAAGAGAATGATCAGAATTACAAAACATTATTCAGTGGTGCTATGGCAAACAACCTGGAATGGAGCAGTCTCAAAATGGTTCTGCTCCACAGAAAACATTATCTATGGATTCAACACTGCGATATTATTTCTGCCAAATAAATTGCAGCAGCCTTAAATATCAGTTAAACAAAAGTGTTAATGCCACCCCACCCAGTTCATTATCCTGTACCACTCAAACTTATTATTCATAAAAATGCCACAATATCACAGAGGGTCACTGACTTTTGCTGTATCACAGATTATCTTTTGTTCTTTAGGCACTCATAAAAGGATATTTTAATTCTTCACAGTGAAAAATACTGGGACTAAGTGCACCTGCATCTACCAGAACTCTGTAGCTTGTAAACCAATGTTGCAATAAAAGAAAATGGCATCTGTATTTGTTGTTTGGCATTTTTGGTTGGGACCTCATTTAAGACGCTCATGTAGATCCTTTATTCTTTGGACCATTAAAAACAATCAGATGCAAATCTATCATTAGAGACTAGTCTCGACTATTTCTCCAATCTGCTGGCTGAGGACACAGACATGCAGATTATTAACTGATCATTTTATTTTGATTCAAACCACAAGTATATGAATATTACTAGTAATTACACCTGTAAGCAATGACATAAACGTATTGATCATTCAACAGTTAGAAAGTGCTGGATTTGAGATTTTGTAAAGGTAGCTTAGGACAGACACTGTTTATGGTTGTGAACTAACTGTGTGGTCACTTCTATGCAACCTTGACTTCCTCGTGCGTGTGCTGTGATACAATCTGCTTGCCATTTCATCTCGCTGGTACCTAAGTAATCAGTCACCTATTATGGAGCCTTTGATAACGTGTTTCTCCATGATGGTTGTGTCTGATTCAAGCTGTGACACCATAGAAATCCTGCATTAGGAACACCTGTCAGATACTCATTTTTTGGCTTGTCCTCTAAATAAGGAAGGAATCATGCAGGTAACAGCCAAGCAGTACCCTGAGCATGTCCCTGAATAGCACAGATAATCCTTTCCATCACTGTTTTTAAGTTCTGAGAATTAGTTCCAACCCCAAATTTACCATGATGATTCTCCCTTGCAATGTCTTAAAGCAGAGAGATATTTTGATCAGATACTCACCTGCAATATTTTAATGGTGAACCAGAGAATTCACTTCCATTTGATGTTGGCTCTGAACGGTTTTCAAAGTCAGACACCAGAAATACAGATAAACTGGCATTAACGTAGCCAACCATACACCTAGAGGGGAAAAAATCCTGTAGTCAGGACACAGCAAGGTTTTTCCAGTAACTGTTGTACCTAGGAGGATGTTCTCTAGGTTTCATGAAATCCACAGTATAACTGTGATGCTTATTAATATTTGAAAGGGACGTTGAGGCAATATAAAAGAAATGCTCAAGTAGGTCAGATGAACAATAAAAATGAAGGAATGGTAGATTTCTCTGGGAGAAGAAATGCTGAAGATTGGGACTTGTTACTTTTAAGAAGAAAAGTCACCTAAAAGGTGATACAATAGAAATAGAGAAAATAATGAGTAGCACTAGGAAGATAATCATAATATTCCCACTGTTACCCTTGTGGTACTCGGACAAAGGGAGATTAAATCAGTTGGAAAGGCAATACACTTAAACAGGCTTTTTGCAAAATGTCCAGTTAATCAGAGGAACTTGGTACTAAAAGATCCCAGCATGGCTGAGCACTGGAAGGGTCAGGCAGAGTTTGGAGAACACAGAGTAGGAGAATGTATGTCATCTGACAAAGGGCTGTGGAAGTCACTAGAAGGCTTAAGTTTGGTGTTAATAAAGCTGAGGAGAGCTATAGCAAGTGTATGGTGCTGTTCACTCTGCACTGCCCAAGCACAGGTAGGTTGGGGCACACTGCTCAGCTTAATGCAGACTACAATGCACAGTAAGGTTGTTTTTTCTTTACACTATGGATTTTACAGTTGAGGAGAAATTACACTTAAACACCACCTGGCTTTGTCTCAAAATCTCCATACTGACTGGATTTGGAACTTAATTTGATTACAGTATTTTTTCTAGAATTACTGGATGTCATATGGATCTAATACCTACATATGTTTTTTGAAAGAAAAAAGCACTTATCTCCTTTAAGCAATTTAATATCAGATGTTCTTGATTCCTTACTTTGAGAATATTCAGTATTCCTGTGGATTTTTTAATAGCTTCCTGATTTTGTAAAAGTACTTACTAATAACAATATCCAGAATGCTGACATAAATATTTTTATCCAAGCTAGCTCCTTTAAAGTGTTGCTATCTGATGATTTAACCTAGAAATTCACTCAGGAAAGCAGCAGAAGTGTGAAAACACTGTACAAGAGGTTTGTGAAAAGATGATAAGAATTTTTCCTCCATGAGCCAAACTACTTCCCCTAGGCAGAACTGGTTTCAAAGCCAGCAAATCGTATTTGAGTCTTCATAAAAATAAAATTTCTAAAGGTGTTGTTTTTTCATGCATGGTGGTCCTGAAAAAATCAGTTGCAAGGAAAGTTGCTGGCAGTACCTCTGTATTCTATGGATCTTCATGATGGCACAAGCAGAGACACAGGCTCAGGAACAACTGGCACTAGACCAAACACTTTAGCAGTGAAGGTACTTTATCTCTTCATGAAAATAAATGGAACATTTCCCCTGGTACCAACTAAAATGCCAAACTCCTTGCAGGACAGCAAGTTAGCGGTGCTGCTAATCAGGAGCTGCCACACCAGCTGCCCTTCTGCTGTCAGTATGATTAAACAGTATTGACAACGAAAAGACGTCAGAAAAGCAGCAACAGAAGAATTTGCCTTCTGTAGTAGGGAATAAAAATCAATGTGCCGTATGTCTAATAGCAGAATGTAAGATCTCTGTCACTGTCTACTGTTTAGCTTGGGGGTTTTTGTTTGTTTGGTTTGGTTTTTTGGTTTGGTGTTTTTTGTTTTTTTTTAACAGTAGGGTCCTTGCAAATGGAGCTGCTAGGAAATCATTTGCAACCTGTCTGGTTTTGTTCAGCTTGGATTCAATGACCTTCCCTGAGTCCAACAGCCTGGATTTTACAAGTTGCCATGTACCAGCTATACTCAAACTTGCTGTTGCTGGTAGTCTGCACATGGTAATGTAATCTCAGTGTTTAGGAACACTGAAAAAAATCCACGTAGGCAGCAGGGATTGAGTTCACAAATGTCTCCTGAAAGATTTAATCAGGAGAAAAATCAGAAAAGCAAATTATTTTGCTCTGTAAGTGTATCTTGATTTATTAGTTGGGAATTGCTTCTTCTTGTTAGACACCACAATTTTTGAGCAATACATGCTGAACACTACATCAGGAAAAAAAGCCTAGTGAATAAGTTTCAAATGCTCATTAAATCCGTAACTGATAAATACAAGCATTGCTTTAGAATGAAAAGATGGTTATATCCATGTATGCCAGCTGGGAAGTGCAGCTTGTGCAGCATACTGTTACACCACATTTCCGTAACAGCTCTGCCATGTTTTCCTTGAATTAATGTCATCAATTATAGTCACTCAGCAATGCATGCTGTGAATATGCAAAGCATCAATAGCTATGGTTGGTACCTGTTACCTAAGCACAAACAATAAATAGAGGTTAGTGGAATCAGAACATACACAGAGAGTTCTGCTGTATCTGTTCAAGTAGTAAGTGATTTTCACACGCATCTTTTTTTCCAAAGAAAAGCTTACTTTTGTCCAGCTTCTCCTTGGCCAGCACAAGGTCCATATTTGTAAGCATAAACAAGGCGAGGGATGAAATCTGATGTCACAGCTATAACAAATGCATTTGTGATAACAGAAAGAATTCCAATGCCTTCCAGGATCCCGTACCAGATTCCTGTTCAAGGAGGAGAGTATGTTAGCTCCAGGAAAAACAAGAACATAAGTGCCTGTGATACTGCATGCCCTTAAGAAATTGTCCCCACCACCCAAGGTCTTTTTATGTAGTTTCTATCCAAGGGTCATTAAGAAAAACTAATTTTTCTTATTGAATAGCAGGACCTCAGTGGGCCAGTTTTCTGTTCCCACTGGGTGGGAAATTTGTTTGTCCTGCAAATAATCTCAAGAAAGCCGCAAAAATGTTCATGAATCAATCCATGATCTGTCTGTCACAGGGGTCTTGTGTGTGTAACTCATACACAGCTGGTCAGTATGTACCTATTGGCATCAAAATCTTCAGGGCATGCTAATGCTATACAAGGGGGCACAGCCCCTAGGCATCACCCTCAACTCTCTGACAGATCTTGTGGTACAGGAACACAGCAGCTCTGGTCATGAGGACCATCACTGAGAACCACACCAATGGAAGGTTAGACATGCCTGTTGGTTTTAATGAGGCATCAAGCTGTCCCTGAAAACTTTGCTGAATAGGAATGCAGCTTATTTTGAGAAATCACAGCTGACTCGGCCTGAAAAAAAAAAAAATCCTGTTTTTCTGTGCTTTTATTATTTATGTCATACAAGTGTTTTTCAGGAATTATGTCTGCAGTGTGTGCTGTGTACTGGCTGATGTCAAGGCTTGTACGTAAACTCATAGATCCACACTGTTCATATACAAAGCTTTACTCAGGCACATGGTAGACCATTCTGAGAGCACAAAGCCTGGGCTTCTGCTATTTCATGGTATGGGCTACTGGCTTTTGCAATGCAGATGGGCAGTGAGGTATCCTATTTACCCCTCCAAAGACACCAGGGATTCAGCGTTGGGCAGATGACTTTGTTTTACAGAGTCCTTCCTAAAGGTGTTCTGCTTTTGCACACTGCAAGGACAGAAGAGATGGGTAGTCAAAATACGTGCAGAGAGCCCTTGCAGTAGTGTGTGGCTGGGTGACCTCAAAGTTATGTGAACCCTCTCTTTAGCAATGTAGGTGTCCCTCAATGAGAGCAAGTTGTCCCTTGAGATCTAGACCCACTCTGTCTGACGCACCAGGGACCTAGTGGGCATAGCCCCTGAGTCACAGAGGAGTTTGGTTTTGGATATATATATATAAAACACACAGGTCCCCTACAGGATGGTGGCTGCTTTAACTTGACTTTGATGTTCCACTGCTCTGTCTGGTTATTGTATTCAAAGTGAGCAGTGGCATGTGTTCACACAGTGTGTCTGCCACAAGGGAAAACCTGCAGAGAACACTGATCGCTTCATTAAAACATCTTGGCTGTTACGTCACCCAGAAAATCATTAAAAGACGTTTTCCAATATAGGTTATTAATAAGTAGATGGGCATCAGATACCTGAAGTTTTTTTTGAACAATCACATTGTGTGTTGTTAATAGGGAAGATGACTGAAAAAAGTTTAATCTGCTCTTCTTTAAAGTGGTCAGTGCTTTGCCTTAAAAATAACACATACACATAACAAACACACATACAAAGAGCTCACCTATATCTTTGGCTCTTGAAGCTAAAGGTCTTCTCCACTGAGTAACAAATTTGTATGCATCAAGCCGAATTTCGATAATATTGTTAAGTAAGGCCAGAAGCGGTGCCAGTGGAAAAGCTGCCACAAAAATGGTTGTGAAGCCAAACTGAAGAACTAGGAAAAAAAACCAAGTAAAGATCATGGTATAAGTGTTAAAATCTAATCCCAAGATTTAAGATACCAAATAATATATGTATATAAACATTATGTGTAAATATACAAACATTTCTTATTGTGCCATACCATACAATAGTCTAATGACACTTGTACAGCAATTGCTTGCCAAAATTTCACAGTAAGGATGACAAGAACAAATGCTTAGCTGTCCCTGGGATGGACAGCAACATCTGGATTTTGTAATTTGGAATGAAGTTTGGAGGTGGGCAAAGTGCTTTTAGAAAGGGGCATTTTTAACCCAGCATCAACTAGGATCTCTCAATACCTGCAAAGATTAGGGCTGGATACATTCCTTTTTATAGCACAGATGGGCATCAGTTTGAAACTTTCTCTAAGTTTCTAGAGGCAGGTTTTCAGACTGCCAAATTTCCCATCAGTTTGAAAAGAATATCATGAGGGAGAAAAGAAAAAACAATCAATCATGACATATGCAGTTCATTCACATAGAGCAAAAGTTCTTGTTCTTTAACATTTAACATTTCTCTAACATTTCTTTAACATTTCTTTGAGCAGGTATCCTCCCCTCTCCTCTGGATAGAGCAATGTCTTTTGGCAGCAAGCTGCTTCGTAAATGTGAGGTAGTAAATTATGCTGAATTTTAAGTATAAACAAGCATGCAGGTCTGTACCACTCAGTTTAAAAATAAAAACGGAAAGGAACTTCCTTTACTAAATAGTAACAAAGCTCTTTGGAAATATATGCAGGTGAAGAGAAATATATGCAGGTTTGGAAAATGGCTTTCCCCACACAAAGTCAGAATGAGAAGTGTTTCATAGATGCAAGGTTAGCAAACCAGCAACTATGTGGTTAGCTACACTGGCTTGGTTCTTGCAAACACACTCCCATTCCCCACCCAACCTGGGGGAATGAAAACCGTTTTGCAGCCTCTTTAGCTCCATACAACGATAATTAAAAGAATACACCAACTCTCATCAATAAAAAAGCAGCAACATTAAAATCTAGTGAAAGAACTAAGGTCAGTGCCATACTCATTTCTAGGTATTCGTCAAAGAGTCCATAAGCATTCATAGGCTGCAGATTGTAGTCCTTTTCCCACTGTGGGAATCTTGTTTTTCTCTGTGTGCCATACTCTTGCCGCAGTTTCCTTCTGGTCCACCAGTTTTGAATTAGCCTACATTGTCAAATAAATTAAAGAAGCAAGGTAAATAATATTAGTGGCTGTTTATCACAAAATTGGAGGAGGCTTAGTGTGCACAACATAACCTGGAAAATTAATTTCCCAGTGCACAGGAAAATAGAGCATTAGTAATACATATTGCTGATGATGTGGCACAGTAGGTATAAAAACAGATAGGGCTGATGGGCTGTAATCCAGGCCTAGATGTTAAAATAGTGGAGGGGTTTTGACATCTTTTCATTATTTATTTTTCTTTACCCAGAATGGCAAATCACTTCAGGGTCTGTTTATAAGGTAGAATACAATGCTGTGTGGAGATAGTTGAGCTCTAATTGAGAAATCAGTAAACAAAGTGCTAATGCTGCTTGATCTCCATCTCAAGAAATGGGGAAGCTGTACTGGCACTTCAGGGGGAAGATAATGTTCCTGAAGACATGCACGTGTAGGGACACTGTGGGAGGCACTGAGACAGAAGAGAAATGAGTGCTCACATCTGAAATAAACAACTTTACTTCTCCCAGACAGGGAGCTGCACTGTTTTGGCCAAAAAAATGACATGAGTTACAGTTAGTATAGAGAGCCAAAAAAAAAAAACCCAAACCCAAACCAACCAAACCAAAAGCAACCAACCATGACAGAGAATCCAAATAACTCAGTCATTTTCCTGACTGTGCTTTGCTTTGTGCCTTCACAGTGGCCTAGCTTGGTCTGTGAATGGTAGGCAAATGGCCATTAAATTTGGATAAGGATTTGGCCGGTTGCTGGCTTTCTTAAAGCCTAGAGATTAGTTTTCCATTCAGGCCATTTACCAGAGAGTTTACAGCTTTTCCTGTCTTCCTTAAAGAAATGTAGGTGCCACTGAGTGCATGGCATTAATATCTAGAGTTTAGAAGTGCAAGAAAAAAATTTAGAAGTACAAGCATGAACTTCAAGCCAAAATTTGCAAGTACCAGAAACTATTGAAATATTTGGGTTTAGCAGCTTGCAGCCAGTCACTAGTATGTAAAAATCTGAAAAGGTCTTTCCTGTGAATGATGATGGTTGTGACTGATGAACTGTGGGACAGTTAAGGGCATATTTTTGCAGTCCACAGCACCCTTTGGGACTTAGTCTCTCATATCCTGCCTGTGAGAGAGGGCTGAATTCCTGGAAAGGCAGCAAATTGAGGGGTGAGGGGAGTGGGAGACCAATACTCTTGAGACAGATCCCTGTTAACTTCCTTCTTCGTGAGAGAGGTAAACCCATAACCAGTGTTACTAAATATCTAAGGCTCCTAGTAAAATTCAACAAGATGTCATTTTCTGATTTACTTGTAAGCGAACTATGAGCAATGCGATGTAATGAAGTTTTAATATGGATGTATGTTCTTCCAAGAAAAACATCAACTTGAAATTGCAGTTTTCCACCTCCAAATGAAGCAATAATTTATACATTTTTTCTTAGTTATCGCAAAAGTATCTATGCAGGAGAGGAGGACTGGTGCACACTTTCAGAGGTGTCGAGGTGGTGTTTGTATGAAGCAGAAGCACCACTCTGACTTGCCAGTATTTTAATTAAAAATGTAACCATTAAACAACCAATGCCCTAGCACACAGTCTAAGGCCTCTCTTAGATATCTTTGAAACCAGTTTTTAACCCTCAGGCAGGAATTTCAGAAGAGAAGCCACTGCCACATCTATCAGTGAGAAATGTCATGGCAGGTGCTGGGATTCCTGTCACCAAGGAACAGGCTGTGACATTTCTGACTTGCCCTGTATGTCTCTGTGGTAGCTGTGGGAGCACATGCCTGCACCAGAGTTGGTCTGCCACCCTGAAATGGTGAAGAAAAACGCTCTTCAAAACAGGCTGCTGGTGCTCTTTTCCTATGGCTGTCTTATGGGGAAATACTCTCTGCTTTCAGCTTTGGCACTCTGCAGTGCTGGCTCTGCCTGGGTCTCAGCAGTCAGTAGCCAGCACATGGGTGGAAGTGCACTGATGTTCTGCTAAAGACTATAGGATTGCCTCCAAATCCTCTGGCCATCCATTTGGTGTTGTCTTCAACCATGCTCTTAGGAGAAATTATCATATTTTTTTCACACAAAAAGGAAATGCACTTGCCTGTGGCCTTTCAGAGCTAGAAGGTAGACCGAAAGGTATGGAGAGCAAAGACATCTCTCATCAGAATAAATTGAAGCATCTCACATTGATGTGACTGTGTGTTTTGTGTTGTGCTTATCATTGTGACTCTGAAGAGATTGACTTCACCTGAAACACTTTATTCCTATTAAATCACTTGTTCTTAATCTCCTCCTATCTCTCTCAGTCACCTTCTTTAATCCTCTTCTGTGCTCTTTATTAGGTTTCAAAATCCCTATAATAGGTAGCAGAAAGTTCTAATGAGAACTGACAAAAGAGACAGGGAGTGGAAAGAGAAGGATCCATACTGCTGCTGCTGCTCCCTCCTCGTCACCCTGGGTAATTCCTCCAGCACTAACAGCTGCAAAATCCTGGCAAGCAGCCATAGGCACAAACTCGGGAAGGCAGAGAGATAGTGAGCTTGGAGTACCTTGATTGCCAATTATTCCATGCATTTAAATCATTTACTCTGTTCTCATTAGAGCTGGCTGCGATCAGCACTGAAGCTGCCTGAAATCGCTTCTGCACCACGTTTCTGCAGTTCAGGGACTGAAGTCTGCATTAGCTCTACTGTGGATTCTGGAGTGAAGCAAATCCCTCTGAACTTTGCAAGGGCAAACTTTCTGACAATGTCAGCTCTTGCCTGCATTTCCACACTTGCTGGCTTCTCTTGATGACCTGACACACTGTCTCTAGCATCAGCTGTCTGGATTAATCATATTAAACATTCTCATTAAATACTAATCAATAAGAAATGAACCAATAGGAAATGAGTAATTGTCAACCTTTTTAGCTAGGGCACAGCTCGGTAATACTCTGAAGATCACCAGGGACCTTGTCTATATGCCAGTCAGTACATTTTTCTATCCTTGAGAGTGTATATGCCAGCAGTGCACTTTTTCCAGCTCATACCTGCCCTTTCGGGCATATTTTATCACCCAGCAAGGAGAAATCCAATTTAGAATTCACTGGCATAGGTAAAAATGATACATAGAATATTTTCTGTGTAAGGAATACAGCAGTCCTCAGAGTTATTTTTAAGGAATTTTAAAACATCAATTTAATGAATTCAAGTACTTCCCATAGCTTATTTATTTGTAACTATTTATATTACTCTTTCACTTTTGCAAACTATGTCTAATATGAAAAAAACCCAAACCCAAACACCATGTATCTCTATATGTCTGGAAATCTGTCTTAAGAGTTCTGTATCCTAGGGGGGATTTTCTATTGTAATCGCTACTGTATCTTGCTTTTATTTAACTGATCATAAGGAAGGGATAAACTTAGTGAACTACAGAAGCATAGGCATTGCATTTACTTACGGGTAGCCCAGTTCCATGAAATTATTCCAAGTCTGCTTTAACACCATTATAATACCCATTTGCATACAGAGATCAATAAGGCATCCGCTAGGGTGGCACTAGAGAGAAAAAGAAACAAAAGGTTAAACTGAAATAATGCTGAGTTTTAAAGTATTTCTTCAAGACTAGAAATGGATATTAGATAATTTACTTAAAGGAAATTAAATGCCATTCTCTCTCTTCTTTTTTTTTTTTTTTTGTAAAATATAAACTCATGGGAGCATATGAGACTGTACCATACTGTCAGCCTTTTAAGCCTATAATCTAGTTCTCTGCAGAGTTCAGAATTGGCTGAAACCAATGCAGATTTCACATTAGTGCTTCTAACACGTCGTGCAGCTGTGGTTGGGACAGAGGCAAAGGCTATCAGGTTTCTCCAATGATTTAAATAGTTTTTGGGAAGGTTGACTGTGCATCATGTCAAAGAACGAAGAGAAAATTACTCCTGACTGCACAGACAGACAGATTACACATAGAGGACAGATGTAGTACTAAGTACTATTTAATGTATATGATTGAGTGGACCATGCGAAGCTCTTCTTTTTTTGAAGAACTAAATACCTCTAAGTGTTGAACAAGAGTTCTTAGCATCTCTTGCTGAGGGCTTGCTTGCTTTAACAGTGGCTCCAGACCTTGACGAAGTGGTGCTGTTTTTGGGAGACATGCTCAACTAGTGAAAAATTAGGTAATTCCACTATTTTTCATCTAGTATTGGAAGAAACAGAAAAGGACCAAAAACTTTCTGCCCTCAAACAACATTTTGCTCAATTGACTCTGTGGACCCAAACAGTGGAGTCCAAGCTATATTGTTAAATCCTGGGTGTTACAGGTAAGTCAAACAGATCACTGTCATAGAACTGCAACTATTTCTCTTTAAGTTTTAGGGACAACAATTATTTATGACTTGTAACAAAGTGTGATATGAATTTATTATACATACTGCATTATACAGTGCTCAGAACCTCAGTCCCTGCTGAGGTTTCTGTTGACCTCATTCAGCTTCTCTTTAGATTAACAAGGTGGTAGATAATTTTTTTTTATTAACTTCTCTGGCATTATTATTAAATCACCATCCTTCTGTTTTCAGGAATCGGTTACACAAGCCAATATAACCTGAGAGTGGTAGGTGCAGTATTAATGAAGTAGCAGTGGTGTTACAACCATAACATTATTAATATATAAATTGTGGTCTGAATATGTCTATGGACTAGACTATGCTGTGTTATTAAATGTCTTAGACTTGGCTTCATCCAACAGGTGAAGAGAGGGCTATTGGCAGGGTATCTGGGCATTATATTCTAAATTATGTTCCTAGTAAGACCTAACACAGATATGGTCAATAGAGTAGAGACTTTTTTTATCAGACATTTCTTTTATTATTAGACTTTATTTTTGCTCTGAGAAAAACAAAATGGTAGGGACTACTCATAGCAGTTTCCACCAGCAACTGACACAACCTGTAACACCTAACTTCCCTCCTAAACTTGCTTCTTTCTTCCTCCCATTTCTGCTCCTGCAGAGAGGTGAGGTTCTTTCCCTGTTCTCTGATCCCTCTGTGAGATGATTCAGTCCAGTAACTCACCTGAAAACTAATTCAGCCAGGATAAGGGAGAGTTTCCTGCTGATACAGACTGAACTGAATAGTCTCCTCACAGGGCTGGACAAGCCACAGCCAGTGCAGAGGAAGAGGAAGAGGAAGGAGCAAACTTCTGGGGGAAGGCTCAAAGGAAGAGCAGAACTGTCTTCTTTGGGCAGCAGCAAGCTGTTAGGCCAGATCAGCCCCTCTCAGACTTTGGAGAGATGTTCAGTGAATTTCTGTCTGCCCATTTATCAAGAATTCTCTTTTTGAATGAACAGAATGAATAATGGACTCCTTCATAATTAAGATGGCTTTTTCAAATTACTCCTTTTTTTTTGGCTAGTATTTAGATGACCTCTATTAACCAAAATATTTACATGTGTCGAAGTGTTTGTAAATTCATGTTGGCAGTGTAAGACCTGCATTTTCGACTTGCCATTTGTCATGTATTTGCAAAGTTGTTTCAGTTATTCAGCTGTGAAGCAGGAAAGAAACCATAGGATTTGAGTGTGCAAATAGCAGCACTGGAAACTACATGACTGGTCCAGAAACTGTTGCTGTTCACCTCCAATAACTATCAAATGGTTTTTGAATTCTGAATGTATTTGCCAAAAAAAAATGGGATTGGTCCTTGAGTGACTTGCAAAGCCAACCTCTCATTGCTCTCCAAATCCATTTGGTTTGATAGACATGGAACACTATGCCAGCAGCTCTTTTGGGAAGTTTGTACTTGAAAGTTGAAAAAAACAACTGAACATTTTATGTGTCTGGATTTTGAAGTTATTATTATATTGTTTTAGCTCCCTGAGCAGCAGGGCTAGAAAAGCTGAGAAGAAAGGATTTTTTTTAGAAGCAAAAAGTTGTCAGATTCATATCTGACTTTGATTCATTTCAAGGATTAAATATTTTCAACGTAAAAATGTGAGTAATGTTTAAACCATCTGATACCACTATCCAAATGTGATGCAAACACTAAAGCTGATAGTACTGAAAAGAGCATATATATAAATATGTAGATTGTTTTATAGCAGATGGTAGCGTTAGCAGTGTGGAGTTAGACAGCAACTGAAAACCCAAGAGCACACTCAAAAATACCTAGACAGAGTTATGTGTCTGCCTCTGTTTAAATTCACTGCATCTGTGGGCAGCAGATAAATCAGTGTATAGGTAGTGAACACTCACCTCTTCCAGTCTCCACCGGTTTATCAGCCTTAAGTAGGCACCAGGGTGTCCTGTAAACCTTTAACACAGGAATATGCATCAACTGGGTTGTGTAAGCAATCTGTTCACAGTAGCAGAAGAAAGCTCAGTGTTGTTTTAATCTAATGTCATCTTAGTCTGATGGATATAACTGTAAAAGACGTTATTCTGCAAAACGTTTTGGGAAATTCCTAGAATAATTTCCATGAAAGGCTAAGTATATTTTTACTTCCAGTTTTATTTCAAATATTCTGCTGTTGGATATTCACCATATGCAGAGAAGAGAGAAAATCTGAATAAAACTGTTCATGTCAGTTTGGAAAATGGCTTTCAACTGCCACTGTAACGTGGGCTGTAATATCTGCCTTTCTTTGAAATCAATGAAAATTTTAGTTTTCATTAGGAAAACACAATTTTCTTACTATTCTCTGGTGAGTTCTCCTAAAATGATTCCCACAACTTCCCACATGCAAATAAGCCAAACTAATAGATTCTTGTACTCAAGCCTTCTCTACTCAAAGGCTCTTCTTTTGCCTTTAGGGGACTTGCAGAAAGAGACAGAAATGTTTACTTTTTTAATATGTTTCTTTTTCTGTGGAAAATTCCTCAGCTGATAGCTCATAATTCACTCTTAACAGTCCAAATCATAGAATAGAAACAGCAAAATATTCAGACGGTTGGACCGGATGATTGTTGTAGGTCCCATTCAACTGAACTATTCTATTCTATTCTAAAAGAAAAAGACATGATGTTATTTACTTACTTGTACAAATTACACGTTAAAGATAGAGTGAAGTGACCTGCATGTATAGTATTATGGGACGCATCAGTTCCCAGAAGTGAAATTGTTAAAAGTTAACATTGAGCCAATGGTTGTCCTAGGAAATGAAAACTATGTCTGTTTCTGGGCTTTTGATAGGAAAACAAACCCACAATCTGCCCTGCTTTGCTAGCATAGAATTTCCATTTTGAGATGTGTTATAAAATGGTACCATTTTGTTTCGTTACAAACAATTTTATTTCTTCTGTCTACTTCAATTTGCACATATGAAGGTGCAGACATCCCTACCTTCCAAGGAAGAATGCTATATAAAAGGTAGAGCTGTTCAGATTGACAAACTGAAAAAGAAACATTTTCAGAGTGAAGCTGTTCTCCCACTCAGATTCAGTACGAGGCTGCTCTGTAAAGAAAGAGAGCAGAGTTTCAAAGGTTTCATCAGATTAACAGTTTCCCTTGACACAAAGGTTGCAGACACCTTTCAGAGCTGGCAGTGTATTTGTATATTAGCCTGCTGATTTCAAAATATAGCTGATAGAAGAAATCATATCCAAAAGCAGCACACAGCAAGTGAACTTGTAAAGACTTAGAAATCTCTTCTAATATCTGGATATGTATATTCCCAGGAGGCTAAGTGGTTGAGATACGTATATATTAAACACCGCTCCAGGATTCCTGTGTACTTCACAGGCTCAGGCTTTTCTAGTTTCCTTTTCTAAAGCCTACCATAATGACGTTGCCAGAAAGCACCCCACTACAAGCTACCTAAGTGCCTTTTTATTACAGAAGTTATGCTGAACTGGAGCAAATTCTGCTTGTAATACTGTTTCATGGATTTGTCCACCATGCTGGCACCTAAGGATTCTACACAGGTATCAGTGGAGTGCCACTGCATGACTCCTTTTCCCTATCCCAGGGAACTCATCACAGAAGACAGAGAAAAAATATTTTGCGATGGATGGGGTAAGGCAAATGGGGAAGGGGAAGACACAACCTTCCCTTCTGGTAGGTCCTTAATCTCCATCTAAAGAGATACCAAGATAGAAGTTAACAGAATAACTTCTATGCCAACACACCACTACCATGTCCTGCAACTACTTTCCAGCTGGCAGAAGCTTGTTATTAATCAACCATTACTGTGAGCAGGAGCAATCAGAGGAGAAGTGGAGGTACTAATGGCAATTCTGAGCTTCATAATGGTAGTACTCATATATTACTTCCAAAGAAACTTCCAGTAAAGTACTGGAAACCCAAAACCAACAACAACCCATGCCACACCCATGAGGAAATTTCAAATAGATGCATCCACAAAAACATAAAACAGACCATAAATTAGCAACTGTGTAGTGATTTGGAAATGCCTGTCAAGAAACCCAAGTTTGTGTGTATGCCAGTACATACATAATTAGCTAAGCAGAAATAAATAAAACATCATGGACTTTTGATGCCAGTCTTTGGGAAGGACCAGTTTGACTCTAACAAGGCTGCTGCAGGTGAAGCTTTGCTCAAATGCCCATCAGAGACAATGGCAATGCTCTGGAGGACCACAGATGTGAGCTCTGAAAAAGGTCATGTAAAGGCTTAAGGAGGACATGTTGAATGTAGCTGTTCTGCCAGTTCCCCTCTGAGCTTATTACACTGATAAAGCTCATTCAAACCAAATCAGCTACTTAGGTCATCAGAGAAAAAAACAGAGCAGTCTGAACACTATCAAAACAGCTTGACCCACTGAGTTTTCATCCAAGTGCTTTCTGCACAGGCCATAAGAAGCAGACCTACTTTGATGATAACCTGGAAGAAAGTAATCAAGCTTCAAGGTCTCTAGACCATACCTTACTGTCTGTCCCCAGGGTGTCATAGGGAGTAAAAGAGCATAGCCTGTGCAAATCACATACTTGGAAGTCATATTTCTCAACAGTAACTAGCAGGTATCTTTTCCATAGATACAGGATGGCAAAATTATTTTAAATTTACAGCATACAAATGAGGACTCTCATCTAGTACGAAACATTAGAATAAAACTCTATCTTACACAGGCGTGCTTTGAACATATCACCTATGACTTTCCAGATGTAGAAAAGCCCTGGTGTTAGCTAAAACTGGCCGTGTGTTTCCTCTGAACAGCCACCAAAATCTGTCCACCTGGTCCAAAATATCTTTCTGAACATCAACAATGCATGCAGGCATCCAGAAGCTCAAAATACTCTCCTCTATCCACTTCTACACATGCCATAATATGGTTTGCTTAATAGGCTTTCAGCAAGAGTCTCATTTCAGGCTTCTTGTCAGTTGATAGCAACTACTGCAATCTTCCAGCATGATCAGGATCTCCAGAGACCCTGCCTGAGTCATGGATATATGAGTGATAGCCTACTCCTACCCCAGTGACAGTACATGCTGTCCTTAGAAAACCTGTTGTCCTTACTCTAGCATAAAGATCACCTTTATGGGTGAGCTGAAAAGATTACTGAAGATGTGAACATCATTAATGTTTATGTATTGGTAGAGTTGATGAGTCACCTAGTTATTTCCCCTCCAAATTACTGCCCCTCTTAAAGGCATATGTTTGATAGTCAATAAGCATCTCAGTATCAAGCTATAAATTTGGCTTCCAGAAGTGATTCTCCCATTTCCATGTCTTCACAAAACCTTGGGGTTGTGAGTGCTCAGTCTCTCTGGAAACTCATGCTTTTTCTCTGATGGTAACAATTTGTTTAAGTTCTTACAAGGTAAGGGGTGGGAACAAGAACTAAGCAGGTGGGTGATTGGTATCACCACTGATGAATGGCACTATACCTTGGTTTATATACTTATTTATTATAATCTTAAAAAAAAATTAATTCTTATAGATTGCTAATTAATCAGGGTTTTTCATATTTATACAGACAATTTGAATGCTATGACACTATAGGAACAAAAAAAATTAGTACAACATAATTCAATTTTGTATTTAACATTGCTTACCTAAATTTGTCAGGAAAAGAGCAACCTTTTCATACAGCTGTAACAGAGAAGAAACAGCCTCTTAGATCCATGACAGCTCAAAAATACAGAACTGCTTTCTAGGTAGAGTAACTGCTCATCTTAACATGTTAAATCTGACATCCGGATGTCTCTGCGATGTTCTGATAATGATGATAATAAAACTATATAGTAAAAATACAATAATGATATAATCAAACAAGGAATAGTAATATTTTTAAAGCCCATACTCAGCTTTTTTTACCCACAATATATGGAGAAAAAAATGCTGTCACTGTCTCTATTTTACATACACAGTGGAAAAGGGTGAGATAACTCTTTCAAAACCACAAAGCAGAACAACAGGTCAACTGGGATTTTTGTTTTAGTAACTTACCGAACAGGTATCTCACAAAAAAACCCCATCATCCTAGTAAGGGCATGCTCTGGTGTGTTGGGCAATTTGGGCTTTTTGGTTTTGTTTGGGGTATTTTTGGTGCTGAAGGGAAAGACACTGGGGAGACAGAGTTGCTTCAGAGAAAGGGTTTAGTAATTGCCACCATTAAAGACATTTCTTACTCTGAGCCACGCCATTGTTCTAAATCCTAAGCGGTACTGTCTGTGCTTTGCAGATACCATGCTCTCAAACTCTATGGGAGAGTTCTAACTTCATAAAGCTTACAAAAACTTACTTGGAGGGTTTTCACCATTAGTATTTGCAAAGCGGTTTTGAACCTATAAAGTACCTCATCACCCACATCTGTATTAGTGTAAATTAATACAATAATTTCTATTTGCTTTAAATGAGCCTGTTCCCACAAAATGCTAAAGGTCCTTAACTCTTACTGGTGCCTACAAGGATACAATGCTCCTCGTATTGCAGGCTCAAGTACGTACTTATTCTTAAAGTGCATATCAGCAATGTTTCTTTCATCTGCAATTATCCTTATAAACTTTTACTTAAATTGAGTTACGTACGATTTACAGATCAAGCTGCCTTTCTAAGAACTGAAGTCATCCTGAATTCTCTCATCCATGTTAACAACCCTTCTTGCTTAGAATAGCTTTTTGCCACCTTTGGAGTAAACAGTTTTGTTTCAAGTAATGAAAAAGATGGTTTCTTCTACGTTTAAAAGCACCTCTTAAGGGCAACTGTAAAAGTGCTAAATGTCTGAGTGGTTTATATCCTGATCCCAGCAGGGAATGTGCTACATTGCTCTGCAGAAGAGGGTATGGAAACTACATTTTGTTGCTATTCCTTATGGAACAGAAAGACTGTGTTAGAGATTCTGTTAACAATGTTTGGATCTAATTATCTGCTATTGCACTGCTAGTCCCACGGGTCCCTGTTTAGGATCATATTCTGTTGTGTGTTCATGTTTTCTATGGGCGATATCACTGGAATTAACATGTTTTATTAACCTAGGTAAAGCTAATGGTTGTCAGGCTGCAGGATTACCTGGGAGACATTATGCTTGAAGGTCATTTTGTTTTGTCATGATAGATGTGCCCGTGTATGTTCCTAGCTCTCAGAACATCCAGTCTAGTAGTTACTTGTGGTCTAGACCTTTACCCTGATGCTTAGAGAGGCTGTCGACTTGTATCAGAATCACTGGTGGGTTTCCAGGCTTCGAAGCAGTGAACTCCCTACTGTTATTATACGTTTTGGTCCATTCTGGTTTTATTACTGTATGTTTGCTTGCTCTCCTGCCACTTTTGTTGAGCCAAAGTTTGTAGAGAATTCAGCTACCTGAATTGCTTTTGGGGATTATTTCTTTTTTTCCCTCAAAAGAAGTCCCACTACTGTCCTTTGGTAAACTACATTAATCCATCATGGGAAGTAAGGAATCATGTTCTTAAGTCCTTCTTTTGAAAAGCTCCTGCAGTTTCATATTTTGGGGATCTTTTGTCTCCGTGAGTTATTTCCAAATCTAAGGCTGTGGTCTTTATTGCATGGTAAAGAGTGTAAGGCTTAAGAAATCCATCTTTACAGTGCTCTACTTAGACGATGTATTATAGGAAATAAAAGTAAGTTTCTCAATAGGCATCCTCAAGCCATTTTTCATTATTTTAAAAATTTCTCTAAGCTGTAAAACTCTTTGAGAACCAAGTAATTTTGTTTGTGCAGTATTTCTTTGTTGCTGCTTCACTGCATATACAATGACTTACTCTGAGAGCTTGGAAATAGATGTTGTAGCGATGTATATATAGTTTTCTTTTTATTTCTTCTATGCTTATTGTGTTCTCTAGGAGGATTAAAGAAAACTCCTAAAAGCTGCAGACAACAAACAATAAATAAAAAATAACGTAAAAGAAAAGAGCCCTCAGTACACATTCAATGACAGTAACAGCTTCCACCTCTTCTTTCTGCCTGTTCTCAGCCTATAGTCCCACCTTAGGGAAAACATAGGAAAGTCAACAGTTCTTTATAGACTGTCCTAGTCACCAATTCAGTCTTGCCTATGCCAAAGGGAGAAGTGAAGTCCTGCAGAAAAGCCTCTTGGTATTTCCTGCTATATAAATGAGTGGCTGTTAAAATTAATTTTAGTCTGCAAGCCAGCACTTGGAAAAGTGCAGCTCTGAAATAACAACTCATACTTCCCCTAGGAAGTAAGGCAGCCTATCTTCTGGAGCAAAGCCTAACATGCTTTTTGCGGAAGACATTTGCTGCTGAGTGGGTAGAGGTACTCTGCCCTGGCTCCAGTACCTGGACAGTTTGTAGGCTGATCCCTCCTCCCCCTTATAATGTCAGTTGACAAAAACCTGATAAGAAAAGGCCATACACCTCTTGCCAAGAGCAACAGAATACACATTGCTATGACAGCAATATGCAGAAGTACCTGGATCTTGCAGGAAGGATGAAACTCACTCCCCATCTAATCTCTGTCTTACTGGGGCTGTTACCACACAGAAATTTCATTTTTGTCTTTGTCCCAAGTCTGGCTCCAAAACAGGTCACAATAATAACCTGACCACAGACAGCCCCGCTGCAATGCACCCAGACCCTGTCTCTGGTGTACCCTGGCAAAGGCCATAGGCGGCTTGTGGAACAAGTCATGTCTGCTCAAACCTTGTGAAGTTTTCAGCCCAAGGGAGTTCTCCTTCATATAGACATTGATCTGCATAAGCATATCCTCACTGGTAAACTACTGTGAAAACTGAAGCTGGAATGACTGAAAATATTATAAATAAGAATTAAGCTTGGGCACTGCATTTGGAAAATAAAATTAAAACATTAATTCAAATAAAGAATATAAATGAAATAAACTGAAACCTGAAAACACATGAAAGGAAAAAAAAGAGGCAGAGGATAAAACAGGAGTATGGTCATGTTTCCCTAAAATATTTTTAGAACATTCAAACACACTTTACATAATGTTTTGGGTTTGGAATTGTACTTTACATAAGTAGTGAATGATGTCCATAAACAATAATGGCACATCTGGCTTAGCAAAACACTCCATTCCTGCTGAAAAATGAACCAAAAACATTCGGTGTTCTGCAGACTGAGATATCTACTGATCTGGTGGCTCAGGTGTGACTTTGCATATGTTAGTTTTACTCACCACATTCAGTAGCATAATGATGCAAAAGTTGATGCACACTGCAGTTCCTGTAGTTGCAACCTGAGAGTTATTCCTGATTAAAGCCCACTTAAAGGCAGCAAAAGTGCTGACAGTCACAACACGGTAAATAACAATGCCAAAAACTGCAGCTATCACCACACAGATCTAAAGGAAATAAAAAACAGAGAGAACCTGAAAACTTTCAATAGAACAGGAGTGAAGTTCTCCCAGAAACTGAAAACTAACACAATGAAAAATACATACATTTTTATTTCAGAGAAAGGTTTCAACATGAATATTCTTCTTATTGTGAAGTCATTTTTGTTTGCCATAATGCAAAATATCTTTGAAATAATAGTAAAATAATTTTTAATTTTAAACATTTTCTTGGAAATGTACCTCTTCCTTAATGTGTGAAACAGTGTTGCTGGCTCTGGGAATTGGAAATTTTCCTTATATGCATGTTCTGTGATGTGCAGAGACTAGTCTGGAGCTGATGTCCCAGCTTGATGTCATATTTGGGATGGATTTTTCGCTTTGATGGACTTCACACTTACGGGGGAAAAAAGTCTCCACTTGTAAGTACTGCCTCAACAACAACCCTGGCCAGTTACCTGAGCATGCAGTTTCTTTCTACAGTTCTGAAAAGATTCTATCTAGGGAAGGTAACAAATACAATTGCCCTTGTAATTTCTCCTCTGATGAGACTTTCAGCAAATGTGACAGTTATAATGTTAAAGCTATGCAGCTGAGCCAGTCTGCTAAATCACTTGATGTCCTACATGTAAGAGTTGAGCACTAAATGACAACTGTTTTCCATCATGAGCAATTTATGTCACAGTTTAGCAAGCCACTTAAAGGACAAACAGTTGGGAGTCAGCAAGGGTGACTCATCTCGTAGAAACTCTGACACAGTACCCATTAGCCACCTTATTAGCTAAGGAGAGAGAGTTTCTTCAGTAGAAGACAGGTAATTATTTGCAAAAGATAGGTGTATTCCAAGGTTATGCATAGACAACTTGAACCTATCAAAACTGTAGTACATCTAAGCTAATTGAATGGGCAAAATGATTTTGAAAACACTGAATGCTAATCAAGCTGGTTTCATATTTTATTAGTTACAATATTGATTGACAAAATCCCAGTGCGGAAGAAAAAGAAAAGTGTGTGTGAACGTGAAGGATTGTCTCTGGATTCCCTGCATGGTGTTGAAGGGAAGAAGGACTACTTCCCTTTGTTAACAGGGATCCACTAATCCGGTTCAAGCTGTATCAATAACCGTTCTGTGAGTCAATACTGTGAAATTTTGAGAACTGCTATAACTTGAAGTTTTGGTAAGCATATCTCCTGTGCTTAAAGCTACAAATTTTAAGGAATATTTTTACCTAAATGGGGGAGAATTCAGAGTTTTTCTGTATCATTGGATAGCCTACACTATGCCAGCAATAAAAAATATCTTCGGTAAAAATAATCCTTGTCTTGTTTCAAGGACGGTTATTGGAACAATTTGCAGTGCATGCAATTCAGAGCAAGGCTACTCTCTCTGACACTTTGATCAAAATCTATCATTATACTAAGAAGATTAATTACTGCGTTTGCAAAGGTTAGGGAGTGAAAACTGTACCCCTTCAAGAAAAAAAAGCAGGGAAAATATGCAAAATGTTGCAGGTGTAGAATCAGTTCTGAGCAAGTCCTGAGCAGACTTAAGTGCCTTCAAGGGCTGACTCGGACAGTTATGTTGGCTCCTTGTACCCAATGTTACTCTCTGTGTCTCTGTCCACCCACCTGATGTGCCAGAGCACAGTTCATCTCGATAATGCTCTTGCCTTTCTGGTCCACAATTGCTTTGGACAATTTTGAAGCCTTCAGTTTCTTAAAAGCCTTCTGCCCTGTTCCCTCCCCTCTCATTCAAACACCAAGGTGCTAGGCTAGGTCACCACTAGGCTCTCCACAGCTCCTAAAGTTATACATGTATATAATTTTCTAGCCTCCTGGACAAGCCCTAGCAAATTCCATAAGGATCTGAGTTGATGCCAGCTGTGTTTTCAAGACCAGTCCTACCACTGCTGTTGTCATGTGAATAAGAGAGACTAACACCTTCAGTGAAGTTAGAGGATGGGGGCATTTCAGAAGAAATGCTTGCAGCTTTCTGTTAGGAGAGATTTTACTGCTGCATTTAGTTTTACACTTTGGAAGGAGAAGAGATGCTTCATTTTAGACAAGGAACATTGGTTTCTCCATTTCATTGCACTAGGAATATGAACCCCCTTTCCTTACCTCCTCAATACACGGAAAAACTAGGACATATTAACATAATCAAGCACTCTAGGCACCTTAGTTACGTTATCTATAGAGTTTACAAAGAACCACTACCTCTTCCATGGCATCTCTCCCCATCACTTTGCTCTGTCTACACAGGAAAGGCAAGGAAATCAGTGAGATAATTCTGTTAGCTGAAGTTGGTGCCTAAATAAGATAGTGTCACTAAATAAGATAGTGGCACATATGTCTCTATATATAGTGTTATGTGTATAGTCTTGAAGGAAGGACTTAACTATGAGACCCAATGAAGAGTAAACTAGTGTAGGACTTTATGGAAACTCAGATTTGCTATGTACAGATTTTCAGCCTGCAGTAAACGTGCTGGAGCTTATTTCACTTTCAAGCAGTCATATCCAACGTCTCCATACTCTCTCAGCAGAGATAGTTATTTTGTATTTTTTTAACTGCTAAATAAATAAAAGTTCTCAAACCATAAAAAATATTCCAGATGCAGAAACAATGAGTCTGCTGCATTTATCTGCAAAAGCTTGATAAGGCTCTGGCTTCCCAGATATGGGGTTCATTCGCTCTTTCTTGGAGTACTTGGCTTCAAACTGCGGACGTATTTCCTCCTAAAGAACAAACAGACAATGTTCACATACAGCACAGCTAGGAAAGATTCTGTAGAAAATTTAGATAATTTATCGGAACACTGTTACTGGGAATTATATCTTCAGCAGCTGGCAGAGCTACTATAAAAGCTGATCTGGGAAATCAGGACTCCATGAGAACTGGAATAAATCACTGTACCCATAAAACCATATTGGAAGTATTTAGTAAACTCCCCACTTAGCTACTCATCTAAACAATGGTCTTTCCAAGTTTATGGCTATAAGCCAAATCATCTTAAGGTTGACACCACAGAATTTTCCAGCCTGGTATTATTTATTGATACTGGAATTCTACAACAAAGCAAAAATTAAAAAAAACTCCAAAAACCAAAACAACCCAAACAACAACAACAACAACAACAACAAAAAAACAAAGCAAAAAACCCTCAAAACCCAAACCAACTTTTTCCAAATCCAGTTGCTGTATCCTAGGAAATTGGTTACCTTTCCATTATCAGAGCAAGTTTCTCAGCATTTTAAGAAAGAGCCATGACATCTAATATTGCTCAATTTCTTCCTAACTTGGACAATATTATTAGCAGAAACAGCTTTCAGCAGCGGAAATGTCAAGCCCTGATTTGCCATGAAAACACTCTTCTGAAATGAAACCTGGGGATTTCTTGGGGAGAGCCTTGGCTACATCTGTTTATAGACTTGTCAGAAGACAGAGTTCAGCCTCAGTCGAAGTAAGACCTCAGGTTTTTCAGCTGCAGTAGGGCTACCCCACTGCCCTGCCATCTGGGAGATTCACCAACAGCTGTATGTCCTGTGGTACCTCACTGAAGTCTGACATCAGGGATGCTGTCAGAGACGACAGAAAGCACCGGGCTGCAAAGATGGGCTCTCACAGCTGCTGGCAGCCCATATAGAGTAGATCCAGTTTTACAGTGCTTTGATGCATACTGAAGAACTGGACCATGGTACACCTTGCTACAAGGGGACATAAAGGCAGCTATGGACTGTCTTGGCAGCTTTTCCATCAGGCCTCCGCTGTGCATTTCTTTGTAACACCCAGGAACCCAGCTTACCAATTTCAGTCACTTCCAACCCTTCAACTGCATTTAATTGAGCTTTGACTGACTGAAAGTTGTAAGTGCTAGGACCTTAAATGACTGTATTGAAATAGGTGAATGTTAACTGCTCATACCAGCCTTTAGAATGTGAATAAAAAATAAGATAGCCTAAAATCCTACATCCTTTTCATAAAATTCCCGTGGTGGGAAAAAAAGGAAAAAAAAAAAAAAAAGAAAGGATTCATGTCTCATTCTCTCAAATGTTGAAGGCACTTTCTCAATACAGCTGATTTCCAAACTCAAGCAGCAACCTGGTAACCGTAATAAAAAAAGTTAAGAGGCACGTATGCTCTGCTGCAATGCCTGTGTAACTAATTATGTGCTCGTGGGAACCAGCTCTGCATCAGCTGTATACAAAGGCCAAGCTTGTTTCTGTGGAGGCAGGGTAACGCCTTGCTCTTATTCCACCTTGCTCAAGCTGTTCCTGCCATATCGGGTCTGAAGGCTGCTGAGCAGACCATAATCTAGCAAAAGAAACAATGCAAGTAGTGTTCCTGTGTGCCCAGGGACATGCAAAAGGACAGAGTGTGATAGCATGGAAGCAGGGTGCTTGAGAATTGTACCTTGTAGATTGCGCAAGGGCTCTGCCAGCTGACATACTGCATCATGTACAAGAAACCCTTCCTTCTCTGCAGCTCTTTCTGAGCCAAGGTTTGATAACCTTTTACAATTTGCACTATAGGGAAGTCCTTATCATATTCACCCGACCATGAATCTAGGTATCACCTATGATCTCCAGCCAATTCAGATAATGCAAATGCTATTTTTGCAGATACATCTCCATACAAAACAAACCCTGGCATGAACCTTCGTACCTGTTTAATGACACTCAGCAGTGATGAACACAGCTTGGGACAGGAAGTGAACTGTGCTATATCTGGCTGAAGTTAATGATATAAAGAAAGTGACACTGAAGAAAAAGAAAAAACTGTGCTATAAATAGCAACAGAAGTCATATTTCAGCTGGGAGTGCCAGGAACTCTCTGCAGTTCATTCCTTGTTGCATGCCCAGCCAAGACCCATTTACTCTCCATGTCTCCCAGCTTGCACCCCATTAACAAGAAATTGAAATCCGGATATGCAGTTGTTGAAAGAGCCAGAACGTTCCACCCAAGTCCCCAGGCTGGAGGATCTGGACACTGCAGGGGCTGCTACATGCCTTCCTTGGGTGGAAATCTAAAGTGATGAGGAACTCACAAGGCTGCATATCTGAACAAATGTAATTCTCCTTCCCATTGTCTTAATTGTTTCATTTCTTTGTCTCTTCATTTAGAACAGAAAAGTGATAATAAAGTAATAGGAAGCCTTAATGTGGTTGGTTTTTGTTTTCCCAATCTATTGTTGGTAGGAATTAATAAATTTACCTCTGTAGCAAAACCTTTTTTTTTCAATTTGACAATGAAAATTAAAGCAAGCAAAAGCTAGACAAGGCGGATAATGTTAATAAAAATAACAATCTTCATTAACAACAGCTTGTGACTTAAAATGGTAATTAGAACTCTTTAATTGATTTCTTTGAAATAGCCAATAAAAGAAATTGGATGATTTTGTCCAGTGATAACTGAATGGCATGTAGAAAGGAAATTTAATTAGCAATGATTTTATTATAAAACAGCACTCTTAGGAGTAAAATTTTCACCTTATGGAGACAAAATTCTCACTGACATGTACAACTTCACGATCAAACTCTACATGATGTGTCTTTCTCAATGTGCGTAAACCAGACAATTCTCCTTCTTTCCTGCTTCTCAAACATGAATCATTCCAATTCTTTACTCACAGGAGAAACCACACTGATTTCTGGAGCATCAAAGATGGATTAATATGCACTGCCTTAGGACAGATCTTTGTGCACTAGAAGAGCTATTCTAAACTTCTTTGTGATATATACCCTTTTCTTTCAGGAGGTTTCTGAGTCCTTCAACAGTTGAATTCTTGGAGTAATCCTATCCTTCCTAGTCCAAGGATATATTGTCTTCTGTAGCCCAAATGTAGGAAAGGGATTTGTAAAAGACTGAAAATCTGAATCTTGGTCACTGGGACAATGATAGCACCCTCAGAAGTAAGTCTGCTTGCCAAGCCTGTGGCATGCAGGTCATCCTGCTTGCAGCTGAACGCAATGGTAAAGTGAAGAGGTGGCCTTTGAACCACAGAACAGAGAAATTTTCTCAATACTTTTTCACTTGGGACACCTGCTTCTAAACTGTGTCTGTCTCAGGGATAAAGTTCTGCAAAGACACCAGTGCCAATGGAAAAGTGCAGCTTTTGATACTCTAGAAGAGTAGGCAGGCAGTGGTCTGCAGAGCTGTCCTTAAAGCAAGGACATGCTTGAGTTGTGCAGTAGATATGGGTACTGGCAGCTGTAGCATCTTCAGAGATGACACCTCTGGGAGGCAATCAGCTCTGCTCTTGGGATCCCACTGAACACTGAACAAAGGAGGGACATCATATTTATTTCTATGAAGATAGTTTCAACTACCAGAAACTCCTTCAGACTTTCTGATTGGAAGAGGAAAAACCTAATGTCTCTACTCTTTTCTGTCTTTTCAGTGCTTATTCCAGCTAAAAGCTTAGATTCATAGGCATGGTAACTCTCTTCCAAAAAAAGCTTAGAAAGAGGGAATCCTCTGTGGGGATGCTTTCCTCCAGGCTCTGCAAGAGGACATGCACTGTCAGTAGTAGCAGTAAGGTTTGTAAGGGGGCTTTGGGCATGTGCATAGAGGGAAACACAAAGGACAATCCTACCAGGAAATTCAATATTTGTAAATGAACTGATCATAGGAGATTCAGGTGGATAGCTTTACGAATCAGCATAATCTCAAATCCAGGTGGGTTAGATGGTGAAAGGTGCAGATATAGAACTTCCCAAACTCTAAACCTCTGCAAGACCAGGCTTCCTGGGAAAAACATAAAAAGGGTCTCGTACTTGACTTGTGCATTTTATTAGTTTAAAAGCTCCTAGTCATTCTGGGGACACTGAGCTATAATCCTGACTTGGAAATTGCAATTTGGTACATCCGCCTTTTACCTTGGCTGTCAGCAGCAGCAGTGGCTTTTTTGCAATTAGCCATGAGAGGGCACGATTGATCACCGCAGGTCAATCCTGACCAATATTTGAACCTCAGGCAGGCCTAGCTCAGTGTGGCCTCTCTGTGACTCATCAGCATTGGCAAGAGCAGGCTGCTAATTTCAGGAGAGTTAAATCAGTATTACAGTATTTTCTAAATATATGACAATAGTCCTGAAGTATCACCAAAAATTGACAGCATATGTGCACAAATAATGATGTTTCTGTTGCTATAAACAAACCACTTTTCAGTTGTGTAAGTTATTTAATTTTATGTTCCTGGAATATTTTCTTAGTCATTAAGCATTTTTAAAAAAATCCTACCGGCAAATGAGCACTGGTACTGTTTCATGGTCTCATTGAACTACATTGCCTTGTAAGACAAAAACCCATAACTTAGAAGTCTGTTTCTCTGCTGGCAAGATTAATGAAAAAGAGAAATACCGAAGTTCAACTGCATTGAGACCACTACAGCAACCTCTTACAGTCCCTCCAAGAGCTTCAGGACAGTCTCTGGAGAGCAAGGAGAGCAGACTCTGTGGACATCTCTGTATCTAAATCCCACTCAAGCAGTGCTTTTTCTGCCATACCCACAGAATCTTACTTTTCTACTGCATAATAAAACCTTAGACCTCAGCTCGCAGTCCCAAGAGCATGATGTTTCTTTCTGGTAACCACCACAGAAAAAGGTTAAGGCTGTTTTTCACTGTTTAGTTTCCTCCCTAAGGGGATTTCCTCTACCAACAGAGGATGAACTAAGTCCATTGAGTTGTTTCATCTCCCACAGTCTGTCCACAGCACTATATACTTAGGTGATCAGCACCTGAAGGTTCAGAAGCTGGTACAAGCCTCACAAGGCTTTCTCTCTCCATCAATATTCTTAGTGGCTATCTAAAAGAATAGATAAAAGCTTGTTTGCCAAAATTCATGTTACCCTGGGCTGTCAAGAATTTCCCTGGATTCAAAAGCAAAATTTGTTGGCTTCCCCCAAAGCACATTTTTTCCTGAAATCTCCCACAACAACTGCCACTGATATATTGAAATTAATTTAGATTTACAAAGCTGTAAAAAGAGAGGACAGTTTGGCCTGGGGAAAGTTTCTTCACATTCCAGAGGAAACATGTGAGGAGAAAATGCTTATTTCCTAGTTTATGAAGATTTGAAGAATGAATTGAAAACAAATCCAAACGGAAAACATGCTTACATTTTTAACCAAATTTCTTTGTATTACAGATTAAGGAGTACATTTTTTTATACAAACCTCTTCTTCTTCCCAGTCTATCAAGTCCCAGTCATAAGCAATTACTGCTCGCCTTCTTTTCCAAAACTCCAGAAAAACAGTTGCTGGAGCAAATAGAGGAAAAAAAGTACAAAATTAGTTTTTAAGCCAAGAAAATGTTAATGACTATCACAGAACTGTTGAATGAAGCTGTTACATTATTTTAATTTCTTTGCATAAATGGGTTCCTTTGAACAGCAAATCATGCTGATGATCAAAACTGCTTTCAAAAAGCATTGCTTTCTAAGGATTACTTCGCTTGCTTCAAGTGTGATTGAGGCTTTAGAGATTTCATTTAGTGCTAAATGAGAATGCTTAATTTCTCACCAACCAAGGGAGGACTCTCAAAGAATAAAATTGTTCCTGTGACTCATCGTTACTAGATATAGCAGATTTCAGATGAAGCTAAAGTTTCTTGGGGCTATTGTAGATAAAGCAGTAACTTTCCATCTTTGAAGATCTTTGATACACAGAAACCAGAATGCAGAGTAAGCACGTTCCAGTGCATGTGCAAGTCTGTAGAGTACTACTAAGGAAATGGGAACTTTTGTCTCACACCTTTCTAATCCAGACCATTTCTTTTACACTACTTGAGTGTGTATAAGTGGTGTGGCTGCCAATTGAACATTCTGTGCAGCCCTGATTGGAAGAGTTCACGATAGTATAATAGTCCTGTACATGACTGTGCTTCCATTTTGTGATGGAAAGAACAATAAAGGAAGCACTCAGTCATAGAATAATATGTTCATGTTCTGGAGATTAATACTAAGTCTGTTTATGGTTGCAAGCTGGTTTTTTTTTTTTTTTACATTTTTTTTCTAAAAAAAAAATGTAGAAGCTGCCTAAAGCTAACACAAATCAACGGAAAGTCTTCCTTTCCCACATTGAGATTTGGCTCTTCTTTTTATTGCTCACGGAAAAGCATCAGGCTTATAACCACAGAGAATATAAACCTCTTTGCAAGCTAGCACAGTATCAGCTGTAACAGTGGCACATTAGCCTGGCCGTATGTTCCACATCTAGCCCTAAAAGCACCTCCTTAATGGACTGTCTGCCCTACTAGAGCATATTGATAATGATGTGATATGGTACAAAGCAGTTTGGTGAAAGTGAATTTTTAGCCAGTAAGAATATTATAATTTAATGTATTAGCCAGTGCAGCTAAGATATGCTTACAAAAAGAACACTGTAAGCAGACAGAGATATCAAAAGCATGTTTAAGGAGGCAGCTCTTGGTTTGAAGACATTTTCATATATATGAAACTGGAGTTATGTTACACCAGGTAACCAGCTGGTTTGATTTAATCTAACAAAGCAAGCCAATTCAACCTCCTGAGCCTAATGTTGACTTTTTGTAATAATTGTGGTATCATTGGTTGGGATCAGCAAAGCTAGTAAGTGCTACTGAGGCTCCCCTGCTGCTGAACCACCAGACTGTTCATTCCTTGACTTGTCTTCTAGTAGAGCTGTTTCTCTCCTATCAGCTGGTATTGAATCATTTTGTACAGGCTAAACAAGTAGCCCTGCATTTTTTGGACATCTGGGAGAAATAATCCTGATTGATTACTACCACTCTGATTCCATTCCAAAAAACAGCTGGAAGCAGGACTTGAGTGGGCATATGAGCCCATAGGCATGAACCTCGCAGATATGTCTTTGCTGAACGATACTTCTTTTCTGTCTTGTTTTTCACACCTGGAGCGAGGAATCCATACGTATTATATTTAATATATTTATTACCTGGCAGAGTAAGTATGTGCAGTTCCTGAAGCTTCTTTAGAAAGCTATTTTCAAATCATTAAGTAGCAAATAGGATGATCTGCACAGCACTGTTTTAGCTTTTACTGTGCCACACTTTCCTCTCTCTATTCAGGCCAGTATGCACTTTTCCTTTGCTAGATATTTTAAAATGTGCTATAAATAACCATCTTTGATTGATTCACTGTACTACTGAGGTCTTCTAAAAAGTGCTGCATTTTGAAATCTTTTTTTCTAGTCAAGTAATCACTAATACCCTATATCTATCACATTTCAGCATTCTTTTCTGACTTTGACAGCTCAACAGGACACAGTTGTACTTATCATTCTCCCATTTTTCAGTTGGTATGCTTAAACCAGATGCTGAGAATTCTCCAAAAATCCTGCTTGGAGTTTTGTATTTGTCATGGGCCTTAACTCTCAGGTCTTTTGCTAGCTTTTTCTTTATTATGCTTGCCCTGCTTCAGAGCTCAACCTTGCAGCTCAGTCCTCAACATCCACTTGTACAAACAGCTGTCTTGGCATCATTTCCTCAGATGCTTTTGAAACAAGTTGTGATTTTGTCTAGTAATGCAAATGGCCTCTCACAGCAAATAACTTAATCCTGACGTTCTCTCAGAAAACCTCTCCCTATTGTATTTCAGAACAACATTTAATATATCCATCCTGACTTCTGCAATATATTCTATATACCAGGAATAATGCTGAAGAACCTCCTTAAATTCTTTATCCTCAGAGAGCAGATCAATGTGTATGTTTTATGCTAGAGGCAAGGTTTGTAAGAAAGTAATATCTTATTAGACTAACTAATATATTCAGAAAAAAATGGTTTATGTTAGCATTTCTTATTGATTGAAAAAGGTGTTGAATACTTCATGCCAGGCCTTTTTTCCCCTCCCGACTTTGCCTTTCAGCAGGTGTTCTAAAGCTACTTCCTTTATCAAAGGAAACATGCTTCAGGTAGACAAGAAATTTCAAAAAGAACTTTTCTCATGTCCCTTAGTCCTCTAAAGATATGCAGAGACAGAGAAACTACCATCAGCCCACCTTGTCTCTAGCAAAGCATTAGAAATGATAAACAGCTGGATGGTCCTGTTGGACAATTATAGAACTTTGCTGCTGAAGTACAGGAAATATCTAGACAGTGACATCTTTGCACTAGCTTTCCCCAGTACATCAGTTAGAAAAGCAAAAGCAACAATTCCATCTGGCTTTTCAGCAACATGCTGGGAGTCAAGTGGTTATCAAATTTACGTAGATTTTTTTTCCTGAGAATGACTTTTTTCTGCACTTTAAATGTCAAATTTTATTTAGAATAAACTTTCTCTCATTTTCTGTCTTTGGTAAGAATCCAATTCAGATAGTAAAAAGAGAGGAGTTTTTTCCTAGTAATGGGACCTACCTTTTCATCAAGCTTGACATTATCTCAAGGCATGCATAAAGGGCAAAGTGCAGGTGTCTCCCTCTAGCACAGAAACACAAAAAATGCTATCGCTCCCCTCTTTTTGAAAGCTTTGAACATCTGGAAAATATAATCAAGACTAGATATTCTCAGAAGTAAAAATTCTTTTCCAGCTTCTGAGATGACATCATCTCAGTGAGCATCAATGACAATCTGTTCAAGAATAAAAAATGTATTAGTGTTTATAGGGACTTACTGTTTCCTGTAAACCAGCTTCAGTCCTTTTGAAAGGGTTTTTCCTTTCAACAGAAGCTCCAATACAGAAAATCTTATACAAATGGCCAGTGAATTCTTTCAGTGTACCGAAGGGAGACTATCTTTTGTCCTTGGTTACATCAGTTTAAAATGAAAGTTATCTTATGTTTTTTGAGTTTACCTCAGCAAGTATCAAATTTTTTTCCTATTACATCATTTACTTTTAATTCTTATCTAGAACTTTGCTTAAACCAGGCAGAAATACAGTAACTGAGGTGATGGGTGAGTATATTTTTTGAAGGAAATTGTGTTTTTATTCCAATATCTCCTGGTGCTTTTGACAACTTCAACCTTACTTTGATGGGACCCACTTATTCCACAAAGAAACATTATAAAAGATGGGTCCCTGTGCTTCAGAGTCCTACAACCAGGCTCATTGCTGCTCCACAAATCAAGCAACAAATACCAATATCTGTAGTGATAATTCCTCTCCCTAGCCTGGCCAAAGCAATTTGCTCGTCATTTGGAGAAGTGTTTTATTTCTGTTTAAAAAGTGAGTAACCCACTTTGTCCATCAATTAAAGATGTCTGTAGAGTAAAAGGAGGAAACCACCATACAGATCACGTCTTCATGGAAAGCTCAACCTGACCATGCCTGGTTTTGAAACCCCAAAGCAAATGGCTGAGGCTTGTCATTCAAGGTAGGAGTTTGCTACTGGATCCAAGTACGAAGAAGGTACTTTAGATAATAAGACAGTGACTAAGCTCAGGCTAAAGAGGTAAAACAATTCTAGCTGCCTTTTTTTTGCTTTCATTCTCTCTTTTTTTAAAAGCACTGCCATCATTATTTTATATGCTAGTGTCTGTCAAACTGGATCATCTAGAAGGCTGAACTTTTCACAGCCAATTTGTCATGCGCTTGCCAGTAGTTTCATGCTGACAGAAAAAACATTTCCACAGACAAATTGCTGTCATTCTTTCTTTTCTTCCCCTACCATTTACTGAGATGATGGTATGCCTGCAGCTGCCAATAGGCCTGCTGCAGACTGAAAATACATTTAAAACAGGCTGTAAACCAACTCATAAATAAAGTACCAGAAAATCCCTAGAAAGTGTGGCTTTCCATGTACTAATGCTACTTTAGCCCTTACTGTATGGAAGGAATTGCCACAATCTCACTGATGTCTCAGCAAAGTCTTATTTAAGAAAGTGCAGTTTGGGTGGAGCCATAGGATCACCCCATTCCCCAAACCATTACCCTACATTCACAACTTCCTTCCTCTTGCTGCCTCTACATCCCTCTTGACAGCAAGCACACAAGCATAGTGTAAGACAAAACAGAAGTGGTGGGGAAAGCCACCCAGCCTAGTCTCTTATCCACTAGCAAAATCATCCAGAAGGCAGCATTTATTATACTTTTTCTTATCTCTCTGTGGGCTTAGGTGCTGGAGGTGCATGGATGGGTAGTTTATTTCCCAGTCCTGGCAGGCTGGTGTGGGGATATCCCCAGAGTGAATTGGATCTCTGTGTCTGACGGCAATGAAGGGAGAGGAAGGAGAGGCTAACTAAATTGAGGTTCAGCTCCTGTTATCTAGGGAGAGAAAGGAGAGGACCTACAACATTTTGGAAGCAGGCATGCTCAGCTTGCTCAGCCTTCTCCCAGGCAGCACCCATGAAGTAAGTCCAGGTATGGCTACCTGAGGGACAACCCTTACCTAGACCTGCTTTTCCTACAGCCCTGGTTCTGGGCAGTGCTAAGACACAAGTGCAATGCTGTGAACACAGCTGCTTCCTGAAAGAAGTGTTAATGTTAAGGAGAAACAAAAGCACTGCTGCAAAAAGCTGCACTCCAAAGACATGCTCACCAGCAGTTAGAAACAGTGACATAAATGTTCAGCAATGTGAACCCATCAATTCTCCTAGCCGAGATGGAAGTCTCTGCCTCTAAACTGTCTTGGAAATTCTCAACTTCAGTGAGCACATAGAATAAGAGGTTGGAAAAACTGAATAAATATCTGAAAAAATCTTTAAGGCTTAGAAACTTCTGGTGACTCTTAGCTCTGGTGTAGCTCTAAAACAAAGCTGAAATACCAAGGAGAAACTGAAAGTCCGTACCACCTGTGGATTTTTTTCCTTAATGTAATTTGTGATATTTTTATGCCATAAATATTATGTGAAATGGCATGAATAAACTTGATTGGTATATGATCTAGTTTAGTTAGTTAACTAAGACAAAAAACTTTGTTTTGGAGGAAGGACCTGAGACAGACTGGTAGGCTAATCTGTGTTGTCCTGATGGCTCTGATGTTGCATCCTGGATATCTTGTGAGGCTCAGTAAAGAGATCTGCAGTTTAAAATGGAGGTTATGCAAATTACTTGGACACCTTTTCAAGGCAGCTGGAGATGTGTGAGTAAGAATAGGAAAAGAATGGCTAAATCAGGATAGTTCAAGCACTTGGAGCTGTGAGATGGATGCCATTTTTAAATCACCTCATTGAGCCATTTTCTAAAGGTGTTAACCTTCTCTCAGAATAGTAGCTAAGGGCCTGGGCATGCTCAGGGTGTGTTTGGAAGACTTTCTGTGCTTTCCTCTCACCTTCAATTTTGCCCACACCACCACATCAGGAAAAATAGTTAAGCCAGAAATAGAACTGACCTATGGGCAAATTTAGCCTCCATGGCAACAAGTAGACCACTATTGGATCAATCTGTAATTCAACTAAATCTTCCATTTATTTCATCTGAGTTTCACTTTAATTACAACCAGTTTACATGTATTTAGGCTTTACTGCCTTTCTGCAAGGTGGGAAAAACAATACATTAATCCATTTTAGTACAGACACTAAACTGAGCTAAACTGAATAGAGAAAAGGCCTCAGTGCCAATAGATTGAAAAAGAGTTACAAGCCCCCACTGAATATATCTGTCTATATAGACAGTACACAATGCTTTCATGTTTTTGTTTTAATTAAAATTACTATCACATAAAAACCTGATTTCAATCACTTCCATCTTCCTTTTGCAGAAACAGAAAAGAATCAAGTCTGTTGTTTTTCTCAGTGTCTGAAAAAAAGTGTGCTGGAAATGCAAAGGCCTATGTTGCATCACAATATTTAAGAAAAAGATTGTGCAATTAATATCAAAACAAAAACTTACCCCACACTGCCATGAAAACAGCAAAAAAGACAGTAGCTCCATTGTCAAAAAGGTGAGTTACCTGAGGAGTATATTAATAGTGTGATCAATATGCGATAATAAGGCTTTATTTTCTATTTTTACCGAATAAAATTAATGTGATAATGAGTGCAGCTGGCCTGACCATCCTGACCCTTCCTTTGATGTGTGAAATGCACCTGTCACTTGACAGGACTATTTGCCAGCCTGGCCTGGGACTGACTCCTGCCAACACCAGTTCTAAGCATGATTTCAGATCCAAAGCATTCATTTTATGAAGCCACTAAGAAAGGATGGATCATAAGATAAAGGTTGATGCCAAGGACGTGGTAGCACATGTATCTAGGACATGACCTCTGGGACTGCTGAATCTCTAAGTGCAAGTCGCAGTCAAGTGTTTTACCACCCAAAGTAAGTCTCGGTAAAAGACAATGAATGTTAGTATTGGCTGAACCTGATCTGCCCATTCAAGATTTTCTCTAGCCAAGCTCACTAAAGACAAATGCAAAAGGCAAAATTAATGCTTTTACAAGAAAAGCATTTCTATTTACATAGTTCTAAAATGTACCTTGGCATAAACACAGCTGTCTGACAACCTCATGAAGGGACAGTATTTATCACATATAGGACACATTATGATATCTGTAGCTTGACAGACTTCTTTACTGGAAAAATAGAAAAGATAAAAATTAATAGTTTGCAACAAAATCCCTCTTAAAATGGCTGTTTCATTAATATTCAATTACTTATTGAACAATACTCATTCTGTAACTGAGGCCAAGATGTTCATAACTGCCTCTGTATAATTAGTATTTGCTGACCAAGACTTCCAAGTTTACAGTCATAAGTTCAGAGAACAGTTCTTTAGGGCCAGACTAGCAGTACCAGTTTACCATTTCTAGCTTCTCCTTGAGTTAGAAGTGACCTTTGGTAGGAAGAGGGTGAGGAAGGTTGCAGATAAAGTTAAGTTAGACTTGTTCTTGTGGCTTAAGCGTGTAAGAATGTAGAGGTGCAGCACTCAGCAGAAGGTCTTCATTTGAAGAATGCCTCCCAGTGGTGGATCTTTGGAAAAGGCCTTGAAGAAGCTGAAAATTCCCCACTCTTCTGCCAGCCTGTTACAACAGTGATGAAGGAGGCCTACTTTTTCCCTACTTCATGCTGAATGGCCACACTATCAGCAGTTGGAACTGGGCAGAACTGTTCCACCCCAATTCAGAAGCACGAAACAAGGGAAGCTCAGTACTGGGTACTTTATGAGAACTAAGCACAGTCTTTTCCTGAGTATTCATTCAAAACTAAATAATTAACAATTTGTATGAATATCTCTTAAATTACTTATAATAACCCACAGCTGTAATTTCCTGTGTAGAAGTGCCCACGTTACCTGACTTGGCAGTGGTTCAAAGTGGTGACTCCATACAAAAAGACAAACAATCCAATGAAGGCAGCTGGGAAGAGCATCCCTGTGTACCAGCCTAACCAGGCAAAGTACAGCCCAATTTTCTCACCAAAATACCGTCTGTTTTAAAAAACAACACAGCAAAGTTATCTGCTAATTAGAATAAATCTGATTAATCTTGCTTGTTAATAGAAAATAAATGTTTCAGTCATATCTGAAGAGTAGATTAGAGAACAGAGGTGGAATTTCCTAAAGAAAAAGCATGCAACTAGGCTTCTAAATCCACACTGCAGGACCTGCATCATGAATGAAAGTAAAAAGTGAATTTAAAAATTCACTAACCACAGTTTACAGTGAGATGAACTGAGACCTCAGAAAGGGAACACTGAGTTAATTGAAAAAATCTAGTTCTTTGGGAAATTGATGGCTTTCTTCGCCTTTTGGAGGCGTATCTATACTTACCAGTGCAATTATTCGGGCCCAAATTATTTCTAAGAAATTGATTAATCAGAGTTTATTCTCCAATCCAGTTTATTTTCATTTGATTATTTCTTCTCTTACCTCAGTTCCTGGAAAACTAATCTCATGATTCTCCCACAGGTGGAAAGTGAAGTGCAGGTAAGGTCCAACAAATATCTTTACGTATCATCTTGCACTGATTTGAGGAAAGTAGTCTAAATCAATCCCAATTTGTTAGCTATATTGCTTAAAAACTAGCAGTAAAGTGGCCAGAAAGCTCCTATTTGCTATGTATTCATTAGCTTTTTTCCTCTTCCAAAACACAACCAAACCTTTTTTTATGTGTTAAAGAATACATCAAGCACACATAAAACCTGCTGAACTCATCAGCATAAGAGCAAGCTTATGCATTGTGCTGTGTTCGATGGTCTTCTGCACAGTAGGCTGATGACCAGATTAGGATGCTTTACAAATCAATATGCAATTATCATGATGACAATAAAGACTTTAGGAGATTATTTTCAAGATTAGTTTTAAAGAATGAGGCAAGATGATATGCTTGTACTTCAGAGACTTTGCCGACAACTTAAACTTGCATATCAACTGAATCTGAGCATAGCTGATGATGATGTAACTTCTGACCTGTCCAGAGACAAAGAATGCAGTGAGACAGCACCAGAACATATCTTTGGTCAAACTTTCACAGCGAGGAGGAAAAGATCCATGATGGGCTCTAGGGCTGGAGGCAGTGGAAAAGAGAAAGAAGCACTTGGTCTGGAAATGACAAAGTCATCAGTTTTCAAACGGATATAAAAAATTTCCAGTGTGAGTGGTATCTGACTGGGCTAAGCTCATGCTCTGCTGAATGATACTCACCTACACTGATTGCTATCATTTGAGTTTACCACCTCTATATGAGAAGACAAATATTGTCATGTTATTTTTATTCCTCTGTCATTCAACAGAGACTCAAATTTACAGGCTAAAGTGGTGGTAAGCTAACGATAACATGCTCAATTCTGACAAGGGCAACAGGTCTGATTGTAAAAAGACACACTGGAAACTGCTTTTTGAGCCCTGACTTAAGAGTGTTATGAACCCTTTCACCTATTTATTTTCCTGACACCTAGGGTGTCAAGCTGTGCCTGTTTCACTGAAAAGGCAACCTCACATTTTGAGCTTACTTCCACTGAATATTTATAACCTATTTTTCTCTATGTACACTGTTCAAAGTAGTTAAGAGAACCTAACATCCATCAAGATTTATTTTTTTATTCCATTCCCTACATTCAAGGATGAATGCTCCCTCATTCCACCTTCCTAGCTGACAAGCACTCATGACAAACTTCATCTCCTATCCTGTTGAGCCTTTCCATCTAACAGTGCAAACCATAGTACTCTTTTTTGATCTAGAGATCAAACAGCCTCATCTTAGATGAAGTCCCAAGCAAGGTTCAGTGTGTGCATAAAGAAGAATGGACATGATGGGGAGCAATCTAAATTTCTGCCATGTAAGGAAAAGGCATCTGAAGCCCTTTGTGAGCCTAGTTTTAAAAATAAGTGCAGGATGTTTACATTACTTTGATGCATATTGGTTTAAATATGGAGAAATAGCCTCAAAATTTTACTATTGCCTTTTGCTTCACCGCTGGTATTCCACAGACTGTACTATTGTAATTTGCATGAGGATCAAGTCAATATTTCATTACTTCTGGCCTCGTAGTTAGCAAATTTTTTGTAAGTCACTGCTCAGATATCACTAGGTTGAGGCTGTAGAAAAAAACTCTGTCAGTAACAAGGTCTTTGGAGATCTTTCTAGGTGTCATATCAGAGCAGTTCCACATTTATTCCCATCTATAACTGGGTTAGCCTGAACCATCACAACCCTTTATCAGGAGATGAAGATGGTTTAGAGATACCTTTGCCACTCTTTTCCTTCAAGTTGCACCAAATACAAAAAACAAACCCTTTGTTTCTTCTCTGTCACTGTAAATTTCATAATAGCTCTCCACAGTGATGGTGGTTCTCTCACCTGCATGCTGGCACTTTGGCTAGAACTCAGTGATGTACATGAAGAATTCCAGGGATTTTTTTTCTAGGGTGGTGCATCACTGTGCATTACTTATACCTAAAATAATACTTTCACCTGTTATCACTCTGCTCACTAAAAGCCTTTTTGAAATTTTCCAGCATTGATAACATTTGCATTTTTGTTAACTTTGATAACTTATTACCACCCAATTTTCAGATTGTTAATAAGAATAGAGAAACATTTTGTGTCTTTGATGGTTCTCCCACAGAAAATTTCCTCCACAACTAATCTAAAAAGCAGAGATATAAAAAAACCCCAGACACCTAATAGAACACCCTATCTCTCTTCTCCTTACATATACTGTACCATTGGAATAATAATGAAAAAATAATCTCAGCTTCTCAATTTTATGCTAGCGTGTATACTAGCCCTCCAATATCACTTATATTGATGGTGAACTGTCCCTCCCCTCACCCCATTCCAATGGTATAACTACCACTGACTTAACTAAGCCAAGATTTCAACCTCAGTATTTATAAATAAGGCACATTTTTGAAAAATACTGACTTATGAAGTCTGATTTCAGACCCATTAAATGTTAGATTAGATTCCTCTCTATTTAATGACCTTCATTATATAATCTTTTGCTTTCAGGATGCCTAGAAGGAAGTCAGGGAGCTAGAATACAGACAGGTTTGGACTCAAGCCGAGGACCTATCTTCATTCATCCTTTTGCAGGTCTGAATGAAATCCTATTCATAACTTTTTACATCACATAAACAAGTTGTGGGAGAGCTAAAGCTTTCCAACAGGTGTTTTAGACATGTGAAGCTCTCATATCAGGTGCAATCAGGTGGGAATGATGGCTTGATGGGAGATTTAAAGGGATATATCAGCTTGCAATCAAGTAATTTAATGTAAACGTGGAGTAAAATGCAAGTTATTCGGGCATTACTTTCACTTTCAGGTGGATTTAGGTAGCTTAACAATTACTTTATAAATACAGTTTTCTCCCTCCCTTTTTGTCCTGTAAATAACATACACAAGCAGCAGCAGGAGCAATTTGTGCACAACCTAGAGGGAAGCAGCTACGTACTGAGGAGTGAGGAAGGTGATCCAAAGTCCCCAGGAACACACTGGAACAGTTTCTACTGATTTTCCTGGTCCCAGAGTATATAAATATACGACGTCCTACCCCTTTCCAATTGTTATCAATTCTAAGGAATTTAAATTTTTCTTGAAAAATAACTATGTATACAAAATTCCAACAGAAGTGTAATTAAAATCGTGGTACCACATCTGTGGATTAATAAGAGCGCCTTTGCAATTGTGCCAAGTCTGCACCTTCATACTGCCACATGTTTCAAAGCAGAGTGAAAGCAGAATCATGCAATTCCCCTCAAATGACTTTTTCTCATGTACTTCTAGTGACTGGTGTCTCCATAGCAGCCAGCTGATGAGGTTAAATGAAATCTGAGTGGCACCAAATTGACAGCACTGGAGATGTAAGGCCTCATTTTAACCACTAAGCAAAAATTAAAACAACACCAAAGTATGAACAATTTCTCTTACCATTGTGGCAACTTGACTTTAAGGTGAAAATATCATACCTATTAATGAGGTAATTATATTATCTACAACTAACTTACTCTTAGCCTTTCTAAAGTATATAGTAAAGGGGAATGTCAGCTAGCAACAGCAAGTTCTGGCCAGGTGTCTGTGGAAGACTTAGTATACATCCTCTCCTTTTGTACAGATGGCAACACTACTCCCTCAAGCACACCTCACATATCTGTTGGTATGGGAAAAAAAAAGTTGCTCCAACTGCAGAACTAGTACTAAAAAGGCTTCTGTTTAAAATATGCATGTCAAGATACCTCCGAGTGAAATGAACAACAAGTCTTGCTAGTGTTGAGAGTTCTTCAAGGAATAATCTCCAGTTCACTGGACACCTGAGCTGCTGAAAATGGCAGTAGACAGGAAAGATTTGGCAGGAGATAAGGAAATGTGAGGGATCTAGCATCTGTGAAATGAGGAGGAGGAGGTATTCCTTCCCCTTTCCTGTCACCCCTCCTTCAGTGAATTCATTGCAGCCATGGGTGTGCTCCAGGCAGCAAAAAGCAGTCTGATGCTGCAGCTTTGAACCCTGCTGAACTCGATGGCTGCTGAGACTCACACTGCTGTGAACGCTCAGGGAGCCTCACAGCTCCCCCATGTCGTGCCCCGCACCACCAGCCCCCCACCCCCCCCCGCCTTTGGGTAAACACCTACAGGACACCCATGACCTCAGCTAGGGGATATGCTATTTTGATTGCTTTTTTTCTCTTGTAAAATAGCTGTGGAAACATCTGTGGATGTCATCATCCGATGAAAAGGTGAAGCATCTTACAAAATCTTAAACGTCAAACCCAGGCTACTCAAGAATGCTGCTACCAAGGTCCAATGTGTCTAACCTTGCTCATCCTGTTACCATTTATCCTCATACTTAAAAAAACCCTCCAGATTCCTGATTGTTCATATTCACAAACCAAATTAAACTAAACCCCAGATATTGTCTCAACAGCACTTACACTGGGACATTAATATCTTGTTGTAAACTGGGAAATTAAAACAAAAAACTTCAGTATAACTGTTGGCTTCTCTGTAAATCAGCAATTTCATTGGTGTAATTTGACAAAAATTCCATATTTCTCTCCAGGCCAGAGTATTAAAAAAGAAATAAGAAGCTTTCAGTATTAAATTATGAGGTACAAATACATTACTTTGTTTTCTAAAGCATTTTAAAAACTACATGATTCATAAATAAATAAATTTATTTTATTATTTCTCTGTGAACTTTTTCTCCATGGAAATCGAACTCCTCATGTTATGTTTTACATCGCCTTAATCAATAATACTGTCTGTCTCCAGGGCCACCCTCTACAAATCTTTCATCTGGAAACAATTCTGAGAATCTATAAAAGCAAATTTTTTTATCAGTTAGAGGACCTATAAAAGGGGAAATTAATACACTGGACCAATTGCATGCTCTGTATGACCCTTCCCAATGTATCAATATCTTCAGTGATCCTTAAGACTTTATTAATAGGCCCTTGTAGCTTCATCTTTCTCTCTTCAAGTAGAAAAAGCCCATCAATGCCCAATAATAGTTCTACCAACGTGATCAGTAAAGGAGGTGTCTCTCTCTATACACATAAAAATTATGTAATCCTCTATTAGCACATGCAAGTCAATTTGAAAACATTATTTAAAAGGGCTATAAGGATTTGGAGTCATGTCTCAGCTTTCTCGGTGTTTCTTCTTTGCAGGCTACTTCCAAGATGAATACAAATCCAGACTGTGGTGATGTAGCTGGACTGAGTTTAAGGCAGGTTGTACAAGAAAGACTTCTACCCATCTACCACTAATGCTGCTGAACACAGCAGCACACTCAGTGCCTGTAAGCTCTGCTCCATTCCACTCATAAGCATCATTAAACTCTATCCAGGTCTCCTTCTGTGGTTACTTTTTGGAAAAAAATACGAAGGTCTAGTCAATGAGAGCCTGTTTTTCACCAAAGCCATGCTATGAGGAGGAAGAACTCCTCCTCCGGTGGATAGACATGCAACTAAGTCTATCCAGCCTCCACAGATTTCTCTTTTCCTTTTTTTTTTTTTTTGTCTTAATATTTTGCAAACCCTTCATTCGAAATTATGGTGTCAGGAAACTCTAGAAGGAAACTTCCATCACTTTCAGCTCCTCCTACAAGCTCCTCTATAGATACTTTTCTGAATGTAGTGGCACCATGAATGAAGTGGATTCCCATGACACCAGGTTCTGTTTTTAAAAAAACATATTAATTAACCAAGCTTTTCATGGTTTTGTCAGAAGAGACAATACTCAAAGCACCTATAATGTGACATACTAAAACCAAAAAAAGTCTTACCTTACGAGATCCAGTGGTTGGTATTTATACCACACTCCCCAGGAAGCCCAGCACTCATAGAGCAGGTGTCTGTGGTTTTCTGCCCCGTGGGTTCTTATTGAATTCTTACTTCTGTAACTTCCCTAAAATACAAATCTGGACATTAATGGACAACAGCAGCAAAAAAGAATGTCCAAGAAATCTCTGTCACTAGTGATATGGATAACACAATTTATGCAAACTCCATACTTCTTCTACAAAAGCTGAATACGACATTAAAAAGATATTTTCCTCTGACTTCTGTAAGATTTGAGATTATTCTTTGTAATAAATTTATGATAAATGGTGTTCAAGTCAAAGGCTATAAACTGGAGTATCTCAAAGAGAAAACCACAGAATGATATTTTTCCCCTCTGAAAACATAGTGATTTATCAAACCCAAATACTTTTTACAGACCAGATCCAGAACAACTCTCCTTAGGCATAACTTTTTGCAACAAGCCCCCCCATTTTTTTCTAAGAAAAAAGCATTATAAATGGGAGAGATGTCAGAGGCAGACACCGAATGGAAAAGAGAGTAATAGCATTCATAAATTTGAGAATAAATTATTACAAAATTAAGAATTAATTTTTTGGGAAATGCCTGTTCAAAAAGGAAAACACTCCGAGAAAAATACCTCATGAAGAGGAAATGCAGCTTCATAGGAGCCATTACTGAGCAATCGATTCAGACCTAAGAATCAAAAGTATTCAATTATTTACCAATAGGACAAGAAAAACGGATAAGTAAAAAGCAAAACACATTTTCATAATAAGCTGTCTAAATGAAGTTTGAAGATACAGGTAGAAAAAACTCATCTTTTATAGATTTTGATGAACTAAGATCTAATGCAAGCAAATACTTGTTAAAATATTAATAATAATAATCTATCATTTATTATGCCAGAGGTTTAAAGATTTATATGCCAAATCCATCTTTAGCGTAACTTCATTGAAATCAGGGACCTCACACCAGGATTGAAGTTTGACCCCGTAAATTATGGTCTAAGGAAGCTATTTTGATATTTTGTATTTCTTGGGAGCTGAAAACCTCAGGAAATATGTTTAAATTTTTGAACTGCTGGCCTGTAAATCAACCGAAACTCCTAATTTCTGTATAATAACAATATTCTAAAATATGTTAACTTTATGTCTTACAAAAACTGCTGGACTAACAGATAGAACAGGAACAAGGTAGGCTGCAGTAGTACAAGACCCGAAAATATACTTGAACCTGAACAAAAAGGATTGCTATTCGGCACAAAAAAGTAATCGTACACCCTGCTCAGGCAGGTCTTGCTTCTCTTTAATGAGAACCTTGAGAGAAATAATGAATGATTGCTGAGATGTGGGCTCTTTTCACTTGGAAAGTCACCAAAATAGGACTGAACAACTATCAGGCAATGCAAAACTAAATACTGGAGCTAACAACCTAAAGGTATTTGAACGCCATTGGTCAAGATGCCCTTCCTAGGAGAATGATAGCAGCAAGAGCACAGCAATGAGAAGTATTAATTCAACATAAATAGCACTTTCAGTGATTGTGTCAGTGTCTGCTTGGCAGAATATGCTTTCTTCCAAACTCTGGCAGAAAAACAAAACCTGTACAGCTGAGCCAGGCTTTTGTTCCATGCAGTGATCAATGCAAGTTTGCATTCGTAGTAGGTACGACACAAGTAGATATGTGGGGGAGCTTGTGATCCTGAGGCGGGCAGGGACTGCAAGTGTATGTATGTGCTAAATGCTATGGCTGCATGCATTGCATGAATTCTTCTCTTTCTTCTCTTCCCTCTGCTCACTGTCATTGTTCAGAGCTATTGCTGCCCTCACCCCAGGAAGAAGAAACAGGTGAAGTTCTGGAATGTTTCTCTACCTCTTAAGGAATGATGGGGTTTAATCAGTGGGGAAATTAAACAAGCTGCAGAGTTTTATGGGTATTGCCTCTTTGTTTGGGATGCCCTAGTATCTATGTGGTACACAAGCAGTACATGCTCTGTATCACAAGACAGAAAAGGGCCCCTGCTTTGTGTTCCAGGCCTCCTCTGTCACTGTCCGCTCTCCTGGATCTACATATGCGCTGCTCCAAAGGTTCACTCCACCCACTATTTGAAAGTGATGCCATAGTTATGCATGGCATCCTTTACAATGAGGATGTTTTTGGTGAACTCCCTTTTGAATTACAGCAGCTGCAGAGATACAGAACCTTCCGTATCTCTTATGGATGGGCAAGTATCCAGGGAGAAGCCCTACAGGATGAGATGTACAAGAGCACAGATCTTGCCGTGTTTCCAAACACATTTCTATGAAGGTGCAAAAGTTTTTCTGCATGAGTCTATCTTCTTCTCCAAGGTCCTTAATCTGTAAATATTTCTTGCTTAAGTCAGTCTCTTTCTTTGCAGAGGGGATTAATCCCATGTGATGACATACGTGCCTGTGAAAGCAGCCTGATATTACCAGGAAATGATCAGGTGTTCCAGGCAAAGCCCCTACAACAGCAGTGGGTGAGATGTGAACAGCTCAAGACTGAGGTGATTAAAAAGGAAGCCAAAGAGTTTGTTATGAGGCTAGGTAGACTTTTCCTCTTTTTTTGGTGGGACTTAGCCCCCGCATTTAAAGCACAGTGCTCAGCACTTACCAATTTTGTTTTTCCCTTCTTCATATTTCACTCTTTGTAAGATATGGTGTACAATTCTACTTCTTGTAGCATTATTGAAGAAAGTATCTTTGTTGTGTATGATGAAGCTATAGAAAAATACAAACAAAGGGCATTTCAAGAGTATATAGTAGCATGTTTAAAGCAAATATTTAGTTCCATTACTTTCTATACCACCCTGAAAATCTACAGTATGTGAGCAAGTGCAAGGGAGATTAAAGGACACCAGATTAAGTGAGATGATTCACCAGATGAGAAGATGCCAGTAGCAGTATTCATTCCCTAACAAAGAATTACATGGAGAAGTCTAGGGAAAGATCAACAATATTTAAGCATTCATTATGATAAGCATCACTTTTAGATAATTCACTGAAAACTACAAAATACTTGCACAAAAATTTGCAAAAGCAAAAGATTTGTAAGTGCAGCTGTAGAAATTCACATTCGATTTCTGTTTCAGACTTCTTTATTATGCTTTACTATTAAGAGTCAGATGGAAACATCTACTTGGTAAACCACTTTTACTGAAAATCAAATACTATGTTAGAAATGGAAAATATTATATACTTCTATGTTTGTTTGTGGAAGCTAAAATAGAGTAGAAAATTAGCCCTCAGTAGCTATTTATGGATTATATATGAATGCAGGTTCAATAGTTTAGACAGAATTGTGATGAGTCCAGGAAATTTAAAAAAAAAAAGCTACAAAATATATTGTATTAACTACATTGGGTGACATAATCTATTTTATAGTGAGTTCTTAATCCCAATATACATACTCAAGGAAAAATGCAAACAATGTAAGTGTTCAGAAATACTATTTCAGCTTGTCAGTTAAATACTGCTACAGAACCTTACAGTTCCTTGAGGTGTGTAGGGCTTCAGGATAGACTGTGAAAGTAATTTAAATAGTTGAATAAGCAGGTAAGTAGAGGGAGTTTCTGATTAAGTAGTCCTGTGCATATATTGAGGAAACTAAATGTGGTCCTTAGTAACTGACAGAATAGAAAGGTTCATATTTTTTAAAATACCTTGGATGGGAGGTAAGATTGTTTTCCTCCTCTGTGTTGGTGAAGATCTAGGGAATTGAATAAACTGATAAATAAAATGGTAAGATCATAGAGATGTCACAGAGACACCAACCTGTAGGACTGAACACTAGACAAATCTGACTTTAACAGAGATCATCTTAATAGGAAACTCTTCTGCGCAACCTGGGATTCACTGCTCAGTATTCCCCTCAGGTAAATACACCCAAATGAAAACCCACTTTTTGAGAATTAATCTTTACCTGTGGGAAATCACATGTGGCTTTGCACCTCCACAGTCACTTAGAAAAACACGTAAAGAGTCCAGCTTCTGGACTTTGGGCACTCTATATGCTCCCTTTTTATTATCAAAATTCTCTGCTGAATTTTCCATACCAGACAATCTGTAAGTTCCTTATGTTCAGCTTCAAAGGCAGGCAGTAAAAAAATTCCCAGAGTGAAGGTATAAAAGACAAGCTGCTCCAAGAGCACCATAATTAATGAAAGCTTGTTTCCTAGAGGTTACTGTCTCATGTCTCCTGTCCCACTCTACCCCAGATACTCATGTGTCATTTCTGTGTCTGCAGTCTACCCAGTACCGTACTTCTGGCTTCCTCCCACATCCTAACTATTCCCAAAGTCCTACATGTACCCTACAGTCCCTATTGAAAGTAATTTGATCTATACATATTGTCTGGCCATGATGTGCATACCCATCTACCAATGGGCTGCTACCAAACAGCACATACAATTGTTGTGCACTGGCTGCTGCCTTTTCTGCATGGGCACAATTTTGGGCCACTATTCCATTTTAAGCTGCTGATACTCACAAAGCAAGCAAGTCTGTTCTTGTTTATGAGAACAAAATTAGTTGATAGTAATCAGTATGTATAATAATAATTATTACAAGGATTTTGACAAAAAGGAAATACTGACATCACAGAATTATTAATGCTTAAGGAAATTGGACAAAAAAAACCCCCAACCTAAACTCTAAAGCAGATAGAAAAGTTCTATTTCCAGCTGAAGCTGAAGCTCCGTGTTAGGCTTTTTAGTAGCAGCAGAAATAAATTAAGACAATAGTAAACCAGAAATGAACACACAGCATTTTTTCCACTTTGTTTCATTTTCTTTTAATGTCTAACTTTCCAAGATCTCACCTCCCAGAAAGAATTTAATGTTAAAATACTGTGAAGATAACTTACCAAATCAAAACAGCACAGTAATTTTCATTTTGATGTAGCTATGAGTTCTTGTAGGGTTCAACAGAGAATTCGATCACCTTATTTGGAAAACTAGGAACTTTGATCCAAGTAACACCAATAATGTTAGTCTATTCTTGTGATGACCATCTCTTATCATGACTATGTCATACTGCAACTACAGGTAGTTATTTCAACAACTTATCTGGACCAGTAGGTTAGTAGTTTTCCTGCATTTAATCACTTCTATTTTCATGAGTCATGAATGAGAAGATGACAAAAATCAAACATTATGGAATCTTAAAAAGAAATAAGAACTCCTTGTTTAAACACTTTTTTGCATTCATTTGTAAATTTAGCAGTTTTGCTATTATAGCTTTTATCTCACGTGGCTTAGAAGGAACAACTAGATGTGTTGAAGAATTCTACCTATTCCATAACTAGCTGAAGCAGTCTTAAAACATGTCGGAGTGTAAGAGCTGCAGAAGTTCTGCCCTGCCCATCCTTGTGCCAGTAAAAGGCATCTGAGGACAGGAGGGGAAGAGGAGAGGAAGAACTCACCACAACTAGAGTAGGCTGAGAACATGTCCTTCAGTGTTTTCCAACATTGCTCATGGAGAGAAGGATGTAGAAGAGATGCAAAAGGAGTGCAAAAAATAAGTCCTCTGTATGTCCTGGACCATCCCTAAAAATGTCCTTCGCTAGATAAAAACTAGCTGGATGGCCGGGCCAAAGAGTGCTGATGAATGGGGTTCAATCCAGTTGGCAGCTGGTCACAAGTGGTGTTCCCCAGGGCTCCGTATTGGGGCCTGTTCTCTTTAACATCTTTATCAATGATCTGGATGAGGGGATCGAGCGCACCCCCAGTAAATTGCCATTTTCTCACACACTTCAAGGGCATTTTTTTCTCCCAAATTTTTGTGCTCTAGTTTGTCTTCTTTCTGAATGTGTGTGGTAAATCCATATTCACAGAATAGCCATCAAGGCTGTTTCATGGTCTACAGCATCCAATATGGAATTTAGAGGTGAAAGACTTTCTCAGTCTATGGAGCATCTCAACCTTCAAATTTCAGTTCACAGAGGCCGTGGCTGAAGATATTACCAAACTAGGTGTAGATAAACATTCATCAGATGTTACCGAGCTATAAAACTGCATAAGGCAAAGGCTTTTGAGAGAGCTTTTCAACCCTTGTTGCTTTCACATGAAACAGTTTCCTCAGCTCTTCTGTTTCTGGTGCCCTTGTTAGATTTTCAATATGCATTAGACTTTGAATATTCATAAGAGCAATACAACTTGTTTTCAGGCTCAGTAAGGGTTTAGACTTTATTTAGGAAAAGTTAATTGAGGGTTTTGATCACTTCATCACCTCACTTGTAAGATAAATAGGTAAGGATTAATGCAGTACTATTTTTATTACCCATGAAGATAATGTACAGGTATATAATAAAGCCAGTGATTAGTTCCATAACAGTTATAACCATGACACTAGTCCTGTAAGTCTTATTTGGGTGAGATGTCCTTTCTCAAAAAGAAAATCCTAATGAAGATAATGAGAGCATTTCTGACAGGAAAGGTTCCAGAGATGATCGTTAATTAACGTCCCTTTTAAAAATGTCATTGTGAAAATATTGCTCTTAGATTCATACTGTGAGCAACATGAAGAGTCAGAGAAGGTTAATTGCTTTGAAATTCTATTTGTGGCTTTCTTAATTAGACTCTGAACTGAAGATTTCAAACTATCTTGCTGTGGATAACAAAACACAGCAAAGCTAGCTGTCATCTAAAGAAGGCCCTCAAATTAATGCAAATTCAACCAAGAACGATCTGCCAATGAATTCCTGTTCATACATTCTCCAGTAAATTTGCATGTTGTACAAACCCTTTAGGGGTAAATTTAGCTCTTGAATCTTTGTCTAACAGCTATTTTTAAAAAAGGGGTTTTTTTTTGATTTATTTTGGAGAAGAAAAAGGCAGGAAAGGCTGATAAGATATACAAGCTGAAAGCTGAACACCCATGGTCTGGTTACAAAGCTGCAAAGTGAGGATGTGTACATGGACTGTGCATCTTTGCTCCATGGCATCCCCAAACACTGAAATATTTGATGTCTGACACTCACCATAACAAGAGGTATGTTCCAAGCAAATGCTTACTGCTGATAGTAGGACAAACTAAAAGTACAGATGTTATCTGAAATAGTAACCACTATATGGGAAGTGTGTTCTTCAGTACAGGAAAAATGCCCAACCCTCTGCACTCCCAGATAAACCACTGGTGGTAGCTGGCTGTTGTTGGCTGAGGCAATAGCAGGTTTTTACTTCATTTAACATCAGAGAAAGAAAATCATCAGCTGGAGCAGTAGCATCACAATGAGATTACAGTATTCCAGGAGAACATTAGCATACATCCCTGTAGTTTATTTGTTTGAAAGCATGACTTTCAAGGCTGCAGCTGGTTTTTTGTTTATCTAAAAGAAAATGTTTATTAATGGTTATTAGGGATTTTTCACATCATGTGGCTAAAGCAGGATTGCTTTGGGATGAAGAATGTATTAATGGCTTTGACTGTTTCAGATTTGGCACGTCACAGCCTCAAAACTGTTGAAGTATAGTAGAGTGTTGTGAAAGTGCTGAATTTCTCCTCCACCCTCCTCTGTCCTGCCACCCAAATCACTTCTTAATTTCAATTGATTCACTCAGGAATATTAATCTGAGAGAGAATGAGCTTAATGTATTTTTCAGGGATGTCCTGTTTCATTCAGTTTGCCAGGTGATTAAAACTTCCAGAATCAGAGGGAATTGGAAAAAAAAAAAAAAAATTACAGGGCGTTTCCAAGTTCATTTGCACAGATTGGTTTAAGAGCAGGAATCTTACAGACCTGTGATTTCCAGCTTACAAAAAGCCATTTGCAAATGTATAATTATACTGTAGATGTATTTAATCACAAGAATGACCATCCTGGTTCAAAACAAATAAGTGTCCATGCAGCCCCGTGCCTCGTCTCCAGTGGCAGCAGCTCCCTGAGCCATCCATGATCTTGGAGTGAAGCACCTCAGGAGAACATGGATACAGGTCATCTTGGTAAGGATGGACTGTATTAGGGACAATCTGAGCATCTGAGAAAGCTTAAAATGTAACTCCACCTTGAGAATCATGTATGTTTTAAAAGCATCTATCACAAATGAAGACTGTACTCAGACCATGTTACAAGCGTCATCTGTATGAGACCAGAGACCTGGATGTGAAAACTGTGGCTGGTTCAAAAAAATATAAACTCCCTGTTCTTTGACTGAGACTATGAAGAAAGGAAGAAATGAGGAACTCCAGAACCAAATTGCAACATTGCAATATTTGGACTGATATGGATATTTAAGGCATAATATTTTAGAAAACTAAAAGCACATAAAACCAGGAAAGAACAAAGAATTCTGCAACGCCCAGTTATGGTATGTGTCAAAACCTACAATGAATGTATGATGTCTTATCTGAAAATTCAGTATACCGAGATTTATACTTCCAAGATGGTTGTATTTGTGAAGGATTCACTATGTGCCCATTAAGCAATTGTTCAGCATGTCTTGGATAAACATTGATTTATGACAACACAGAAATCCTGTTCAATTGGCAAAAGTATATAACTTGCTCTCCAGAAATACTTGCACAATAGCCAGAAAAATCCTCTTTAGTGTAATTAAAAGACTGATTGTATGTTTTAGGTTCCTGCAGCTATTTCTTAAAGAACAGTTTGATGTACTTCCCACTCATCTCTTCTTCTCACTTGCGATTCCAGAATTGCAAGAAATTTTTTTTTTTTTTACTATGAACTTGAAACTCAAAACCTGTACATAAGATCTGATAAAAAAGCAGACACTAGTGACATTTTTCAGCTACCATCTTAACACAGTGCACTGAAAGGACTTGAAGGACTGAAAGCCTTGAATTTATTCTCCATTCTCTGAGGAATTCAAGAACTCAACGTGTTACAAACACTCTCCTTCCTCAAAAAAATGGCCCTATGTTGCATGAAAGTCTTAAGCAATACTGAGGTTAGCCAGCCAATAAGCAGTGTGGTACTGTGACCCTACCTGTCCCGTGAATGTTTTGTCTGAATCAGTTTTGGCACAACTGTGTGGTGGAAGGGGATGGAGAGACACATCTATAAGCCTAAGAGTAGAGAAGGGACTCACTGTTATTCTAGGCTACAGAATGATGTACTTGTTGAAGACAATGTGAACTCCACAAGTAGCTGCTCATGACAATTATGTAGCCCCCATTATAATTGCATTGCAACGGCGATGTGGTATCGTAAGAGCACTCTAGCAAAACCTTAACTACACTGAAAATGAAAATGCATGGACTTTTCTTACCACTGACAAACTGCAAGACAAATTATCATAACGTTACTGTAGATGGCAGTTCTTCATTTCAACTCAAGAATTTCAGTAACTATTTATCTTCACATTACTAAACCAGCATTTTTTGTCTCTGGGTGTTCTGGTTTTGGCTGGAATAAAGTTCATTTTCTTTCCAATAGCTGGTACAGTGCTGTGTTTTGTGTTTAGGATGAGAATAATGTTTATAACACACTGATGATTTAGTTGTTGCTAGGCAGGGTTTATACTGTCGAGGACTATTCAGCTTCTTATATGGCCCTGCCAGTGGAGGCTGGGCATGCACAGGAAGCTGGGAGGGGACACAGCAAGGACAGCTGACCCAAATGAGCCAAAAGGTTGTTCCATATCATATGACATCATGCCCAGTATCTAAACTGTGGGGGAGTTCTCTGGGTGACACCACAGCTCAGGAATTGGCTGGGCATCAGTCAGCAGGTGGTGACCTTGTATTGTGCATCACTTGTTTTGTATATTCTATTATTATAATTTTTATTATTATTATTTTCCCTTCCTTTTCTGTCCTAGTAAACTGTCTTTATCTCAACCCACATGTTTTACTTCTTTTTTTCCACAACTTTCTCCCCCAATCCCACTGCAGGAGAGGGGAGCAAGAAGCAAGAGAGCAGCTGTGTGATGCTTAACTGGCAGCTGGGGTTAAACCACAAAACTAGGTTAGAAATTTAAATAAAAGCCCTGACAGCTAGGGTTGTTAAAAAATAATTTTATATTCAGATAGTAACTTTTTTACTTGTTAAAAAGAAGTAAAAGCTTATGTAATGCAACAGTGACAACTGAAAACTGAAGTTTTAATCTAATATGGAGGTAGGATTTTATCAACTTTGGAGCATTTCTGTCACTGTTCTGAGTAGGCAACCATTATCAGTGCTACTACAGGTTACTACACTTAGCAGCGCATAGAAGTGAAAGAGAAATAATTTTTGTAGTGATCAAACCCTCATCTGGCACAACTCAGTCAGATGAAGGTGCCAGTCAACACTAATTGCTACATCAGTTAATATGTGTTGGGATAAACATAAATTTAAAAACCACATTTCTGCTCATACTTTCCCCAAGTTTGTTATGTTTACTACTGGCTCCTTATATGCAGGTCTTTCAACACAATGTTTATATATATCTTGGAAGAAGCAGCAATTTGCAAAAAGTAAGTGAACACCAGCATAATACACTTGACTGTTTGTTAGCTGATACTAATACTAATAAATCATTCTTTTTAACTTTACATATCTAATGATTAGATACTTGCACTTCACAATCAAAGATTAAAAGATTAAAAGCACCTACTAAAGATGTTCTTGAAGTGCTCTGCTTACCAACACACTCTGAAATTCTTTAAACAATTAAAACGCCTTCATGCAACTCACTAGATGAATATTGAACAAGTCATTGTATTTCAAAATTCCATAGAAGCAGAATAAGACAGACACAGCCAAAAGGCTGAAGTATGATGGGAACACATGAGTCCTGTCCGAGACAGCACCTTTTGGGAGGAGGGCATGTCAGCCAGCATTTTATCAGCCCCCACACAAGAGAAAAGGAAGACTACACAGAAAGAAAAACAGAAAATGCCAGGCCTGCTGGGGAGCGGAGCTTCAAATCCTGCAATGATATAGAAGTGCCAAACAACAGCAGGAATGTTAATGAAACTAACACAGTATTTAATAATCCCTTCTTGACAGTTTACCAACACAAACATGAGCAAGGCAGAAGAATGAAAAAAATATTCTGGTTTATACATGCCAATTCTCCTTCCAGCCACAAGACCCCTTTCTTATGTGCTGTAATTTTAAGGGAAGTTAATAGTTAATATTACTATTAATAAAAATATCAACCCTGACCTCTCAATTTCTTCATTTTTTTATTATCACTGGTCTATTCTTGAACTAATTTGCACCTACCCTTCCTCTTGCAGGGCACAATAACTGATCCATATTTTTGCGCAACATTTAGGGGAGATAATCCTGGCTGGTGACTGGTACTAAGACCAGACTTCTACAGAAATTTCCCTGGAGATTTGCAGGTTTTTGTTTTTCTGCTGTATTTGGAAAGATATTACTTATGGCAGAGTAGGTCTATTTTATTTAATTCCTATTGCAGCTAACAAATCCAATTCCCGAATAATCATTCATTCAAAGTGAGGCATTTAAAAGCATTACGTCAGCTTGGTTTCTCCCTGAATAAAATCACATATTTCAGATTTTTAGACTTTGAGCTGCCTGTAATTCATTCTGTCTTCTGTTAGCACCCTGGTCGGTGCTGCCTATTCTTTGTGATTTTGTTCTCAGTTAGTCAATGGTTGTTTCCTACCATAAACACCGTAAGATCTCATAAGACACCCTTTTTCTCCAAAATTCGACAACCTGAAATTCAACATGGGATCTGAAAGTCATGTGGGGCTTTTTCTGTTTTGCACTTTGCAAGTGAATAAAGGCTTGTAGTAGTCAAATGATTTCTCTGGTGACATTGGTACAACTCTGGTACCACTGGTATGCTTAGACAAGTGTCACAGTTAGGTCTTAACACTGGCATTTTGCAAGCAGTTTTGCTTCCATAAAAGACAGAGAAGTACAAACAAAACTACATTCTCTGCTTTCTTTAGAGTTCTGTTTATTATACAGTTGTAACTAGGAATGAAATGCAGTATCAGTGTATTTTGAATATCAGTGTTACAAAAAGTAATTTTGATTGTGCTAATGATATAGAAATGGTGAAAAAGAGTTTTAATCACATCTTTAACAGGCAAAGAACAACTGCAATTCTGACCCAAGAGAGAATTAGCCATTTGACTACTTTAGGGTTGTAATTGAAATTCCAGTGAATTAAAAGGAACATTTCCATTGATTTTCTTCAGCTTTGAGCTGGACCTTAAATAATTGGAAATGAGACAGACTTTATGCTCTGTCAGGACTGCCTGTCTCTCCCTTTTTGTGACAAAGAGCTGATCTGAAGGCACTAGCCTTTAAGACATGAACTGAGAAATTGATTTTTTCCAAGGTGAATCCAGAAGGATAAGTTTTCATCTTGTAATTAAGATATAATAAAATACTTACTGATGGATTCTTTGTTGGCTGAATGGAGCAGTATAGCAGTCATTCTCCTCCAGATCTGGCAGTGTCTCCTTGTCCAGTTTCATTGGCTTTCTAGGTAACCATCCTCGAAACCTGCTTATTTGTTTCTCGATCCTGCAGAACATAAAAAGTGTGACCATTTGAGATAGTGTTTTTCCTTGTGTTACAGAGCATTTACAAAGGACACACACTGGCAAACTAGGCCACTTAATATTTACAAATACAAAAGATGCAATGTCTTTTTTGACTTTTTTGAAGCACATCAAATTATGCATGCTGAACTTGATTATTCATAGCCAGCTTTCAGCAGAGGAGCATCTTACTTTGTCTCAACAGAAATGCAATGCTGATGGTACATGCTGCTATAAATCTTATTAAGCCCGGTAAACTCTTGGAAACTCTCTAAACCCTTCTTTCTCAGCTTTTCGGTTAGTTTAAATTTCAGGGTTAATTGACAGTTGAGACTTTGGACATATAAACATTAGAACAGCAGAGACTGTGACAGAGAGCTTTGGCAGCTAAACCCCAGCAAGCTGCATCCATTTATTGCTCTCTGTATGGATTCTTACCTTGCAATTGATGCTAAAAAAAATAGGCTACTTTGTTTATTTTGTTCAGTTGCAGCATCTTGCAATAGTGCAACCTCCACAAAACCAGGAGTAAAGACTGAAGTGGTAGAGAGTCTTTGAGACACTATGTGAATTAAGAAAATAATTTTTTGCCTTGTGAGGCTAACAAGTGTTCTTAAGGGATTTAAGAAGGATATTACTGCTGGACCTTTCACTCTCCTCATTCATTTTTGGCTAACCCTACAGTGCCTCATCACTCCAGGCACTCCGTTGTTCTTGTGTAGGTTGCTCTGCTTTCCAAACGGAGACTTGAAGAAGTGATAAAACACAGTAGATTTTTAACATTGTGTGTCTGTGTTTGTTAGCAGCAACACCACTCTTTAAACCTTTTATTTTGGGAAATGCTCCTATAGAGTACAAAGTGTATGCTGATGGCTGATGGCACTGTTGGAGTGAGCCGGAGCCAATTTAAGAATTTGGTCATTTTTCGAAGAAGATAACTAGGTGTGTTCTGGCCCTTGCAGAAAGGCTTTGCAACCTCCTCAGGCTTGCTCTGGGTTTGTAATAAAAGTCCTATTTAAAATAAATTTTGTCTGAATGTTAGCTCAAAAAATGGACTAAGGCTTCAGTTACTTGCAATCTTCACTAAACTAGGAGTAAAGGAAACAGATACTTTTACTGAAGTCACATATCTGAGTTTCACCTAAATGAAAAGAAGGCCGAATATGGTTTCTTTTTTTCTCACTGGGACTATTCAGTCATAGCTTTTCTGCCTCAAGTAGCTATTTATAGACCTGAACACAAAAATTGAATTTAATCAAGTGTTCTCATCACTCAGGAGCTAAAATATCAGAAAAAGTTCATACCTCTTTCCATACTGACTTCAAATCACATCCTGACTCATAAGAACATGAATGTAAAGCAAAATTTCATACACCACATATAAATATTACTATCCTCATCTGCTCCTTCCTATCTGTTGCTTTAGTTAAAGCAGCCATGTCTTGACTAAAATCAAGACAAATTCCAAAGTTAACAGCCGCTACAGTATTTATTGTAAGGTAGGGATGGAAAGTGGGGCAGCATCAACAATCTTTAGAAGAATTGTGAGTGTCTGTTAGGCTATGAGGACTAGGTAAAATGCCTTAACTCCACAAAGTGCCCTTTTGGTGGTTACTAATATAAAGAATTAAATACTGTAATATGAGATCAATGCTGGTACCCTCAAGTCACAAGATGCTGTGATGCAATTTAATGCACAAAAATTTTTTTAGTATGGACATACAGCAGAGTGATAGTATGTGATTTATTTTCCCATGAATATTCAACTGACTCTCTCTGCAAAGTGACAGATCTCCAAAATGTAGATTTTTCAATTTTAATTCTTCTCTCAGAGGTGCATGGCAATCTTTCTGACCTCAGAGTGACACAGTAAATCGTATGCAATACCCTTTTGAAAACAACATCAACAACACTATGGCAAATTGCAAGTTTTACATTGCATTAAGTCAGACATAAACTGGGCATCAAACATATCCTTAAACATGTTTAATAACTGAATGAAAGCACGTCAAAGATTCTTGAAAAGTAATCATCTCTCAAGCTCAATAATGTTAAACCAGAGATGAAGTTGGTTCATTGCCTTCCTATCTACCAGCAAAGTACCAAGCATCCTCAAAGATGAAGCAATAAATAAATAATGCCTTTGCTATTACAACAAAGCAAGGTGCACGGAAATGAAAAAAAACCAAACAAACAAACAAACCTGTAACTGTGGTATTTTAACCCCAAGAAACTCCCTAATGAGCTACATGAAAAGAAAGATATGGTGTTTGCACTAACAGACTTATCCTTCTTTAGAGGATCCATCAATTGAAAAATATTTTCTTATTCCTTAAAAAAGGCAACACTGATAAAATATATTGCCTCTTTCACATTGCAGATGCCTTAAAAATGTAACCTCTGTTTTTGTTTATTGCAGATGTCCTAGTGTGCAATCAATCCCTCCACCTTTCCTACAAACAGAGCTAATAAACTTTTCCTTCCAGCCTGACCTTAACCATCATTTTTTAATTGGGTCCAAGTGAACATAAACTTTACTAGCATAAGAATTGTACTCACCTATTCATGAACTTGTATCGGCGGTGCAGGTAATAGATTTTTCTCCTGGAAGAACAGCAAAAATGAAGCCAGTCGAGAAGAAAACCCATCGTCAGTTACAGTATGAACTAGCAAGGAAGGAAAGGAGATTGAAGACAGAAGCCTGTAAGAGGTGGAGGAAGAGACTGAAGAGGGATTAACAGAACTGTCACAGGAAGCCACACAGACTCTAGTGGCATTTGAATTGCAAGAAGGTAATCATTGTCTTCGCCTTTTCTGCTATTTGTCATGTGTGACGGAGAAACAAAGATGTTTCTATTTCAAAGTAGTCCGAACTGTGTTGCAGGAATTCTATAGGACTGATACAAATATGTATAAATTATCTCAGATCCACTAGGGAGTTATTAAAGCTGCATTTGGTGAAACACAAGGAAGAATCACTTGGAACAGCCAGGAAAAATGGTACCTGATGCTGCAATATGCCATAACACATGCAGTACCAACCACGGCCAGTGCTTGCTGTTGGGGTAACATCCTTGAAACAGAATATATCGGCTACACAAGCAAATGAGAATGTGCTCAGCACCCAGCCCCCCAGGAATGCAGCGACTCTTTCTGCCCCTCAGGCAGTCACGGCTGATTTCTGTTGTCGGTGCAGTGAGCTGTGTGGGAGTGCGCATGAGTAACAAGTGAGCAGACAAGGGTGCACGAGCAGATGCATGCTGACCACACTGTCAGCCTTCTTCCTAACCAGCCCCATGGGGCAGAGCAGCCCCCTAACTATCCTGTGTAGATCCAGGAAGGGAAGTCCACCTCACATCTCACACTGTTGCTGGCAGCTCTTTTTTTCCTCATACATGCCTACAACACCACAGCTGTCAGGGTTTGACCTATCACCTTCAGCAGAGAGATCACATCTTCACGAGAGTTAAGAAAACCTGAGGGCTTTTAGGTGTGGGTTTGGGACTGATACTCCATACTAGAAGATTGGAATGTGTGCCTGAACCCTGAACTTTCTCAGCCTCTGGAGGTCATTGCTAAATCAGGGTGGTTTCTGTGTATTCTGAGAAGTTCCATTGTATAACACTGAACTGTACCACTTCTGGAAAATGAAGGGCTCAAACCACACATATTCTGAATATTCATATATATTAAATGCATGTAGGAATACTGTTAGTGCCTTGGAAGCAAGCATGGTTGGGAGCTTTCTAACTAAGACAGCACTGATGTTTTATAAACTACAGAAAAAACTGGTTAGTATTCCAGGTTAATTTTCAGAATGTATAATTTAAAGAATGCATAATATTTTGACACTATTTTTGTTATCATTGTCCATATTGTGCAAGTGAAGTGAAATTTTCAAAATAATTTCTTGTTGACATCTTCTTTGACCAAGCCCTCCACAAGATAATGTTATTTATCTGGCTCTACTCGGCAGGAGCAGAGAAGGGTCAAAGCAAATTGTTCTGAAGATGCCATCCACTTCTTGATTTTGCTTCAAATATCCAGAAGTATTCACTGTTTTGGCACCCTCCCTTTGAAACAGCAAAGATTTTATTCACTGATGCACAGACCTTGGACAATTCCAACCTAAAATATTGAAAGCTGTAAACAATCAGCAGCCCTTAAAACAAGGGGTTAAACAAGGGCACCTGTAAACAGGCAGTCTGGACTAGTGGACAATTTGTAAAATGCTCGTCCTTGTTTTTAAATGGTAAACGGTACTGTTACTCTTAAAATAAAATTTAAGAGCCCGTCCAGCAGAAATTAGTAAACCAGCATGATTTCCTCTTAATTCTGTAATAATTCTCCCTCTGTGGATGTGGAAAGAATGAAGCAGGGGTCCTGAAGCACGTCAGGAAACCTTTAGTATTTCTGATGCTTTCTATATAATCTCTCTGCTTTGTTATCTGCTGAAAAATAGATTTCAAAAAAGGGACTTCAGATCAGGAAAGAACAAGTTGCTTACAGTGACTAAAATCTGGGTTTCTGGTGCATTTCTTAATCATCAGACTTTCATCATCATAATCAGACTATCATCATAATCAGACTTTTTGCTCCTTCTGGGGCAGGTTCATCTTAAGGAATGCCACAGAAGTCAATGGAGGCACACTTTTGGCCCAGCCCATTGTTTCTATGGCTAGAACACTTTTAAAAAAGTATATTAATATCTTGCAATGACTTGTGATAACTTTTATATTTTTCTCTTTAATAATAAAACACAAGAAAGAACAGTTGAAGATTCGCTGTGAAAATGAAAACATACAGCATAAGCCTGCAATTTTGTCCTTAATTCACACCCATTTTTCCTAGCAAGTTCCGTACTGCTACAGCTTGTCTCACACCAGAGGCATTTTTCATGCCTAAGCGAGAAGAAGACAGAAGAAATCCTACAAAGAACACCAACTCACTAGTTGCATATTCTGGATCTGATCCTTTTTTTGCTCAGGAGTAATTCCATTAAAATCAATGGAGTTATACATCTATAAACCCTGCTAATTGAAAGAAGAATCAAGACCTCTCAGTCAGTTCCAGTGGAAGTCTTTATGCTATTTTAACAGTTCTGATAACCAGCAGAGTAAAATCAATATTTTACATAGAAAATTTCATAGCCAAACATGCAAATAAGATTAAATAAATAATAAAATTAATCTGAATGACAATGGGGAATGAATTTGGTTATCAGTAGCATTTAATATAAGTTCTTTATTTTCTCCAAAGAAAAAAGCATTTATAGTCTAAATTGTTCACCTATTAGACGGGATACTTATAATCTGTATTTCCATAATTAACACTTACAAGCAATTTACAGGTGCTGAACATACCAGATACGTCCAACAGACATGCACCTTCTGTGCAGCCTTACGTACCTGGATCTTCTTGACCTCCCATTGATTTCAATGAAATGTCCATTTAAAAAACAGCAGCGCACAAGTATGCAGGGGGCTCCAGCATTGAAGGGGTTAAAGGGCCTAAGGATAAAATACCCCATGAAAACAGCTGCACTTATACAGCTCACCTTAATTTCAAACCAGTATTGTACTGAAATTGCAGGCATTAACAAGAATGAGTAACGACTATGGTATCTAAGGTACTCCATTTGTACTTTCTAAGATGTGTGGCATCTTACAGAAGGGTTTTTCCATGTGCATTTTGGTGTTATTACTACAATAGCTTTACAGTACAGTGTGATTTTGGAGGTTGAGACAGAATACAACTACACCTACCTGAAAGGCATTCTTACATTCATTAGTTCGGCATATTTGCCCAGGACCTCCCAAGGGGCATGCAACTTCACAAAGATGATGTCACTGTTTGTTAGAGATGACTGTAAAAGAAAAACAAAACAGCCACCAGGGCTTACTTTTTCAAATAAAAAAGGAAGAAACCATCGTCAATGGTCAATATCTATTTTTCTCATCTTGTGTCACCCTTCCCACTTCCTGATTCTTCCTTGAGAACATGTAGTTTTGTCAGTATTTTGTCAACTTGTCTTTATTCTGGTTTCCTGAAAGCCATGCTGTTACTCCCTTCTGGCCTGCATATATGCATTTCCTTCACATGGAAAAGAGGACATGGTGGGGAGGCTGACGTGCGGCTGTGGGTTACCTGAGCGTGGGGTGGAAATAAGGCTGGTAGGTAAATCTGGGTCTGGAAGCTTGGTCCTGAACTTCAGCTAAAAGCAAAATGTCAAGTCTGGATCTGACTCTGCCTGTTAACTTGTTATCCTGCACTCACACAGAAGTGCAAAAGCGTGGAGGTACATCTAGCAATCAAGAAAATTGTGTGACAGTGTGGTCTTATTATTGTTGCCCCATATGGACAAATAACGAAGTTCCAGCTACAGAACCATGGTCTCTACCTTCCCTTTCTCCATACTGGAATTCATGATTCACAATTTACTAGGAGTTCTTAAATCTACTATTGTATATCTGGAAGCTACAGTAACGATATGGGTGGGAGGCTGACATTTATACTTTTGATGCCTTTTTGATTCTTCCTTCCCCTACCATGAGAGACACTGAAATTTTGAAACTGCTATAGCATTTTCATGTCTTTAGAGTAGCTAAAACGTTATTAGCAGTTTGTGATGTGATAGGAAAGAAATCTCCAAGTAAGAGACATATATATGATTTTCTTTAGCACATAAAAGAAAAAGAAGAAAAAAACCTCCAACCCAGTCACGACAGAGTTAACATTTTTTAAAAACATATACAATAGGGGAGTCCTCAAAAATGGACACAGAGGAGTATTTGTATACAAAGTACTATTGGGCTACATGAAAAAATGGATTTAGCGCATTATGGACCAAGTGACTTTCTGGTATTAAAGACTGCAGAAAAAAAAAATTGCTGTTCTTTTGCTGATGACTTTCTGAAAAATATTTCAACATGAAATTATACAACAGCAACAAAATGGCCCCAAGAGACTCGCTGCAGAGACAATGAATTCAGTTGTACTCTTTTCATTGACTTTAACGGATTCTAAATCGGGCCTCTAATGATGTTTTTCTTTACAGGTACATTTCACAAGTTTTTATCTTTTATTTTCCCATGAGACTTCCCATGTAGATACCATAAAACCAAGATTAAGTTCCGCTACTCTAAAAATTTCCTGCAAACTACTATCTCAAAGATGAGGTTAAGTCAGCAGTGGACTGGCAATTTTGTCACAAATAGCTCAGATTAAAAAAAAATAAACAAACCCCATCAAAACTCAAAAGAACCATCTAATAAGCCAAGTACACAGAAGGAAACTATGGTCCTGACACACCAAGAACTTTTGAGAAAGGGAGGCAATTTATTAAAAGCAGCCTGTAAATTCAGCAATGGCTGTTAAACAGGAAGTTTGTAGGCATTTTCTGGTACATTCTAGTTTAAGCCATAGTAGATATGGTAGCCACAGTAACATGACTTGAGTACATGCTCTTTTGTAGGCAATCACTATCTTCATCAACATTTGATTTCCTATGTATTACATTTTTTCACACAGAAACATGAAAAACTTCCATACAGTTATCACAAATATAAATACAGATGGTTAAAGAATATTTTTTTACTCAAGATCTTTAATGTTATTTCATCAGCTTTGTCAACAGAAAATCTAACTGAATTACATTTGGGAGGTTCAGTTATTTTCAGAATAAATAAATACTAAGGCTGAATTATTAATATGGAAATTCATTTCTCTTAGGTTTGCTCATGTTAAGTGTTCATAAAGGAAAGCACTAAGAATGCCTGAGAAAAACAACATTGGAAAGAGAAGAACAAATCCATATGGAGAAGTAATTGGATGGAATGTGACATTCACTTAATATAAGGAGAAAATAGCTAATCAAAATACATGAAAAAAATATCAAGACCATCATCTTAGTTACAAAAATACTTTAGTGAATGTAATTTGCTAAACTCTCTTTGTTAGATTAGCATTTAGACACTGTATCCTTCAGGTTCTAAAGGTTTCATTGAGAAGAGAGGAACATTCTTCTGTTGTAATTGACTTTTGAGTCTTGGCTCATTAAATGATTTGGAAAAGTAAACTCAATTTCACATTATGGGAACACAAACAAAAATCAATGTAACATTGCTTCCCTTGGAAATTTAAATAAGACAACTATTGATATGAGCAATCTGCTAGAAAGTGAATTCTAGATGATGAAGAAAGAAAAACAGAGAAATCAAGGGGACAGACAATGAGATAAAATACTTTGCAAACACAAAAATGAAGTGTTTGCAACTGACCTGCATCACCAGTGCCTATAGAGTTACCACCATATGATAATTGCCAGGCCACCAACATTCAAATAAATTGGTTGTTTCAAACTTATTTCTTGAGGAGGAATATACATAGCAAACTAGATTTTCTTCTGGTCAGTTATAACACTCTTGCTTTTCTTCAGAGCAGTGCAAACCCAGCATGACAAGTGACTTAGTAGAATCAGAGAACCGACGACTAATTTAGGTTGGAAGAGACCTCTAGGGGTCATCTGGGCTAAACCTCTAGCTAAAGCAGGGCCAGCATAGATCAGGGTGCTCAGAAGCTTGTCCCTTTGAGTCCTTCATATCTCCATAGGCAGAGATTTCACAGCCTCTGGGCCACTTACTGAAATTAGCTGGAGAAAAGAATATTTCCTGTGGAAGACTTGTACTTTTCTCCATAGAAATGTTGGTTGAAAACTACACGTTTCTAGACATGAAAATTCATGAAAATTCAAAACGTTCAGTGCAGAGACCAGATTCTTTATAATACAACTTGTTTTTTACAAGAAATTTTTTAAAATTATTATTCTGTGAGAAGAATTAGCAAGGTGTATTTAGTTTAATGAAATCCTAATCTTCAAAACAGGTTTGTATGGTAGAATTCAGATCACCAGAGTCTCGCTTACAGAAAATTAATATACAAGGAGTTTCAGTGGTCGGTGCCATTAATCTACTATTTTTCACAGACTATAATTTTTCTCTCCCTCTTTCCACTTCTAGCCTCATTTTACATCTGGAAATCATATCCCATAATTCCTGAAAATATCAGTATTTGATAATCACAAGTTTCTATAGATTATATCAGAGATACTCATTAATTCTCAACCTCTCTCACAAACAGTTGCTGCCAACCCTAGAATACAAGCAGTACTATAGGCCCACATGTTATAGATTTACCCTTCTGGAAAGACTACCTTTCTCTTTTACCATTAAGGTTTTACAGACATTGTATTTCCCAAAGAAAACAAGTCAACCACAAATGCGTTTAAAAACAAAGCTCCACATTCTTTTCCAGTATCACTATATAAGGAGTGGAAGAGACTAAAGTAGGGGCCATTTATGTAACTCCAAAAGCATAAACTTCTTTAGTGAGTTACAGTCATCAGCTAGGCCAAGGAAAACTTGTAAAGGGCAGGTTCTCACTCTCCTACTGAAAGTGGGTGAGTGGTGTTAAATGCTGTTTAAGTGCTGGCTGCTAAACTCACACGTGCTCCTGCAGGCATTCTAACTCCTTTTGATGGCAAGGCTTCAATATATATATTCACTATTGACCTGACTCTGCTCATTCTGAAGTTATCATTGTTAGTCTGAATGGAAGCAAAGTGCTGACACTGAACATCTCTTGAAAAGCCAGTATTTTGCAGAATTTGCAGGCTATCTTCCAGGATCAAGGCTGGAGATTAGGGTCTTTTGTCAAATACCCTCTTGAACATTCTCCTTCAAGAAAGACTTTTTTTTTGGTCCATTATCAGTAATATTGTCAAGTTATGTTAAGACAAAAACAATTGTAGGACTCACCTTAATGCAAGCATTTCTTGAGTCTAAAAGTTAAGAAAGCTGAGAAAAGAGATTCATGGCATATAACCTTGAAGAAGGATAAAATTACAGTGTCTACAACTGAACGGAGTAATTGTTTATTTGCCTTGAGGCTACTAGGCAGGAAACTGCAAAAAACCCAATGCTCTCATTTATGTTTGTGTATCAATACAGAAATGAAATCAGGATTTACCATTAAGGTGTTTTCACCATCATCATTTAAGAGAAAAATACTCAGAACTGGGGCTCTCCTCATCTTTTAAAGCCTTCCTCATAAAAATAAAAGGAGATAAGTAAGACTTTGAAACAGATCCAGCAACCAGAATTAAACCTTGCTTTCTTTAGTAAGACCCTTCAGGGCAAGTTAAAAAACCAGAATGGAAACAGTGCTCTAAATTCTGGCAAACATAGTTTACTTTTGTTAAGACTCTAATGCAGGAAAAGTCAGAAAATAAGAGAAAATCAACATCCTTCCTCTAGTAACAAGTCTCTCTAGAATCAAACTCCATATGATGTCTCAGTGCAGAATAGTAAATAGTAACTGCAACAGATTCCACTGTTTTTGGGAACTATGCTGTGTTAACACCACAGACTGATTTACCACTTTGAAGAATTAAGTGGAAAAACAAACCCCAGCAAATTTTAGTTGATTAAACCATCCTTCCTCTGTAAAACCAAAGTAAATGTAAATTTGCAAGGATAATTCTGTAGAACTGGAAAAGCAGCAGTAATATGTTGCCAATACTTCTCAAAAGCGTATACATTATCACTGGGTAATTACTTAGATACTGTCAATATATGTCCAGTTTCAGGGAAAATATTGCATACTCATAAGCATTAACCTTCACGTTCATGGATGAGAGGAATCTAGTAAATAATAGTGCCAATATCTTCCACAGATATACTTTCAATCAAAGTACAGGTTTAGTGAAAAAGGGGAATATACTGCTCACATTTCAATTAGGATTTTAAGAACCTTTTGACTTACAAGAAACTGCAAAAGCAGTAAGGATTAAAATAACAGTAAAAAAAGAAAGCCCTAACTAATAATTAGGAACTGTTAATAAAATAATTTTGGCATAAGAGGACACTGATACAAAATATGGAATAACTTGATCTAAGGAGAACGAGTCACATGATTACAATTTAAAATTATTTTTCTATGAAAAGTCATGACAAAATTTGATGATGGGGTAAAGTTTTATTTTTACTTTACAAAATAATTCCAGAGGTTCAGCTCCAGTGGAGTTAGTAATGCAGGCGGGTGGCTGACTATTGCCAGCATTCAGGCAATGCGTCATTTAATGCAACTCAGAGCAGGTGTCATTGTTACAGTGCTTAATTTCTGGCAGCAGCTGACAGGATCTCAGTGCTGGAACAGAACAGAGTTAGAAGCATGGGGAAATGTTTACAAATGTCCTTTCACATAAACAAAAATGTGTGAGTGGGAAGGCAACTTAAAGAACAGGGTAGGTTTCTTGAGTAGAGAAAATTCAAATACTATCTCATTGCTCAAGTTTACTGTACAACGGTGAGTTTACAGTCTGCATTAGACAGATACAAATTCATTAAAGAGGAGAAACAACATGAGAAAGGATGTCTTTAATTCTAACTAATGTCACCTGAATTCACTTTTGATGGACAGAATAGATCTCAGCAAAGTAACTTAGGTGTACTATATCTACCATGAAAACAATATCTTCTGACTTAGACTCCACTTCCTTGAGAAACGGATTAGAAATACCTGCAGCATGACCCTCTTAATGGAAGAGGTTGACCTGAATGCGAAGCATTGATAAAACATTTATTGATAATCCCATCAGTAAATACTGAATGAATGTAGTTTTGTCCCATGTGGGTAAGATTTCTGTGACAAATAAAATAGCTAATCAGAATTATTTCGTCTGACAAACTGATAAGATGCATCTTTTAATTCCTCTGGGCTGGAAGACAGTATAAACATTCAAAGTTAATTATTTGCAGATTTAGAAATACAGATAGCTAAATCCTCTGAGCAGAATAATGCCTTTTCACTTATGAACATTTTATTTGACACAAAGTCTATTTACATGAGACACCAGTTATACACTGCAATTTTAGATTTAAAATAGTTGAGATCGTCAAACATTTTTGACTGTACTATGTACCAAAAACGCCTCTTATGTACAATATTTTACTTTTGGCATCAGGCTGTTAAAAATACAACATACCATTGAACTTCATTTTATCAGGCAGCTTACCTTGTGATTTATCCCCAGTGTAAAATATAAAACCAATATTATGTCTCATTAATCACTTTTTGAAGGAGAAAATACTTATATTTAATGAATTGTCTATTAAATATTCATGTTTGCTTTTAGAGGCTTATTGAGAAAACATTGCTTTGGCAAAGAAAAAAGCAATTTATTTTTTGTCCAACAGTTAATTTCACAAACTTAATAATCAATCAAACACACAAAACATGCAGGCAGGCTTATTATAGCTTTTGCATACAAATAACCTAGAGGAACCAAACAAGCTGCTTATCAGAGCATCATAGAATAACAGAGGTTGGAAGGGACGTCCAGAGGTCATCTATTCCAAAACCCTGCTTAAAGCAGGGAGAAATAGAGTGGTTTGTGGGGCCTTGAATATCTCCATAGATTGAGACCTCACAACCTCTCTGGTCACCACAACATCTCTGGAGAGAAAGGCCACCACTGACATCCCATGCGGAGGCAGAAGCATTTGCAGAAGCCCAGGTTCTGAGCACCTGCCTATGATCCAGCAAGATGAAGCTATTTCATAGTTCAACATCCTCTTCAGAGCCTTATTTCTCAGCTCATATAATCAAGGAAGACAAGAAATACAACTAGCAACCTAGAGTCCGAAGTCTTTTCAGTGTCAACCCTTCCCAGGATGCAGTGAACTGTCCTGTAGCTGATACAGTCCGTACACCTTTGTATTTGACAGTGCAAAATTCTTTCTAAAGAGCAATGGCAATGAACTCAAGACCACAGCTAAGTAATAGCCTACTCCAAATAACACCATCAGGAAAGAGGCTTTAGTTCAGTTCACATGGCACAATGAAGATCCAAGTTCTTCAAGTCAGCTACACATCCACAACATGAGGAATTACAGGCAGAGATGTTAGTGCTGGCAGTAGAAGGAGTAGCGAGGTTAGTGCATGCGCATAGCAGCACAGGTGATTAGGCGGTCCCGTGCTGATGTGACTGTAACACCTGCAATTCCCTCGGCAGCACCTGGGGGGATCTCTGCACCATACCTGATTGTGCAGGACCCACATTTTGCTCTGCTCTGCAGGACAGGGAAAGTCACAGAAAACCACTCTTACAGCACCTTCTCAGACTTAATGCACATCCCCATTTTCCAGGAAGGAACAGGCACCAGAGGAAACACAAGACCCAGTTAAATAAAGGGGAAAGATGCATGTGAAGAGTGGGAATCACTCACAGCTCTAGCGGTTATAGTTCCCCATATACTCTGATAGTCTGGGTGGCTCAAATGCCTGTTCACTCGACTCACATCTCAGTTTTCTGTGCTTTATTTATCTTACTGCTAGGTTTATTAGAATTGGAAAGTCTTTGAAGAACTGTATTCTGATAATTTATTTCACATTGTTCAACTCAGTGCTGCAAAACTCTTCTGCCTGGATCATTTGAAGGCATAGGCATGAGCAAGCCGTTTTTCCTTTCCTCTTTCCCATTATACAAATAGTTGTTATATACCTTTAATAAGATGGCCATAGTGAATTCCTGAGCAACTGCACTCTGTAGTCTTACTAAAGGTACTCAAGTGATTTGGTGCATTGGAAGAACGTAAATAACAATTTTACAGGAGAAGTTGTCTTGGAAATCTGCTAAAGTATATGACAGAGCAGCCATCTTTCCAGATATGACACCATTACTACGTGAAAGGGAATTGCTTTCTAAAGCTAAATCCAATGGTGAGAATAGGCTGGATTACCACTGGTCAGCTCGTAATTCAGATTAATATAATAAGGTAGATGTACCATTTTCTAAATCCCAAACCATGCTCAGACTGTGTAAGACTTCCCACAGAATATGCAAAACAACAAGATATAAAGGCAAATCCACCTTAATATGCTGGCTTCATCAAGTCACAGTTTCAGACTGATCATGAAAAGAAATTTTACAGTCTAGTACAGAGAGGAAATTCCTGATAATTCATGGTCTACATGATTTTTCATCTCTTTCTGCTCAGCTAAGATCAATTTTACTTCTCTATATAGCTAGATCATTTGATGTTAAAAAAATACACATGAGAAACAGAAGGGAAAAAAAAAGTTTCTTAAACAAAGGTTAAGAAATTAGAATTTAACCAAGACAAGATGAAATTGATGTACATAGTAATACCTCTAAACTAAGAAGGAGAACAATGGATCCTTTGTGCGTCACTGTACAGGTCTCCTCATTTGCTAGATGTGCTTTAAGTGAAACAAAGTCAATATATGACAAGGACAAAGTATGATTTGCTTTGGATTGATATAATTTGTTGTGATAAAGCAACATCCATACATAGTACAATGTACTGGCATGGCAGACACCTAAACATGAGCTCCACTATTGATCATTTATTGCTGTTCTCAATGTGCCTGTTGACATAAGATGTTGGATGAAAACACCTCCTGTTTGACACAGAAGAGCAGAGCAGGACCAGATGGAACTAAATATTTCAATAGTTCAAATAAATGTGACAGAGGACAAAGATGATTTGCTCTCCTTCAGAGCTCTTACATGAAGATTTAATGAGGAGTTACAGAAAGCAAGCAAGTCTTCTTATGCTTAAAAGCCAACAACATTATCACATGAGATAACAGTTTTGATTTGATTACATATGCTGCAAAGTGATGGTACTATTCCTAAAATTGTTTGCTGAATAATATTCAAATTTGAGATCCGTATGATGCTGGGAAAATAAGACCACAAGGAACTGGCAAAGAAACCCCTTTCCAAATTCACTTTCACCATGGAAACTGCTGTAATGAAGATCTTTGCTTAATAGACAATATTATCTTTTTTCTAGATATAAGGAAATATTACTTTTTTATAAGAAGTCTCCATCTAGCAAAAGGCAAATTGTTCAGCATAGGAAAGTGCAAACGTCTTTGTTGTTTATTGACAGAAATAATAGCATGTGTAAATGATTCTAGTTTTTTATTTTGCCCACTTTCCATAGAGAGGCTGTAACTCTGAGAGCTGCAGCAGAGAATTCACAGTCGAAAGGTGCAACAGAAGTTATCAAAGTGTTTTTTAGCTCTGTAGTACTAATCAGCTAATTTATTCAGTGTAAAAGTTCGGAGTAGAATTGAAATTTGCACCTATCGTACTTCTGGAACTAGTATACTTACACTAATCTGTTTCATTCTCTTATATGGGCAAGTGTAAAAATGTAACATGAAAATAAAAATATGATAAAATCTTACTTCAATTAATAATCCCAGTTTTTCTAATACTTTGTAAATGCACTATTATAGACTTTTTCTTCTATTACAAAGATTTCCTGAAAGGAAAATTATAATCCAATTAGATGACTTTTGAAAAAAATCAATATGTCTTGTACATCAAAGGCTCTATAGCTAATAATTCAATCATTTTGTTGAAAGGAATTGGCTTAAAAACAAAACAATTTGAACCCAATGAACATTAGAAAAGGTATTTTAAAAATGGGGGGAAATTCCACAAGTGCAGATCACTAGACAATGGGGAAAAAAATTATCCAAATTGCAGAACATTTTTTCAACAAAACATCACTTAGGGAATTATAATTGTTCATACCCTGCAGGCTGTAGTTCCTGTCAAATATTTAAAATACAACACTTAGCATGTCCAAGAAATGTAAGGTAGAAATGTGCTTTGCATCATTTTATGCAACTTTATAGCCACTACAGTTAATTCTGATGTACGAACATGCATACACTCTTGTGCATAACCTCCTTCAAATATCAGAATAGAGTGGTGAATTGGTTAGGTATTTGGTGTATTACTGAATTATATAATAACTTTTAAACACTTTATCTTTCTTCCTTTCTGTTTTCTTTTGTAAAGCTAAACCTTTCTTATCAACTAGCATGGCATTTTAATATCAGGGATTCAATTTTGACTCTGTTTAAATGAAATGTTTTCACATTTTCAAAATGTTTCCCTCTTTCCTCAGCTAAAACTGCTCGCTGAGTCTAATCTATATGAATGACTACTAATTCCTTGCCTTTCTCCTTCCGTACCATCTGATAAGTCATCCTCCATAAATAGAAAAGATTTATTTCAAGATGTTAAGGGCTTGTGTTGTATTTCTAAAGAGATTTTACACTCAGATTTTTATAGGGGGAGTTATACAGTGAGAAGGGGTCTTTTCTTACTTGCTATGTTTTAATATGCATATGCCTCCACATCTTGATACTAGCTTCCTCTTAATGCTTTCTGACCATCATCCTTCTCCCCCTCTTTCCCAAAACTTCAATGTTCTCACCTTCCCTATATAATTTTTTACATTGTGACTTTTGGCTGGAACAATGCACTAGTAAGATACATGAATTCTGTTTTCTTTCACAACATAGACAAAAAACAGGCCAAGATGGAAATGTAAATTGGCATGGCAAGCACTCATCAATTCACAGTCAAAACAGCAAAGAACAGAAGATGTTGAATAATGGAAAACCTGCAGAAACATTAATCTATTCCATAGCTTGGTGTTTTTAGAATTGAACTTTACAGTTTTCACACAATTCTGTTAGCTGTTTGCTTTACACTCCACCAGTATTGGAGTTGATCCTGCAATCCACAGATCTACTTGTGTAAGTCCACAGGTAACACTTGGGCACAGAACAATCAAAACCATTTATGTTTTGTAATTTATAGGTACGCTGTGTGCCACATATCTGACCCATTTTCCCCTGCTGGACACTGGCAGGCTGCTATAGTTGTATTAAAACTTTGGCACTATCATGGCTCTAAACTCGCTGATCCTGAGAAGGTGCCTGAGGGCTTACTCCCAAGGAGTAGGTATGATTCAGGGCAACTACGTTTAGATGTCTGCAACGGAGAGGAAAAGATACCTTCAGGGTACAATTAATTTGTTCTATTTTCCTCAGATGGAGATGAATTGCTGCCCAGAAGAGTTTGTTCTTCCCCAGCCAAATATCTGCATTGCAAACAGCTACAGTCAATAAGATGGTTCTTTTCCCTCTTGGGGCTCTGCAGTACAACCACTTTATTTTCCCTGGACTCCTGTTACCTTCCTCACAACCCACCTCAATTGCTTCAGTAGCATAGACACATTACTTCCTACAACTGCATCTTCAAGGGTGCCTCTAGTTCACTGCTTAGATATCCAGGACTCATCACAGTAACAGTAAGTGATTCAGAACATTTTACGAGGCCTTGACTGCCATCCATTTCCCCTCATTCCACCTTATTCATTCTGCCCACAGAGAACACATACGGATATACAGATCTGTAAATAACAAAGCCTCCCACTGGTATCCTCTGCACTTTAAAAGACCTCTTGATTTTGGTAGGTACTTTCAGTATTTTATTACTTGATTCTTCTCACCTGTGAATTTCTGAAGCTAATGATAAAACCGGTAAATTTGCACAAGGCTGTCAACCTGGGATATTGTACATACTACAGCTTCCATCCACCCAACTGTTGTTTCAGGACATCGGTTTAATCCATTTCTGTGTCAGAAAACAACAATTTTTAATAGCGATAGCACTCACAGTACAAACTCAGGAACTCTGGAGATGAAGGGCCAGGCTATAATCTGCACTGAAATACAGATACAGAAGAAAAAAGCCATGTCCATCCTGACCTAGCACTGCTGACAGTCCTGCTTCAGGAAAATGACCTTTGGACATGCCTTCCTGCCAGCACTTCCATGATGGTAAAAAGCAAGAGCTTCTCCAGATTCTCCTCAAAACGAGGTCACAGATCAGATGATTAACTTAAAAGGCACAGAAAGACACAGAAGTCTAGGTACGGAAAGACAAGTTTCTGAGTGAAGAAGAGCATATAAAGAGCAGTCCAGTAAAACTCTGACTTATTGGAATTACGGGAGATTAGGCTAATCCATAGGGAAACTGAGTGCAAGCAGGAGGTTGGACTACAGACCTCCTGATGTCTTTTCCAACCCAAATTATCCTATGATTCTATAAAAGGGCAGAGAAAGAGCCACTCCTCTGGACTGTCAAGAGTTCTTTCTGACTTGCTAACAAACTGAAGAGATGGTAATTTCACTACCTACCTAGTCAATGTGCATACACAGAAAGGAGAAAAATTCTAAGGAAATGGACATGATGGAGAAAATAATCTTAAAGAAAAACCATTATAGAGGGACCCTTTTGGCTTTGAGACCATGTTAGAAGCGGAGAAAAATATATTAATTGGAAGTTAGCAACTACAAGTCAAGCAAATAAACTTGCTGATACAATTCTTTCAAAAAAACAATTTCTGTTTCTGAAACTAAGCCAATTGAATTTAAAATGTGAAAAGAATACACTAAAATTAGATGGATGTGTAGTAACAGCTTACTATGGGAGATAATTTTCCAACCAATTTAATTTAAAAACCTATCTAATACCTAAATTCAAACCCTTAAATTTCTGTATAAGGAAATTGTGTAAACTCAATGTTAGATATGTTTTTACAGACACAGAAAGAAAACTATATATTTATTATGTGTACTATATATATACTATTACTATAAACTATGTATATACTTCTACTTATTATGTATAGAAGTATGAGAATGTGCAAATCCCTGAATATTCTATTATTGTTGTTAGCCTACAGTGGCAATTTTTTCAAAACATGACATTTATAAACTAACCTGAAAGGTGAAGGTCAAATAAACACATTGGAAATGAAGAGGAAATGTCTACAGATCTACCAGTCATTAAAAATAATAAAAATTTCGCATATTGCAAGAGAAAGTATAGAGTCATGGTTTCCAGATCTACATGTCTCTGTTTTGTCCTTCTCATATGTATGTTTTCACTGTGAAGGTTTTCTTCTTTATGGAACGTTTTGAATATTACAAAGGTATAAGTAATGGTTGTTAAAAAAGGTGAGCACAAAGGTCTTATATTAGTGCTTGATAGTGGAGACTTCAGAAAGGCAAGCCAATCTTATTTGTTGTAGATGGAAAGGTCTATTTGAGTCTATTCACAGAAACAACAAGTTGTATCTAAGAAAAGCAATAAGTACAGCACCATGAAGACTTCCAAGAGGAAAGAGAAGGGTCTTTACAGTGTTTTGCCTAAAAGGTACTTTCAGGTATTATTTTGAAAGTTTTCATATAGGAAAACAAAAGATATTTGTGCACAGAAGAGAGTTTTGTAAACCAGATAAGACTTCAAAAAGAGGGACATAACTAATTGGCTGGCAGAAGCTGCAGTTGATGTGGTTACCTCAGGAACATTTTTCCCTCAGATCAGGCTTTATTAAAGATCATTTATAACAACACTTCATTATCACTCACACAGCGAGGTATAAATACGTAAATATGCAGTGGATAAAGGTGCATTTAATTTGGGCCCAGAGAGCCATAAGTTGAAACGACTTTTTCAATGAAGTTTGAGCATTGAGGTAATTTGACTAGCTCTCTTTGTGAGGCTCTTACCATAATTAAAATACAGTTAATGCAAGGCGCACAGTGTCAATGATCTTTTCACTCCATAACCAAATTAACCTGGTATAACAAAGGAAGTAATCAGACGACGAGAGGGCCTGGAGGCCTTTTGCCAAGAGCGAGTGAGAAAGGGAATTGTCCTTTCCAGATTCACGCTTCTTCCTGGGACTGCTTCCAGGAAGGGCAGCCCCACGCTCCTTCATGCTGCACAGGAAGATGCAGATGTCCCCTAGACCAAGAAGGCACTGCAGCCATTTGAAATCGCTACTATTTGTTTAGAAGCGTAATGCTGTAAATACAATGTTGCTTTTCAAAACAAGTTCAACATCAAAATCATCAACACAAAAAGAGAATGTAAAATGTACTGCTGACGTTTCTGTATAGTCTGTTTTTCTGTTCCCTTCAAACAGCTCTAGATTTCTGCTCATTAAGCCAGAACTATCAGGGAGTATTGCAGCAAAGGAGTCATGTCACTTTTGGGCAATGAAAACTCTCACTGTGCATTAAATGATTGTAGCCTTGTGCATTATGCTTGTTCCTGATGCCACTGGAAGGCAAACAAGTCTCAAAAATAATTGCAGTTTAAGACCAGTTATTGTGGAAGGAAAGGTGACTTTTGACACATGGGGGACATCTCATACCTAACCTTAATCTTTTTTTTTTTTTAATTTCTTTCTTCTCTTTTCTTTTCCATGAGTCTGGTGTCCTTCAAAAAGTTTTTGAAACTCTGATTTGTGAAGATTGATAACAAGAAACTCTTTGACAAAAAAAATCCTACTCCTGAAGGAAAGGAGGTATCTCAGGGGCCTTTTTATTCCTTTTCGGGTATCTACATATTTTCTATATTACCTCTATTCCCCATGAAAAAGCCATACTTTTTTTTTAAACATATACCAATTTTTCAGCAACAATTTCTTAGTCTACTAGCTTTACAAAGTCCCGTTAAAGGCCAGAATTTGTCAACTCAGAAACATATTCATTTCTGGGCTCCCTCAGACAATCAAGGTTACTTTTGAAAACTACACACTGAAATTCAAGTTCAGACACTATCCATCCAGACTTCCATGTCCTTCCTCAAATTTCTAAATTGCCACTGTGCTGTACAGTGAACATAGGATCTGAAATCTAAAACATTTTCCCTCAGAAGCCCAGGCAGCTGGAAACTCTGTTTAGAGACGATGCTTTTTGGAACAGAGCACTCTCTGGAAAAGGATGTTATTCTGTTCATACCTACACATTTGTCTGTAAAACATTGCTGCGAAGAGACTCTACTTGCTATTTGCATTAGATAATGAACTAACAATAAATCTTTCGAAGACTAGCCTGGTTTTAACTTGGTCTGGCTGAAATTGGATGAAATGAACAGCCCAATGTTTTAAATTAAATAGCTGGAAGCACTTTCACTTATAATGCATGTGGTGGGCTTGCATTTCAGTCTCGTTCCCTTGTTGCAGGCATAGTTTATGTCACTTTGATGTCTCCATCCATAATTTGTGGTTGCAATCAGACACAGTGCTTAAACATCAAATAACAAACTGCACCTGCTAATAATGGGTTATTATACTGTTTGTGAAACCACAGCTCCTGCAGGCTGCATAATTTGTACTCTAAGTTCATTAGCTAGATATTTACATATTGAATAATAGGATCAGAAAAGTGAGAGACTGAAATAACTTACTACAGTGCATGAAATCTGCTGATGCTTGATGTTGGTTACAGTAGTAGATTAACACTGAACTACATCTGTGGTGGGTTGACCCTGGCTGGATGCCAGGTGCTCACCAAAGCCACTCTATCACTCTTTCTCCTCAGCTGGACAGGGGAGAGAAAATATAACAAAAGACTTGTGGGTCAAGATAAGGACAAGGACATCATTCACCAGTTACTGTCATGGGCAAAACAGACTCGACTTGAGAAAATCAGTTTAATTTATTATCAATCAAATCAGAGTGTGGTAAGGAGAAATAAAACCAAATCTTAAAACACCTTTCCCCCCCACTCCTTACTTCTTCCCAGGCTCAACTTCACTTCTGATTTTCTCTACCTCCTCCCCCCGAGTGGAGCAGGGGGACGGGGAATGGGGGGTTGTGGTCAGTTTGTCACATGTTGTCTCTGCCAATCCTTCCTCCTTACTTTCTTCCCCTGCTCCAGCATAGAGTCCCTCCCACAGGAGACAGTCCTCCATTAAATTCTCCAATGTGAGTCCTTCCCACAGCCTGCAGTTCTTCAAGAACTGCTCCAGTATGTGTCCCTTCCATGGAGTAGAGTCCTTGAGGATCAGACTGCTCCAGTGTGGGTCCCCCACAGCGTCACGAGTCCTGCCAGCAAACTTACAACAGCATGGGCTCCTCTCTCCGTGGCACCACCTGTACTGCCAGGAGCCTGCTGTACCCCCCCACTACCAAAACCTTGCCATGCAAACCCAATACAACATCTGATCTTCTCCAAAGACCAAGGCAGCCTAGTTTTGTCCAAATGCCAGCTTGTCTAAAGGGAAGCTTGCTAGCCATAAGTGACATCCTCTGTGTGGCCTGACCTACCATACCTGCACAGTATGAATGTTCATCACATGCACAGTTGTCCTGGTGCTTCCTAGCACATACCTAACGCAGTGCATGCTCACAGTTATCTTTTTCTCTGTAAATAAAAACTCAGAGGATGCAATTTGTGTGGTGGAAGCTTTCCCTAGCCATCCTTTTCTCTAATAGATAAGGGGTTTTGATATGTGCAGAGTAAACTCAACTTAAGAAGGAAAGGATATGAGCACCAAAGGAAAACTAGCCACCTGGAAAAGATTCTCCAACTGACCTGCAGCTTGCGCCTGGCCACCACACAAACTCTGCTGGCAAGCTGCAAATAGTTAGTGGGCCATAGGCTGAACATTCTGTTACAAACTGTATATCTGGTTGACTAAACTAACATCTGTAGCAGTAATAAATTACAAACAAGTTCTCGTTCTTTCAATAACTGAATAAACTGAAGTCCTAATGGAAAAAGAAACTTAGAGACAACTCCAAAGGCACTAATATTTTTAATGGAACACTGCTTCTCAGAGAACTAAATTAAAGAAGCTAAGTTTATAAAACACCTTTCCTCATTCAGATCTGCAAACACCACTTGGGGTCTGGAAGTTGGCTTAATTCTTTCCTGCCTATGAATCACCATCAGCAATAATGTTTATATAACAGGAGTCTCATGAACAATTGAAGTGATGACGCACAAACCAGAAAAAAAGTAGATCAGCCTCACATAACTGTTTTGGCTCTGCAGTACTAACAACAGCAACAACAATAAAAAGTAGTAGATGTCATTTTTGCCAGAAAGAAAGTTGATAATATTTGACTATGCTCAGGAGCATTAGCTGTTGATTAGATCATCTGTTTTACATCATCACTATTTAATGTTTCAGTCTTTGAAGTTATTGGATTTTTCATACTCATTCTTTATTTCTAACTTTTACCTCACTTTGACATAGTCATAAGTCTATTTTGGTTTTACACTCAGGGATGATCCAAGAGTCATGGAGATACTATATTGTGTGCTCTTTCTGTCATCTGCAATTTCTCTCAACATTCATCATTTTAAATCAGGCTTCAAGCTGCTGCTAAATATGTCTCTTCCTTACTGAATACGTTTCTAGCCCCTGAAGTCCTGTCCCATTAGCACAAAGTTACAGCCACATTAAAGGATACTGCTTTGTGGAACTCCTGCTACCTCACCATGAACTTACCTATATCTGCTTGCAAACTTGAGAAGTCATGAAATACATAATAGTATCCTGTAACTATATTGCATCAACTACTGAAAAATATCTCTAAACATAACTTTCAGATGCAGATTATACCTGCTAGTAGATATTTGTTCATACAACAAAAGTGAAGCTTATACTGTGCTTTTCTTCCCTGACTTTTTGGGTATGCTCCCAAGAGCACCCATTGTATAGGTGTCTATTGTATACACCAGATGTATATTTGCTGCCAGATGTTGCCCCAAAAATGTCAGCTGCTTCTTGAGGAGGAATGTAAGGGCAAATAGAGATGCCCTGGTTACAGCCTGATGCTTATGGTGGCAATATTTAAATTTTTAATTGGACATGGTAACACAAAACCCACACAGTTTGGACTGTTCCTGAAAATCAGACCAGTACACTACACTAACATCTGCTCTTACCTGGGAGATACAAAGATCATGGGGGCTGAAGCCCAAATGCATCGATTGTTTTTGTAAAATATCTGAAACTAGTTTCTGAAACATTTTTTGCATCCACCTGCTTTTTAAAGCACTAAGAAATGCTATTGCTTTAAGCAGTTCATTGCTTTCATAATGAAACATTAGAATACATAAATATGCAAAACATATAAAATAAAGGGCCTGAATACTGCTTTCACTACTTATGTGATTAGTTCCCCTTTACTACATTTCTATGTATCAATTTCTACTGGCATGTCAAATGCCTTTTTAAATAAACTGTATTTAATGAACGTACAAATTATAAACTAAAAACTTTGGACACAATCATTAAACAAAATGTATCAAGTACATTTAGTAGTAGAACTATTCTGTTTGAATTAGTTTAGTGCAGTCACAAGAAGTTAAATAAAACCCAAACCCATGCCAAGTTCAAACTAAATGTAGTCTACTCCTAGTACTACATGACCCGACCCTACCCAACATCAGGTTCATTTTGGATACACAGTATTTACTTAAATCTTAAATGACCTTCTTCTTCTCTTTTACAAACTACAAATCCAAGGGTGGTCTGTGTTAGTTCATCCAGCATAAATTTCTTTGAACTACCTTATCTCTATCCTGCATTTGCGTTTTGTTACAGCCCATCTTAAATAGGTTGCAAGTGAACGTTATGCATGTTAGCTGCTTCATGCTAGCTACCTCTGTGCCTGTTCTGTTAGTGCAGAATAATTTAAAGTACCTTACTGAGAGATGTCTGCAATACTGTATCCATGTACCAGCACAGTGTAGTTAGTGTTTACAGCAGCTTAGTTCTACCTGGCCACTTAGGACAGGGATTAAAATAAATTAATCGAAACTTCAGGAATAATCTGGGATAAGGGAACTTAGCTGGATTTTGGCCAAGAGGTTAAATTTATAAATCTTTATTCTTGTGAAAAAATACCATGGGCCCAATGTAGTTATGACTCTGCAGTCTCTCTTTTGAAGATAGGTTTTCCAGAAAAATGCTGGGTTTTTACTGTCCCCTAGAGGGATGAACTTTATATTTGGATTGAGAGACGCTATCTGTATTTTCTCTTTACATAAAAGTGATCATAAGTTATTTTTTCCTGAGCGTCAGTGGGCTGATTTCAATCTCAGGTTTATCTTGCATTTGGATAAATATGAAACATAGCCTCAGAACATGGACAGTAGAACTGTCTCCTGTTAACAATTTGCCAGTCAACTCTGGAAGGTATGAGTTTCATGTAATATTTCTAGACAAACCTTCAATCTTCTTGGTATCTCATCTCTGATATGAACTTTCTCCATTTGGAGACTGCCCTTCCATTTTACCCAATATAGAAGTCTATTTCAAAGACTATTATAAATGAAAACAGAAGGATCATTGAGAATCACAGAGAAAGGATATCATAGTTATTTATCTCACTTGTAAAAAAGACATTGTAAAAAAGGACAAATCAACACAGGAAATTTTATAGCTGGCTGAAAAGGAAATGCAGTCTCTTTTCCTATATTTTCAATTAACTTCCCTAGAGCTTCTATGCATACGATCACATTTGTTGGATGTGATCTTCATTGGACTGGGACAACACAGTCATCCTGTCCAGACCAAATATACACTGAATAGTAGGGAGAAGGGTCAGAAAATGTTTTATGCTGTTCCAGTCAATTAGTGTTCACTCTTAGAGCTCTGTTTTCCATATCTTCCATAATTCAGTGATCTGTTCCTTGGTCTGTGATCCCCTCCTCGTTCACTAATGGATATAAAGAGCACCAAACCTGGCAGAACTTTCATGAGAGAGTGGTGTGGTATAGCTGAAGAATGTGAGTGTGAATTTGGTGGGGAATATCTGCAAAATGTTATCACCTTCTTCTAGAGTTGATAACATATACCTATTCAGACCTTTCTCAGATACATGATCTTTACATTGTGCCTGAAGTTATCATCTCAACTTTTATGAACTAATTTCAGATTAACTTTCTCATTTCACGCTGTTAAGTGAACGCTTTGCCCCACTTCTTGGGTATTTTGCTGTGCTACACTTGTCCGCAAGCCACTGTAGCGTGTTTTTCTCTCTCTGCAGCATTCCTGAGGAACACGGTTTTGAAACTGCAGTGTGGACAGCTCTCTGAAGTTTTCCTCTCGACTACTGATTTCACATTAAAAAGACAGGACTAACACAATCAAATGCCAATATATGAACAGCCGGTAGTCAAAGGAGAATGAACTAACAACCACACAAAATCCATGGAAAAAAAAGTTTCTTTCAGTCCATCAGTTACAGTCTGTTGCCTCGGTATACATTTTGTGGCCAAAGCCACCGAGAGTTCTCTCATTTTATCTGGGAGCAAACTTTTCACAGTGGAAGAAATATAACATAAATGAACAATCGGAAAACAGACATGCTGTTAAAATCTTCCAGAACTGAAGCTCAGAACTATGTGTAGTCTCACCAAAAGGAGAAGTAAAAATAATGAGAAATAATCTAGGCATTAATTGCTCACACTTCTTAGTTTGAATCTGTTATGCAGCACAGCTGTTAATCTACAGGGAGGAGGAGGGAGTGTACCAAGAATATACTTATTTCCTTTGGGATTGTAATTTAATTTGGAAACTAACGTGATCATAAAATATACATGCTAGAGTTTAATTTTAGGTCAGAGTCATATGTTAAAGATTGCTACCCTAGATTTTAAAAACATTAGTCTGAGTCATGTAATGCAACCTCATTTTGATCATTTTGAGTTTAGAAAATGTACAATTACTGATGCTGGCGGGAAGTCACACCAAGGCCAAATAAGATTAATAAGAAATAAAACTTCACGTCAGTAGCATAATAGAAACTGAAATGTATGATCAAACGGGCAGAACATTCATGCAGCCTAGGCAGCAGAGTCCAAATAAATGGGCTTGAAAGCCACAAGAAAACTCTATGGTAAGCACTTAAATCATTGATTTGACAAAGTTTTCTGTGCAGAATGTTGCAATATGTTTCACAATACTTAGAGTATAAAGTGATTTCATAGCTTTCTCTGCTGACCTTAGCACAGTAATAAATCTACAAAAATCACAAATTAGGAGAAGATTGGTTCAAAACAATTGGGTAGATGTATCAATAGGGAGAATCCATTCCATGTTCATTTTCTACACTGCCTGAACATCAGAGACTTCTTCAGTGTCTCTCCTGGTGAAAGCAGGACAGAATTCTAGGCTGTGAAGTTAAACAGCTGCAGCAACACTTTTATGTTCTTGGATGTTGGGTTACAACTCCTACAGACAGTGGTATGTTTACAGAAAACAATGGCTGCCATTGAAAACATCTATCAACTACTGCAGCACTAAAGATGCTAACTTCCAAGTTATTTGAAGAGATAGTTTATGATAACTGGTTGATGTAACCAGTGATATACTCTTACACACTTATATCCACCAGTATCCGTGGTCATTCAAAAACATTTAAAGAAAGGAAACATTTTCATTATTCTGGAAAGAAACAGCTTCCAATTGTTCCTCTTCAGTGTTTTCCAAAGAAGCGTGCCTTTCAAATACACAAGCAGATTATCTACACGTGCACCAGGAATTCAGTGAAAGAAAGGGAGATGATGTACAGCACTACATAATAGACCAAAGCCTGTAAAATGAAAATTTCTCTACTGTTCCTATCAGTGGCAGCATGATACCTGACACATGGTAGCATGAGTGTGAGTCAATTGAGCACAAGCAAAGCTAAACATTCAGCAATAACTATTCTGCACAGAAGTGAGACTACAGCCCTGTTTAAGGACACTTACAAAAGTTTAATAAAGAGCATAACCTAGGCAAAAGAGAGATGGTCTCTTTAAGCCTTGCTCCTGCTTCCTATCACATCAATACATTTTTAGACACCTTGCATTCACTTTTACACTCTTATCCAGAAAAGATTTACTATTTTAGGACATTGTGTTGGAAATAACACTTATATAAATGATTCGTATGTACTGTCCAATTATTTCAAATTACCAAAATACCAGTCAAGGCCCTATGCCTAAGCTGACAGGAGTAGGAAGGCAGGGCTCTAGTTAGGTCTCTGGAAAGAGTACCAAGAGCCTCAGCAAAGACAGGAGCAGGTAGCTAAAAGGAGATATAGATGCAGAAATGCAGATTGCACTCAGCAGAATTTAGGCCATCCAAACCCAGCACTTGTTTTCTCTACTGCACAGCATGATGAATGAAATTCTGTGGCCTACTTGTGCACAAGGTTGAAAAAGATGACTGTAATGGTCTGTTTTGGCCTTCAATCCATGTGTCTGATTTTCCTTTAGGCTAAGCTTTCCCACTGCTCTGGCAATAAATAGCCTATATTTAGGCATGCTTAAAAGCATTTTTCCACTGCTACAACAGAGTAAAGGGGTTTCAGAGTAAACAAAACTCATAACCTCAGATTCTACACAGCTTTAAATGTTGAAAGATTTTTTTCAAGGAAGCTCTCTTACCTCCTTTTCCATTTGAAGTCCTTCTGCTCTGATATTTCTCTCAAATATTTCCCTCTTTTCTGTCTGTGGATTGGATTTTCTATATACCAGGATGTAGTCAATCCGACATTTCCCATCTCTAAAATATAGTCCATTGGTTTTGTTCTTGTCAGGTACTTCCTGTAAAGAGAAAGTCAGACATTTCAGTAATGTTAATTTGCCTTGGTAATTGCTGCATCATCAATTGTTTGCATCGTCAGTTTTCAGTAATACTCAGCAGGAAAGAAAGGAATTGGAATAAGCTGTTCAGGTTCTTAGGTGATTTGCATACAGTGCATCTGAGTGTACATACATTTGCATACAGTGTCTGAAAGGAGTACAGACTGCCCCACTTCAAAACCAGGAGGTCTTCTTTGGCAGATATTTGGTCATACAGGCATGGTAGAGGAGAGAATAGAGAAGACAAGCCAACCTTCCTCTCCCACCACCCTCCATAAGATTAGGAATAACTTTTTACATATAAAATAAAGCAGAGAATACTGTTACTGAAGCATAAGTTTAAAATTAAGAACTTAGTATGGTAGTGTGTACATGTGAGAAGAATAAACTATGATGTGAGCATTTACTGTAGCAAGAAATACTAAAACTTGGTGCAGAAATTCTCATTGCTTTGTGAAGTCTCTAGTACCTCTAGCACCTCTAGTACCTCTAGTACCTCTGTCTCACAGAACACAGACAACAATATGAAGGTCCAGTGCCTACCTCACAATACCTCATCAAACTAACTACTAGAGTATTCTTTTCTTGAGGAAGAACTGAGGAAACCCACTAGATTTATTTGAAAATAATTCCTGGTGTTTGGTCTAGCAGTACACAAATGCAATAAATACTATTTCTTGTCTATTTCCTGCAAGAAAACCTGTCTGTTCAAATGTTTGCTCTGACAGAAAATAACAACTTGATTTAACTGTTAATAAGAGGTCAAGCAGGTCCCTTTCCTGAGATCTAAAAGATCAAACTGCTGGCCTTTTTCCTGAAATCCATGAGATGAAAGTCTACAGATCCTCCTCACAATTTAACAGTAATTCCACATAATGCCAGTCCTGCCCAGGGGTTAAGCTTTCACTTTCAGACAAACTGAAATTGTGTTCCAGTTTGCAGGTTGTAGTGCTTTGTAAAAAATTGTATGATATGAATGATATATGGGAACAAAGAGCACTCCCTCAGAGCAATATAATGGACAGGGACCTTCAGGGACCTCAGGATCAGACCAGCTCCAAGTGGAACAGAAGGTAGGTTATTTTCTCTCTGCTCTTCCAGAATTTGCTCAACCATTCCTGCCAGAAATAGCCATTCTCTATAATATATTATTAAATCTCTGAAAAAATCAGTATTTTGCCTTTCACCTCTGTGAAAAGTGGGGAGTTTTCAAAATACTTTCTCCATAGGAAAACTGCTTCTGAATTTAAATCACAAAAAGTCAACACTGTAATAGGAGAAATGAGTCCTATAGAACATATCACAACCAATACTCCCATTCAAAGAGTTTAGCGTAAGCTATCTTCCTGATTCTCAGGAGGCATTTTGATGAAATGGAAAAACCAATGAAAGCATCCCAAAAGTCCCATTCCCTTGATACATCCAGTTTACTGAAGACAGAAAGGGGAATTTTTCTGAGATTCTTCTATTAGAGTGCCTGACTCCTGACACAGCTTAATGCAGACTTGATATAGTGGAACAGTTCTTTGAACTGTAAAAGAAGGCAAGAAGAATGATTTAAGCCCTAAGGAAATAACAGTAACAAACCATTTATATCTATACTGCATATCATGCTGACAAATTATATTATCAAGATATCAGAAATATTTTTCACAGAGCATTAAATATGAAAACAGCTCAGGAAGCACAATTTATTTTTTTCCATTAAAAATCTATGTTAAGAAGATGTAAAAAACCCCAAAGATTATTTAAGGTTATTTAAATAAAGGAACAGGGCAGTAGGAGATATAGAGGCAATGGGTCAGCTTGGAGGTCCTGCTTTGATTTCTAAGCCTTCTGATGAGCCATTCTTCCTGTTCTGTAGGTAGGTCCCAGAGTCACTACATGTATTTTAGCAAGTGAAGTTGTGTAATAGGAAAGGATCTGTAGAGCAAAACAACCTGTGCTGAGGATCTGCTGTACACTCTATCTAATCTTGAGGGCTTACTTCAGGCCCCCTCTAGTCTGGTCCAGGAGGCTCACTGGAGTACATCTCACAATTTATTTGCATCCAGAAGCAATCCAGGTTTAAGATCCATCACTGCTCTGGAATGCAAACAAAGCATGGGTAGGGGCAATTGAGAGATTCACTTCAAATGTACACTGCTGATCCGAACTAAAATGTTAGCACAGACCCATCCAGAAAGTACCATAAGGAATGGTCTGTGTAGGATAAACCAACGTTTATCAGAGAAAGATGAAACACAGGAAGCAGAAAGGGCAAATCTGTTTTTCCAGTGGAGTCACACTGAATTGTCAGTGCATGTAGAACCTTATATTAAAGAGCATTTATAAGATTTTGCTGAGTTATTTGATTTGTAGAACTTCTTCCCCTATAAATATGACTTCCTGAGACAATGTCTTTCTCTTGGACTTGTGAAACACTCCCAAATACAGTATTGTCATTTTTTGCTGAGAAAGGCAACTTGGACACTGTTATCTATACATGGAGGTCCTTTTCATTTTAGGAACACAGCATGTCAAATCCAGATTGATAAACCCTACCAGACTGGTATGGCCTCTGAGAAGGAGCCCTGCCTGTTATAGCCTGTAAGGCAGCTTTATAGACTGAGCCTAGACTTACAAGAACTCTCAGGACCTAACACGATATGGAGACAGTCAGGGCTGGTGCAGAAGTGTCAGAAAATAGCAGCTGCAGGGCTTTTGATTGTCCACAATATTCCTGGCTTACAGTATTCTAGACAGAGACTTTTCTCCTACCTTGAGCTTTGCTGACCCTTCTCCAGACATTTAATTTCCTTTCCCTGTGTTATGACTTCAAAATTCAGTTTTCCTGAACTGATTTAAAAAATACGTATATCTAGAACCAGGTCTGACTGCAGTTTTTGGTAGGAAAATGCTTTAGTCATATATGTCAAATCTCCGTTCCTTCATCTGAAGAAGGATGCCAGAAGAAAGTATTAGAACAGGGAAGACTTCACTCTAGAAGGAAGTTTAGCATATCTGGCTATCTTTGCAGCTTTATTTATAACACGCATATCTCAAGTTGCATAACTGGGAATTCTTTTCCAGGGAATGCAGTAGTTTTCATATTCTCAGACCTACAATTGGGACCCATCAACACTCATAGACATATGTCTCATACACATATACGTGCTAGGAGAACTAGCATGTGTGAGGATTCGCAACTCTAACAAGCATGTAGAGGATTCACAACCCTAAGAGCTACAGAGACTTTAAATGGAACTTTTAAACAAAAGTGCAGTTAGAAAAATCAAGGAAATTTGCCTGCACATCTTTAAAAAAAAAATTCAGAAGGGTCTCCAACGTTCACTAATTTGATGACAGACTAGATTCTTTCTTCATTCCTAATTATTTCGGGACCTGGTTATTATCAGTATGGATACTCAACGAAGATAGGATCTTTGAATTCTATAATCCCCTGCATGCGACTTCACAGATGTGGAGGGGGTTAGTATTTGCACCATTAACAGTAGATAACATGAATTTATGCAGAAAAAGAGGAACATAGAACCACCCAGTTTTTAAGGCAGAATTCTAATCAAGAACAAATGTATTTTCTCTGTGTGTTCTTTTTTCTTAATATCCTTTTGCCCATTTAGATTATAACTTTGTGGAAGATGCAACTGTATTTTTCAGTGTATCATCTTCACTGGTTGGTATATTCTTCTTGACACCATAATACATTTAGCTACATGGAACTTTTCTAAAAAATGAAATTACCTAGGTTGCAAAATCAAGTGCTCAAAAGCTAGGAAGCAACAGATTTGTATTTTTCTCTGAAAGCTTAGATAATCTCTTTCCATATCCATCCAGATCACTGAAGAAGACAGGGATTTGGTAGAAAAAATTATGTAACTCCAATTAGCTTGTATTCTGGCAAATAGACATACAAATACTGAGCTGAAATTGCACAAGCTATCATAAGTACCATAAAGACCATCAGAATTCTTATTTTGCAACATGAATACTCTTTTTTTCTGTGATAATCTTCAGAGCAAGTTCCAATTTATAATACAGATTGTTAAAACAAACTCTGTTCTGTGCAGTGTTAATAACACTGTCCCCAAATATCAACAGAGTTTCATGCTTAAAGTGAAGACTGTTCAGAGTGACTCACACCTTTAGTTTCAAAACTACCTACATTGCCTGGAATATCAAGAATAAGCCATATAAGCTCATCTAATTAGAATTCAAATTTTGTCCCAGCTCCATCATTCTCCTGTGTTTGGCTGAAGAAGACTGCATAGAAAGACAGACAGAATGGATGCATACCTAGAATATAGATCTTAAATAACTTTTCCTGTAATTTTTACTTCCTTTCTGCTGCTACTCCAGTTCTCAGAAAATGAAATTTCAGTAGAAGTAATATAATATTTCAGTGATAATGTGTCCCTGCATTTAAATTGTATGCCTAATTGTTATAGTGGCATATGTAAAAAACATTTTGATCCATGCACACAAAGGGAAATGTGATTTTCAATTTGTGTTTGAATGAAACATAAAACAAAGGAAAAAAACATCTTTAGCCAAAGCACAAGCTGAATCCCTGTCTGGTTCTGCCTCAGTTAAGGAATTGTTGATAAAGCTCTATCTGGAAAGTCTTCTTTGGATCTTCTGGTTGAGCACGAACAACTAACGGAGCAAACAATATTCCAATATGTCAGTTAAATAAAAGTGATAAGAAATCTTTGGTATGTGTAAATTTTTTTTGACTATAAATTCATTTTAACAAATTCAGCCAGAATTCATATTAAATTATTTTGCTGCAATGTTAGCTTCAAAACTAAACCAAACAAACATCAATACATTCAGAGAGACTTTCACTGGTGCCAGACCCCCTGTCCTGATGACATTAAGGGAGATCTACAGGCTCTCTTAGCTACTAAACTAAACTGAAAGACTGAAAGGAAGCTTGAAGCTTCAAAGTTCACCCCACCACTGTATATTTATCCACACAAGCCATACAACATATAAACAGTGTATCTTTACCTTCTAGAATTAAGCAGGGACCAAGTACACTGAAAAGTTTTTTTGTAGGCTACAGCATCCCTCAGCTCCTGTTAAGTCTTTCAATTTTCTGTTCTTTCCCCCTCTTATACATTTACATGACCTATATTGCTGTTTTCCTTAGTTATGGTTATAAGAAAAAAGATAATCTATTCAACTAGGAAAACATTCCTCAGGCATTCTCCCTTTCTCTTTAAAAAAAAAAAAAAAGAGGAAAAAAAGGATTTGCAGTATTGTTTTTTACAGTATTGTTAAATTAAGAGCAGCATATGTTGCTCTATCATCCTCTGGCCTTCTGATCATTTTCTGTTCATCTTCCCGCTTTAACTTGCAAAGATCATGTGCCTTTCACCTGTGCCCTTTTGTTAAAGACCGTATGGTACGTGATCCCAAAAGGTAACATAGGAATATCATGTCAGATTAACCTGTTGTAGTGCAAGTAAGCAAATAGGGCCTTTTGTAAGTTGTATGGGAAGCTGGAGAAGAGCAATGAGTAAAGGTGAAGATGAAATTGCGAGCAAGGTCAAGCATATCTCTGTGTGCTCTGAATTTTGTTGCTTTAATTATCTGTCTAAACGTTCCAGCAGTGTGGCTCTCTATGGGCTGAATTTCCAGCACGAGGAAAAACTGATTCTCTCCTCAGCAGTGTTTCACAGAAGAACTTGCATCACAAAACCCTCTAGCTCCTCAAAAAATACAAAATCTGTACTTATATCTTCTAAACTTTATGTAAACTAGTAAACAAAAGGGGGTCAGGGCAGGGGCGTCAGCAATATCCTACGGTTTTCCGTACTTTCTAATTGTTAGTATGGTCCCTGTCAGTTCTGATCTGTGCCAGTCAGTGCCCTGCCAAAAAATCCTCAGGCACAGCTTGCAGGTGACATTAGAACACTCCCGTGAGTAGTCTGGATGCAGCTGCATTCCTGAGGCAGGGGAAAGGAGACAAGTTCCTAGTCTCTTCAATCCCCAAGGAGATAGCCCTAGGATCCACGGGTTATAGGGCTGTTGGAGGCAGAGTTAAAGGGCATCATGTTCCTTTCTACACAAAAGACACAAAAAGGATAATTTAAAAGAGACTATGTGCTGAATGATTGCTCCCTCGTGTGTTCTCTGAATCACCATTTTGCACCGGCAGGTCACTTGTTCTTCACTGGAAAGGAATGTGTCACATACCTGACACCCAGTGCTTCTTAAGAGAGATTTATGATAAATTCTCCTCCTCCCTCCTTCCCCCCACAGGATTAATATAAGCAAAACTTTTCCATTATTTTCAGAAGCAGTGAAGCATTAGACTTTGATGGTTCAGAAAATGAGCAGACAACAAAGGCCTGAATAGATGTTTCACTGAGGGTGCATGAAATCAATAAACCCTCCTTTTGACTTGAGATATTTCATATTTCAGCATCATAATTTTGGAGTGGAAAACCAGTCCCCATGGGAAATGTCAAACGCAGGTTGACTTTCAGAGAATGAAATTTTAAATCAAATTACATTTAATCCTGTTTTTATAATGGGCAAGAATAGTTATTATATTAATAATTCTGTGTGTTCTTACCTCTCCCACAACTTCCAACCTGCTGGCATCATCAGAAGTACTGGTCAAGTTACCATGGTGAAGCAGGGAGTCATCATCTTTGGAAGGGCTGTTCACACCTTCTAACTCATCAAAAAAAATGTTGACATCCTTAGCTACTAAAAGCAAAAATAAAAATATACATTCAAATCACCATTGCACCAAATGAAGCCTGAGAGTGTAACAATTATCAACAATCCCACTTTTTAGTTCTGGTATAAGTATATACGATGCCAAGTTTAAAACCTGGTGCGTATTGGTGGAGCGCTGTCTTCTCCAGTGTGCCGCATAAAGCTTTAGGATACAACCTCTCTGATGACAAATAAGCAATCTTCTGTCAGAATAAAACATACGTTACCTATCTCCTCAGCTTCCCTTGGGGTAAGTAGCTTAAATGATTACCTTCTGGATTAGTAACTTCTCTGAAAAATTCTTATTATAAAGAAGAAGATTTTTAACCTACTGTGTAAAGTATCAAGTTAGAAGTTGTGCAGACCTATAGGGCAGCCAGAGACAGAAGACCTCAAATAAATACTGTTACTTGAAAGGTACTGAACGAATGAGCCTGGGCAGAAGTTTGTCTTTGTACGATTTGGCATGTTTTGATGCATTTAAATCAGGCATGTTCAGATCTACCTGCTGCACAGCCCTCAGCTGTGCATGAAGCTATAGCTTACATCTGCAGGATGCTGTAATAAACCCAGCCCTGATAAAAAGTGAAGAGAGGTAAGGGCCTGCATCACCTTCCTCCATCCTGGGGATCTGGCAGTGGGGCTCGGGGCCAAGACGGAGCCAGCGTATGCAATGTCACTCCCTGGTGTCTGTAGGGAAAGGCCCCCCCAAAAGCACTGCTGGGAGGCCTTGCCTGGCCATCCCAGGGCTGTGTCTGACCCCGATTTGCGACACTGGGCCTCATCCTGTTGTCAGCCCGTGGGTTGAGATCGTGGCCTGGCCTTGGCCTGTCCCCACCAGGGCAGGGCCTGACAGCCTGGGCTCCTTCCCTGCGCCTCCCTCCAGCTCAGGTGGTGGGGCAGACCCAGGCTGCCAGGCTCTGCCCTGCCACCCCCTCTGGGGAACACCCGGCCCCTGCAAAGCCCTGACAGGAGATCTCTGCTTGTGTAAAAGGCTGAATTTCCTCCACCTGCCATGCAATGCCAGGTCATGCGATAATTTTACGCTAATTAAAGAACTCTAAACACTAGAAGGAATGAGTTAAAGGCTAGCACTGCACTCAGGGTTAGAGCAGCATTAGCTTTAGGGTGATGTTCCCCGCTCTGCTGAGCAAGGGGGCTGTGAGAGGCTGTGGGCAGAGCTGCTGTGCAAGTCTACAGTCTCACAAACGTGCCATTGACCTGCTGACTGCGCAGCTGTTGGGTGAGAGAGGCAGAACGGGCAGGGTGTGGCCAGTGAGGTCCCACTTTGCACTCCATATGTTGCAGGTCTGGTGTGAAAGGGTGATGAAGAGATGTGCGTGGGGAGAAGAGCACTCTCTTCGCTGAGGAATAGACTTCATCTCTCCAACTTCATGTTTCATAGGGAAAATTCACAACAATGACAGTAAAGTCGTAACTGTTAGAAGAGACCCTCAAAGGTCAGCTATGAGCCCCTTCCCCTGGTTAGAGCAGGATCAAATACATATTACTCTTGACAGAGATTTGTCTAACCCACTATTCCTCACACTTCTTTGCAAACTTGACTGACTTTTGGAACTGTTATTCTTTTGTGCAACAACCTCCTGACCCTTTTGTTTCACTGCAACTCCCCTAACTTAGTGACAGGCAGTTGTAATTCCTGTTGATGAGAATTTATATTAACAGGGAACAGCCAAAAATTGTTAATTGCTGGCAGCAACTTAGTTCCATTTCTAACCACTGACTGCAGGTGTAAAAATCCATTCCCCCACTGTGGAGAGACTGAATAGCTGCCAGAAATTAAAGGCCATTAACTGTTCCCAGCCATCATGAGCATTTTGTGACCTCCTTTTCACCTTTCCCTTCTTCGGGGGCTATAGCTCAGTTCAAGAAACCTTTTTGAAAATCTCTGATGCTACCAACTCCACAGTCTCTGCAGGTGGTCTATTTTTCACTATCACAAGCAGGAGAAAGGTTCCTTCATAATATTGGGCCTGAATATGCACCTATGTTGCAATTTAAATATATTATTTTTTCCTATCAGTCATGAACATGGAGAAGATTACTCCCTTTTGCACATGTTCTTTGCAGTATCTAGTCTGTTATTACAGCTGTAGGTAGATTAAAAGAAAACCCTATGAAAATATTCGAGAACCATTCTTTCTTCTTAATTTTCACACACAAAATAAGGACAAGGTTAATGACAAATATCTTATTTTCAATTGTAATACTTTTGCTTAGAAAGCCACTAAAAATTTCAGAAACAGAATAGTCTTCATGTCCAAATTAATCCACTCTAGATACTAGCCTATTGAACTAACATAAACAGCATAATTTTTAAATACAGATTCTGAGTTTTTAATAGTTGTAACCGTCTTTTTTCATGTAGACAGCATAGCAATAAGAAATTTTGTGCTAAATTAACAGTTTTTAGGATAACATACTACTCCTTGAGTTTTGCAGTTTTGGGGTTGCATACTGACTAGTCTAGCTATTGTTCTTTGTATCCCAATATTAGCATTGCACAATATTTAATCCCTACATAACACTTCAAATTATAATTCATCAGTTTGAGATAGCATCCTCTGTTCTGCAGGATCCCAACCAGTTTTTCTAGAGATATTGGGAATAATAGCTTCACCTACTTCTCTCTCTTATTTTGTGCATATCACCATAGTCTGTGAACACAGCAGAGATACAAAACCTCTTTTTTTCCGCCCCTAGATATTAAGTTTATCTTGCTATTTTAAAGCTGTTTTTACCATTAGTCCTTTTATTTTACTTATCCTACTTTTGCAAAAAGTCCCAGGATACCATTAGAGAGAAATATCCAGGATGAAGATTTTTAACTTTAAAACCAGCCACAGCCTTATACCATTCTGGTCCCAGCTAGTGGGGAGCTTACTGACAGGGCTGAAGAAGAGAATCCTGGTGTTGTTTTAGTTTATGTGATGAGGAGAGCTTGCAGCTCCTCAGTGTCACTGTGGCTGCATCCTACCTGTTGTGGACAAACTGCAGAGATTTTAGGAGATTAGAAGGCCAAAACCAGACTCCAATTAGTAGCACATACAGTGATAATATTAAAGAATTACCCACCTTGATCCATTTCAATCCACAAAAATCATACTAGAGATGCTTGTGAAAGATGGGGGAACCACCAAAAGACAGCACAGTCTAACCACCTGCCCTTCACTGTCCCTTCTGTTTAAAAGGGAAAGACCAGAAACATTCCACCCCATCAGATAATAATCTTGATGTAGATCATGACCAGCTTTTGAATACATGTTCATATGAGAATAATTCCTCTGAATACTCAATAGAAAGAACTACTAAAACAGAAAACATTTTGAATGACTTGAAACTTTACTGAACTGAAACCCAGTAGAGCACATGAAGCTGTGTATGATCAACACCACAATGTAGCCTGAAAATAACTGTAGAAAATAAATAAAAAAAAAAAATTAAATAAAGCTTTTGGAGGAAATGAATGATGTAAAAATGAGTTTTGCCTCTATGGTATGCTTGAGGGAATTTGAACTACCTTTTTCTTGACGTTAAGGCTGCCTTGGTATAGAAGATGAGGCCTTTGAGATACAAGAATTGCTGCTTCCTGAAGTGCCAGTTATTCTTTGGGTTGCAAAATATGTTTTTTAAGTGAGTGTTTTGAGATACACAATTTGATGTGTAAGAGAGTGAATGTGTTTGGGGAGTTCAAGCAGAGCATTACTGGATTATTCTGAGGACTTGTGAGGAGCAAAACCATCTTATTTCAAGGTCACTTTAAAATTCAGCCCATTTCAGCAGTGACTACAAGTTTTGGAAGCAGTGTATCTCAGCTGGTTAGTGAAGTTAGCTACCAGGACCTGCCCAGATTGCCTGTAGTAGAAAAGTTGTTTATATCAGAAGCATGCAGATAATTGGCATGTTGGTTGGTTTTTAGGTGGGAATGTTGATCTACTTGAAGGTCAAAAGGCTTTACAGAGGGATCTGGACAGGCTGGATCAATGGGCTGAGGGCAACTGTATGAGGTTCAACAAAGCCAAGTGCTGGATCCTGCTCTTGGGCCACAATGATCCCCGGCAATGCTACAAGCTTGGGGAAGAGTGGCTGCAAAGCTGTCCAGCAGAAAAGAACCTGGGGGTGTTGGTTGACAGCCAGCTGAGTATGAGCCAGCAGTGTGCCCAGGTGACCAAGAAAGCCGATAGCATCCTGGCTTGTATCAGAAATAGTGTGACCAGCAGGAGAAGGGAAGGCATTGCCCCCCTGTACTCGACACTGGTGAGGCCACATCTTTAATGTTATGTCCAGTTTTGGGCCCCTCACTACAAGAAGGACATTGAGGTGCTGTAGCATGTCTGGAGAAAGGCAACAAAGATGATGAAGGATCTAGAAAACAAGTCCTATGAGGAGTGGCTGAGGGAATTGGGGTTGTTTAGCCTGGAGAAGAGGAGGCTCAGGGGAGACCTTATTGCTCTCTACAACTACCTGAAAGGTGGTTGTAGCGAGGTGGGGGTTGGTCTCTTCTCTGATGTCACAAGTGACAGGATGAGAGGAAACGGCCTCAAGTTTGACCGGAGGAGATTCAGGTTGGACATCAGGAAAAATTTCCTTAGACAGAGTGTTGTCAGGCATTGGAACAGTCTGCTCAGGGAGGTGGTGGAGTCTCCATCCCTGGAAGTGTTTAAAAGACGTGTGAATGTGGTGCTGAGTGACATGGTTTAGGGAACCTGGCAGTGCAGGGTGAACGGTTGGACTCGATCATCTTAAAAGGCTCTCCCAACCAAATGATTCTGTGATTCTGTAGTTTCAGCAAATAGAATAAGTAGATGGATAAGATGGATAAGAGGATAAGAGATGTGCTGAACTACCTCGTCCACTGCATGGAGCTCTTTACACTGCAGTTGCCTTGCTGTGTATGTTTTTGAAAATACATTCGTAGTATTTCAGTTACTGACATTTGCTGAGACTCTTTTTTTACCTCCAGACTCATTGGATACTTAAAAAAACAAAAAAACAAGCCATGACATACTGTTCCACAAAACTAAAGAAATCATTTAAAAAGCAAATCCTGTTTGCTTTAATAATAGTGATGGTACTTCCAAGCCAACTCTCGTGCTGCCTATAGCAGCTCAGTCACTCCACTCCAATGCACATGAACACCTACGCAGCCAAATGTTGCTCAAGGCTTAATCAGGGTTCCATCTTTTCTGTCCCCTTCAGATCATGATATGCAAATATCCACAAATGACCTTAAAAGAATGATATATAATCTTATATATATTCTATGTGGGAGACAGACTGGTGCTAGTGTATAGTCTTGTCTTTTTAAGCAGTGAAGTTGGACAGGAATACAGAGCAGCATGCTCATTGCTACAGGAGATATTAAGAATTCCCCTCTGCTTTTAGATCAGCTTAAATATGCAAGGTCTTTTCTCCCCCTCATGTTCCAACTTGCGAGCAAAAATAATCAAAATTACTTCATAATTCAGAATCCCTTGAGGATTTGAAAAAAATGTGGATATAAAAATATTTTTATCCCAAATAAATTAGGACCACATATTCTGAAAACTGAATGCTGAGAAATTCTGAGTGGGATTCCATGCACAATCTCAGTGGGTCCACAAGCCACTTTGGACCAAGAGGCTAATTTAGGTAGGGCTCAAAGATAAGATAAGATAAGATAACTCCTTTAACTTTTTGAAGATGGATGCTCAAAAACTGAGATGCCTAAAAATAAGGATTTTCATTAAAAAATGGGACCTGACTATGTTTTGGTGTGGCAAGATGGAAGCATGCTCAGATACCATCTTTCTGTTAATTAATTATTATTTTATTACCAGTTGTCACACCAATATACTCTAGGTCTGGATACTGTAAGCTGAAGATTAATATTCCAGAAACTGCTCTTTGGATGCTTTTAGGCCTGTCGGTAAGACTGAAAAATTAATTTCCTTAAAAATTCTTACTGGTAATGTTTGTAATAATTATAGAGTATTTTCACATGTTAATGGTGGTGGAAAAAATGACTTGGCTTAAAAGCACCAATATTGGAGAATACCTCTTAATAAAAACACCGAGTAAAACACACCTGTTTAGCAGACACTTGCAAAGCAGAAAAGTTTGTGTATGAAAAAACAAGAATCTTTCTGCATCTTGTGTACATATTACATTTTTACAGCCTCTATTAGGATGTTTATATAAAAACATTTTTCTGCACTCAGTAAGGCAGGCAGATACAGTATACAAATCTTTGTTTCAAGGAGACCATCCTACAGATACCACGCAGCCCAGAATTTTTCATCATTTTAAATGTCAAATTCAGTAACTACACAGTGGATTGGGAACCCTGTCTCAGGAAACTTGCTCATTTCTTTCTTCCAGATTACAGGAAGTAAATGAGAGAATTAAATCATTTTTTTATTAAATATAGTGCAAGTCAATTGTAAAAGGATTTTAAAAAATATTCTAAAAAGCCAGAGATTTCATAGAATTTTGGACTTTACTGAATGGCAATGAAAATAAGTTTCATACATTGAAGCAAATAGGAGCTTTTTTTTTTTCTTTTAAAATAAAGCTATTTACTGCTTTTCCACAAGAAGTCTGTCTTCTCAGTGTAATAACTAGGAAAAAGCCATTGAAGCCTTTGCTAGCTTTTGCCATGGCCATGAGGGCACTCTCGGCCCTGACTGTCCCTGCCGGAACCCCCGGGGTTCACCCCACTATGCCCAGGTCCCAGGACCTCATTTCAGCCCCCCTGAGATGTCACCTGCGCCAGTGATGCCACAGCAGTGATAATCTCCAGCTTCCTACAGCCTTGCCCTGCTCAGCCACAGCTCTATGTCACCAGAGAGGTACCTGATGACCAGGGCTGGGGCTGCCCCCAGTGCCCCGTAGCTGATCTGCTCCAGTCTGTGGCACGGGTACAGGCTGTGAGTAGGCAACAAGAGGGAATACTGTTTTATATCTGAAAGATAGTTCATGCAGAACATTGACACCTCTGCTGTCTGGTTTAGGCCAGATGCATCACCCTGTTTTGCGAATTTACACCCAGTGCAAAACCCTATTTTACAGTGTGTGTCTCTAACCATTTTCAGATTAGTAATTATTGTTTCTGATAGACTACAGATAATTTCTGAACATCATGTGGTCAAGAAGAAACTTTTATAAAAGACTTCCCAGAAATCTTTAGAAAAATGTGTTTAAAACTCTACTATGGACTATTCTTAAATGCAGAATTTAGCTCTGATGCAGTAGAAATTACTTAAGTCTTTTATAATAGTATATTCACATAAAAGTAGATAATGAGATGGTAAATCTTTATCTTCTGTTGCAGTCTGATTCAGTAGAATCTTTAAAAAAAAAGAAGTATCTTTAGAGCAAAATGTTTAAGTAACTAAATTAAAAAAAAAAAACTCTGCTATTGAATGATCACTCTTGGCAGTCTACCAAACTGTACCAGAAAGATATACCAAGTAGCTAGAGTTGCACAAGGCATCTCCTGAACAGGGAAGTGCTCAAGAAACTCATGTTGGGAGGAAAAACTATTTGGTTTTTAAAAGCATTAAAGTAACAATGACTATTCAGAGCATCCACCTTAGAAAGAATATTTAGGCATGTTTATCTTAACTATTTGTTATTCACAACAGACTGCAGGTGACAAGACACTCCCCTGCACACATAACAAGGCTTTGCAAACTGTTTTGTCCAGTCACAGCAACCCTTTTGTCTTTGCAGAAGAAAATGTAGCTGAAGAACATAGATATTTACTTCCCAACAGCAACTGTGTCTCAACTGAGTGAAGAAAACAACTCTCTCTCCAAGTCTGTAAAAGCTGCATCCTTCTCAAATGACTTGAAAATAATCTATAAATCAAAATGCTAGTTCTTAAAAGAATCTTTGTTTAATGCAATTTAGTTTTGAAATTACTTTCAAATTGCTAAAACAATTTGGGAGCCTATTTCTGTTCAGTTTATATTCATTAATCACTTGCAGATATTTGTTTTACTTAGGGTAGGATTCATCTCTACTTACACATCCACGGTGCAGGCATTTGTGCCTAAGCTGTGGTAGTGATTCAGGCTAGCTTATCTCCCTAAATTCCATCTGCAGGCAACTGAGGCAAATAGCCACTTCCAAGTCGCAGGTCATCTAATCTATATTAGACACCTACTTTAAAATGAGATAAACAGGGCTGTATACACGCGAGTTGCATTCTGTTGATTGCAAAGGGAGCTTAGACAATGAATTCATATCTTGATACCATCACTACAAGCCCCTGTGTTCGAGTCAGATGAATGTCTTCTTTATGACTGCAGAAAAAATGGCATACTTTTAAAAGAAACCGGGATTTTTATCTAGAAGTTTAATATTTGAGGTTATAATCAAACCTGTGCCCCATTGAATGAAAATTTGGGGTGATTCAGCACAGGGATATAATCAGAGAGTCTGATATCATAATATGACATAGTACCACAGGAAGTTGAGATATGGCTATTTTAAAAAGAAGCTGCTTTGGACAAACACCGTTAATAAAACTAATCTTGACATCTAATTGTTTTAAAGAAATCATCCATTTTTATTCTCCTCAGCCATGTGCTTGAAATCGAAAAGATAAGTCTTGTATTCCAGTATGGCCTCTTCCCAACTTGAATTTGCTTATCCAGTCCACATCCCGACTGCCCCCAGACCTATACCTGGGCTGTACGGATGCAGAGAAGAGGGGAGAAAGCCAAATCCCATATTAAGATTTCCTGATGGGAAAAGCTTTTTCAGTTATAAAACCACAGGTTTCATGGTAAACTTACATCTTAAATAAGGAGATGATTCAATGTCAAATTATTACCCCTGTCATCATACTAACCTGAGAGTTTTCCTTTCACCCCCAAATTAATACCACCCCTAAATGACTTGATCCTACCACAGTATGGTTCCTTATTCATATGGCAAAAATCAGGTGGAGTGCAGGGTTTTACACATCTTTTATCATTCAGTAATATAAGTTACTGTTTCTCACTTTAGAAAATTCCCGCACAAAACACCTATTTTAAAATAAAACTGGAAAAAAGGGAAACCAGTACGCCATGCCATGCATTTTGGTTCTTGGCCTGCATAAGAGTTTTCAATCTATTATGGAAAATTCCTACTGAAATTCCAGATTCTTTTGGAATCCAGAGGTGCATAAGTTTTGGGAAGGGGGCTGTATTCTGCTGTTGTTTACAAGAACAGTATTTCTTCTAGCACAAGTCTTGAGATCATTCTGCAGTTGGATTTAAGAAGGGTGGACCGATCAATTCTTAGTCCACATCACATTACATGTGAAAAGAGATGCTTTCAGGCAGCGTCTAAGATATGCAGACCTTCAGTTTTTCACTTCTGCTCACAGAAACTACCAGCTGCAAAAATGTGAATGTACCCCAACAATTCGGAACAACTGGAACTTCAAATCCAGTCTTGGATCCCAGACTACAGCATTTGCATGACACTGTTAGCTCACACAGTCATTCAAGAGTATAAAGAATGGTTTACGGTAACAGAAATCTTAACATTTCTGATTAATTCTGCATAGCTAGTATGTACTGCTGGAATCCTTAGGAACACATGAATTCAAATCTTACTATGACTTCTCTGATAGTTAAAGATTTCTTACTGGCCTTCAATAACCCATTGCATTTTCTCAGTAATTTTAGTAATACATACTCACTTATCATTCAGTTCATCACTTTGTGTGTTCCTTCAGTTATAATTTGAATGCATCTCAATTGATTCTTCTACCATAAACTCAATTTTGCATCCAAGGAATAACTTACTTTCTTGTATTGCATTAAGAATTTCTGAAAAGTCCACATCTGTCTTCTGCATGTCTGGTTTTATCCATATTTGCGTTTCCAGCCGGTTAACCTGCAAATCCTCTCTTCCTTCTGAAGAAATTGAAGAGATTGATGGAGTTTGTGACAGTGCAGTAGAAAATCCAGCCAAGGGGCTTTCAGGTAAGGAAATATACACATTGAATAAAGCTACCTTTTTTTTTTTTTTTCCCTCTAGCAGAAGCAATTTTTCTTCAAACAACTTTAGATGGAACATGGACTGATTTAAAGCTAAATAGAATGAAACAACAACATTCTCTGCTATCAGCAATGATGCAGTCACCACTGGCAAGTCAGGTGAACACATGCCACCATGCAATGAGCATCCCCTCACCATACCATCTACAAAACTAACTCCGAAATACGAAAATAGACGAGAGGTGTTGTTACAAATGATACAGCACTACAGGAACAACCAGGCTAAAATAAGACACACTAACACACAAGATGAATTAAGTCTCAAGACAGAAAACAACCATTAGGACAAAAAAAGCATGGACAGCATGTTTCATACAGGATACGATAAGTTCTCACATGCCAAGCTGATGGCATGCCATGGTCTAGGAAGCACTCTGGTACTGCAGTCCATTTTGTAAGGGGTCACCGTGATATGTAAAGGTTGCTGTTTAAAAGCACTGCAGAATAAAAACACTGGCTAGCGGCTCACAGTTTCAAACCTATTTACACATGTAAATAGCACAAGATTTGCCCATTTCAGTGTTCTTTCAACACAAGCAAAGAAAGCAGGAAGTTTTGAAAACACCCTTTTCACAAAGAGAAAAGTAGCTGCACGTCAAGAGTAGACATGAAAATGTACTGGGCAAACCAGCTTAAGATGCTGGCCACAGGGTACTCGGATACAGCCAGAGGAACAGAGGGAGCTACTGGGCATATGGCTGGTTTTTAAAGAGTGGCGGCAAAACCTTTCACAAAGGCAACTGTTAGAGGTGATGCTCTTGAGTAGCTAATACACAGAGTTATTAGAGACCTGCAGCAGTCAGGGAGATTACTGGGAAAGGATTCCTCAATAAAAAGGTCATGGTGGAAGAAGAAACCTTCAGGTCTTTTAGTCCTTCACTTAGAAGCTGTCACTCACGCTTTTGATGGAAAGCATTTCCCTTTCTTTTACAGTCTGCCTGTAACAAGCTGGTCTAGTTTTGAATTCCCTCCTAGCCCAGTGTATCCTCCTTCTCCCCTCAACAAATGACTACCCCACCACTGCCTTGATGAGAACTACAAATTATATTTCTGGACATAAAATGACCTAACCCTATTTTAAAGACCCTTCTTCACTTTTTGGACAAAATGGGTATACATACACTAGCTTCAGCCTTTCTTATTTCCCAGTGTTAAAATGCTATGAATTCAGAATCATCTCATCCTTGTCCCAGCCTATTCTTTTGTTCCACAGCAAAGACCCATTCCTAACATCAGAGACAGCTCCCCTTGTAGATTCCTGTAAAGTGATCTGTCATAGCAGCAGCAGGAGTCAGCATTTAATGATGCAGAACAAAGAATTTTTTAAGTGAGACTGCTGATTATTCATATAATAGCAGTCTAGGGAAATCTGCAGATGGCCTCAGAGGTGGGAGGCTGGGATTTGCTCCAGAAGAGAATTCTAGGGACCAACGGAAAATACTGCAGCTGCTGTGACAAATATAAAATACCCCCTCTTCTTCCAAACCCTTCATCCTTGTTACACCCAAATCACTGCTCCTCAGAACACATGAAGGTAGCAAGATCCCTGCAGCATCTCCAACAGATCTGAACTAATTGGGGCGGGGAGAAAGGAAGTGACAGCCAGCCAGCAATGGAGGTCCCAAAGCTCTGATAACTGATAATCTAACCACAGGCCTGGTAGTAAAATGAAGCTGTTGGAGAATGTACATGTTCAACCTCAAAGCCACTTTTAAGTTAATGAAAATTACTGCTTGGAAATTGGTCAGAAAATGTCCAGCTTGAACCTGACGGTGGTTCAGCCTATGAAGCCAAGACAAGCTTTGCTGCATTCAATTCTCCTCTTCTGTATTTGACCCATTTGCAGTATGGGGAGCTTCCAGCAATCCACACAGTCTTACATGCTTTGATTCACAGCAGCCTTAATATCTGGCCTCACTGCACAAGTATCAACGACATCATCCAGTCCGATTTCACTCAAAATTGTAGGCATAATATTCTACCAATCATTTGTGATACAATACGTGGCTAATCACAAACTTGCCTTGACCAACACAAGGAGGAAAAAGAAATATATCTGCCAACAACACAGCTTTTAATTAAGTGGTTGCAGGAACACTTTCTTCTCCAATGATCTTCATGGTGTCAATAAATAGACTTAAATCAAGGCACATTTGCTTCTACCCTCCTCCCTCTCCCTCAGCACCTACTTTGCAGGAGTGAGTGCTGCATTTTTTTAGATGAGAGAAAGAACTCCTATGTGATGGGTCAGGGATTGGCCAAATTAATGATTGCTGATTTGTTGGTGGACAGAGGTTTTAGCCCGCAGCTATTTGGAAAAAGCCACAGTGTTCTCTCCCAAAGAGATGCCCCAAAGAGATTTTCTTTCTTTATCTTACCACAAACTTTCAATACTGAAAAACCAAGATAGTATCTAGTGTCACTGTTGCTATTGAGAGATCATTTGCCTGGCTTTAGCATTTCCTTCTTGCTTTAGCAGCTGCTGATTTATGCTTTATCAGTCACATGTCTCAAAGCAATATTGCCTGGGAGGCTGGGAGGGAAAGACCTTCTTTCCATAGAAACATAAGAAATAAACAAACACAAATAAAAGTGAAGTAAATATTAGATTTATAAAATTTTATGTGATTTTATTAAAAGATCAGTCTGAAAATTTTCTCAGCTTATTGAGACAGTTTAGTTCAACCCAAGCCATATTTTAAATTACCTTATGGCATTCACTCTGATTTACTCATTGATGCATAAAGTAGCACATAAAATAGCATAATTTTTCCTTTACTTATTTTGAAGGGTCTCTGCTAATTAGATTAGAAAAACAAAGGAGATTTTAAAAAGGCATTTCAATTTTAAAGGCTAAATGAGATGGCTTGTTCTAAATCAGAATTTTAACATGCTTCTAAACATAAAAATGATCACATGTATCAGAGAAGCAAATTATACAGCAAGGTAGTTAACATGGTACTAATGTTAAACAAGGTCATTCCCACTGCAGTGAGAAAGATTTTGTGTCTGCTTTGAACTGAGAGCATACTCTGTTTCTTTACTGGATAAGGCCTTGTTACACGTACCTATTATCCAGCCAATTATCACAATCAGCTTTACAAACATGAACTTTATAAGAAAAGTCTCTTTTCCTGCACAGTAAAAACCTGGAGCCAGGTTTTGAAAGTCTGCACATTTTTATATACAAGTGCTGTGATATGCAAATCATATTTGTAGATGGATACTCTCACATTGTGGTCTGAAATTGAGCATCAGCACTTGGGAGCACAGAAAAAATGTGCATAGTTTCAGTATTTGGCACCAAAGTAAAGAATAGAAAATTAAGCCGATGGAATAAGTGCTGCTGTTTCTCAATGCATAATAAAGGGCTCAAATTTACTCCATGTTTTTGAATGGACATGTGAGAACAGAGCTTTGTAATTCACTGAGGCAGATAGGGCTTCTTGAAGAGTTTTACCACCTGGGTTCTACTCATTTGTCAGAATAGAGGTAGAAATACCTGACTCAGTTGCCTTCTGAAATCACAGTCTCTTTTCTTTGCCCTCCCTCATTTCAAATTAACACAGTAAGTTAATTGTTGAAAACAAATGTTTTGTCTACAGTTCTAGAAGTTTCTGGAGAGCAAAAAATTACAGCTTCAAAGGATCTTTCTGAAAAGACAGCTAGGCAGTGACTTCTATTAGTATAGTGAGATAATTCCTTATTTAAAAAAAAAAAATCAATTTGGCAGCAAACATGTTCGTTCACAATGGTTGTACTTCAACATGAACATTAAATATGAGTAACAAATAACTAGTCTATCATGTGGGCAGATGCTCAGGGCAATATTTAGCAAGAGCAAATATAATTCTAATATGAGTGGTTTTGTTTTGCTACATTAAGTACTGCCTGTAGTTTGTACAGAAAAGTTGCTCCTTCTCACCAAAGCCTCTTGTTTAAAGCAAGCAGAAAGCTGCTGCGCATGGTGCCTTTTTCACTAAAGGCAAACCCAGTTCAACACGTGGTGAAGGATCTCTCCGGCAGGAACATTTTCTACTGGCTTCTCACTATGAGTGCTAGGCAGGTCATCTACAGCAAAAGCACAGTTTCAAGTGGAAATTGTTTAAAGTATTATCATCTAGGCAAGTTAGTCAGGGCTATTCACACATGTCAAATCCATAGCTTTACTGATTTCAAATCTGGCATTTCTCATGTCTGTGACAGGAATGAAACAAATATACGCCATAGCGGGTCCTCCTAGCATCCATCCCATGATTGCACTGGACAACACACCTCAGTGGATGAAAAAATACTGGTTCAGTTATTGCATCAGAAAAAATGAAGCTGTTCTCTGAGTCATAGAATGTATGCAAATATGTATTAATATACGCCTGTCTTCCTAGCAAGATAGCGTTGACCTGAAAGGAATGGCTCAGAGATAGCTAATTATATATCATTAGGAGGAAGGCTGACATGTGTCGTAACAAGTCTTTAAAACAGAGCTGCTTTTGCTACATTAGAATCTCAGATTGTTTTCCACAAGCAATCCTGTATCATATTCTGTTTTGCTCCTCACCAACCAGTGAAATACTGTAATATTCTTTCTGCCTAAAATTTTTCTCCCCGGCAACGTAAACTGGATGCCAGTGTGTTACTCTCTGCATTAATCTTACTTCAGTGATTATATTAGATGTATTTTCATATATTAAAATTATTTAATTTCTTGTTGTCGCTCTTAAAACTGCCATGTACAATAGTGCGGAGTCCCACATTGGGAAAGTATTGTTGATAAGGCAAAATATCACATAACAATTATAGAGAAGAAACAGAGGAATAAAGAAATAGACTTGTCAGAGAAATAAATACTAGGTATGTTCAAATTACATGTGGTCAGTAGCTGTATTTTGAAAACAGAATCAATTTTAATGTATGGGTCTGTAACTATGAAGGTCCAAAATTTACTATCAGCAGGATCACTTGGTTTCATCCTGATCAGCTTCATATTAAACATAAAACTTTTGTTCCTCTTGCTTAACTCTAGTGTAGATAGTGCCTTTCTCAATGGAAATATAAAAGAGGAAACAAAGAGGAGGACATTTCAGAGTTTCCTTACAACTCTGTTGTCCAGGTGGAAGAGTTTGTCCTCTCCACATACATCTAAGACAGTTGCTGAAAGTACAAGTTGAGTCCATGTAGAAATGAGTTTTTCTTCATGAAGGATAACTCTGTCTTCCACTGTTTGTTTTCCTCTTGAACAGATATAACAAGAAGAAATAGTAACCTTTTTCAAGATCTGTTTTTCCCCTCCCCATAGGGGTATAAGATCAAGAGGCTTTGGAAATGTCAAAAGGTCTTTTGGGAGGTCAGGTTAACACTGATGATCTGCAAGCCACTGGTGCACAGGGCAGTAATATTGATGAGTCACCTTCACCTTTCTTCTGCAGTCCTTCTTCCCCACATAAACTCTGCTCACTCATTGAGGCCTCGCTCCCAGCTGAGCCACTGCTCACCAGCAAGGTCGCAGCAGATGCACCCATACAGCAGGGCAGTTCCCTCAGATCTGCGTGGTTTCCCATCAAAAGCCTCCCTTAAGTCAGGGCAAAGGCCACATATCTTCTTTCACAAGTATCTTCCCAGCACAAACATATCCTTTGTCCTGCCTCAAGCTGCCTCTTCTCTGCGCAGAAGATGACCCCGTCTTCAACCTGCAGCAATTCGGCCCACCAGTCCAGCACTTCACTTCCTTCCGGAACAAGAACTTTACTCAGAAGCTTTCTCTCTGTCCTTACCATTCACCAGTAGCACTAAGCTTCCTCTACCTTACAGCTTCAACACAACCTTCACGTTTCTACAAGGGGTGAGCGTGCATGACGAGTTTCCCTTTTTCTTTTATTTTGATGCTTGTTTCCGGTCTTGGGTTCCTTTTGAAGATGTCAGTGGGAATAAGGAAAGGAAAAATCATGTGTTTAATTCTCATTTTTTGAGAATTTGTTGACATATCTGTGTATTTAAGATACTGAAACATATCAGGGTAAGACCAGCTGGCTGCCACATCTGCAGTAGTTTCTGTATGGCTGTACGAGCACATATGTACCTGTAGTAACAAACTGGGAGTATCTTAAAGGCCTCACTTTTCCCTTATTTGAGGTACTTACTTTTACCTATGTAGGTCACAGGATTTGCCCCCATCTATCTACAAAGCACATCCACAGTTTTGGAAGATTTATAAGTAAAATGTAATGATACACATTGAAATAGAGGCCTTTAGAGACTTCTGATTTAAGTCAAAGCACTCCATTATAACAGCATTGATACACAATACGCTTCCAACACTGAAAAGGTTGGGTACCCTGTGGAAATATTTGCAGACCTTTGAAAAACCTCTGACCTGGTAGATTGCCATATATGTCTATAAATACATAATGACTTGGATATAACTCTTGATCCTCTTAATTCGTTTACCAATTATCTTTTAAAAAGTGTATATTTTGTCACTATTCAGCCTAGCTAATCAGATCTTCCACTATGCAGAAAACAGCATTTATTTTAATGGTTTTCTCACTGATTATGGATAAAATAATGTGTCTGCATGCTAGTGTCCAGGAATCAAAAGCTGAGGGTAGAAGCATAAAAATGCCTTGTTAGTTTTGAAAGTTATTGGAATAATCATGTAGGCTACTTCATTTTCCATAAAAAAGTTCAATGACTGTTAGGAGGTAAAAAAAAAAAAAAGAATTTCAAAACTAAATCATTTTATTTAGCACAAAGAACCTATGCCATAGCTGCCTCTGTACATGGTCATGTCAAGGGTACAGTAATAACAGTACTGGAATTATTTTTGAAAGGCAATTTAAAAATAGTTTCCCTTTGTATTGCAATACACTGTAAGGCATGACATACGTTTAATTATGTTAATACAAACTGTTTTCTTATCTTCCTGAAGCAGCAGTAGCAAAGGGGAGATTTCTAAACACCTAATATTACTAACTTATCACAGACTAAGGTATTTTGAAGACAGGTGGTGTCCACTCTCTCCTCCATTAAATTCCATCTGGCATCAGACACAGAGAAGTCCACTCGACCAGCTAACTACAGAAAAGTGAGGAGTCCTACATTCAGTGCTTGTTCTTTGACTCTCTCTCATGCTGTGTGCGCCTTTTCCACAGACAACCACAGATAAAATGGATGGATAGCCCTTGGTGCAAAGCCATACCTTGAAAATCTCTACTGCCAAAATAGCCCAAATGCCAGGCTATGGGGACAGGATCCTGCTAGCCCTTGATTCTTGCATTTCTAAATCTGTCACCGCACAGAATGAACTGTGGGTACGGGAACAGTCAAACCCACCAACACTGTGCTTTTATCACCAAGAGGGAAGCACCTCTTAAGCAATGAGTTCAAACAGGACAACAGCTGACAAAAGCTGATAATCCATATCTCCCACATGGACAAGCACCCAAACCATCGGACTGCTGTGCAAAAGCACACAACATCTTTCTTAATTTCCCATCTATGCTCAAAGGATACCTCAGTGTTCTGAGAGTTGAAAGGACACAAACGTCCACACAGAAGTCCCAAGCATAGCATTCGTCATATCCCTATGTGTGATATTTCCCATTACCTGGCTCTATGTGGCCCCTGTGCAGATCCTTACACAATCCGTAGAGGGACAGTGTTGCACAAGCCTTAGGAATTGCCCCCTAGAAGCACTTCCCTTCATTGATAATACAAAAAGACAGGGCACTGAAGTGTGTGCTCTCCTACTGGGAACAAAGCTATCCTTTTCAAGTGCCGCAATGCCTGGGGCAGCAATGCACAGGAGACAGTATGAAAATGGCACAAAGCCACAGCGTGTAACTAAGCAGAGATATTTCTGCACAGTTGGATGTTGCACATGAGAATCTAGAAAGAAGTCTGATATCTAAATGGACTGAACAATTCATCCCATTTCCTATTACTCTTATTTATATAAAAATGAGAGTAGGAATGATTGTCTTTTAGTTCTACCTCTTTCCTCTTACACTGTGAGTGCAGATATAAAAATATAGATATCAAAGATCACTATCGCATATGTTCAAACATTTGTCTGTCTTTGAAAAATCTAACTGCTTGTGATGATAAATCCCTTAGTTACGATCTACCTTTTGAGATAGCAATAATTCAAAAAGAGGAGTGGAAAAAAACATTTGCTGAATAAACTGTTTATTGCACAAAGCTTGCCCAGTTCTTCAGTCAGCAGTTTACTGATGAGACAAGCTGGCTGCATGGGGATAAGAGGCATGACCTAGCAAGATAACTTCAGGGCACCAAAAATTTATTCCATTATAACAGGGGACATCAAGACAGCTTTTACAAGATGTCTCTTCCAGGTGGATTTTAATGTAACAACCGGTTGTACAGATTCACATGATACCACGACCTATTGCTGCCTTCACAGCCTAAACACATCCTGGTAACTCATTCCTGCAGAAAGTACCAGCAGCTAAACCACTTTGTGAACCTCAGCTATCCTGAGGCCGCTGAGGAATGAATGTAGCATAGGAACACCTAAAAGGTTATCCTAAAGACAGGATATCAGAGCAGAGGTCTATCCAGCTCGGGATCCTATTCCTGACAGTAGATGCTTTAGGGAAAGGGAATATGAACAGGGCAAGCACAGCCAGTCTAATACCAGTCTGTTCTTTCCTGCTTGCAGAGATTTAGAGATTTCTAGAGTGGAAAGTTTCATCTAGATGATAATGATACATGGCTAACAATGCCCATTTCTTCTAGAAATCTGTTCCTTTCATACTCCCTGTCACTTGTGAACTATGAGGTAACCATCACATTCCTCCCTCCCGCTTTTGCTTACCTTGTTTCCAGCCTTCGTGAACTAGTGGGTCTGCTCTTCAGTTACCGTGCCATCAAAACCCCCAGCATCCAGGCTAGGGGCCATGAAGTCCATAAATTCACTGTCTCTGCAAAGCCTTTCTTACTTTAGTCCCAGAGAAGAGCTACCATGCTGGCCACATGAAGTATGCCTTCCTCTACAGAAACTAAACATGGAGCAGAGAATCCTGGTCTATCATAGGGAGAAGATATGGTCAGCCAACCAGTGTGGGTGTGTGGAGACCTGATTAGGGAGAGGTTAAGATAAATACCATCATTCAGTTACAAATTGGAGCTGAAGAATGGACGCAATATTTATATATTAATTGTGCAAAGATATTCTTTCTCAGATTTTTAATTAGTCTTGGAGAGTACTTCACAAACAGCAGAAACACTGGTGCAGTTAGCCTTTGTTACAAGGTCCTGAAACCTACTATAATTACCAAGACTCGCTAAGGAGAAATAGAGCACTTTGCCATTAAAATGCCTGACTAGTTTTGGGCTATTCACACAGGATGCCTATCCAAAAGAGATTATTTTCTGTAATTGGCATTAAGCAGAGTCTCCTTCACAAGCAGTAGGAAAGCATCTGAATGACAAGGGTCATTTTCAGGCATTCTGGCAGGACAAAGTGCCTCGAAGTATGTGCAGTTTTGATCCCCCTTAAAACCTTTCCAGTCTCATTCAAGCACAAGTTACTTCTCTATGCCATCAGTCTAACAGGTGCTGAATTCCTTTCCCGTGCTGGGTGCTTTCCTAAAGCAAGGTCTAAATAAAGTACTAAACTGTAGTGCTATCTCCCTTCTACTGTTTTAAGAACCCTGAATGTTATCAGTAATGAAGACCTCAAAAATACATGTGCTTTGTGCTCCATTGGGCCTCTGAAGCATGGCACAGTACAGAACTGCATACCCCAGGGACACGACTAGTACAGCCTGCAGAGAACACCTCTGCTTTCCCTCCGCTCATGGCACAGAGAAGGGCAGCGGTCTGCATGACCCAGAGGGAGTTCTGGAACAAGGAACAGATGAAAAAATTATGCTGGTTTTGTTTTGCTTTGCTGCTGCCCTTATGTCTGCTTATGTCTGTAAGCTGTGATGTTGAGTTTTATGCAATTCTTTTGGGCTTTTTTGGTACCACACTACATTGCTGTGGTTGGAGTTTTTAGTGGGTTCTGATGCCTAGGAGCTCTTACCTATATAATTTCTACTCACTCAAGCCGCAAGACCCAACACTGCACACACCCCCAGCCCACCCACCCCCCACCGCACTTTATTTTTAATGATAAAGAAAGGACTAGCCTATTTTTGAAATTTCAGAACAAACCAGCAGACCTGCTGTTAGGGAAGAGGTCCTGTTACCTTTTGGAGGGGGACAAACCTTTTGGGGAAATTAGTAATGCCATGCAGCCCTGTTACAGTCAAATCCCTTTTCTCATCCTAAAAGCATTTCTGCCAAAGTAGAAGCTGTTTTGTTCTATCGCTTGACAGTCTACCTGCAAGAATCTTTCCTTGGAAAATATGAAGCATATTTTACATTAGAAATAGAGGCTTACGTAATACTAAGCCCTCTTTAAGCAAGAAATATAGAGCTAAGAAAAAGCCACATCTTCCACTCAAGCATTACAGGAACATAGTAAATGATTATTCAAAGTCTCTCTCATTGCTTCTTGAACGATAAGCTATTTTTAAAATAAAATGGCTCATTACTTTCTCAGAAACATTGCAAAATTATATATATATATATATATAGTCTATTTTCTCCAGCAAAAGCCAGAGTAGTCAAGAATTTTCTTAATTGTTTTAAGACAATTATGGAACACTGGTCTCAGGACGTCATTACCTTGCCTTGGGATCAGCAATTTTCCCTGTTTGGTGCCAAGCCACATCTGGCTGCCTGCTCCTATTTTGGAGAAGTTTTCCCTTGAGAGGAAACACTGAGGGTGGAATGATCAAGAACATCCACAGAGAGTGGTGTTTTGCAGCCTTCATGAGGTGACTACATGCAGTAAACTAGCAAGAGCTATGAGTTGAAATCTGGGGGTGAGCTATACTGATTTTAAAGAAACCATTCATAACTGATTGCAAGAGTGGATGAAAGATCATTTTATAATAGCAGACAGGAGACTGATCAAAAGGGAACAGGAAAGAAAAGAGGTCTTTGAAAAGAGATGAGTTTAAAAATACGTACCCTCCAAAGAGGTAGAACACACTCAAAGCCATCACAAAATTTTTAATATTTTTTTTTGAAGCCCATTATTAAGAGCACACACAGGACCCAGGTAGGATCAATGCTTGTGTGTGTCTCGTGCAGCACAAATTGATATGGAAGGATGCAATTTCTGCCTAAATCAAATATTTTTAAGTTAAACAAGATAGTTAGCTTTGCAAAACAGTGTTTTATCCTCCAGCTTTTTTTTTTTTTTTTTTTTTTTTTTTTTTTTTACCATGTTGATTGCAAGACGGTTTTCCAAAGTGCTAGAAGGAACATTTTAGGAGACTAGCTTAAGAACAGGAATTTACAAACAAGTGGCTTTTGCCCTAGAAAAGTAAAGTGGTGAATGAAATGGGCTGAATGACTAAGCAAAGTGATAGAAGATTTCAGGCTCTGCATCATCTGCTAGCTAGTTCAGCTCTTAAGTTCAAAGTACCGCATAATCACCATGTGACAGCCTGTCACTCAGCCTAGTGACAAAAAGTCCTCATTGTAATTGAGGCAAACTGTTCTTAGGAGCTTTGCAGAGGCTCCAGAGCACCAATAGGCAGGAGAATGAACTGTCTCTGTGCTCAGCAGGGCTATATTTCCAGCTTACGCTTGAGGCACAGACATGAGAGACATTTTGTTTGGTGCACAGAACTTGCATTGTATTGGATGCAGGCTGTAGATAAAGAGAAAAGTTAAATATTCAGGCTGGTTTCTTCAGGGGGACACTAATGTTCCTTCTGCATAGGGACATTTATTGTAAACAATTTTTTGTAATATGCAAATTAGCTTAATGAAGGGAATATTGAACTTTTTTGAAATGTGCTTGCTTTTTTCATGCTTCATTCCACATGGGAGGAATTTCCATATACACCCAGCAGAAGGCATATTGGAAAAGCCTGCTCCCCTAATAATGTTAGACAAGTAAGATAACAGCACTACTGTCAGTGTGAATTCAAATTTTCAGGTGAGTTTACGTCAGCCATTCCCACACCAAGCATGCATTTGCTGCCAAGAAATATTTGCATGACAGAGATTTCTGGCAGAATTATTTGCAGGAGTTTATTCTTTTAGTCTGAGACAGATTTATGCCACGTGTCCTAACCGTCAGCAAAGAAAATAGAATGTGATTTAACCAATATATCACATCTAACTTACACAGAACTTCTAAAGACCATTCACAACCAAATGTGAACGATGACAAACTTGTGACATCACATTTTCTGATGAGAAAATGATATCTTTCACACAGTAAATTATCATTTTTGAAGGATGCAGTTTTAGCTTCCTTGATGATTCCAAGTTCATTAAGTTGTGACTAAGCTCATTAAACTTACATTTCCTTTTTTGTTTTAATTTTGATTGCCACAGTTTCAAGAACCATGCATTTTCTTTGCTGCTTAAGATAGGTGTCCTATTGGCCAGCACCTCTAGCTCCTCTTTCTTATTTTCATGCCCAATAACTACAGGTATCAACAAAAAAGCTACAGTTTGATAGCAGTAAAAAAAGAGGACCCGAAAGTCAAGGAAAACATGCCTAAGGCAAACACACCTTCCTTTAACATTTATAACATACCTGTCAGGTACTATTTGTCATATAGGCAAGAGACTGCCAGAAAAAGATTCTCACTGAATTCCCATGACCCCATTAGATTGCCACCATAATGCCAGACACCAGCATTTTCAGTAGGGGTTTCCCTGCCATTGAATATGAAGTTCTTTCAAATATCATGGATATGCCTATATCACTTCAGTTAGCAAGGAATTTACATTTCAAAATGTACAGTTCTCTGGCTTTGAAGGAGGTCTTTTTGAAGAGTACTGAAAAATAGAAATTTCCAGAATATTTTAATGTATTTCTTGGAGTGAAGATTGTTTACATAACATAGTTACTAAATTCTGGAAACAAATAATTTCAAAGACAACCCTTCCTGTTGGATGTGTAGATTGCCTGCAGATCTGATTTGTACAAGTGATATAAATTAATATCTACATTATTAAATATACACTTCTACATAAACCTCAAAATGCATTAAGGTCTAACCAGAGGCCTTTACAGGAAGCAGAGAGAAAGAAAATCTTGCTGGGAATCCTTTGAATCCCTGTTATTACAAAACAGGTAACAATTGTTAACAAGTGTTGCAAGCAGAGAAAACCTTAAGAAGATTCCAGTTTCACACAATGAAAGAATTCACTTTAGTGTGGCTTAGACTTATTACATAAGGCAATTTTTCCCCAGCCAGCAAATTTAATGACTCCTAAAGAAACTATATTTGACAAGTTCTGCAGAGTTTGAGAATAAAGGAATTCATCACCAATAGCAAGAAGTAAGGTAATATTGTCCTGATTTGGAATTAAGAGTATCAATGAAAAGAGCAGGCAGAAACACAGAAACTAAAGTCCAGCTTACTCCACAACAAGGATACAATGCCATCAGAAGTGAGGCAAGCATGTTTTTTTGTCCCCAGATTTGCCCAACCCTGATGTTCAGTGAATGGACTGGAACGACATTTTAACCTCCGCTAGGCTTGTTCAGTACTTGACTCTGCGCCTCTTACAGACAACCGAAGTGCTCATTACCATCACTTTCAAAATAAGCCTCCTGTGTGCAACACAGACACATTATACATAAACCATCTTCAGGAGAGTTGTAGCAGTTTATACCAGCCAAGTGTTTGTACTTCAGTAGCCCAATATCCCGTTAGCTGCAATGTACCACAACTGCTCACATTGCTGGGAGACGGTAACTGGAGGTTTCTCAAAACTAAAAATACTGTCCTCAGTGATTGTGGCTAGAATGCATATTTACCTTATCATTACATCTAAATTTATCATCTGATTGCTTTACTTTGCTTTTCACCTAAGAAGCACTTTCCTCATACAGGTGTGCCTGCAGAGATATCAGGAGTCTTCATGTCACATTAATAGACATTTTCTTCCACTCATTTTTCCATTTTCCCCTGTGATTTTTTTCAGTTACTTGATACCTTCTGATCTGCTTAAAATTAGAGCTCAGAAGTGTGGTTCTGCTTGTGGCTGAGTGGTACTTCTTTGCAAGTTTGCACAAGACTTTTTAATTTTTTTTTTTTTTTTTTATAAAAGGTACATTACGGACAACTCACTGCTCACTAGCACCTCTAACACCCAGAGTAACAGCAGAAGTCATCAGCCTCAGGCTCCTTACCAGCTACAAAAAAAAACCAGCAGGGAAGCGAGCTGAAAAGGATGCTATAACACTGAGCAATATCTGTAGATCCTGCTCCTTAGCATGTAACTTATGGACTTCAGTCAAAGGAAACAACTGTCAATTTATAAGAACTGATGATAAATAATAAAATGTGTCATTCTGGACAGAAGAAAAGGGGCCATGGGAAACAAAGCAGTAGGCAGAAAACAAGCAGTGTGCTGTTAAAGGGAAAAAATACACTCACTTGTAACTGTCATTTTATCAAGGATCTTCTCTTCCCATAGTTTTAGCTTCTCTGATTGATAAAAACTAAAAATGCCTTTTTAAACCCTTAGAACATCTTTCTGCACTATCTATTATACCAGACTGTTTCCATGTTTGGAGTATTTCTTGACTGGACAAACGGAATTTCAGACTGAATATAATGTATACTACCACAACCGTGAGACCCTCTTGATTGTGATAACGTCACTCCAACAGAAGGCAGAATCCAAATTGTATGAGACGTTTTAAATTAGACTGAACAAAAACCCGACAAATTTACTGTATGCAGTACAGGAGGACAGCTTGGAAAATGGTGGTGTAAGATCAGTTACCTGAGTAATTAATATATGTCAGAACACATTCCCTCTAAAATACCAAACTATTTATGATGTGCAGCTTAGATAAGGTACTGCCATTGTTCAGCTACTGTATTAGGCTAATTATTTATGAAGCTACAGCTATTAATTTGTGGCTGACTAAGAATGAATAACATATGATTTTAGGTTCAAATTAAAATTTTCTCTTAGGAGTGCTATTTAGTACTATTGCTGCCTGATCATAATCTTTATTAGACTCTATTTGCATACAGCTCTAAAGGTTGTATTTAATCTGGGCACGGAGATAAACCTAGTGTACTTATAGAGAATTAAAAAGTCAGACCCAAATCATAAAAACATTGTTTCATTACAGATGAAATAATGACACTGTAATTTGGTCAAGAGAAGACTCCTGTCACACAACATATTTATAAAAACCTGCAGCCTTTAAGGCTATGGGTACTCTTAGCTGCTCTTAACTTCAGTGAAGCTCCTAAATACTACATGACTCCTAGAACCAGGCTTACAAGCATATTCTCTGTTGGTCACAGATGCTGTTATTGTCTAAAGAGCAGAATATTGTAGACAAAGCTAATCTCATATGACTCTACTGAAAACTAGATATCTGTTTAAATGTCTGATCTGGATGATAGAATCAAGCGTACCCTGTTGGAGTTTGCTGATGATACCAAACTGAGTGGGGAAGTAGACTCTTGAGAAGGGAGAACCACCCTGCAGGAAGACCAGCAGAGTCAAAAAAGATGTGGACAGGCTGGAGAGTGTCCAGAGAAGGGCCACAAAGATGACCAAAGTACTGGGAAGCCTGCCATATGAGAAAAAGCTGAGAGAATTGGGTTTGTTCAACCTTGAGAAAAGAAGTCTTAGAGGAGAATTTATCACCATGTTCCAGTGTTTAAAAGATGGCTACAAAGAAAATGGAGTGTGGCTTTTTACAAAGAGTCACTTAGAAAAGACGAGGGGTAATGGGTACAAGTTACTCCTGGAGAGATTCTGATTAGACACAAGAGGAAAATTTTTCACAATGAGAACAGTCATTGGAATAATCTCCCCAGGGAAGTGATGGATTCCCTAGCTTTGGACACTTTTAAGATTCAGTTGGACAGCATACTGGGCCATCTTGTCTAGACCGTGCTTTTGCCAGGAAAGGCTTGACCTTATGATCCCTGATGTCCTTTCCAACTCGGTATTCTACGATTCTAAATTCCTCAGAGAATCATCATTCAAATGATGCTCACTAATGAGCTCCATTTTAGGAAACCTCTGGGGGTCTACCTAAAAAGGGATCTTTTTCTCAATCAGAAGCCAGCATATATTGCTGGTACATTATTTAGTGTTAAAGCACAGGCCAGGTCTGTCAACACATAGATGTAGAATGTGTAGCAGCTCAAAATGAACATAGTTATTGTGCACATTCAAGATACTTTATTCACAAACTGCGATGCAGGGGTTTTTTGTCAATCTTTTAACGTGCTGCAGTCATGATTATATATCTTTAACAACAACATTTCTGTAGTAGTAATTTCTGTACTTCAAAGAAAAAACATAGAAGCTGAAAAAATAGGACAAATAAGTGAACAGAAGAACTGAAATAAACAAAGCATATGGTTATGAGTCACTGTAAATTCTTAATTAATCTATGTTGACAAAGATTATGGTGACTAAATAGTATGGGTGCATGAAACTCATGGCAGTAGACCTGCATAGCAATCCAGAATAAATAATCTACATTTTCTACTTCTACAAAAATTAAGCCATTTACTAGATCTACAAGGTAATGGATGCTAACTAAGGGTTTTCAGGCAGAACTGTCTGTCTCACACAAATAAACTCTGTCCGCAGCACCCAAGTAGGTTGCACAGGGTTCATCATGCTATTTCCTGGGAAGCCATGCTGGAAGATTATTGACACCCTGCAATATAGAAGCTACAAAACTGACTTCATGGGCAGCCTTAATTTGCTCTACTCAGGAAAGGAATTTGGAGTTTAGTTTTCACTATGAAGAGTGACTGAACATGGCCAGCACAGATGTACTCCCCTGTTATAAGAAAAGATACTTCTAAAATAGCTCTAGCAATTAACATAACAAGGAATGAACTCATGATGTCAATTAGAATTTGATGGTTCCCATGAGCTTCTGACTTGCTTTTAACAAAGTTTCATTTTGTTAACCAGTTAATGTATGCTGTAAAATCTCCTTCAAATCTAGAGTTTTTGTTTGCATTCTAGCAGCAAGACTTTGATCTATGCCCTAGGTTGTGCCTTTGTTCAAAATCAACATTAGTGTCAATTACTGAGTTCCACAGGGGATGTCTGTAGCCGCTAGAGCGTTGCCATTAGCTCAGGGCTTATCAAAATTAAACATACATAAGTGGAGCAGTATTAAAAAGCAATAGCCCAAAGCTCTCTCTACATTATCATTTTGGATACCTCTACAAGTTTTATGATTTTTATTTCCCACTTTCAGCTGCCCCAACTGTTGTTACTCTCTGTAACCTATTAACTGACAAAAACATACCAAACATAGACAAAACATCAATCAATAGGTCTGACAATCAATAGATTGATCTCCATGCAAGTATGATCTGATGCTATTAATACCAGCTTCACAACATCATGGCACATCACACAAGAAATGGAACTGAAAAAGATGTCAAGGCAAATCTGTTACCTGGCTGATGGGTTTTTGTTTTTCCACCAGTGACTGCAGAAATACTAGATCCAGAAGACGAGGCTTCCATTTTTATTGACCTTCTGACTTGCGGGAGTGAAGGATGCCCAACCACAGGTGGATGCTGTGACACTGGGTAGCTTGCTGCAGTTCTCCTCTGACAGATTTGCACACACTTTTCAGCCCCATGAATAGATAAACTTAGACCTGACAGGAATAAGAATTAGTACTGTTAGACACAAGAGACTAGCCCAGTATAACTAAAATATAAAAATTGCCATGGTTTAAAATGGAGCTGTAACAGCCTTTGGGAGGGGGGGCGGAGAAACTATAAAAACATTAATTTGCTATGAAAATGAAAAATGGGAGCATCTTTGCCGCTGTGCTGCAGACATCAGAATCAACCACACTAATAGATATTTAAATTAATATACAGTCATGGTTTACTGCACTACTGGCCTGCAGGAGGAATTATCTTCCATTCCTTCAAAAAAAACCCCACACAGCTCACACAGGACGATACTAAAGATGTAACTACTATAGAGTTTATTAAATGACAGTCTTCTGATTGATGGACTAGAACTCAGCAATAATTGTTTCTTTTCGTCTGAGCATTCACAAGTGTTAGGAATGCTCATCATATGGAAAAGATGTCACACTTTAGACGGTAACCAGCTTTTAAGGAAAAAATAAAGGTTTATTTTGAGGAAAACAGTAAGGCTACAAGCAAAAATAACATGCCCTTAAGCTTGAAAAACAATTTCACTTTCACCAGTCCTGTGAAACATTACCTACAACACTGGAAATTGTCTTTCACATCAAACATTCTCAAATTTGTCACATAGCCAGTTTTTAAATAGAAATTGTGATGAAAAACAGGCTTTACCTTTCTGAAGAGAAAAAGTTGAAATTTCCTTTGTGTCTATTGTACAGTCTTAGAAAGAAACACTATCTTAGAGTAAAAAATGCTGATTCTAACTTCCTTATGTTCCCATTGATGCAATTGCTCCAACTTAATTTGAATTAGTCTCAGCATTCTCTGGTGAAAACGTTTTGACAGGCTCTTTTGGGCAACAAACTGAATGACAATTCTACAGTACTGTTTTACACTTAATTTAATTGTGACTCTTACTGCTTTTATCAGTAACCACTCTTTGTTTTAAAAAAACAAATGAAAAATCCTAGCCAGATCCAAATGGGCAAGCTGAGAAGCAGCTGGAAAAGCAGTCCCTAAAACCTGGAAAAGTGAATACTGAAAGCACATTGTATGTTGCAGTCACTAAAAATCATGAGACATCATTGATTAGTTTGCTCATTTTTGTGTAAGGGATCCCTCACTGAAATGTCAAAGAATGCCTTAATGACTCTGCTCTTCCAGTTCCACTGAAAGTCAGTATATGTGAACCTCCAGGTCGCAGAAGAGGTTTTGAATCTCTGAAATTTTAATATACTTTGATCCATAATATACTACCAAGGGGAGAGAGATGCCAGTTCTGCAGGCAAATTTTGAAAATGGTGGGGTTGCACATGTGAGGAAAGACTGTGTAAATTTCTCTTCTTTAAGATAGCTTTGCACATTCAGAATCGAAGCTGCACACTCGCTACCTAACTTTGCTGCACTTCACCAGAGTTGATCTCCTGCAGCGAGTGTGAAGGGACAAGGACTCTCCTGCAGTAACTGTTCATATACCTCCTGGTTACAGGGCTAATGTAACTGCCAGATATTTCTAAAGACAGTCGAAGTCACATCTTCTTTAGCACAGACAGCAAAACTCAGTCACCTTATTCAGTTATTCATCTTGGGAAAGACAGCATAGTAATCCATGTGAGTAGAATGACAATGAGCACACCTGGACCTCACATTTCTTTGACCATGTTAGCTATATAGCTTAGCCATATGGGGCTTCAAAGAGTGAGAAGCTGAGCTCCAGCTGTGTAACGATCTCTTTACTTCTTGTGCTAGAACCTCATGATGCTCAAAATACTGTGCAATTATCCCTAAGATACCACAACTGTTTCCTTTCAGCATCATCACTGGCTGTCCTATCATTTAAAGCTACCATCCCTCTAAAGCTTACAATGGAGTCAGTAAGTTATTCTATCAACATGAAACATGAACCTGGCATGTTCATATACTTAGAAGTTGGATCTTAGTAAGGTCGTGCTTTCATTTGGTCATGTAACAAGTGATCTATTTTAGGAACAGGTTCCAAACATAAACTGACTGCTACATTTGTCTGAGGTTCAAGTAAATTGCTTCTTAGCATTCTGAAAACACGGTATAAACTCTTGTGCAGCTGTGACTCAGCTTCCTAAACTATTCACGTAACACTTTGTTTCAGACATCAAAATAACGCAGCCAGGTTGTTATTCCTAAGAACTGCAAAATTTGCAGATTGATCACATCCAAAATTATGTTCAATCAACAACTTGACTCTGTTTATATGCAACCTTTTGTTTCTTCCACTGAAGTGTTATAAAATCATAACAGCAAACTATATGAGTAATAATGTGCCAGCATTACTGATAATTTTACAGATTATTCTTTGTACATATTTAAAATTTAAAAGCACTCAAAAACTACCGTAGTTTACACCAAAGGTGTGTCACCAATACATTGAATATATTTGAGAATTCTTCACCCCACTCTCCTTGCCACTGCAGTTATTTTCTTCACATAAGACATTCTCTTGACTAGGAGAGTGAATTTCCATTATTTTCATGAGGACCAGGTACAGGACAAAGATGCAAGTGTCCATATTTAATTAACATTTCAGATTTTTCCAGAGAGAGAACAGACCTTGCTTTTCTATGTATGTTTCTTTTGTTAAACGAGAAGCCTGCAAAAATGTAAGATAGTGATGTCGCAGTAAGCTGTGTTATTTTGTTTTCATGTGGGTGAAAGTCCTTTTAAAAGAGCTATCAGCAGTTGCAAACACATCCCGAGATAACATGCAGAAAAATAAAGACAAAGGGAGGGGGAGTCAGAGTAGAAATGCTACTGGGAATAGCAAATGTTGCTTATGGAAGATGAAAACCTGATGAACTATTGGCACTAAGCAGACTCTAGAGTAAACTTCCCCTATTCTTCCTGCAAATAACCCACACTGCTGATGAATCTTGGAGTTTGAGGGTCAGAGATGTGAGAAAACAGTGCACACGTCTCTGAAGCATAGATGTTAAAGTTGACATCAATTACTTTTCGCAGTGTGACAATTCCCACACAAGACATCTAGAAAGAAAGACAAGTTCTCCAGCAGTACACTGCAGACTCGGTCTTCAATTAAGTGGTGGAGCTTTTCTCCCACCTTCAGGCTTGGCCATATAGTTGCTAACATCAAAATCCCAATGTCATTGCATGCCTGGCTACATGGTCTCTGCACATGTCCCTCCATTATGGCCACTTTTAGGTGAGCTTGGCAGCCTCAGTAGCAGGGTACAAGCACACTGGCGTACTTTGACAGGCAGTATAGGGGATACACAAGCCAGGAGTTTCTCCTGCCTCCCCTTCTGGCTCAATATAATGGTTCATGAACACCATTTCAATGCAGGGCTGTAGTGCAAACACCAGTGAAAGACTGAAATGTTGGCGAGTAGCCACAGCCAACTGTTCACTTTGGGGGACTGACTTTTGGACAGGGCTCATCTCTGCACCTGGCTGTCTGCAAACCAAGTATTTAAGAGTGGTAAGTAGAAGTTTAGTGTTTTGAAGGTGGATGAGACTTAAGCCTTCAGGTATTAGATGTATCACTTGGCTCTTTTCCTTTTCTTTATGTAGCAAAACCCCTTCTCTCTACTTCCAAATCTTCACATACCTTTCTCTTCCTCACCTATATTTCTATCTTTTTTTCTCATACAAGCTTCTTGTCTCCATGAGGAGCTGCTCTTCTTGCTGCCCTTTTGTTCTCCTCTGATGCCTCTGTTTGAGCTCGCAGGTTCATTTAAGAGAGACACCTTCACTCCCTTCCCACCAACACATCTCAGCTATGTAGTTTGCCAGTGGGGAAGAACAGCCTCTGTCCTGCTTCTGGCTAAATTTTATGGCTCCCAGCTATGTCTTTTTATTATAAATTTTTCCAAAGCAGCATTTCTTTTACATTGAGCATATTTTGCCTCTTATGAAGTTGCAATGGTATTCTTATGACACTGAAGAATTTATAATGCTCCCGATAAAACCTGCATATGAGAACATTGAAGTATTGTACTTCCAAGTCAGGAAGCAATAAACTCAAACATAAAGAAGAAAAAGGAGGGAGAAAACACTAAAAGTAGAAAGCACTTCAGTGTGCCTGCATGTAAAGTTTTATGTGATGGTGATATTTGTTTAGTTGTCTTGTCAGATGCTACAGTGATGAACAACCATATCCTGTGCTACTCAGAAGTCATTCTGCCATGCATCTGATGGGGCATGTGCTTCGATCACATCTTAGCCTTGGCTAGCAGGTGTTGTGCACTACGTGTCTCTGCATGGAGCCACATCTGCACCCGGTGGACCTCATCCAGCACGTCTATGCTATTCGACTGAACACAGTGCAGTGGCTCTGGTACTGGTGGAGATGGCTCTAGCACCAGAACTGGGGTGAGCAAGGGACTGTATCCAACTTATACTGTGCTGAGACTGAGACAACTCTTCACATAGGGATGGACCTCCCTGTAGCAACTGTCAGTTTTGGGTCAGCCCCAGTTCTGCTCCACTCTGTACTACTTTGGGGTACAGGCATTTATTTATAGGTTCCTTCCTGATGTGTCTGTCTCTAGCCAGAGATAATATGAAAATGAATAAGCCATAATAATGCAATGCAGAGTTACAAATCTGTATAAACAATCCATTAGCTAACAGTGCTTAATTAGCCTCAAGTGCCCTGACCTGCTTTGCAGACCTTCTCTGGGATAACAAACTGCTGCTGGCGGATGCAGTAAGTCCTTTCAGTTTGGTATTATCAGAGAGTCAGTGCTGATGTTGGAGACAAATGACTCCAGCTATTTTTCTCTTTTATGTGGGTCTTTTTTTCTGTTTCAGCCCTATGAGGAGGCCTTAGGAAAACCCTTTCTTCAAGGCCCTTTCCAGAGCTGAGCAAGTGCAGAGAAGCACAGAGAAATAAGTGAGGAAGAAAACCTCAGCTGCAGTGTCATGTAGGGCCACGAGAAGTAAAGCAGCTCTGGAAAGCCTGCAGTCATCAAGGCATAGATAAGCAAGGTCATGAGGAAGCACTTTGGAAGCATGGGCAGAGAGCAGAAAACAAGGCTTTAAGGTGCAGCATATAAATGGACAAACTACATAATTAATTTCTTTCCACTTTTACACCCAGAAAAGGAGAAAGTGAGCTAATTTGTCCACCTTCAAAAGCTAAGCACACTTTCCTCACCTTGTGCAAATTACCACATTTCCCAGTAAAGTCAGTGATGCTCTGCAGACAGGTTCGGCTTTTTCACATTTTGAAGCTAGCCTTGATAAAGGGGAGCTCAGAAATGGCAAGCAATATAAAAGGTTTCTCATGCAAACCCAGTTTCATCAGAGACTCAGCAGAGAGACACTTGTGCTTGATGCCGTGATGGACTCTTCTGCTTGCTCTGAATCCTAGGCGGAAATGAATGGGCATGAGACAAAAATTCACCTGCTGCTGCACTCTGTACACATGCCTGAAAGCACAGTCTAAAGGCAGCCCCCTTTTTTTTTTTTTCTCCCTAAGCCCTACTTAGATAATACATCCAGAAAAGCATGGCTACCTTTCTTTACACCTTGGTGAAAAATGTTACAACAGCATTAGGATTTCCACATTAGATGAAATCACTTTTCAGAAGTTTAAATACCACCTCTCTAACACAGCATCAAGTCACCTGCCATTGGTAACGAATGATTCATGAAATTTTATCTAAACCCAGATTATGCACCAAGTATAGATTTGAAAACGTTGAAACAATTCTGACTACATCCCATGTAAAAAAAAAAAAAAACAAACCAACCCCACAACTGCAAACCTTTAAATAAGCAAGCAGAAAAGCTACTAGTTATGGAACTTCTCTGGAATTGGACTGACTGGAGAGAAAGAATAACACTGTGCATCTTCATGGGTTACATGTGTTCAGTTTTCTGAGGCTTTGTGTGTTCTTCCCCCTCACTCCCTCACAAATATCTGAGAGATGACAGGATTTGCAAGACTCGCAGTAGTTTCAGAAACTATTCCCTAAATGTTACTTTTTTCCCATTTTCTAACAAAAATTGTGCCCAGCTGGCTTCTGAATTGACATAAATTTTTAGCAAATGTTATTTTCTGTGGAAAGAAACCACAGACTGTGAAGGAATAGCTCTTTTTCTCTGACTGAAAAATGTCATCCCCGAAGTTTTGCACTGAAAGAGATCATGAATGACCGCTTCCCTTTAACTCTCTGTTCCACTCATGATACTACAGAGCTCTATCATATTCCCTCTCTGTTTTTTCTATTCTCAAGCTTAGGAGGTTTGGTTTGATAAAGATTTGGTTTTCACTGCTGCTTCTCACCAATAAGTTGTTGTATACCTCAAATCATCCCTGGACACTCCTTCTCTGTTCCTTTCTGTTTTCAAGAAATGAAGACCTGAAATGCATATTAAGAAAGTTTCAAGAAGTTTTCAGAAACGCCCATGATGTTCAGGCTGTGCCTTCAACAGGAATGTACACAGTAGCACAATGATGTTCCTGGTTTTATTCTTTCCCTTGGAATTTCATTTGTCCCAAGATACTTGTAGATGGGCTCTGCCTCCCTGTCGCATTTGCCATCTCTTCAGGCAATTTTCTAGTGAATCAGGGATCTCCCTCCTAACACACCTCTTTGAGGTCCCTGTGTCAAGCAAAGGCTGCAGGAAATAATACCGCATTACTTCTCTCATTTGTATGCTGCATCTTTTTCCACTTCAGTTGCTTTCTAGGTCTCATGTTTACCACTTCTGTAAGAGCATCACTGTACAGCCCCTTTGTATCAGTAAAACAAATCTTCACAAAGGTGTACTACTTTTCACTGCCCTTTTGTATTTTTTTCCCCAATTACCTTCTTTCAACAGGAGGAGGATGGCGTCACCCTGTGCTGCCAGTCACTGGTGGTGTTAGGATCTGAGGTTCAAACTGTGATGGGAGGCATGTCCTAACTAGAACCAGGACTCCATGAAGAAGGGGCTTGTGTACGCTCTGGGTTTATGCAACTTTATCTGCACCCATTTAGAAACAAACAGTTAAAGAGCCACAGACTCCAGGGGGACATAGGTTTACGCTTGCAAATGTGCTTTAGGCCAGAATAGCTTATTCTCCCCTACAAAACTGCATTTTTACCTGTGGTATAACTGCATCTAGAACCAGTGTTAATTTAAGCCTGTCAAAGTCCTAATGAATAAAAAGTTCATGCTTACCTTAGGCCCACCAACTAAGGGTTGTTTTTATAGCTCCGAAGGGGGTTTATTAAATTACAACAAACGGGTATTCAACCGTGATTACCTAGCATGACTGAAAAACTCCTGTAGTGATCACAGAGATGCAAGATAACAACCTGAAGTCATGAAAGTGTCTTGGAGAGAGTCATAATAGTCCTACTTAAGTGGTCTGCATGACAGTCTGAAATACCACTTGCCTTCCTTAGGCCTGAGTGAAGAGAAAAGCTTAGCTAAGTGAATATAAAGCTCTTTTTGGTTGCTGTTGACTTACTGGGGATTGTCATGGGCATGTTGCAGGACCAGGGTGCTGAACACAAGTTGCTGCGTATGCAAGTCATATGAGCCCAGATGAATAAATGGAACCTTTCCCCCCAACATGCCTAATTTGATTAATTTCTAAGTCTTGTGTTTTTTATTTCTGTCTAACAATTCATTATTTAGTTCCTCTCTACCAAAAGAAAACACTCTCTATAGTGCATATACGCTGCTATGTTTTCCAGGCTACTGGGATAAATGCCCAGCGATTGTGTGTAACATACACCCCCCTTCAGTTTGCCCAGCAAGCTGCCATCAGTGTTGTTTGTCACCGTCTCAGCTGACTGAATTCTTCTTGGGGTTGCCCGCATTTTTGTTGTTGTGTTTATTACCTTTCTCTGTTTATATTAGTATCTGCTTTGTTTTAATTGGTTGTTACAACTAGACTTTTAATAGTATTAGAACCACATGCATTCTGAAGAGTAATTTGAAAAAAAAAAAAATTTAAAAGTTCCTTTGCTTGTCCCAGTATGAAAATAGCAGTGAGAAAGAATACATTGTCCTGAAATTTGATAAACAAAACAGAAATCAAAAGCTGAGGCTGATAAAACATTTTCAGTAGGATAGTTCTTTATCAAAAAATTGTCAATTTGTCAAGAAAAAAAACTTGTCCCAAAGTCAAGAGTTGCTAAATTTTGTTTAGAAAATAAATGTGGCCTTATCTGGACTGGAATATCATGGCTTTTTGTTTTGTGATGACTTGACACTTTGAAAAATGTAATCTAACACATAAAATAGAATGCAAATCATCTCTTAGAATACCAATTGCCTCTGGTAAGCCAAAAAACAATTACAATTTCAATTACTGAAACACCATCTGTAATACCAATCATCAATTTATGTTACTGTAATATATAAATAATAAGAAATAATTCAAAACAGAAAAATTAAAGCCAGAAAGCAAAACACAACAAAATAATAAAGCAAAATACGGTGAAAACAAGAAGTTCAACCAAGGTGAAAAATTTCAACCATCCAGAAGCAAGTTCTGATAGAAATATTTTTAGCATTATGTTGAGAAGTGACTTCAAAAAGTGCTCAAAAGAGATCACAGGGAAGAAAAATGCAAGAATATTAGAATTTCTGTAGATTGGATATTCTGGCCGACTGACTGTCTCTATAAACAAGTGAAACAGACTTGCACTAGAGTTAATATAGGTTCATACAAAAAACAGTAGATTCATATCTCAGCTTTTGTCACAATAAATAACATCATGTCAACACTTCTGTCTTGGAGGCAATATCTATTTCTTTTAAAAAATTGGAAGATTGGATCTGTCTTCTTAAGTGGCACTTACTGATTTGGAAACTATACGGTAACTCTTGTCTTAATCATTTCACTGTATATGCGCAGCATTTACTAGCCAAAATAGAACACAGAGGTGATTTAAAGCTTACTTTTGCTTGTGTTAAGCACTGCATTCAAAACCGGTTTGTTTCTTGATTTTTAGAATCAAGACCATTCTCATTAAACCTGTCTGCACTGATTTTGAGCCTTTTGCCCATATACATATAGTAAAAGGCAACTGCACACACAGCAGCGATACATAGTACAAATATCAGGGCAACCCACAATGCCCTGTGAAACAAAGCACCAAGTCAATTCCCAGATGCTTTTTGCTGGCCAAATAATAAAGTGAAACACTAGCCATGCAGATATATATTGAGTGTATGTAGATTTAAAAGCAGAAAATGCCTTTTTTTTTTTCCACATCTTAATGTGCTTCCTGAATGTCAGCTGCTACATTTCAAATACCACAGGTCTCATTTTAACTCATTTAATCGGATATTCTCTATAATGCAAAACACTGTAATCAATCTGAGACATCATCTGTGAAACAGGAAAAAACCCAGGAGACTTTACAGATGGGAAAAAAGATAGCTCAGGATACATCTGAATGTGTCTGCCTTCACGGCGCAGACAGTAATGATTTTCAGCACAGCAACTAACTTTGTCTTAATTTGACTTTGTCTATTTGTGTCCTGTTTCAGGGGGCTGGTTTGCCATCGGTACTCTCAATACTTCAGCGCCAGGCCAGCCCCGGCCGTGCTCTCTGGGGAACCTGCAAGCAGCAGGTCAAATGTACACTCCTGCTTTGACCCAGCCTGTGTCTATGGAGACTTTTACGGGCTTGGCTTCAAAATGCTGTCTGCCCGCAGATAGTTTTATTAACCATCAATTGACTTTTACTTTGATGATAATTTTAATTAGACCCTATACAGCCAACACCCTCAGGGTCAGGACCTACGACAACGGAAGTTACTTCTCCCCCCTTCTCCAAATGGGAAAAATCATCTTATATCCCACACTGCAGCAAAGTATATTACTTGAATAAAATACTTTTAAAGGAAAACATGCAAGTGGACAGATGTATATGTGACTAAGCAGGTCACAGTTGCTAGAGTCAATGCCCAGGAGGGTTTTTGCTCTGCGAAACAACTGCCCATTGTGGGCATACAGGCTGTTCCTACAGCCTGGGAACCACAGGCATGTCCCAGGCCCCAGCACCTCACCTGTGCAGGGTTTGACACTGTGGCCCATCCAGAGTAGGGCCCAGAAACCTCCCACCCCCTCCTGGGGAAGGAGCTCTCATGCGGGCTGGAAGGCCATGCTGTGATCCTGTCTAGCAGAGCCTGGATGAGCATCCCTCTGCAAGGAAGAAGCACCAGCCTCCACCACCACGCATGCTGAAACACCTGAGCCTGCCATCAGCCTCTTCTATGGAAAAGACATGTTAGCAAGGGTCAGTTGCATCAGAAAATTTAAGGCATTTGTACCACTTGTCTTTCTTTCGTGCATCATTAATTTCCAGTACATACTTTCTTTTGGCAAGTAATGCTTTTGGTTGTAATAAAGCCTATGGTGCCAAGCTTTCTAAATGGTCATAAAGTGAGGGCAATCTCCGGAGGGGATGGCAGCTGTAGTGTATAGCAGATGCCAGTGAAAATCTGTGTTCATCTGTCACCTCATCTTTCTGGCAAGACTCAGGCAATTAACTATAACAAGATGATATTGAACAGAATATGTAAACCCACCATGTTCGTATATACGTTCGTCATAGGGATCCAATTGATTGTTCTTAACTTATGCTGATCTGGATTGAAAAAAGCACAGGTCTTGCTTATTTCGCTTCTGAGCTAGATTGTATTTCTGATGGAAGTCCAATAAACTCTGAAAGACTACAGTTATCACATAATAAGTGTCTGAATTTGGCATATTAGCACATAGAGATAGAAGTGCTCTGCTGATCAATACCATTTTCATTTCTTGAGCTCTTTATATCAGAATCAGAAGAAATGGTAGAAAGATATAAAAATGCAGTAACTACGTTGTAGGATGTGAGGTCTGTAATATACAGATTTGCTTTAGTAAAAGGCAGCCCATGCTGTAACTCATTTATTTACTGAATAACAGCTTTATGAAAGGGCAAGGACCACTTTAACACATAAAAAATTCTCTGAACATTAGGAATTCAGAAAAACATGTTCAGTGTGCAAGATGATAGACCTTAAGCTATGTTTTCTGCGCTACCTAAAACACTGGATGTTAGTTGGATGTTCCTAGAGGTTAAGAGGAGGCACAGAAAACCCGTTAATTTTCTCAATCCAGCTAAACCAGCTTGTTTATAGAATGAACCTACAAAAAGAAACCCATGTCTAAATTTAGCTCCTGTGACTGGCATCTTCTCAGTGAAAGGACATTCACAAAAACTCCTTCATAAAACTTTTCCTTTCTTCACTCATACCTCTGACACTCAATGTCCCATTACTGTTCATTTATTTTTAAAATCATGAACAGAAAGTAAAAAAAAAAAAAAATAAAAAATTACAATACATACGTAACAAATATTGCAAATATTTGTAAGTTGTATTTTTAAGTATTGCAAATATGTTAGAAGTTATATTTGTAAGAACATTCCGGTCTGACAATGAAGCTGAATTTGTTCTGAATATCAGAGGAGTTTTGAGGATTCAAAACAAGACAGTAAAGGAAAAGAGACTGTTACTTTTCACACATACCATTTTGCCCAGAGTCAAGAACATGCAGTTCAACAGATGCGTAGAACACAATCTTCAAGAACAATTCCTAAACTGAAATTTATCACCAAAACTGCCTGAAACTTGTTAGTAGTGATTCTGAGAAGAGCTTAACATTTCATTAACTGGGACTCTCTTTGAGCAATACACAGCATCTGAACAATTAAAGATGGTTGTGTACTTTGCTCCCATGATGGTATACAATCCGTAAAAAGAAAACTCAAATCCAGGGGCAGCAGTGTATTGAGAAACCAAACGATTTGTAAAGTTCATTAGTAGGGCACTTAAACCTGAAAATACCAATGGGCAGCCTAGTCATTAACAGAAGCCAAATAAAAAATAACATCAAACCTTCCAAATGCAAAATCCTTTTTTGTTTAAAAGAACCAAAGAATATCAACAACATAAAAATAATCAACTAACCCACCTACCTCATCCTTTCCCTGTGTGAATGCCTGGTTAAACATAATTACATAAAGCTGTCTCATCTATTCCCTGAAAGAAAAAACAATGTGTACCTCTTCATATTAGATGTTAGTCCCAGAATCAAAATGACATTAAAATTACGGGTCCCACAGGCCTCATCTCTTCCTTCTAATCCTATATGAACATGCGCCTAAATCCTGAAAAGGTTGGGTTTAGAGGGAATGTTCTTGTTAAATTTCTATGAGGAGTTAACCACCAACTAGAAACATTTTTCTGCATTTACAAAGCAATATGATCCTGCTAACAAAAGGCTAATAATGGATCACAGCAGTCATAATTACAATTGCATGAACAGAAATCTGGAAATAGATTTCCAAAGATTACTTTAATGCCTCAATCAATAAAGTATATTATGTGCCTAGGAGTGAAAGACGTAGATGAGTTAGAATTGGAGTTTTGTGAGAAGATGAACATTAGATAAGAATATAAACTGTTAGAGAGTATTTCCTCTTAGTTCCTGATAATGTTCATGATGTTTTCAGTCTCCTTATGTGACATCTCTTCTTGTTGAAAATTGGGCATGGTTTAATTCTATGGCTACCGACAATACTTCCTTCAACGATGAAGCCATGGCAAGGAAATGATTGTTACACTCTCTTCCTTTTTCATAAACTGATGGGTTTTGGTTTTGCTCTTGCCTTTGCAACTGTCAAACTTATTCAACTCATAATACATTTTTCAATTATGGGTCTCCACCTGGACTTTAAAAAAATAAATCTAAAACAAGATAAAGAAAATTGCATTGTTGACAATTTTGACCCTTTCTTCATTTTTTTTCTCAGTGTTTCTGGTAAACAGTTCATTTTATAGGTAAATATCTCAGAACTTAAACATTAGACCAAATAAAATGATGATTCATAAGAATTCATAAGTTATAAAAATTGCTGTCCAAAAGTGCTCGAGATACTTCATGCTTTTATCAGTTCTGTAACTGCTTTTTCCTTTTTAGAATTTAATGGAGGTGCATGACCAGCAGGATGAGGGAGGTGATTCTCCCCACTACTCGACTCTTTTGAGACCCTACCTGGAGTACTGTGTACCCTGGGGCCTCCAGCATAAGAAGAAAATGGACCTGTTGGAACAAGTCCGGAAGAGGACCACAAAGATTATCAGGGGGCTGAAGCACCCCTCTTGTGAAGACATGATGAGAGAGTTGGGAGCTGTTCAGCCTGGAGAAGAGAAGGCTCTGGGAAAATCTTCCAGTACTTACAGGATGCCTACAGGAAAGATGGGAAAGGGCTCTTTATCAGGAACTGTAGTGATAGGACAAGGACTAACTGTTTTAAGCTGAAAGAGGGTAGATTTAAGGTAGAAAATAAGTTCTTCACTATGAGGGTGCTGAGGCACTGAAACAGGTTGCCTAGAGAAGTTGTGGATTCCCCATCTTTGGAAGCATTCAAAGTCAGGCTGGATGGGGCTTTGAGCAACCTGGTCTAGTGGAAGGTGCCTCGGACCATGTCAGGGGTCTTGGAACTAGACAATTTTTAAGGTCCCTTCCAACCCAAACCATTCTATGAGTCTATGAAAATGTTTTATATATTATCTTAACTTTAAAAAAAATCTCAAAGCAGTTACTTTAATCCAATCTGTGTGAATATCCACAATTTAGAATTCAGTGATTCACATTGACACAAAATTCACAGTCAGTGAATACAAAAACCATAAATGTTCTTAATACATACAAAGTGATAGTTCTCTGACTTCTTTCTTTCTGATTATACAAGTGCAAAAGAATATAAATGTATGAAACATAGTTCTTTTCTCCTTCTTATAGCACTATGTCACAGGTCATCTCTTCTCCTTAATTTTAAAACTACAATTGTTATTTATGATTCATAAAGTCCACTGTTCACAACACGACAATAAAGATGCACCTTTGACAGCTGACATCCCAAATCCAGCTTTCTCAGTAAAAAGACTATGTACTAGGTTTTGCTACATGTTGATGGACGGTATGAGAAACATTTTGACTTAAGTATAATCTCATCTATCAGAAGCATTGGGGAAGGAAAACGTGTGACAACCTGCATAAAGTCAATCTTTCAGCTGATTTTTCAGAAACTTGGTCATGGTAATTCACAACAGTCACTTCTTTTTTGAAAGATTCTTGTTTAACTTGCAATCACTTGGCATGACCTGCTATCAGCTTTCTTGCAGACACAATCCCATGCACCAGTGATATTTTGTAAATGTACTGCTTGCTGAGCTGCTTGCTGACCAAACATCTTGTCGAGCTCTCAGCTGACTTCGGAATTTAAAACAAAGTTCTTGACAAGACCCAATGCATATGAGAAAGATCAGCCCTTCAGATCACCCTGACCCTATCCTCCATTACAAAAGCACAAAAGGCAATCTTTCTTTCACTTACCCACATTTCACGAGAAATAAAAATATCACTGCATGATGGCAGAGACATCTCAAAAGAACACACGCTTCAGAGAGCAGTAAAGTTAGTAACACTTAACTTTGCTTTAAAAGTTAAACTTTTATGAAGATGTTACATAACATGAATAATTTAGTAATTGAGCTTATTTTTAACTGCATTTACTTTTAATTGAACTACTGAAGTATTGAACTTAAGGCTGTCACCTTTAAATTAATAAAATAAATTTTTAAGTCTTCCCCAAACTTTCCCCTGCTTAGAGGTGTTTTATAATCTGTTTCTTCCAGATATGCACTGCACAGAAAAATACCCCTGGAGTGCTGACAACATCACCCAGCCCTAATTCCAGCAGAACTGGCTTGCTCTTTCCAAGCTAGGGGCAAGACCAGTGAAATACAAATGAACTGTGGCCATACATCAAAATAAAACTAGGTAAGCTCAGGGCAGAAGCCCACCGTGCCCCCTCCAGACAACAGTAGTGCAGCTCAGCCAGCCACCCATGGGCAACTCAAGACTTCACAATTATAATCGCATATGGCATGAAAGAAGAAAAGGGAAGTCCTCTACTGACCTGCCCTCCTGCCTGCTACATGCAGTGTAGGAACACTCCCTCACACTCTGATACACTTTTGAATCATTATGTTCATCCTCAGTAAAGCCAACCTGAATATTTTGAGCAGAATGATTTCCATGTTATTTTTGCACTTCAATTAAAAACCTCCGTCTCTTGTCGGTCCATCAGTCTCCATACCACCCTCTGAAATCTTCAAAGTCTCAGGTTCTCCCTCAGTAAGCCCCTTCTCCCAGTCTCACACCTCCTTTGGACATAGAAAGTTTCATTTTATTCTGTTGGTGATTTCAGAATGGAACACCAGCGTTCCCATTTCAGGGAAAACATCAAGATTTCAACTGATGTACAATATTTTCATTGAGAAAAGAAATCCCATGTTCCCTGGATCTAATACACACAAATAATAGCACATAAAATAATCCAGCTGAGTATTGAGAGAAATCAGAAGAACACAGAGACAGGTGCTAAAGTTATGTTTCACAAAACTATAATGTGTAAGGGATTTTCTTTTAATGCATGAGTGACTTGTTTTCTCCCCCTCTATTCTGTTACCTCACTTTCCTTTTTGATTTAAAAACACAGTATTTCCCAACAAGATTTCAAATATGCATGAAAAGGCAGTCCAGAACTACAAAAAGTTAAAATAATGTTTTAAGTATGAGAGGAACACTGGTAAATTGTTAACTATAAATTCACCTAGATGTTATCTGGTGATATCTTACCACAAGTATTACCGCCAGGCTCTATCTAGTTCTCCAAGTCTATTTTAAGCCAACATTATGATGAGATTAGTTAGCATGCAGCATCCTTAAAAAAAACCATCATCAGGATCATATAACTCTCCTTTCTGCATATAAAAGTCCTTCTAACAGATTCTTCTAAAATCTTATATTCTCTGGGAATATTGTAAGAAGCTGTAAAAACTCACCTTTCTCTTAGACGAGCATGCTTCTTAAAGGCAACTTTCTATGTTTGGAAATTCACTGTAAAGGTTGCCATGGTGATTAATTTTAAAAGTGAAATTCTCCCCTTTTTATGTTTTTTCTTTAAAGAAGAAATGCTCTGTATTAGGGCCCAGTCCTCAGCAAGGCAAATAGGATGAAAATCCATCTTAATCTTGAAGATTAAAGGACATAGTCTCTATGTAACTGAAACTTCAGCAACTTTTTAAGAAAAACATTGGAAATAGCTATTTTTACCTAAAAATAAAAGAAAAATAGATCCGTAGGAAAGAGAATTGAGGGACAAAAGCAACATTTTCCACTGCTCAGATTGCAGCCAGCAGGCCAGGTTATACTAATGAAAGGAGGGAGGAAAGGTAAGGATGGAGGAAAGGTAAGGACAGAATGATAGTGGTAGATAGATCTTAGCAGATAAAAGAGCAAAGCTGAGATAATGTCATCGTGTGGCAAGAGAAGGAAGAGAACTGCATCCCCAAAGAAAGATTCTAGAAGCCAAAGGTCATTAATGAACCGCTCTGTACCAAAGGCATCTTTTCTTTCCATGGCTCAAGATGCAATTTCACAGGGATGTCTTCATCTATTGACCTCTTCTCTCCACAACGCTCTGCAGAGCTGTGTTAAACCTTGCCCTTCCACACAACTGTGTTAGCTGCCAGGGAGCAGACAACTGCACAGCTCTGTTCCTGCAGCGAGAGACTGAAAAGTACCATTTCTTCTCTAAAAATCATATAACATTCAACATTACATCATGCAACCTCTCACCGCATAAGCTGTCTGTGCAGAAATTATAGTAAGTGTTGTGCCAGTTCAATACCCAGGCAATTTATGACTTCCTTATTCACATAAAGATCACAGTACTTTGAGGCAGCTGCATTATTCATTATGTGTTTAATATTTTATCTCTCTAGACAGAAGTATCTGTACAAGCACAATTAAAATGTCTGACACAGACAGAGTTTATTTTAATAAAATCAATCAAATTTGTTTCAGAGACCTGCTTGACCTTAAAGCTCTGCGGTTCAAACAGAGAGAAGGGAAAACATGCTGAAACTCATGTGGTGCATTGTCTGGGTGTTACTTATTTTACCTCGAATAACTACCCAGGAAAGACTCTTTACTTGATCTACTGCCACAGCAGCCATGGTAACTGTAAGATGTTCTAAGTTGCATCAAATTATTTTAAGTTAAATAGCCAAGGTCATGATAACAATAAAAGAAATGACCTTTTTAAAAATGGTAGAACACACAAATAGTTACTGCTGCTGCTCTGTCATTACCATAAAGTTTAATAAATTGGTGTATTTTGTATTTGCACGTTAGGACTTCTAGGGCAAATACTCTTATCTGCATGGCATCAGAGTTACAGATATGAACACAATGAAAGCTGGGTAGGAAATAGTCTTCATCTCATTTTCAAGCCCCCAGAGCAACAATGCTGCTCCTAAATGACTGGTCCCTGTGCCTTTTTGCCTTCTCTCGCAGGGGAGGATCACACTTATCAATAGCACCCTAAAGAAAGTCCAGTTTGGTTACAGCAGTCCCAAAGAACTGTATTTTGCAGTACACAGATTTTAAGCAATGGAAAACCCATTTGCTGAGCGAGGAGAGAACTGGAGTCCAACGTGCAAACAGCTAAACTGGTACAAGCATTTCAAGGCTGTTACCTATGTCATTAACAGGTAAGTTCATTCTTTTACACCCAATTTTTATAAAGTAAATAAATGAAATTGCAACTATTCTCCATATTCAGGCTTGAATAAGGGTCTTTTACGAACTATGGACACGAACCACACTCCAGAAACCTAACCTTAGGACTTCCTAGATCTTCTCAGAGATAGTTTCCAGTGTTCCTCTACTTTTTTGGAAATAAGCCAAGGAGTCTTCAAGGTTATTTAAGACAGTTAAGAAAAAACATCATTTATCAGTGTCAGTCCTGGGAGAGGTGGTGGGGTGGAGATTAGACATAACAAGATCAACACCATCTTCCTACTATGACTTTCATCAAAAAGGTTTTGCTCCTGGCCCTGAAATCATGTACACAGCTTCAGCTCAGTGAAAAACAAACAAACAAACAACCCCCCATAAAAGTGATGTCAAAAGGTCATTTCAGGAGTGCACATTCACACAACAGAAGCAAAACTACAGATTTAACAAGCACAAGACTTGTAAATTCTACAAAGCTCCAGAAACAAAAATGTTGAAATCTGTGAAAACCAGGCAGGAATTTGAAATATTAACTCCTTCAAATTGCAAGAGGTGACATATTCTCAGGAGCTGCTCATCTGAAAAAGCACTTTGCTCTGTTTTCTTCTTGATGAAGATTATATTTGCGACATGAAGCCCCAGAAGAGCTTTTCAGAGAGATCATCAGCAACCCCATGCTGTTACCATCATATGCTTTGAAACTCCAGACAGGCACAATATCGTTGCTGGGCTCAGAACTTGTGGAACTGTGAAAGAACCGCCAAAAGGGAAATAAAGGACTCCAGCCTCTATCCAGCTTTGCTACTAGTCACCAAAGACCAACTTCTGCGTTCTTGATTTATCTTCATTTAAAGACACAAATGATCATACCAGACTTGAAAAGCACTGCATGTCACTGGAAGAGACTGAGGTGAAATGGTGAGGGCATTATGTGTTTCTAGTATTTCCCTATTACCATTTTCAGTGGTCTAAATAACCATTCAGCCCTTGCCTGCTGCTTCCAAATACAAAGGTCAAATTCCACCTGGGAGCAGAGAAACCACTGGAGATCTCCATGCTGCAACTATTAGCTCAGAGCAAAGCTGAGAATGACCAGAGTTAAATCATTCCGTGATGTGCCTTTGAAAGCTGAGACTAATTTTGCGTTCAGGAGTAAGTGAGGCTAAGAACAGTAGTGAAGCAACATTCACGTGCTTTGCACCTTTTTTCTTTCTTTTTCTCTCTGTTTCCTTTCCTTTGACTAGCATTTTCCATGACTTCTCATTTACTCAGCTCAGCAAATTGCAGAACAGTTTCTTCCTAAGAAAAGTAGAGTGTTTGTGAATTGCTTTGGAAACATCGCTGCTTAGAAGTGATATAAGCAAAGTGCGAACTAGTTCAAATACCGGTCAATGAAAGACCAGCAAAGCCTCTTAACAGCCACTTTACTGAAAGGCAACAGCATGTCTGCAACAGGCATCAGAAGATGCACAAATTCAAAATCACAATTTGCAGAAAGAATCACAGAAAAATTTGAGTTGGAAAAGACCTTTAAGACCATCAAGTCCAACCATTAGCCAGCACTGTCAGGTCAGCACTAAGCCATGTCCTTAAGCACCATATCTAAATGTCTTTTAAATACCTCCAGGGATGGTGACTCCACCACTTCCCTGGGCAGCCTGTTCCAATGCTTGACAACTACTTCTGTAAAGAATTTTTTCCTAATATCCCATCTAAACAGCCCCTGATGCAATCTGAGGCAATTTCCTCTTGTCCTATCGCTTGTTATTTGGAAGGACAAAGCACTTGGTAGTGTTTTGGTGGTCCACCAAGCTGCATTAGCTGGCAGTGAAGAAGAGTGAAAAACAGAGCGATCAGGCCTTATCTGCTGGCCTGGGACTCTCTCAAGTCTTGGAGCTAACACTAAAAACAGACAGAAGAAAAAGTGGAAGCTTTTTCACAGTCCCTCACACAGCACTGTGAACGTGTGGTGCCTTGAAGGGATAAGACCGATGCTGATCTGTTTAAGCTTTGGCATGCAATAGAGTAAGCACATTAAAAACTAACACATTCTGTGTAATTATCCTGTATTTTTAATTTGTACTGTGTTTTATAAATAATGATGCCCAGAAAGCTTTAATTTAGAACTTACTGTAGCTGGCTTTGTTGTCTTTAAACAGGGAAAGACACATAGAGGGAATATTTGAAGATTATAACAGCAGTATCTGGTAACTATCTGCTTTTGAAATTAGATGAAAACTGAGTGTTAGCCTTTCAGTTCTTATGAGGATGGTGTCAACATTCAGAGCAAGTGGGCAATATATGAACATACTGTGAAGGATGCAGGCTGGCAAGGAGAGCACAACTGGCTAACTCTTGATGCTGTGAAAGAGGATGATCCCATAAATGTTGCCTGGAGCTGAAGAGAGTTTTTCAGCTAAGACAAGGCTAAATGAACCAAAAATACGAAAAGAAAATGTTGTGGTTTTACCTGAATCTTCTCTTTCAGCACCCCTGATCAAGTTGGTGATGTTTCCCTCATAACTTCACCAACATGTTATAATCAGATCCTTGCATTAAAAAAAAAAAACCAAAAACAACAACAACAAAAAAGTCAATTTAAGGGATTCCAGCACATAAAGGAGAGGAGAATGGCACCTGGAGTAAGGTGGCTGGGGAACTAGCCAGAGAGATCCCTGGGGCAACACAGGCAGATATATGCCAGCTCAGAATTGTGTTCTGATATCTCTTCCCTCCTTAAAACACATCTGAGATCTACCCAGGAGCTTGCCCACCTGGAAAAGAAGGTAAGAAGCAGATGAAGACCCAACTGATGAGTACAGTGTCCAAAATATTTGAACACAAGTTCTGAACAATTTTTGAGCTTGCCAAGGATGGGAATAAAAAGAGCTACTGGGGTTTTTTACCCTCCTCTCAAAAACAGGGAAAGACTCACTATGAGGAGTAGATATTTCATTATAAACTTGACAATTCCATGCTATAGGTAATCCTGGAAATATAAAAGAAACATTTAATTGGAGACAAGACTTTCATGGATGTTTCCAGCTTACAAGAAGACACTGCAGAGACACAAATCTAAACATAAAGAAATGCTTTGAGATAGCAAGGCCAGATGAGCCACCCTGGGACTGAATCAAAATGAGGAGTGCTAGTAGCACAGAACGAGGAGTTCAGGCTTAAACTAAAAGTACCCAGAAATGAGAAGAGAGGAATAAATTTATCTGTGAAGGGAGAAGGAAAACACATTTTCTTCCCTTCCCCCAGTGCCCTTCCCATTAGCATTGGGCAGCAGGACTGGTAAAGCTCTCCCTTTCCAATTCAGACCAAAGTTGTGCCTACCCCATCGTTTCCAGACGAGAGAGAGCTCCTGCGTGAATGTAGCAAATTACTCAGTATTCTGTGCTACCAGAACAAGCTGCCAGCAATTCAGCTGCTAAATTTGCAACTTTCCTATTATGTCAATATGGCCAATTCAGTTCCAGCTGGAAGGGGGAGCCACTGCGATGTTATCTCCTGCAGCACTGCTAAGTGGCACCATTAGACTGAAGAATTGTGTCCGAGTGCTATTAATACGCCATAGAAGCAATCTGTGACTGCTACACAGATGTATGGCCCTTAGGATACCCACGAAAGAGCAGACATTGCCGTTCAGAGTCCGTGGAAGCAGATATGAGAGACATCCTCCATGTTGCATGGCAGAAGTGCAGGGTAAGCCAAGGTCTGAGAGCAGTTTTGGGAGGTGATGGCAACATGGTGCCCCCAAGGTGCTCGAGCTCAAGCAATAAATCTTCTGTTTTCCTTCTATACAGCCCCAAGCTTCCTAAAACGCTTGATTATGTTAACCACAGGGGAGTCATTGAAAAAGTAACTGGCCTGACTGTAATGCAATCACTCCTGCTGAAACAGTCATCAGCCCAGTTTCAGGGAGGAGGCCCTCTGGCAAAAAGCCTTCACAGGCCTAAAACCATGGGCCAAAGCACTGAATATAAATTCCTGTTTAGTAGGAATAATTCCTATTTAGTACCTGTCGAGATCACAAAACCCCATTTGTCCTAGGGCAAAATTACCACTTCCTGGGGCATTGAGAAGTCCCATCTTAATGAAGAAGGTGATGGTGTTCCTCAGTGTATTTGACAGAGAGGTCACAAGTACTGTTGACTAGTCCTCTTCTCCAAACACCAGCCAGGATTAGGAGATGAAATGTAAACTGAACCAAGAGTCAAAGCTTCAGCAAGAACAGAGACAATCCAGGAACATGATACTAAGTTACATCCAATTCTTAATGAGTACTTGGAGCAGAACACCAAGGGGGGGTTGGGGCTGCAGGTATCAAACATCAGATATCTGAGGACATCTGAGAGACTCCAGCTGAGTCATGCAGGAAATGTGCAGAACAAGGAGACAAAAAGACTCAGGTAACGATCAGTTATACCTCCATACCCTTCATATAGCTTAGCTGACCCTGAGGGTGCTCAAGGCAGCTAGCACATGCCAGTGAACAGTGGGGATGGTCCAAAACCTGAGACCAGACATTTATCTGGGTAAGTAAAAAATAAGAAAAGCAGTAATCCTAGCATATTATTTTATGATTAATACTAACGAAGAGCTGACCCATGAACTAGTCAGAACTGCATCACTGTACTGGAAAGGTCAATCACGGCAGCTTTAGCACAGTGCCAGTACCTCAGCATGCATGATAGCAGTCCTGACAATAGAGAAGCCTTTATGCAGAGACTGAAAACACCTTGCCCACTGTTGTCAGTAGAAATACCAAATAGCATGGACTTTCTACATTACCACACCACTAGTTCTTTGGAACAGAAGGTAAAGTCTTCAGCCTGTGTCAATAACTTAACATGCCTCACTGAAGGCTAAAGGCAACCTGGGAAAATGGTGAAAATGAAGAGTTATTACAGGCACTCAAACTATTCGTGCTGCATGATTTCAAGGGGCAAAATGTACCTCCTGCATCTCCTGCCAGCTGAGAGATGAGGTCCCCCTTCAAGACTGGATTTTGTCTGAGGGGACTTATGTACTGTCCCAGCAGAACCAAGGAATGAAATCCTCAGATGATGAGCACTTCACATGAAAGGACAGAGAACAGCAAAGTAGTATGTCAGGTTACCAGTCCTGGGGCATGACGTATGCCTGTGTCATGCAGTGCAAGTTAAGGAACAGAGCAGAAGGTGGATTCATCAGTCTGGGAGAAAATGGAGAGGGTCTGTTCTCTTTCAGTGACAGGAAGCATGTAATCACAGCAGATGACTACTCCAAATTCTGAGACCTGGACTATGCAAAGGCATTGTGATCCTTTGGCTGGTATTATCACATGTAAATAGAAGTAGGTATTGTACTATCCAACAGATTACCTTCAAAAGACAAGCCAAAATACAACAAACTAGAATAAAGCAGTTCAACACCAAACAGAAATTTATGTACACATCATCTTTGCCTGGATATTCAGCAATAAAAAAAAGCTTAGAGGCAAAGGCCAGGCAAGTAGGAAGGAATCAGTATCTTTTAAAGCTGAACAACTCCACAGCAAATTCCCATGAACTGCACAGCAGCCCAGCATCGGTCGGAGCAGTAAGGCTCTTTGCAGGCAGGGTGGTGCTCTGAGCTGTGAAGCACATGCCACAGGAACAGCCAAGAAAGTACCAGCTGGGCAGATGGGCTGTTACACACAGATGTCAGTCCAAGCTCAGTTGTTCAGGTAGCCAAAGAGCAGAAGAAGCAATACTCTGGGAAACAGCTACTGGTGCAGGAAAATGATGGAAGCAAAAGCACAGACAACTGCAAAGTAACTGTGCAGAAGCTGTACCATATCTGTATCAGATAAACTTAGAGTGATCCTTCAGCTTGTCCAACACCAGCAACTTAGCCTCATGGAGGGCCAGTGGGAAGCTGCCCAGTGCCATTCAATCTGGCAGAGAAACTCTATGATGATAGAAGGAATTTTACTATCCCCTGTAAAGACAAACTAGAAGTGGAAGATTATTGAAAGCTTATTTAGAGGAATTTGAAGCCTAGCAGATAGTCTGGGCTGACAGGCAAAGCACTAGCAATCTCCAGCCTCAACAAAAGAGCAAACATTTGCAAAAACCCCCCATTCTGCAATGACAAAAATGAAAATAGAAATCTGTAGCAACATGCATTATCATTTGGAGGGAGGAATAGTTCTCATGGAGAAATCAGGTTCAGTCAGCCCGCAGCTAACACGGTAGCTACCCTTCCAAACACTCTGCAAATAGCTAAAATGCACGGTATTACATGACTCACAAAACATAATGGGTTTTTTCCTTGTTGGGAAAGATTAAAACATTGTTTCTACATCCTCAATACTGAAGTTATTAAAAAAATATGAGCTTAAGTTTTCCAAGACAAAGGGGATGTGTGGGGTGTGGTTCCCCTTCACTGTTCCACTTCTGTAATTAGTTATTCTTAGTTGTGCCTCATTCTAATTTTTCCTCCCCAGGTTTTGAGTAAAATAAAGTTTTCCTTCCCTATTTTTGTGTTTCCTAATATGTTATCAAAGACAATAGAAAGTCTGTAATCTGCTTTAAACTTTAATCATGTAATTAGCAGTTCTGAAGCTATGGTGATTGCAGCTTGCAATGTATAATGTCAGAGAGAGTAAGAATAAACCTCTTACTAAATATTAAAATATTTAACAATAACACTATACAACACTACAGCAAAGTTAAGAACAGATGCAGATTCCAGTCGCTACAGATTCTCTTCACCAGGTTTACCTGGAATCATAAGAAACAGAAAACTTACTGCAAAACTATTTAGGAAACAACAGGAGAAGGAACAATGATGAAGTTGAATATCTGGTACTGTGTCTTGCTTACACATTTCCCTATGAAGGTCACCCACCCTCCAAGCCAAGAGGGAGAGATTTCCTCCCCACAAATAGAGGGAAACCCCAAACAAAAGCAAAATGGCAATTATGGTTGTGTTTTGTTAAGAAATTTCACTTGTCTGATACCTTGTTAATCATTTCCTGTTCCTGAAGAGTCATTTTCTTCAGCAGATATATGCCATAAGCAATGTCACATTGTAGTAGATCATATAGCACCACCGACACACTGCGATTTGTTCCGAATGCAGACATTTATGGTTTCATACTGACCTACTTCATGCTAATGGTATAACAATGTTGACCTGTGCTTTTTACAAGGGAAAAAGAAAGTAGTAAATCATGGGCAAATGACCATCGTAGCAAGTAGCCACATTTCCCAGTAGAGGCTCTGCTCCTGCTGTTACTGATGCCACCTCCTGTTAACCAGCCCAGTCCCATGTGACACTGTTTAGAAAGGGAAGTTGGCAGTGTCCTTCTGGGGGACTCACTGACCACTACCAACAAGAAACAAGACATCATACGTAGCAAAGGCATTGCAATGAGCTGCTGACAGTGTTGTGTAGCCCTGGCTCATGACTGATGCCATCCTTGACGTGACTTTGAGCTGGGCCAAGGGAGGGCCAAACCAGTCCTGAAATGGGGAGAGTCAGGGTCTGCCACTCTGGGGCTGCCCAGGGCACGAAGGAGTAGAGCAACAACCTCATTGGCCGCTGCTTCACATCCCCTTGTCTTGCCCACAGACTGCCTTTCCAGGGTTTTGACACAAGCACAGGAAAAGTAAGGCTGGCTGACTCCTCCTACAGCCCTCAGCAGCTGCCTGGGGTACCTCTGCCAGGAGCCAGCCCTGCCCTCCAGGCACTTGGACCGTCACTTTGCTCTATTTCAGCCCACACTTCATCACCTCTGAGGTACTTAGGCATCCTTGGAACTCCCCGTCTTGAGAGCCTGCCACCCTTTCCCCTCCCAATCTCATCTGTCACTCAAAGATTTCCCTTCTTTTATTAAAAGTCCCCCTTTTCACTTATTTGTCTCCTTGCAGTTCCCCTAATACATGCTTTCCTCCACTTGCTCTATCTTTGATCTTTTAATTAAACTGGTTTCATTTGCTCAGCTGCAATACAAGGTACTTGCAGCGCTATGTTCTGTACTGTATATTGCCTGAGTTATTTAATTCCCTGAAGCCTTCTGGAGGTGGCTTATTTACAGGACATCATATAATTATCAGAAGGTTTTTAGATTGCGCTGGAAATGAAGCTGTCATTGTGAAAGTAGCACTGAAATACGCTGTGTATTTAATCCACCATTTAAGTATTACATCCAAGTACAAACAACACCCAAATGTCAAAACAATGAATGTAGGTTTCGTAGTAAAAAACAATTTACTCCCAAACAAAACAAAAACACCCTCATATAATTGCACCCACTAAAATTATCTATTATTTATATTTTAAAATCAGTATTCAGAGAAAATATTCTGGCAGGTGGTAAATTGTATGTCACTCACAAATATTCCAGTATGCCAAATGGTATTTAGATAGAGTATTTAATGAAAGCAGACCCCTGCTTCCTCTCTAACAGCTTGGAAATAGCGCTGCTGGGACTGGTATAACACAGGACAAAGTCTGTTCTGCAGCTCGTGTAGCCCACACTGGCAGCACTGTCCTGCTTTCCTGGCATGCAGCGAAATTCTCATGTAGTGAATCCATATACAACATATTTCTACCTTAGGCTGAAGCGGAAAGCAGAGAAGATCAGAGACCACCATTATTTTCTTCCCAGTGCGCTGCTATTGACTAGAGTCAGTAAATTAATTTCTCCACCAGAATGCCTTCTCCACAACTTATGGATTCCAGCTGCAGGACTCTAGGACTCCTGTGCCAATGCTGTCATTCTGGTTACTAGCTGGTGGTTTACACCAGTTGAAAGATATAAATGTGAACGTAACTAATACTTCTTTTGGATGAGGATTCTACAGCAGCTTACTGTTTAAGTTTAGGTCTACAGGTTTCTGTCTATCGCTTACCAGCTTGCATCTGGGATTACATAATGCATCGGTTATTCTAGTAGATCAGGTTTCTGGAATTCAGTGCAGACTCCTCATTTAAACCTCAACTTCCACTTGGGATTTTAAGGCAAATGTTCCTTTGGTATCCTCATGTAAAGCTAAAATTCTTATTTAAAAAGCAAAAGAAATTAAAACACAAGAAAAATAAACCTGCTTTAAAAGTACTTTTAAAGAAGTAATTATTACCATATCACTTATTGCAAGTAATTAAAATTATTTTACCTAATATATACCTAATCTACCTCAAATTCCATCTACCGTCATGCTGCCCATTATCTTTACTTTGTTAGGTCCCATTAGAGATTTGTAGAGTCTTTTTCTAGTTTTGCCATATCTAAATTATTCTTTATTGTGGATAAATGTTGCTGCATTTGTGTTCACCCTACGCGGACACTTTCAATTTTCTCTCTCAATGCAGTGTCTGCTCTCTTTCCTGCTTCCCCATGTGCATATAACAGCCTATGCCACCAAGTTATGACTAATCTCCTCCTGTCTTGCACCTTTTCCTTTGCCCCAAAGTACCTTGGAAACGAGTATTTTTGGTTTGCCCTTTCATTGTGAATCATCTCTCTTTCCTAGAAAATCAGTCCTGGACCAACAAGGCATCAGACAAATTTTGGCAGTTTTCATTCATGGCTTCCACACTATGCTCACCCTCCTTCACCTCTGCCTTTTCTGTTCAGTTCATTCCCAGGGGCTGAGACTGCACCTCCCTTATTTTTCAGCAAAATGCCATAGTAGTCTCTGGCATTATGGGCTGAAATCATTTAAGTCTCTTAGAACCAATTAAAGTGTTTCATAGTCATTGATTACATTAGCAACATTTAAGATATGATGTTACAAATGTCATTATTAGACATTTCCCTGACTGTGGTGCTCCAGGGAACTCCAGCTACAAGGTTTTTGATTCAGGAGTCAACTACTGACATTTCTTTAAATGAAGGCAATGAAGACACAAATAGGAAAAAAAAAAAAAAAAAAAAAAAAAAAAAAGATGACTAGAGAATAAAAATCAACTACTAGAAGTCTGTGTCCAACCCATAGGAAATGGGAAATCTCTTTCTATTTATGTATTTTTATATTTATATTTTTTATTTTTATACTCATTTGGAAAAAAACCCCATATATATATATATAAAAAAAACAAATCATCAGTCATCATAAGTATCACAACAGTAGCAGTCATACTTGCCATCTCTGCAAAATACAGCTATAATGATATTCTAACAACATTCCTGATTTCCCTAGGGAACGATATGGCAAGAAGGAAGATCTTCCAGGCTTCAGTGAAATGTAGCAATACTGCACAATTCTCTCAAGGGAATCTGTTTCAAGAAAAGTTGCAAAAATAATGGCAAATAAGGTAGAGCAACGCTTCCAAACAACACTACACAGGATAAGAAAGCTGAAGATTACCCACGAGGTTGTTAAATTGTGTGGTGCTTGGCAAAGCAGACCAGTTCTAATTACAGGGGTACATTCAACACACAGCTGTTGAGCAACCAACTGCAACAAAAGTAAGTTCAAGACAGAAAAATATGCAATGTGTAAACAAGCTCATCTAAGCTGATAAAAAGTATAAAGACTAAGAGAAGACAAAGAAGTAAGTGGACAGGCCAAGCGAATAAAATCAAGCTTCAACTCAGCTGTAACCCTGCGGGTTTAGGAGCAATGCACAGGACAGATCTGAAGCATAGGCTGAGAGGTGGAAAGCAACAACACTATGGGCCACAGATAACGGAGATAAACATTGAGCAGTTTGTCAAAAACACAAAACTAGAGAGTGTCTTTAGAAGCACCACTGTGAAACTTGTCAAGATCCCACATTTCTGTAACATAGACTCTTCATTCATTCTTCATGAAAAGCACAACAGCAAATCTAGTATTATCATGTTCTGCTAATCCAGAGCCTAGGTAAATCTTTAAATCTTTCACTTCAAAGTGAATCTTTTCATCTCAGTACAGCTTTTATTCTGATGGTCACATATTATCTGTGATTTATTTCCTAATCCTGTTTTCTGCTTTTGGTGAGCTAGTTTCTGCTAATGGTGAGCTAGTTAGCAACTATTCAATCAAAGAATCAGCTACTACATTCTGTGGTCGAGAAAGATAACTCCTTTCTTATTTTCAAAACATATTTTCTTTTTGAGGAAGAAATGAAAAAGAGATCGCTCTTTTATATCTCCTGTTTATAGCAAACTCCCAGTATATACTGACTTCTAATTGTGTTTGCAGTCATACTGCATCATGATTTTTTTTTTTATTATATAAATGTCGAAAAGCTTTCCTCTTTAGAACAAATTAAGAGGAATATATCTATCTATAGATTAATCAGAGGTGAATGAGGTAAAAGGTGTAAAATGCCAGGAAATTAAGTGGCCTCAGGAATACTAATTTCAGTATTAAACAACTAAGCCTCAGTCAGTTTTATGGTTATCTAGTGCATATCCTACCACAATGGTGAACATTATCTGTCCACATTGTATTTCATTACATTTTTCATCCAGTGCTTTATTTGACCACATGAAAGCTGTGATACCAGTGCAATACAGGCTGCAAAGACCCCAAACACATCATTGGTGATACTAGTCAGGCATGTGGAGCATTTGAACACTCACCTAAAATATTTACAGGAACCTGGTAGCCACACACAAAGCCCTCAAAGACATCATGGTATATAACAGTATGTGTGTCATGACTCTCAGTGAAGGCACAAACATCTTACTTTTCTCTGTTTTTGACTGTGGAAGTCCAGGTTGATCTGGCTGAATGCCAAATTGTCGTTGAGAAAATTATAGCTTAATAAATTCACGTTTTCCCGGCATAGGACACAGAAAACGGCTGTCTTACTATACATTAACCTAATTTTTATTATTATTTGTCTGAAGTCACCTTAGCCCATGGCCTTTACTTTAAAAAAAACAACCAACCAAACAAAAACAAACCCAAACTTTTCTTTTAGTCTTGTAGTGTTTTCTTTGACTTGTAGGAGATGTAGGATTTGAAATGACACAATAAAAAGCCACTCATGTGGTACTAAAGAATCTCAGAAAAGAGATGATTTTTATGACAACCCTTCTTGAGCACATCTTTTTCTGTAGCATTATTGTATCTTCTGTAAATAGAATAAAAAAGGCTATTCCCAAATCCTTTGCAACAAGGTTCAAATTTCCTTGTGAAAAATACTGTTATCTGGAGGCTATGAAACACAATGAATTAATGGAGCCTTCTTCAGTCATCAGTTGCCTTGGAGAGAAAGATTCATTTTAATTTGACTGGAGTGATTTTTGACTACATAGTTACCACCTGGATTGCCTCTGGCATGATTTTGCTATACAGTTCTTACAAGTGTCAATGCATTGCTCAGCTACTTCTACGCATGTTATAAAACTTTCCTTCAGATTCACAACAGCAAGCCAGAGTTAATAGTAGATACTGAGCCTATACATGAGCTGAAGGCAAGGAAGAGATAGCAAGTGAGCTCATAATCTTTTCTCAGCACAGATCTGAGTTAAAATGTCATCACAAGTTCATTGCACTAGGTTTTATGTCATTTACCACCTTGCACCCTTAGAACCCATCCTTATTGTTTAAAGTACATAAGCATTGCTAATAAATTTGCTTAAACATATTCAGTTTTACTGAGGATACGTTATGACCAGCCTTTTAAAATTGTCAGTTAAAATATGACCACTCTAAACCATATAAGCCTTTTTGAAATGCTGAGTGATATTTGCTCAAATAACAGCAGATTGTTGTACAGTGGTTTAGCAACACCGGTTAGCAACGCTGGTTCAGCACAAAGGTGTGAGTCACTGCGGGTGCAGCTGAGCTCTCACTGAGATGTTCCACTGTAATACTTCAGGAAGACACAACTTCTTAGCCCACAGCCGTATTTAGATGTGGCAGGAGACATTTAAGAAGTAAGACATACGAAAGATAAGCCTCATTATGTGAAATGAGGTTACATAGTACTGAGGCTCTTTTAAAGTATTACCTGGAGACACGTATCCTAAAGAAGTCTCACACTTAGCCTTGCAAACCTGAAACATTAGCAGGAATTAAGAGTCCTAATAGACAGACACAAATCACTGCAAGGACCACAGGCATGAAAGTACACCTGGCTCAGAGCCTGTCGACTTGTCTGGATTCGAAAGGTCAGAGCTTAGTCAGATGTAAAGCTGCTCTGCAGTACTATAAAAGATCCTCTGAGACCTCGTTTGCTTAATAGGAGCGGGTAATGCTTATAATGACATTAAAACAATTCCCAAAACCTGGTGCCTTAATGACCCCAACAGCACCAGGTGGGGTGATGCTCACATTGACCTGTCTTACTGCAGAGCTCAGCACGTGACACAGCCCTGTGGAGAAGTATAAACCCTGTTTCATAAGGGCAAGTGTCAGGCCCTGGGAAACAGGGTGGAGAGGACCTTGCAAGGTGACCCAGCCTCTCCTCTACCTTCTATATTGGGACACCAAAGTCATGTGGGACACAAGCTACTTTAACCCAGCCTGGAGAGCTTCCAGAAAAGATTATACAGGCTCCTGTCCCATTCCCAGGCAGTAGTCTCCAGTATGTCACTATCCTCACAATTAGAATAATTTCTTTAATGTCCAAAGCTCCTTTGCTGCAGGTGAAGGTCTTGTCTCCTTGATCTACTTGCTATGGACACAGAGAACAGACTTTTCCTTTCCTGCCTGCCATCACCTTTGATGTGAACACAACTGAAGGGACAAACACACACACACTCTCTCAGTCTTTTCTCTGCCAGGCTGAGCACTAACAGCTTCTTAGCTGTACTCCTGCACACCTTGTTTTCCTGGTCTTCACAGCTCTTGCTGCTCTCTCCCAAAATTTTTTCCCCAGCTTTTCCACCTCCTTCCCCAAGGGTATTGCCCCGAACTCAGCAAAAGACTGCAGCTGAGATCTTCCTTGTGCCAGCAACAGAAGGAGGATTTCTCCAGGTATTTTCCAGAGAGCTATCCTCCTCCTACATCCCAGTATGCTGCCTGGTTTGCAGCAGTACAACGTTGTTGGCTAACACTCAGTTTTTGTATCACTGTTAACTCCCCCACACCCAGATCTTCTTCCAGAATACAGCTACTTCTTGTTTCCCATCCTCCTCAGTTGCAGTTGACTTTTTTCTGCCTAAACGTGGTCATTCCAACCGAATAGCATCCCATTTGTTTTCCCAGACCATTTTTCCAGTTTTTTGTGACCATTTTGAGTTTGACACCTGCCCTTCAACATATCTGCAGCATATCTGACAGGTTTGTGTCACATGTAAATGTACTCAGAGTATACTGTATTCTATCCTCCCAGTTTCTGAAAAATTATTGCACAGTACCAAACACCAGGTAACCTCCCTAAAAAGTCCAGTACTACACAGCCTTTCAGGGTAACAGGTTTAATATCTGTCCTGTACCTGTTTTTTTCAGAACAATGTTGTACTCGCCTTGTAAGAGTTTAATGAGTATCAGGTTTCACTAGTTTGTAAATGAGAACATTATGAAAGACTTTATCAAAAGCCATTGCCAAGACCAAGAAATATGTCACCTACTATTTCTTCCATATGCAGAAAACATGTTACTCTTGTCACAGGAAAAAATCAGATGCTTTCACACAATTTCCTCCTGATGTAATCTGATGGCTGCGGCTCATTTCCTTGTTATCTTCTAAATAGGTATCAAAAGCTTACTTGCTTAGTAACTTTACTTTTCCCAGTTTCTTTTTCAGGGATTAATGCTAAACCAACTAGTCAACAATTTCCCGTCTTCCCTTTTTCTTCCTCTGTAAAGGTGCTAATTTTTTTTTCCATTTTTTTTTCCCCTTTTTTTTTTTTTTTTTATTTTTCTAGGAAAACAGTCCTGTACTGTCTTGGTGGAACATAATTCCTCTTTACCACATTAAGGTCAAATCAATTCCTCTGCCTGCACTGTAAGACAGGCAAGCCATCTTGGCAGTATTGTGCTCTCCTTCTCATTACCCTAAATAGATCTATTTAAGCCAGCCTCTCCTCTTTCTGTTCTTTCTGCCTTTGAAAACGTCTCTCTCCTACTTGCTTAAAATGCAACCCCTTTCTGCTAGGACTTCACAATGAAAGGCTGCTTAGTTTGAAACTTCTAGAAAAGCAGCAGACACCTTTTAGACAGGGCTGGTGGGGCTGATGGGTTCAGTTTTGTCCGTTTGCTGCCATGGCTGCACATACCTAGAGAGCTTCCATTATCATGGCATTTTTTAGTCTGGTTTAGCAGTACTTTTCTCAGAGGTATCTTTACTTAATTTACATTTAAGTCTTACCCATAGCCCTTACCTCTGAAATGTTGGAATATTGGGACTCTGGAATCTTACACGGCAGGTGTCGGGAAAGGGAGAGGTATGGTTTCCTTTGAATATGCACTTTGCCCTCTGGTGTAACCTTTTCATATGAGTGCATGGGTTTGGGAATCTGGGGAGGGGAGGGTTTAAAAATTATCTTTGTTCCACTTGAGAATACAGCACTGTTCCAAGACTGAAGTGAATGAGGCAACGCTGAAGGGACTCACCTCTGTTGAAAGAAGGCACTGCCATCTCCTCAAATATTTTCCCTTTGTTTCAGGAGACTCTAAATGCTGAATTTTACTTAAATCTGCAAATCATTTACATCAGCCTAAAATTGCATATCTTATGTATTTGGGGGCAATTAAACTCTCAAATGCTTGCGTTATGTCTCTGCTTTCTCTCTCAAAGCACAATTTTATCACTTTTTATTTGCCTATGGGTTACCGCTAATTTTTTATAAGATTTTATATCTTAGCAAACAATTAATAGCTTTTCCTCAAAGCAGCAAGGACATACCATCCTGTCGAAAAGCATTTGCTGCAAAATAAAGATTTGCACTGAACAGAATTATTATTAAGATCTGATTAACATTAGCAAAATAACATTTCTCTAATGGTGTATTAAATAACTTAAACACTTTAGCAGAAACTTCGGAGAGGTAAAAACAACTGGAAAGAAAATCTGAGGGATTTTTTTGGTAATCTGCCCTATTCCTTCACCCTTGATTTGCTTCTGCCACTCACATATCAGATAACAAAAAGCCCAACTACTCACAGATGCACAGATGAGTTTTACCCAGAGAAACAGCTGTTCAGTGCTATCTCTGATACTCAGCTGAAGCTTTTTCCACCAAAATTTCAGGGCATGAAGCTAGTACTGTTCTTTTGGTGTTAAGAACAGATAGCAGCTGTAAGAGAGACAGGTATTTTTCTTATTACAAAAAATATGGGGCATAGTTAACCATACAAGAGTGAGGGAGGTAAGTAGGGAAACATCAAGGTTATCAGCAGAGAACACAAAGCACTAATCCCAGGTTTGACCTGAATTTTCCTAACAAATGTTGGATTAGCTCAGATACTTTGCTTTAATCTTTTTCATCAGACATTTTAATTCTGTGGTCTGAAAATGCCTGGTTTTACACAGCTTCCCTCCAAAGCCATTTGCATACTCATTACATCATATTAACTTAAAATTATACAAATATATTGCCAAAGAGCTAATGGACTTCCCTATTCATTTATTTTACTTCTCACTGACTAAATAGGATTCTGTTTGCCTTCTGCAATGTTATATATAATCTTATATTTATTTACAGCCAAGCTGCCTGAGAGAATAATTTCTTGTTCCTCCTGGGATGATACACATGCACTCTATAATACATAGCCCATTTAACTGAAAAAAATGACTACTATAATTACAAGTTCTCAAGATTGTGGGAAAAAAAAAAAAAAACAACCTATAAATGTTTTGGTCAGGTATTCACAATGATTTATTTAATAAATTCTAAATATTTCCCAAATATTTCCTTAGGACAGCTTGTAGGAGAACAAATTCTGTTGTGTCAAGGCATGAACAAAATACAGAAAATGCTCTCTCAGGGTAAGGAGTAGACTTCAGCACTACTCAGCTTGTTGTCAAAGACCATCACTAACAAATTGCAGTGTGACCAGTTTTTCACAAACCTTACATGCATATATTGATCATTAAACTGGAATGTCATGGATAACTCCGTGGTATAGGAGTTGGGCAGCATGTTCCAGTGTTCCATCACCCAGTAAAGAAGTTTTTTCTCTTATTCAGATGGAACTTCCTGTTTTGCAGTTTGTGCCCATTGCCCCTTGTCCTATCACTGGGCACCACTGAAAAGAGTCTGCCCTTGTCCTTTTGACATCTGCCTTTCAGATATTTATAAACATTGTTAAAATTTAGTTACATTTACATTTCTTCTGAAAAAAGAGATAAAACAATTGTTTAGGATGATATATACTGTACTAGAAAGTTGGAGTTTCTGAGGCAGGATGATATTTTTCAACAGTTAAACGTGCACAAAGAAAGAGTGAGAAATTTGGTCTTCATAAAGCACAGAGAGAAAGTATTTGCAGAAGTTCCTGAATTTTCAATAGAAATTTAAACAATCAGAGAAAAAAAAAAAATTAAGGGAGAAGCTGGTAGAGAGTGTAAGAGAGAAACAGCGGTGTCAGCTTTCCCTGGGTTCTCCCCTTGACAACCCGTGGCCTTTTCCTGCAAGCACTGTTCTGCCTCACCAAATGATGTTACACCTCAGGAAGCCCTGATGGCAAAAAATGTTGAAGTAGCAAGGTAAGTGCCTGCTGCTGGAGTTAGGGGAGCAAATGAAGAACATACTAATTAAATTCTCTGCCTTTCCACTGTGTTTCAGCCCACTTCATGTCATCAGCATTGTTTTGCTACAGAGTAGAGGTGAGAGGGAGCTCTGCTTTGGGGAGACCTTATTTTGGCCTTTCATTAGTTAAAGAGAGCTTATAGGAAGGATGGGGATGGTCTTTTTGGCAGGGCCTGTTGCAACAGAACAAGGGGTGATGGTTTTAAACTAAAAGAGGGGATATTTAGACCAGATATAAGGAAGAAATTTTATTAAAATGAGGGTGGTGAAACACTGGCACAGGTTGTCCAGAGAGCATTCAGAACATTCCAGGTCAGGTTGGACAGGGCTCTGGGCAACATGATCTGGTTGAAGATGTCCCTGCTCACTGCAGGGAGGTTGGACTAGATGACCGTTACAAGTCCCTTCCAGCCCAAACCATTCTATGATTCTATGAATTATGGTGCCACTGCTTTATGTCTGAAAAAATTAATATCTTTGTGTTCTAAATGAATATTAAAGAGATTTCTCTTTCCAGTTTATTCAAATTACCACTGGTTTTCCTCAATCCTGCAACATATTCATGATCTGATTACAGCACGTGGTAGGGTCACTTGGGATTCAAAACTACTCTACTGAAAAAAATATAAACTGTATAAAAATCTAAGAATTTCTACTGTGTTAAGAAAACCTCTTTTCTAGTAGTTGCTGCTAAGTTACCCATAATAGCATCATTTTAAGCACCTCCATGATTACTATCTAGATACTTTCCAGCCCTGTGTACTTCTGCACTGGGCATGTATTATATTCAATATTAACAATAGCACAAGTATTCTTAGTGCTTATTTGTAGCTTGCCTACAATTTTTACCTCATCCCTTTCTTTCTTTATCCAAATTTTCTGTTAGTTTTTTTCGGAATACAACAGCCAGATAAAGCAAATTGCTATAAGACCACAGAGGTTGAAAAGGCATTTTGGACCAGTACAGCAAATAAATTCACAGTAAAATCAAAACACAGGGGAAGGTGGAAACCACTTACCACCTGCAGTTGCAGTCAATAGGACCAGCCCAGCCCCAGGCTCAGTGCACTGCCCTCATCTCCGGGAGTAGCTGTGAATAGCCCTGTGGCGGTCTCCACCAGTGGGACCAGCAACCACCTAACTCACAGTCCACTACTGACAGCAGCTGCCAGACTTTGAACTTCACAAGCACTACCTGAAAATAATTTTGGTCCTAATGTGCAAGAGAAGACATTCAGAAAGTAGTCCTAAGAGCATTTGCTATACAGGGCTAAGGAAATCTCCTCTCCTGAACTGTCACAACTACTGCTGATTTTGTGTCCAGTTCTTGGAGGTCTGTCTTGAGCATCAGGTCAGCTCTCTTGAGTTTGGGTGACCAAGTACAAAGTACGTAATGAATATTTGGTACAAAAAGCAACAGGCATTTTCTGACTTGCATAGGTCTGCAACATGCCGCAGCAGAAACAGACTAACAAAGGAAACAAATTGCCCTCCCCCCCTTCCTAATTTACAACTTGCTTAGGTGAATAACCTCAGCACATCCAAACTCCATTACTGTAAGCAAACAGCTCAAACAGGGACCTGCCACACCAATCCCTGAAACTGACACCAAAGTTACAAAACCAAAAAATTCCTGAAGGTTTCCTAGTCTGGGAGAGGAATTGATACTGCATTTTCCATAGATGCTGTAAACAGTAGGTACCTAAACCTACTAGCCTCACAATGGCCATGCTGTTTGCATTGAATACAATGATCCGTTTCCTCTAAGACCCCCATGACCCTATATAGCCTGATGCGCTTTCCATATACATTCATAGGTCAAGTTTTTCTTTCTCAGAAACTGACTCTCAACTTAAAACTTGAAAGACTGATAATGCCCTGGGTTCCAGCATATTAACCTCCAAAAGAAGTGTTGCCTTCACACACCGAGCAGGGCAGGCTGAGGCGCACAGCAAAAGAGGCACCACAACAAAAAACAGAAACCCAGAAGTCCCCTTCGCAGTGCCAGGCAGCGAGGTTCTGGGTGCTATCTCCCATCATGTTCAGCTTTTGTATAGGCTTGGTCTTGCAAACTCATAAACACATGAGTAACCTCAGCTAATAAAAAAGCAGAGGAAATATTCACGTGAAAAGGTAATTGCAAGCTCAAGCCCATTATTAACCAGAGTACGCAGCTGGTAAAAAAACCAGTCATCTTCACATTCATGAGTAAGGCCCTTAGGCACTGGGCCTGCTGTCACTATTTTTTTTTTTTTTTCATAGACTCAGATTATTTCTTTGAATGACTTAGCTTTTGAGACTAATTATATAATAAAATTGTTCAGTTTGCAAAATTGCAGCGTGTTGCCCTCACACAATGCAAAGAACCAGATGGGCATTTGTTTGGCTGCTAAAGGGTCTGTCGTTGTTGTTTGTTGTCTTGCTCTCACTTAAGAATCTGTTAACTTTGGGGCACAGCTTTTTCAGCCCCAATTTGCCAAGAGCAGGGATTTCAGACTGCAAGGCCAGGTCTTTGAAATGCCCGTAGGGCAGAGCTAACTGCTCTCTTGCAGAACTCTGTGGACAGCTCTAAGTGCTTGGCTTTTTTAAGAATCGGACCATTTACTTAATCTCCAAACATACAGACCTGGTAGCTCTGCTTTTCTAAAATGCTGGCTTAATAAAAGACAGACAACTCTGCTGTTTTCAAAGGTATTTATAAACACTTATCCACTGGTTCTTCAATCTGTAGTTTACCAGCGCATTGAGAGAAAAAAATGCAATGGTGTGATGCCGCCACATGTACTGGAAATACAAAAGAAAATGAATACTTTCAAATCAGTATTTGGCATCCGGCATTTTTTGACCAGTGTGTCATAAAAATACTCCTGAGGAAAGATGGGAGTACTTCTCTGACAACCCAATACATGTGAAGTGGCAAGTGCACATGAGAAATATATGAATAGATGCAATACCTTGTGGGGTTTCTAATAACTTCTGTTAACTACATTTTTAAAAAGATAGGTAACAAATAATTACTTCAACCTCATGTAATGATGCCACAGAAAGATATATGGATTATGTTCCTAGCATTAATCTATTTTAAAGAGGTACATGGCTCAGCGCCACGAGATCTGAATGTCTTGAAGTCTTTAAAGTTTCTATCCCATGAAGAAAACACGGAGACAGCAAAGTTACTGGCCTTTCCCTGTCAGGTGCACACAGCTCTATGATACCCCTGTGGTCACACTGTAAGACTACAGGCAGTCCAGAAACAGCAACTGTAAAGACCCATCCACCCAGCTTCCTTAAATTTATCACTTTCAACCTATAGGTGTAGCAGAATGAAAATGAGAACATTCAGAAAACTGAAAAAGTCCAAGCTGTCATGCTGATGGCTGATCTACCACGAGAATCAGTTGCAGCCCCACCAACATAATTAAAACAGCTCTTGACTCCCTGTCGTGGTTTAGAGCCGGCTGGTGACTAAAGCCACAGAGTCATTCTATTTTCTCCAGGAGGAGAAAGTACAACAACTACTTAAGGGTCAAGGCAGGGGACAAGGGAGGGCTCACTCACCCCTTACAGCCACAGCAAAAGGCATACTTGACTAGGGGAAACAAAATCAATATCATTCAAACAACAAAACCACAACCAAATCATCAATTAAATTAGAGTAGGACAGAAAGAGAACAACAAGGTCTTAAATACACCTTCCCTTCACCCTTCCCTTTTTCCCAGGCCCAGCTTTACTACCTCCCCACACACACTCAGCGACGGAGGGGTGGAGCACAAGATGGGGGGTGCAGTCAGTCTGAACCCTCTGCATGATGTTCCAGCTGCTTGCTCCATGAAAAATACACCTCACAGGTCCCTCCAGCCATGTGGTATTACACACACACACCAGGAGACAGTCTGGCATGAACATCTCCAGCTCACGTGGGGATCGGTTCTTCCAGCGTCATGCCAGCCCGGTGCTAAACCTCCTCAAAATCACCACATTTTTCAGGAGTTCTGCATCTCTGCTCTGCTGGGCTCTCTGCAGCCCATCTGTTTCTCTGCTGGGATATCTGCAGCCCATCCATTTTTCCCGCTGGTGCTCTACGAGGGTTGCAGGGCTGCAGCCAACTTGCCACAGACCAAAGGAAAAAAAAACGCTGTACTGGTGTGTATTCCACAAACTTCTGGTACCTCAGTGACCTCATGGTCACTCTCCTTCTGCCCCATCCCCTCCAAAACAAATAGCACTCTCAAAAAACATGAAAGGTGTTTCTCCCCTTAAATAGATTTATCTGCAGAGGTGCTGATCGGTGCAGCCTGAGCCAGAGGCAGGGAGCTCTTTTTGCTGAGCTACTTACAGGGACCACACCAACGGTCCCATACCCTGGTACCTAAACTGCACCGAACAAAGGGAGCAGCCCCCTCTCCCTGCTGCCAGAACCATGCCAAATCCTAAACCATAACACTCCCAGTGTGTAGTCTCCGTTGTAGCATTATGAAAATGCAAATAAACCAGTACACTTGATCTCCATAGAAATAATTAGTTAATTCTCTGGAATGAACTAAATTGACGTGTGCTTCTGTCTTTAAATAATCCACAGGTACACATGTGTTTGTATGTCTGTGTGTGCGTCAGCCCACTTGCATCTCAGGTTGTTGCCCTTCAAAAACTGTCCCCTATTTAATACTTTTCTTTACCTGAAACCAGGTGGGAACCTAGGTGGGTTTTTTGAGACCACACTGCATGTCAGAGTCGCAGCTGGTGTCAGGGTTTGCAGGTGGTGTCAGGACTTGAAGCCACCACCTGCAAGTTTGCAGAGAAGTTCTTTGTCCACACACATTTGGACTCTGCTCCTCCTGCTTCTTCTGACCTTCCAGTCACTGCTAGACACAGCTGTAGTTTGAAGGATCAATATCAGTGACAAGATTGCCACGTGCCGTTAACGAGTTCAGTAGGCAAAAGGATGTTTAACAATTCCTTCACTGCCATCACTGACAGTTTAAATGAAACGTGGATTTCACACACAAACATTTTCATTACTGGGCCTAAGAAGGATACAACTCCTGAAACAGAAGAGCCGTAAACAGCACAAAATCAAGTCTTAGACAAGAGTGTAAATGCAAAGTAAAAGACTGCCAGCAACTTCAATAGGATCACTGCTTCCCGCTTGTCACTCACGCATGTAACTGCCTGGATCTCCACTAGACATTTAGATTGGGAACAGATTAAAATCTGGATTTGGTCACTTCGGGTACCCCTCGTATCTACCTTTTACGATCATTAACTCCTCAGTCTGCAGCTATACTCTGCAAGAAAAGCAATGGCCTATGTCTTAATTTTACAGGTACATATAAAGACAAATACAGATTAAATATTTTCTGAAAAGCTCACGGTATGTTGCCAGGAGAGTTCAACTTACATCAATATGGTTTGTAATCCAGGTTCTATCCACTTCGGTTTTTTTAAATGAAGTTCTTATTTCACAAGGCATACTCAAGAAAATAAATCTCCAATTCTCTTTTGCGGGCTCCAGTTTAGAAAACAGGAACATAGAGAGGACGACTGTTTTATTCTCTCTGTTTTCTTTGGGTGTTTCCCCGCTATTTGATGACACATTAGGAACTAAAGTCTTGAAAAAAGAGAAAAAAAGCAGGGAAAAGACATCTTTTGTATTGTTCAATATTTTCTCTGTATTCTGCAGCCTAGTAGCTCTTCAAGAGTAGTAAATTAGCCTGCAGCACTGATTTTTCCCTAGACACATCTATTACTTTGAATTTGCATCCTTATCTTGTATATTATGTATGCCTGTGCGTCACTGTGCCTGAATTAGCCTACAAGTTCCTCGCGGCAGAATACCTTATTCTGCTCACAGCACTACATTCAATTTTGATGTTCAAATAATAAAGTAACATAGGAAACGTAATGGCAAGAAAAATCAACCAAAAAATGCTTAATGCAAGGTTGACTCCAGGTCTAACAGCTACTCGACAAAATCAATAGATAGCACAGCCTAAACGTTCAGAGATGAAGACTTAGAAAAGTAGCCTCATAGACTTCAGAAGATCGTTCCTTTTCATAAACGCGCATCGTGGGAGCTCTTCTACTGAGGGAGAACAGCTCTTCCTAAAATAACTCCCTGCATGAAAAATGCTTATTCTGAGATCCTAGGCATTAACTCCTGTCTTCTTTTTCTGGCTCTCTGCAAGTCTGTTGGGGTGGAAGGGGCCACATTCCATCTCAGAACTGGGCTTTCAGAGGGGAAGGGATCCCTGCGTCCCTTGCCCAGGAGTGTGTGAGGCAGAAGGAATACCATTTTCAGCTCAGTGCAAGACAGAAGGAAGAAAAAGTCCCAGGACTCTTCAGAATTGCATGCAAAAATCTTGGAGAAGCATAAGGAAGAGAAAGAAACCAGCTTCCTCCTGAGCTCAGAGCAAAGACCCCAGAAAAAGGAGTCCTGCCAGCTGAGGCAAATACAGGACAGTTCAGATGAGCCATCCTCTGTTATTTGTTCTCCTTTCCCCATCTTGATTCTTACACTTCTGATGACACTAAGAACTGCTGCTGGAAGCCACTGGGATCAATAAGGGGGGGTTGTTTCACTTTAAATCCATTATACTGACAATCTGCATGACTCGCTGAGAAACAAGCACCAAGAGCGCCAACGGCACAAAAGGATTTCTACAAGCACTGGATCACTTCAACATTTTAGTAATTTTGCAGGTTCTGTCAATGTCACATTGGAAAATAGACCTTGTCCTTCAGAGAAATAAACTAATCACCTCAAAGGGTCAAAAAAGGCCTTATTTTTTCAAGTATGCCCAGAGCATGGCATTAACCAAATGTATCCTGAAGCAGCTTTATTGTTCTCCTCAGCATTAAGAGTAGCCCATTGCCACACACAATGCAGTAGATGAAGAAATGGTCTGATTTAGCACTTTCTGCTCCACTTCGTAATTATCCATAGATTTGCTCAATCTGCTGTACTGACTTGATAATCTCAAGTTTTCCATCAGGACCTTAGGTTTTGGAGGTAAGGAAGCATTCTGTAACTGCACTGCTATATATTAAATCGGTGTTGCCCCAAGCAATGCCTAGGATTACTAAAGATGAGCAGGATTAGAGGAAGGAAACAAGATTTTATGTCTAGTCAGCATTTTTATTATACTTTCACTGGACAGCCCAGTCCTAGTGGTGCTGACTCCTTTTCTTCGTGTCTGGTCTCCTGCACGAATCCTGCTTTTTGATCTTGCAAGCCCTGCCTTCCCAGTGCAGCTGCAGCTCTCCTGGATAGGATACAGCTGGATGCAGTCCTCTGATGTAGCAAAATGACATTTTTTAATTTACGCCTGTGTAAAATTTTGATGTATGCTCCAATACTTATGCAGCAAGCATAGGCTTTATTATAGGGAAGTGATTCTTTGCACCTCAGCACTCACAGAGGAGTCTGGAAAGGAACTAGGTGGGAGGATGCATCTTCATCTCCCAGCAGTGTTTCAGGCAGGCATGTTTCCTACTCTTCTCTCCACCTTCTCCTGTGGTTTCACTGCTTGGAGCTGAGTGGAGCGTAGGGACGGCAGAAGGTGCTATGTCAGCTACCACGAGACAGACATAACAGTTGTTTCAATAACAGCAATCCTTTCAAAATGGAGAGCAGACCTTAATCAGCAAGTAGCTAGCAACCTGGAAAGACAGGTAACTTAGTGCTTGGCTGCAAGATGAACACTTAATTGAAGCTTTATCAAGTGCTTGCAGAACTTACTCCCAGAGTTTATAAACAGGTTCAAATACCCCATGAAGTGAAAGGGATTGTTGTGTCTTACACCATCCAAGCCAGTTGCCTTGAATTTTTGAATAGCCAAACAATCCAGATGGAAATAGATGGTGCTTCTTCATGCCTTACTGTTGCCTCCCTCCTGTCAGCAATTTCCAGCGATGTCAAAGCTGTCACAGATAAAGCACTGCAGTATAAGCACGGATACTCAAGTTCATTGGCTCTAATCTAAAGACATGCTAAGGTTCAGGCAGCCCTTGAGTTCTTAGTTTAGATCACAGAGGTGCTAAACAGGACAAGAGTGTGGTTAAAACCACCAGTCCATTTCTTATCGCCCACTATGAAGGTGACCTCCAGGCTCAGCCAGGCTACAACGCACAATCAAACAGCATAAAAATTCCAGAAACCAGCTGACACATGCCCATAAATGCTAATTGCTCTGTTACGTCTACTTGCTTGTGTAAACTGGCTTAGAAAACTGGCCTTTACACTGTGGATGCTTTCATAGGTACTACCATAACGTCTCCAACCATCTTTGCCTCTAGGCCAACACATTAAAACACCCAAACCAACAAAAGTAACCAAGGAGCATAAAAATGACAGACCGTTTTTTCTGGAGCTTCACAACAGCGTTTTGCAACAACTAAATGTGAATAAAAAGATTTAAAGCATACCTGAGTCGATTTCTCCTTATTTTACTGACCACAACTCCCTTTTCCTTGCTGCCTTGTCAATGTTTGACACAAGAGGAACCATCTCCCAGGGGAACAGTCTTGCTCTTCGACATTTTGCCAGTGTTTCCTTCCTGATCAGCAAAGCTTCAGAAAAATGAACGCAATAACCATCAACTCCTATCCAAAACTGAAACATAAGCTTATCATATGTGTCACACTCAGCTAGAGGCTGGAAATGTGCCCCTTTGTTTTGCCCACCCTTTTAAGCACATCAAGTCCGATAACAACTAACTGTACCACATTCCAAGAGATTTTTTTTTGTGTGTGTGTGCGTGTGCTGATAAAAGCAATGATGTTAGTTTTTTAATTGACTTTGGGAATGAATAAGAAATGTTTTGGATCAGCCTCTAGGGTAGCAGCAGTCCCCTGTGTACTAAGCCTCTGTCATCAGTGCTGTCCTCGGACAGAAATGCCAGGTTTTGCAACGGTCCTGACCAAAGTAAGCATAAATCCGCGGTGCCAGGTCTTTCCCTTCTGCGTTTAAAAAAGTACAAATAAGACATAACTCAGTCCTAGCTGCCAAATGGAAATCAGCAGCAATGGAGGGGAACACTCAGCAGTCAGGAAGGTAGCCAGCGCTACCCTCTGCACAGACTGGACGAGGCAATGGATTACAGCAGAAGGCAGAAATCCTTGCCTGCAGTTCACTGGTGCTGACAAAGCAGAAGCACCTGCTAAGTCAGGTATCAGGTTGGGGCAGTGCAAGAGCTGGGAACTGTTGCTCCTGCTGTTTTTATCCTTTTTCCAAGCAAAGAATGGGACTTGAGAAAATCTGGAACAATACTTTAAGTATTTCTCCTTGTGAATCTGTTCACACTTTAGCAATAGGCTTCAGCTGTAGAAGATGCTTTGCTTGCTCATGTCCCTGGATATATTTTTCAGAATACAACAGTACAATAAAGACAGCACCTTCAATATCTTCCTCAGTAAGAATAATGTAGTGATGGAGATCTTGGCAACAATATGGCCATAAAGAGCACCTGACTTTGAGTGAATTTGTCAGAACAGCTCAGTCATTAAGTTGAAAGTCAAAGCAAAATCTTGTTCTCCTGGAGGTTCATTAGTTTTAAGACATCATGGAAATCTTATGGCCCTTTCTCATGGTTCTCTCAAATGTGTATTATTGTAACAATGGACGAGACGCTACACTCCAGCTCTTCTGAAACTTTTGCTGTTGTTGCAAAATACACAGTCAATTTAGTTTACTGCACTGAATTAGAGATAAACCCACTGATCTGAAAAAATGACCTTCAATTTCTTTTTATCAGAAGTTCAGTAAGTTCTTGGATGTCATTGGCAGAGCATTTCTGTAACTAGCTTGCAAACATAAGTAAAAAGGCATGGAAAGTAAGGTGATAAACTCCAGTTTAATCTCAAGAATTGTACTCAGCACAGTGTACAGTGCTGAATCTGCACAGTGCATTTTACTTCATCACCAAGGACCTGCTCCCAACTCTTATTCTTATACCCCACTGCAGATGTTCAGTTCTGATCTGGTAAACTTATTACAGATAACCATGCCTCTAGTCAAATAATTAAATTAAGCAAAGTTCTATTTTTCCCTCAAATTAGAACCAAAGTACATTTCAGGAGAAATTTACAAATTTGAAGGTATATATTTATCATCTGTTTCCAAACTTCGGCTTATCCATTTTTCAATCTCCCGCAAGACAAACTTTATTTTACACACAAGAAAGAAGATCTGAAAGGCTGCCTGTGTTTCAGTCATCAGTGTAGCATTATTGATGAATCCTCACAAGTTGAAGAGGAAGAGCTGTACCTTGCCTGTGTGTGCTGCTCATTCCTACATGGATCTGGTTCAGTAACAGCAATGGCTGTGACTGAGCCTAATCAGCAAAGTCATAGGCAAGGCCCAAGTGATTTGACCAAAACTCAAACTGCAAAATACTGACAGAATCAGAAAAGGGGTCCCCACCCTTCAGATGCACGAGATATTCAGATATACGTACTATGCTGAGATCAGTCCACTAACTCATTTTCTGTTTCTCTTCAGCATAAATATTTAAAATAGAAGAACAGTTAAATAATTAAGTAAAAAACACTGATTCATTACAGTTCAAAACAGTGATCTCCTTATAACGGGATATTGTTCTGAAGAAATCTACCAACAATGCATTTGGCTGAAAATATTTGCTTTCTAGTAACGTAGCCCAAGGAAGCCCATACTTAAAAATTCATTATTTTCCTGCAACTGCAGAAACACCATCCAGTTACTGACACATTTTCATGCCGTTTGGTGTAACTGTAGTATTAATGAGGAAGTCTTGTCCAAGTTGATCATGAAGTCTACAGACCCACAGTAATGCACACTGCCTCTAAGTTCGTTATCTATGGCTAACAGATTTAAAATAAATTATCTTAACAGAGCACAGTAAGGCACCCAAAGAGGAGAGACCACTGCCAAGCCATTGCATTTCTTCCCTAGTCTGCAAACTGCCTGTGCAGTGTCCCTGCAACTCCTCTTGGTTTGGGTTTCAATACCAGGGTAAGAATTCTGGTCGGTTTGCAATGAAGCTATTCAGAACCAAACACACACTACAAACTCTATTGAACTGATTCAAATCATATTAATTTCTGCTATGCTTAGGAAGGAATTCCTGAACAAGAGACTACCTGTTATACCCATTGCTGGGTCCTATTGATGGGTCTCCTTGATAGTTGCATGTCACATCCTAGTGGGTATTGGTTTTTCCTTGAAAATCCTATACATCTAGATGCACCTCACGTGGAGTTTAATTAAGCAGTTCAAAAACTCTTTCACCCTACTCATATTCCTAGCCTAAATGTCAACATTTTGTTTTCTGTTTCTTTGGAAAGTTGCAAGCCAACATCATATCCATGGGAATTTTATTTAAATATGATCATCCCAAAATATTTCTTATAGTCAAAGAGAGAAATTTGAGAAAAAAAAATACATTTTTTATCGGAAGTGCTCTGTGAGATGCTAGAGGTCTAAAACTCACCTAATCTAGATTGTCAAGAACATTCATTTGGACAATTTTTCAAGACTTTTTGTCTTGAAACTAGCACTCATATTTTATATTTCTTATGCTATTATTGTGATAAGGTCATGGTGTGGGAACTGTGGGTACTTTCAAAAACTGAGTAATTGTCTTCCACTTTTCTCCCTTTTTAGTTTATTCACTGCATAAGCAGAGATATAAAAATGTATAACTCCTCTCCAGAAACTATGAGCTGTTTATGGAAAAAAAAAATTATATGGATGCTCTTTATCATAAATTTTTATGTCAGGTTTCCCCGTACATGTTTATTTTCACACTGACAGTATGAAAATGAAAACACTAAATAAAGCAAGAGATACAATCCAAACCTTGTTTTGGATAACGTTGAAAAATGACAATGGGGAGGGGAAAAAAACAATTTAAAAGGTGCTTAGTCTCCTCATGATACTACTCACATTCTGTTCAAATTAATTCTGTGCAAGTTGAGTGCTGGTTTACACAGGATTGAATCAGCATTGAGCCTGACTGGTTTGAATGGCACTTCTGCTCATGCTAAGGTAGCTTCACCTCCTGATTGTCAACAAATATCAGAACTGTCTCATCTAAGTACGTACAGTATCAACAGCTCTAGAGATGGACATTGTTCTCCTCAGTTTCACGTCATGGTAGAATCAGCTCTTTCATTTGTTTGCAATTTCCTAAACACTGTAGTCCTCATAAAGGCTCCTCAGAGACCCCACTGTTACAAAACAGGCAGTCCCTGGCTGCTCACAGATTTAACCATGGCAAGATACACTCCCCAATTCAATCTTGAATTATGTATTGCCCCATATTAATCTCCTGGAAACCATAACACAAATAACTATGGGAATTCCTTCCATGGAATCAGCTAGCTAGAATTGAGGAGCTTTGTCTGTCTGCAAATGAGTGTGTTGCATTAAAAATTAATTGTCAAATTAAACTGTTTATTAATTCAGGGCTTGTTCTATCCAATGGTACTGAAATAATATTAAAGTAAAATAGCATTTTTTTCCTTTTCTTAGTTGATCATTCCATAAACTTTAAGCAAGGCATAGTTAATTTCTAGTAATTTAGCCTTCAATATAGAGTTTAGAGTCCATAAAATCCATGAGTCTTCTGTGATCATAACATGAAGATGTAGACCATCTGCTTGTCTGTAATAACCTAATTATTTCTTTGTGCTGGTTTATGTTTCTGAAAGTGAAAAATGTACCTCATGGAAAAGTTAGAGCTTCAGAGCGGTGAACAACTTTCAGTAAAATATACACTATCCTCATTCACACTTCTGCAATTTTTCTGTGCAAATGCCGTAACTAAAACATACTTCCTATCCTAGTTCATTGTTCTCTTCCTTCATTTCCCCTTTAAACCAAAGCACATTACTTTCTAAAGGAAGAGGAGGGGAAAAACACTGTGTTCCACACACACCCCCACCCCCCCTTTTTTTTTTAACCTGAGGAATATAAAAGCCTAACTAAACACAAGATGACACTGAATTTCCTGGCCTCATGCTCTTTCCCTACAGTGGGTAACAGCTCCTTGCAGACTATGCTGGTATGCATCACAAAGTGTTCTGCTTCCAGGACTGCACAGGAGGCTGGGTTGCTTCATAACCAGAGGCTTCAGGATGCCAGAGGACCTATGGAATGAGACCCAATTATCACCATGAGTAAGTGACAATTAAGAGCCGTAAGTTATCCCTCCAGCGTGAGCAAGAGAAATTAAAAAAAAAACTCTGCCTGTTTCACACCTACCTGATTTCTTGAACATCCTCAGTAAGATCCAGCTCCAAGCTCAGTACATCTGTGCTGCTTCCAAACTGCAAACTGTGCTGAGAAAACTCTTGACCCTGCTACATGTCGTCGTTCACACTTCCACTTGTTACTGCCATTCACTTCTCCTGCGTTAGCAGTGCCATTCCTCTTCAAACACCAGGAATCAAAAATTTGCGTGGAAACAAGGAGATATTTTACCTCTCAGTTCCACAAAGAATTTCTAATTAAGGAAACCGTACATTGTCCAAACCAGAAACAGAGTGGCTCGATCCTTGTCCCCTCCGCACGGGCTGCTGTCGGTGAGAGATTTCTCTGTCAAAACTTTGGAGCTACCCAAAACAGCCTAAAACAATTTAGGCATTTAGAAATCTGCACGGGGCAGAAAAAATTATTTAGTTCCTGATAGCATTCAGGATCCCACAGTCCCAGGAGCTAGACACCACATGCTTTTAAAAACCAAAAATCTCTTGTCTCAAATGATTACTGACTTTGTATAATGGAGACAAATTAAGCAAAAGTAGGTTAAACTAGGATGCATTTACTGTGATAAGCAGGAATTAGAACAAACCTAATTTGCTCTCACTCATTCCCTGCTATTGTTAATTGTATGTAGCATTTAATAAAACTTCCGAAATAATAAGACGTGCTTTATAAAACCTGATACCAGTCTATTAAGGAGGATATGGCTACAATAAAATAATATTACGCCAAGCCAGGCTTTGAATTTTAAACTTTTTTGTAAATTTATTCCAAAATCAAGCGGACAGGTATCACTGCAGGCTGCAAACTCCAACCACAGGGATGCTGTTGACTACAGCAGAACAGCAGATTCTGCCTGAGCCAGGCAATACCCTGGCGCAAGAGCAGAATGAAAAGGGAAAGCATGCATTTTTACTTCTAATTGATTCCCTGATAAGCTGCAGCACTAGATTGTATTTCACTCTTTCAAGGATTTTCTATTACATTAATTCCTGCTGAAGTTCTTATATGAGATCAGAAGATCTGCAATCTCTTGCATGGATCCATTTATTGAAAGCACCTGCTTCTGAATTATTTTAGCACTTGCAATCTGAGCTTGCTCAGCAAAATAGCGATAGTACACCCAGAAGGATTAACGTTGCATCAAAGTGCTACCAGCACCTGACAGTTAACAGGGTATTAGGGATGTGTCAGACTTTTCATAGGAAGAATAAGGAAAAACTTCTCCAGACTTTCCCAGAGTCTGATATTCAACACAGAAGTGACCCTTTGCATAGGTATTGAAGGTTGCAAGCCTGACTTTTCCTAGATCAAATAATAAGCGCCTGCTTATGCTGAAAGGAAATGATTTTTGTGGGTAAACGAGTATTTTGCGTATCCTTCAGTGGAAATCAATAAGTCTTTAATTTCCTTGACACAGATTTAGATATTTACTGCCTTAAAACTGCCACATAGAGTAAATAAACCTACCACCTTGCTCTCCATGCTTCTATTTATGCAAAAGGCTGCCTCTGCCTTCTGAATGTCAGTATACTTAGCAGAAAATCGTGTGATTACACGTAAAAACGTTTGAATGGTACATCCAAGTTATACTTTTAAGTGATAAACAATGATTGGAGGAACATCCTTAGTACTGTTTCCTGAGCTCTGCAATTCTCTCTCTTTGGCTTCAGAGTACGTTAAGCCCATAATATATCCACTGATACATCTCAATCTAGAAAAAAACCTAAAGTTGTTGAAAAACATTATTTTAAAACATGGAAAATTTAACTCATGGTTTCCTGCAGCTGAAGTCAGAGTAAGGCGTATACTGAAGCCCAACAGGCACAGGCAGGGTCAGGACCTTTTTCCTGGGATTATGTATTAAATGCAATTCTTGTTCCTGCCCTCAGTCAGCAAAGCGCAGGTGACGAATCCCCGCAAAGCCACAGACATTGTAGGATGCCACACTGTGATATCTTCCTGCCAACAGCACTCCAGCAGCATTTAGCAGGCATTGCTGATTCAAAATCTGCATTCCCATAACCTTGGCTCAGTGGCCAGACCCTCCAGCAAAGCTTCCAAAACAAGGCAGTGTCTGTGCTATTTTGAAGGGCACACAAAGGAAGTATTATTTACGGCACTTAAAACAGGACAGGAGAAGATTATTTTGGGTTTTTTGGACTTGATTGATTGCAATTATACTATTTATATTATGTCCTTTACTAAAAACTTTAATAATGAGGTGGAGCAAAAACATTTTAACAATTCGACTTATTTATAACATTGAAAGTGTGAAGATTTTGTGTTCACGTAATAGTTAATCATAACTGATTTTTCTCTTTAAAAAGCAGCTTTAAAGTATTAACTACATCAGTGAATAAGCTATAAAAATCTGTAGCCATGTACATACAAAGGTACCTCAAAATTTAAAATGCCATTTCTGACTCAGGACATTGGCTTTGACACATTTGTTTCAGACTTGGGACATCTACTTTGAGAAATTTAAAAGCAACGTTGCTTGAAGTTCAAAGGAAGAACATTAAATATTTCAGGCTATTTTAGAACATCTTAGCACTGAAGAAAAGCACTAGTCAATATCAAAGATGTATGTTATCAATACCTACATATCTGTATCTAGAGAGATAGATATTATTGCAAAAAAAAAAAAAAAGATTATCTAGAATTATAGGCTGCCTAATTTTTTTTTTCTCTCGGTAATAGATGTAGCAATTTTTCCTCTTCCCCTTGGATTTGCCCCTCTTATAGCTCAAGGGGGTCACTGCAATGGTAGAAGATCAGAGACCCTCTTTGCTGGGATCCCATGGCTAGCAGCCACACCCCATGGCAAAGAAGGAAGAATTACCTTAATGGCAAGGTACAAAGGTCGGTGGCAGTAGAGGACACTTTATTCCATTAAACTACCTTCAACAGATTATTAGGGAGCTCTGTAGCAAAAGGTGTGCTTTGCCCTTCTGGGTGGTATGCTAGCTGTGGAATAACAACCGTGTCTGTCAGGCTGAGTCCGCACTATGCTCAAGCCCAGGAAGGAGAAAATTGAACCTCTTCAATATCTGTCCTACAAATATAGGCAACATTTTTCTCATTATCAGAGGATGAAATTTCTGGATTTTATATTGTCTTTTAAAATATTTAGGTGTTGACATAGAATACAACTATATCAGAAGACTGCCGAGTTTGCAGTATCAAGCCATCAGACTTAAAGAAGTGCCAGGATTAAGGTTGCATCTGTGAAATATGCTCAGCACTTTTGTGCTTATGCAATACAATATGGGTTTTAATTCCAGACCACAAAGAGTTTTTATCCTTGGTGTACACTTAGGACAGACACTTCTGTGATAAACATCAGGTCCGCATGGCCGCTCCCCAGCCTCAGCACAGAGGGGAAGCTGCACAGAAACACAGTTTGAAACTGCAATAGAGAAATGTTGGTCTCAAAATTAAAGAATTTGAATTTGAGGTGATCCATTGCATACCTACCTCTTACACCTCAGTGATGCTCAGGAAGTGACTTCCGTGTGCATATGTTCAAGTACCCAGCTTATAACATCTGATTAATAAAAGTTATGGCATTCATAGCTGCGGTCAATGTCAATTCAAGCCTTATTCTGATTATACGAAATGCTATAATGTGCGAAATACATGGAAGCACCCTTGGTGTTTCACATTCAGCACCCTAAGCCAAAAAGCATTTCTCTCTCTCATGCCAAACCTCACCTTCTTACCTACAAAGTCATAAGGGCAGACAACGTCAGCAAGGGAAATAATAACATCTCAACTCATAGTTTCTGTGGAGGATAATTATTTGCCATCTGAACATTAACAGAAGTTGTGGTGATTGCCATAGATACATATATATATCAAGAAATATTTGGTTTTTATTTGGAGCATGGTTTGAATCATATACACTAACTACAAGAGAAAATGAAATACTTCACGGGGAAAATAAAAAGAAACAAAGACAACTCAGTGAAAAACACTGCATGTGAACATATGACTAAGGTCTCCAGGATAATGCATAAATGCAGCCAAACAAAATTCTGGCATTTATAAATTCTTAAATGCTCAAAGCTGCACCCTCCCATGCTTTTGAGTATAATAAAACATATCTATGTTGTGCAGTTTTAGTACCCAAGAATGCAATGAAATACTCACAGAGCCATACCCAAGGTATAAAACCTATTTGTGGGCTTACAGATATTTCTAAAAATGCAGTTCAAAAGATGCAATTGTGAACAGCGTGGCCCCAGAGCATGTTTTAGCCCTGGAGTCTATAAAGCAAAGAGGACATATGTTTGACAACAGTGAAGGAGAAACACCACATCCATTGCAAGTTACTTAGCCTGGAGTGAACGACTATCAAAGCACATCAAAATCTAACCAGACATCATGGTATGCCCTGGAAAGCAAACAACTAGGGATTTTTAGACAGGCAATGACAAGCAGCAATGATATCAAAGTTATTTAGCAAATATCCTCAATATTACTTCACATTCTGTAACAATATGATAATATTTTTTTTTTTTTTTGGTTAAAATTTCTCTGAGACTTTTTTCTGGTTTAGAAACTAGAAGATTGTAAGTTTTCTTCTCTACCTTGTGTATTTGAATGTAGTTTATTTATTATTATCTGTTAGTATTAGAATTTCCTTTTCTCCTATACTGTCCCTGTGGAAAAATGGGCTAGCCTGGCATGAGCAGGGCACTGGCATGAGTTTCAAGAGTCCTGGGTTGAACTAAGACATAAATTTCTGTATGATCTTGAGCGAGAGGCTTAAATCTTTAACAACAAACCATTTTCTGTGCAGTAACTGTCATGCTATCACATGATAGATGAAAGCACAAAGTTTATTTCATCATAACCTGATCTTGAAGGAAAATGTCAAAAAATAAGTGAATCTGTCCCACATCCATCCTGCTTCTTCTCACTCTTCTCCCTCTTGTGACTGAAATGAAGTACACACCCTAAAGTTATCTCCCTTTTCCTCACTACTTCTCTTTTGAACATAACTCATGAGCAGAGGGGATACCATTCAGCAGTCAATCTATCTCACACAAGCAGCATCAGGACAAGCACAGACCTATCACCCATCCTCACTGTAACACGTATTAAATTTCAATTAGAACATTTTACTTTAAGATCAGGAAATAAGATTATCATTGAAATCTAACACCGCACCTCTGCTCTGATACCTCTCTGCATTGTAAAGTCACCTTTAAACACCCTCATTGCATTGTTTCACAAACAATTAATAGAAAATTGCCGTTGCTGTTGCAAAGAGCGCTAATCTGCGCACCAAGCACTGCCGAAGTACCGTAACTCGGTGGTCTGATTGAGTTCGTGTTTTCACAGCTCATAACTTCAGGGAAAAAATAAACACCGGTATGTGAGTGGGACACCAGGACACACAAATAGCCTTGAGGAGCAGGTGAAGAACAGAAGAAAGAGAAAGAGAGATGCTAGAAGGGGAATGGAGCAGAGCCTGGAAGAGAGTCAAAGAGCAGGAGGTGCAGCAAGTGGCAGAAGCACAGAATGGAGAATCGGGAAGAGTAAGATCAGAGGCAGAAGCTGAAAAAGAAGAGGCAGAATTAAAACTGCAGGGAAGGGGTTACATGAGTGCTGATCTGATTGAGCTTTAAGGAAAGCAAGTGGATAATTTAGGCCTACAAGTTTGTCACAAATAAATTAGGTTGTGGTACGCTAACATGTAAGTCTCTGAACTAATCAAAAAATGATTGAGTCACGTTGTTTTTTAGGTAAAAAGGAAACTAAAGTAATATTTTTCTTACACAAGAGTGTTTAGATTGTTTGCAGAACAGTTTCTGGTGACAATAGAGCAATGATTAGTTGCAGTAACAACTTCACTGTGGGACAGTGAGTACTGACGTAAGCTTCAAAAAAGTTGTTTTTATGGCCAGAATTTTACCATAATATATTAATGAGAAAGGTTCAGAGTCTATTATTAACAGAAACATGAACTAAATAAACTTAATGAAAAATGTTGAAGCAGAAGGTTACCCAATCTTTTGCCAAGGCATTTCTGAAATCCACATCACACAGAGTCTACATTATTAAGGAAAATAAGGAAATTCTGTCTTATGGCTCAACAGCAATTTCAGTGGGACCAGTTAGAACTTATAAATCAGCTGGCCTGGTGGCCAATACAAAGATACAGAGAGAAAAACAGGACAATTATTATCAACATTTGGCATCAAACAAAACAAAAATAAGTCTATAGGTAGAAATTTGACTACCCTAGATTTAATTTAAATGGGATCAGGAATTTCTCCCCATCTATTTCTGGAAAAGGAAATGACGGATTAGAAAACCAAATACTGTAGGTGCTTCTATGGGAACAAAAGACAGTAAGAAATTAGAAGAGGTATTCTTTTCCTTTTCCTGAGGGCAGAGAAGACTTCACCTTAATTAATTTTCCCCTTCTCATCTAAAATAAAGAATTTTTATGGCAATAACCTCAAAAACATTAAGCATACACCAAAGCAGTGTTGCCTGCATGAAACAGCAGAGAGCTTGAAACAACTCTGACCAGTATCACCTGCCTAAATTTTCTTCATTATGGTTCTTTGACCTCAGATTCCACAACTACAGAATATACTATTTTCCTAGCACATTCACAAAAACAGCGTTCGTGCTAACAAGGCTGATATTTTATTTGGCTCTTAGGTTCCAGCCCTTTTGTCCTGCTAATCCTGCTTATCGTTGCCTCACGTTCTCCATTTTTCTACACAAGCTTCACAATGTCTTGGGAAAATACCCCAAGCTCTTCATTTAGAAAAGACAATATTTGGTGTTCCTCAGGCACTGAATCAGAGCAGGGCTCTGCCTACACTGAACACGTTACAGGGTGGCAACTAGTATGGTTAAAAAAAAACCCCAAAAACAAAGAGTAAGGGGACAATAAGTATGGAAAAAAAAAAAAAACCCTAACACCCAAACCCCAACCTAACACAGATATCATCTCTAGGAAGAATAAAGAATAACCTACAAAAGAAAACCAAAACTAAGAAAAGTATGAAGGGAATTCAACATGTGAAAAAGCAAATGTATGTATCAAGGGAAATCGGTGAGAGAGACAGTAACACAAACAAGAAAAGATCTGCAATGAGCCTGGGGAAAGATGAACTACATGAACAGAGGTAGCACGTTCTGCTAAGGGTACATGGAGACATACCAATGGACTTCACAAAGCTGTGCGTTTCAGCTGTCATTTTATAGGAAGTGGTTCTCCAAGAAGTACCAAGCTCATTTAGAAAAGGTCTCCAGGAGTCTAATATAGTATGTGTAAAGTATTATGCTTAGTTTTAATGAAAAACAGTTTTGTCAGAGAAAATTATCTGAAATGGGAACGCATCTCCTGGTGATCCAAAACAGCTGATCACCAGGTTAGCTTTTCCCTACAGCAAACTGGCTCAGAGGAGATTCACTCTTGTTCTTCTCAAGTGATTTTGTTAATTAACTTCCTCGTCCAAAAACGAAGGGAGGCACCATCATTTTTCTATATTTGAAGGCTGTAAGCACCATATAAAATAAGGAATTAAAGTCAATGCTGCAGGGGACTAAAAACAAAAGCAAATGGATGAAGTTTAAAAAGCTGTCCTGAAACAGGCATCTATTTCAGTCATTTCCCACTAGTAGTGATATAAATGCTACACAAAACCTAAATTACACAGAAGACTACTCCTCCTAGCTTGATACCAAACAGCAATGCATTCCTAAAGGAAATTTGGTACATTGATCTTAGACATGTTTCAAACCAATCTCTAGAAGTGCTGACTTCTGCTATTCTGCCTCTGCAGACAGATGAGGATCCCACCTCCTACAATCATTGTCAATACCTTCATAATCCTGGGATCTTAGAGCACACTGACAGCCAGCATGACAGGGCTCTAATCCAGGATGGTGTCATCTGAATATTGATTATCTGAAAACGGTTGGTTTTTTGGTGCCAGACTGCTGGCCAGATGTGCTGGTGGTTCTAATCTCATGTGGATGACCTGATGGATCAGATCTGACGTGGAACAATAACTACAAAGAGCTAACACCAACACTGAAGTGATTCCAGGGAGCTCACATTCAGAATAATTCATTAAGTTTATCTTTTTAAAAATATTTATCTATAAATAAGGCTTTAGAAGAAGCAAGTTGTGCAAAATTCTTGCACATCAAGCCTGCCTTCGGACAGTCAGATTGCAAACACCAAGTCTGGAAATTTCTGAACTCGTGTTCAAACTTCACCATCACGTGGGCACCAGTCTTCTCTTAGGGCTGGATTTGGAGGCGTGCTTGCTGTAGTTCCTTCTGGTGTGATAATGGGAAGATACTTTGAGAGACGGGCCTTGCAGCATTATAAATGGCTACATACAGCACTTGGAAACACGAGGCTTTCATGAAAATAATCTCTCAGGCTTGTGCTCTCATAGAGTAAAATCTACCCACATGCAGAAAGCTGTGCTCCATTAGCTCCCCTCTGGGGTTTTAATCCCATTTGGGGATTTAATTGCAGCTTCGGTGAAATTCATCCTGTTCGTAGGTGTTGTTCATAGAGATTGCACATTAGCATTACCTGTTCCAGTGCCACTGGGATGCTGAGAAACTAGCCCATAACTTTTTAACCAGATTTTTATTTTGCTTTATACTGCAAACAGAACAATGTAATGTTCTTGATTTTAGTAATCTCAGATTATTAGAATGGGACCACTTAAAGTTAGTTGAGTCAGTTTAGGATAGAGTTTTGCCCTCTGCGCATCTTCCACCAATAGAGGCTGTTATAGTTTCCACAATTGCTTGAAAGTAAACACTTTAAAAGTTTGTCATTGAATTTTATATTCAGGTGCTAAAGAAATCTACAAGACAGAGTAGTCCCTTGGGAATGATTCAGCCCTTTGATATTTCCCAAAGAAAGCAGGCTGAGGTGTGGCTCCATCATTGCCACATTGAATCTGGAACAACGTTATTACTACTTACACTATGCAGAAGAAAGTTCTTTAAGGTACAGGAGACCTCTCGCCTTATTGTCTGGTATTTCCTATGCAGAAATTATATGTGAGCAAATCTGCATGGCATAAACTGAAAGATCACAGTTTCCATGAAGAGTCAGACAGATCTGTACAAGCACTATGCAGTTGTACAAATGCAGAAAATATGACCCCTATTGAGATATGACAGGCGTAGAGCGCAAGCACTTACCAAGAGGACAGTATATGCACAGAAACACATTTAACAATGCCTGAAAGCTAATCCTTCCCCACAGATACAGAGAAAGCACGTAGCACATGAACACTCTGCCCAGTAATTCCCAAAAGCACCAAACTTCTTCTGAGAGGTTATGTAACACAGCCTTCACACGCAGGACTTCCAGACATCCATGAACGGCAAAAGGAGCAACTGGAGTGAAGACAGCTCACCTGTTAAGGTCTTCAGACATAGAGAGACAGATTTATAATATTTGCAACACGAGAGCTATAAAGTCCTTGAAATCATCCTGGTCAAAACCTGCAGACTGAGCGAGAGAAACTGTCTGGGAAAACTGTAAAATTTAGCTCTGTGAATAACAGAAAAAGCCTAGAAATTGCGATCAACTTCTGATTATCCATGAGTACTCATGCTTGGGGTCAGTATGTGTCAAGAAAGAGCCAGGTAAAACCACAATTAATGTAACAAGTAATATAAATATAGAATATGTATACTACAACGTATAATTACGTGTGCTTTGTAAAAATATGATGTAGTACATTACCTTTGAAAACATTTGTAAACAGTTTTCAGAATAGCTTGGAAAAAATCACTAGTCAGAGCACCACCTGGTACTGATGACCTCAGCTGTGCATCATGCATATCCCAGCATCACTTTCCAGCCTGGGGCAGAGAGGGAAGCTGGGGCATGGTTAATCCACCACCTGGATTCTTCATACAGTGATAATCAATAGCTGCCTGCACAGGTTTTCTTGGAAGGGATATGAGCAAATAGAAAGCATAAAACTACTGGAGCAGTATGGAAAAAATGAGCTTTCTGTAAAAACATACCTGTTTATATTCACAATATAAATGTATATGGTTGAATATTTGTGGAATATAAAGCTTTAAAGAATTTGCTTCTGGGGACAAGTCAGGTGAAGAATGCATACTACAGGAAAAAAAAAATGCAATGACTTCATCAGACTGTTGGGTGATTTTGGCTGGCTAAGCACCAGAGCTGCTTTTTTTTTTTTTCCCCCCTGCAGTTGTTTTCTATGCAGTCTTCAGCCACTCTGCAAAGGCATTAACATGACACCATGCTGTGAAACAAGGAAGTACTATGCATGCATTCCTCTATCGGAGCATTCATAGAATTCCTAAGAAAAGCGCATCTACCTACTTGAATTTCATGTTATTTGGGGAATCTCACTCTTCTCTCTCCCTCTCAAGGCTTTTATAGAGAATTGCATCTTTGTTTTTGAAGCCCTTGGCCTGCAACAGGGTGTGCTGACAAGGATTATAGGTGCATAGATGTCTCAGTTGCAGTACACAGACATCAGGTTCCAAATGTAAACATCCCATTGCAAGCTCATGGAATTTAAACTGAAGAGAATACTTCAGTATTATTGTTTTTCCTCAAGGCTATTTGGAAAGTACATTACGTTATGCACTTCTGCTTTTAAGCTTTTATTGAAGAAGGCAGATATGATTAGGCACTTTTTGGTTAAAAATTAGCTTTTGCAAGATAGTTTTACTTAGACATGAGTAATCTTTTTGAGTTAAAACAGTCCATTTGATTTAATGTGGGGGAAGAATGTAGATTATTTTAAGGCACAGGAATATCTGATTTTATAATAAACATCTTAAAAATAAAAAACACGCTGTACCCTACTTAACTGCGTGATCTTCAGAATAATTTAGGTTGTGCATGTATTTTTTTTATAGTCATTTTATATGAACTGTATGTGGTACAGTAAACAGCTCCACATGCAGATGCACACACACAATTACTTGTTAACGAAGCAAAGGCAAAGCCTTATCTCCCCAAGGCAATGCCACACAACCTGCAGGCACTCAGGACCGCTGCCCCACGTGTGTGCAAACAAGACCCCTGCTGGTCTCCTTTAACTGCAAAAAGTTTCTTTGCTTCTGCCACTGTCTCAGCACTTAGTGAAACTGAAAGAGAACAGACTCAGGCACCTTTGTAACCAGTTTTAAAATATTACATAACATATAGACCCTACATAGTGCCAAAGCCTTTTTATAACAGACAGTGGGGAGGACTGCTCTAGAGGTCAATGTTTCTAAACAGTTCATTGTGTCGCACTGGTGCCAGGCTAGACCTGCTCCTCACCAGAGTGGGAGGGAGATACGTTTGCAGCATGCCCTCAACATGTCAGAAGGGAAACGGGTCTCAGGATCAACTGCACCAGCAGGTGCGACACGATGCCAAAACACATGGTCTGATGGAGGAGATGACTTGGACCACTGACATCTGGGCTACATGCCGGGCACTACCGTTTTTTCGCAAAGGCAATGCAGCAGGTACCTCACTGCACCATGAAGTCCTCTACCTGCAGATCTGTGCAAGCCGCCTCTTCCCCTGGGTACCTCTTGCAATTGCCTAAGCTTCATCCCCCCATCCCCAACACATGTACATGCCAACAATACAACCAGACATTACACCCAAGTACAGAAAAGGAATTAAGGGTGTTTCAAATAACAGCAGTGTTTAAAAGTTTTTACTCATTTGGGAGGAGGAAGGAGGTACATAAACTTGGTCGAACTAAACAACTCATGTGAAGCAGAACCCTCTGAGGTACAGGATAAATCAGGAACAAAATTATTTTATTAAGCCACAAAGTAAACCACTTTAAACAATTAAAGAAAACAATTTCCAGACATCAGCATATCTCTTGCTTAAACCCAGAAAAGGCAATGCAGAGACAGAATAACAGGTTTATTCTTATCCTACCTCAGTAGTACAAAGGTATAAGAACACATCACCTCTTTGCCTTGCTTTTAAGGCGGACCAGACTGTGATGAGTTTGAGCCAGTGTTATATCTATGTCTTCAGCGGACCTTTGAAGATAATTATTATTAAAGTCTTTATTACTCCTGCAGTGTGTGAGGGACTATGCATTCTCAATCCATATAATGGATTCACAACATGAAACACATGTAAGTAAAAGAAATTTTTGTAGTTCTCTCATACCTAAAGCAAATGGAAATATCTAACGATCAGAAATCATATATTTGCATTTACTTTAAATCTCACAACAAACTTAGAAAAAAAGGTGTCTAAGGGCACAGTTCACTGCAGACTAAGGAATGACCTTTCCTATTTACAAAATCAGAGCTGGTAAAATAGAGCATGAATTAAGCAAGCACAGATTTTGAAACATTCAAATGCACACCTTTTCTACTTCAGGGCTGTAAAAGCGTTTCAGAAGGCTAAGACTTTGCAGTTGTATAGACCAGAGAGGGACAAGGGTTATTAAGTTGCCTATTCCGTAACTTCTTGTCCCAGCCCACCTGCACTTGCAAGACGCAGAAGGTCCAACTTAGAAACATCTGCTGACATAGGCGCACATTGCAAATGCTGAAAGAGCCTGTCCTTCCTATGCTAATGACAGCAAACATCGGCTCAAACCACAGGTATGCCCCACGCTTCAACACTGAGGGGCTTCAGTTTTCTAGATGGCTAGTCAAGCAGGGGCTTTCTGTGCCCTTCCAGCACAGGGGCACAGAGCTAGAGAAATGAGTCACCTTTACCAAACCTGTAATTCCCGTTCCCCAGAACCTCATCCCGTTGCTGCCACGGGCGATCGGGGGAATGCTCAAGCCTCCCGTTTCAAGGACAAAAAGGCAGTACTCCGATGGCAATCACTACTTCAGCACTCGGGGTGGGAGAGGGGATCGCGCAAAATAAAGAGAAAACTTGTATTTTAGTTAGCCAACATCTCCGAGGAAGATGCTAAAAATGATGACTAGATATTGAGTGAAGGTCACGAGGCTTATCTAAGAATATAGGGGGAGAAACACAGATGGGGGAAGGGGGAGGGGGAGAGAGAGGGAGAGAGAACGAGCACTGCAGCAAAGAAGCTATGCTCAGCCAATACATGCTGGCACTTACCATAAAAATAGAAAGATCCAAAGAGAATCAGATTAAGGATCCGTTTTATCTCTCTTCAATAGAAAGATTTCCACATGAAGTTCTGAACACAGCTGTCCAGGGAAAAACAAGGTAACAGGATGATACACAGAAAACACTAACACACAAATGGTAAGTCCTTTCACAGCATTCCAAAAGCTGCAAGCAGTTTGTGCTGAAAAACCAAAGGTAAGAAGTCTGAAGACGACTCCTACATAACACTGCAGCTAAAACAGACTGCTGTATTTCCAGTCACTCAGACAGCACTGTTTTCATCTTCATCTTCTCACCATTACTTACATGCTAGAGGTGGGCTTGGGGGTGGGGAAAAGAGATTTCTCCTCCGAGTGGAAAGGAGCGCAGAAACAGCATCAGCATTTTTAATCAGTCGCTGCGAGTACCCAATCAGAGGAACTGAGTGGTGCCAGCGTGACAGTTGTCCAACGCAAGGCAGCCTGGCACACCAGCCGCCACCGCGTTCCTGGCTTGCACAAGACCACTGACGGGCTAATCTGCTTCTTAACCCCAGCACAGTCTTCTGTGCCTACACGCAAACAAACTGGCTTCATGCACTGCGTCTTCTCCTCTGAGAAGCAGTGCCTTGACAGCTACAAGCTTTTCTGGGTTGCTGTTCTGACGGGCTGTTTTCTACATCTGTGAATAGTACAAAAGTAAGAAAAGTTTGGAGGTTTAAATACCAGCATCATTTAACTTGCAATTTATTACCCAGTAGCTTCCCTATATAAAACATACATTAACCATTGCTTCCTCTTCAAAGGGTTCTTTGCCTTTGGAGGCAAAGGAAGTCTAGAAGAGATTTTACAGCACAGTCCTGCTGCTGTGTATTGCCTTATTAGAGCCGGCGCTGGTTTTGATATGACATCATAGTCCCCTGACTATACACAGAAAATACACAAGCAAGGTCCCTCTCCCCCATTCACCGAGATGACAACTGGATTAATTGTTTGTGCTGCGATCTATCATACTATTGGACAATAAAATAAAAAAAAAGAAAATGCAGACCTCAACTTAATCAGCAATATGAATATCCAGTATCTGGAGACAAACCTTTCTATGGCATTTAACCAATGATACCAACACACTCAGAAAGTGATGCAGTCATCATTAAATCTGCCAAACACTAACTTCCAGGGGATGCTCCTGGTTCTAAAATACAAATGCTTGCATTTGACTGTGGGGAGACATTCTTCTGGTCCTACAGCACAATGCAGTCCACAGTGGAGCAAATCTAAATGCAGCATGCAAATTGGCATTTACTTAAAGCAGAAACTCTGCCAGTAGACAAAGTTAGACGATTACTTTTTTAAAAAAAATTTAAAATAGTCAATCCTGGATTTCTGCCATGTCGCAAAGTAGACACGAATATCATCCATCTGATATTCACATTTCAGAAGATGAAAAGGCTGTGTAGTGTAAGGGGGGAAAGTAGGCAAAACAAACCTCAAACCATTCCCAACAGTGGTACCCACATTATTTGGTCAGTATCAAATACTTGTAGAACACACCAGGTAACAATAAGCCTATCTGGGTGGAAGGGCTAGAAAAAAAAATAAGGAAAAAAAATAATCAGAGATTCTATGGCCTGAAGTGCAGACTAGGAATCTAAAGTGCAGTTTCATATTATTAATCTGTTCTGAAATGTCTGAAAGTGTGACCCTAGTGCAAGAGCATATAAATTCCACTAGCAGGCAGCAGTAACTTTCACAGAACACCAGGCTGACATACCGTGTTGGTCGTAACCAAAATTACGGGTTTTTTTCAGTAAGAAAACTTCTTCCCTCAGATGACAGGGAAGAGGCTGTGCCCAAAGAAGTAGGAAGAGCTCCTGTGGTTCCACCCACATGATCTCTCGTGGCAGCTATAATGAACAAAAAGATACGAAGAAAGTCTAATAGACTAATTAATTCAAGCTTTCAGCTAAGAGCACAGGATGAAACACTCAGATAATTTAGGCTTAAGCACCTATTGAGGCTACCTTTGAGAATTTGGAAAGAGTCTTTGACAGATGTTCAGAGTGGATTTAGTGCTAGGTCTATATTCATGGCAAACCAAAGAGCCCAGTTTCTTTGTGGTGCATCAATTACAGCTGAGGAAATGCTAGTAAGTTCCTCTCCTCTTTCATTTGCAGCTGGTCCTCTCCATATGCCTCAAACTGTGGTTGGTGAGGCCATAAGCATGTGCCAGAGACACGGGAGACCCACTTAAGTGTTACCTTTCAAATAATTTCCGGGGTTAGGAGTAATGGGGGGGAAAACACACCTATGTCCCCAGAAAGAAGATAATTCTCTTTTCCATTTCAGTAAAAAAACTCCTCCCTGAAACAAAAGTTACTGAAAACCAGCTGTTCTTCTATATCTAGTTAAAGGAGAGAATAAGCTCCTTTTTTTTTTCTTTTTTTTGAGAAAGAGAGCCAAGAGCGTGCTGCCAGCCAAAATTTGGGCTTGCTTTAGCCTCCCTGTCTACATGTTTGCCCAGACAGCAAAACAAACTCAGGACTAGGTGGTCCAGAGCTATTCTCTCTATTCCTCCCCAATGATTTATGGGACAATGGTTCAAATCAACATTCCTGAGCTGGAAGGTAAGTCGATATCAGCATTTAATGAAGGCCCAATCTTAATACTGGGGCCTCAACTGAACTGCGAACTGCTCAGAAAGAAGTGAAGGATTTAAGGAAGGTGCAAGGGCGATGCAGTCTGCCGGCGTGCAAGTCTCAGCTCAGCAGCACACAACAACAGGCAAATGTGTGAGCAGGACAGGGTGGCAAACAGAAAAGGGTAGAAGCAGCTTTAAGGAATAAAACATAGATTTCAGGGAGAGGTGTTTAAATTTTCAAGGGGTAATTTAGGCACAAGCGTTTCGTTACTCCATTTTGTCAGGATTACTCCTGCATGCGGAAGGAGATTTCAACGCTCTGAACTAAATGAAGCAGACAAAAATGGAATAGTAAAGCAAAGAAGGTAAGAAATGAGTAAAACATTCTTTGCTTGTTTGGTCAGAGTGCTTGTGAGCCTTCTCAAGGCGTTCAAGCACAGCTCTGGTGGCCGGTATTGAGGAGCTTGGTGAAAGCAACAAAAAGCAGGGAAGTTTCTGCTAACTTTATCTTGGCTGAAGGTGACTGAGAAAAATTAGTACTTGGTACTGCTCGGTTTGAATGTCCTTCAACTTTCTGATTTTGCTATTTTTATTATCCGTTAGATTGAATTGTTTTCAGTTATCAGATTTTTAACCTCTACATTGATCTATTGAACACTGACAAAAATCTCTCCTTAGCTGTCATCTTGGTAGGTTTAGATGTTTTCTAATCTATTAGTCTGCCACATGGCTCTTTTGCAGTTTTTCAGAATTTTTTTTTTTTTCTTTTTTAGGTCAAGTAGGAATTTAACCAACCCTGTTAAGACACATTAAAAGAAGATATCTTTCTGCTGATTTGAAAATAATTCAATTAGTGGTTTCTAGTTAAGAACTACTGAGTAAGTACTGGAATGAAGTATTTCAGTTTATCATATAATTTTCCCCCTCATTCTAACACAACTATGGAAAATTCCACTATTTCTACAACTGAACTGCAACAGACCAACACATTTTAAGTAAAAATTTCAATTTCTAACACACTGTAAAATCTTTCCTGGTTATAAGAGGCACCTTACTTATTTTCTACTGTATTAAACACATTAATATTCATGGCTGTCAATATAGCAAATATTTTTCCTATTTTATCATTTTTATCTTATAAAATGAATATATTTTCCTTAGTAAGACTTCCCTCTTCAAAAAGTCATTTCCTTGGAAAAAGTAAAATCTTCTTAAATGACTTTCAGATGAATAAACAATTCATAATTATAAAAAAGTGACTTTGTTTTTCAAACCTCTTAACAACAAAACAGGAATTATTAATATCAATCCAAGAAGAAACTTTATCAGTCTTTGTTTTCTAGAAAATTGCAGGTTTCACAAGCTTTTGTTTATGCTGCTGATGCATCTTTTAAAATTGGGTAAAGGAGTTTCAGAACTGCACATACAGATGGAAAGGAAACTAAAAAGCATGATGGACTTTGAGAAAAAGATGCTGGTTAAGCAAAGTCAAAATGATCAGTAATAATTTCTACCTTAAAAAAAAAGTCTAAGTCATCCATACAGCCATTTCTGAAGTACTAAAAATATCCAGAAAGAGGAGAAGAGAATAAATAACCATCTAGAGAGACTTTAATTTCTGCAACATAAATTTTAATCTAATGCAGGTGTGAAGCAGTACAAGTAACTGACAACACTGTGTGGAGAGAAATGTCCACTGCTGGCTATGGCAGCTCTAATACTAACTAGAGAGCGTTAAAATGCATTCTATGAGAAAAAAAGAAAAAAAAAAGAAAAGAGATTTTCAATGATGAAGCCAAATTCCCTGGGAAAAAAGCAGTTCATAACAAAATCTCAGAAAAACCCCAAACCTGTGTTTCTCAGACATCATTTAGAAGACAATACTTTAATGACCATGTCTACATTCTAGAGACTCTGTCTAAAAGGAATCTATCTAGGCAATTGCTAGCTGCCCACAGGGAGCTTTTTTCCACTTATGAAGAATTTTCCTAGTTGTTTTAGATATAAAAGAATTATTACAGAAAGCTTCATTGTGGGAAAGGGACATGAGCTTGTGCACCCACACTTGTAAAAAAAAACAAAAACAAAAACAAAAACCCAAACAAAACCAAAACGCCCACACCAAAACACTTTTTCTAACATTTAGGCATAAATACACAATATTTTTCATTTTACACCAACGTGAAAATTTCCTTCCCCCACCTCGTCACCTCCTTCTCATAGGGCATGGTAAAATCAAAGCCATATAGGGGTAGCTGAGGAACACAACTCACACCAAGCACACCATTACCAGTTCCACTACTACAATATCGTATTTGATTTTTAACTAAGGACCTCAGAATAAGGTATTTTTATAAATTATACACAGGTAATATCTCTTAAAGTATAAAGTACAGGTTTTGTTAACGCATCTTCAAAGTGGCTCTAACAAAAACAATTGCTAACTGAAGCCAAAGCTGGTAGGTATAAGCAGAGAACATAGAGAGCCCACCAAATTGAAGTCTTGATTTAATGTTGCTTTTTAAAGTGGGGAACTAGTACTAAATATTCAACAATTAACCATTTTTAAACTGTTTCATCTCAGTTATGCTACCGCTGCATAACTCCATATTAACAATATTTTGTGCAATAAATCTAAAGTTGCCATGGACCTTATCAAGACGCAAGTGTCATAATAAATGAAGCAGTTAAAACACTCTTAACAGATTGTAATTTAATGGTACAGAATACTTCATTTATTTCTATTTCCTTAACTACTAAAACAAACTTCCAGCAATAAAACAAATCTCATGATAGCCCATAAAAATTACCTCTCTTCTAAACAAAGTATTTATACTTCTATCTATACTAAACAGTCCAGCAGTTCAGCTATCTGGGTAGCATCATCTCCTCAGATGCCACGATCGACAAAGAGATAGACAACAGAATAGCAAAGGCAAACAGAGCTTTCGGAAAACTCCATAAAAGAGTCTGGTGCAATAAACACCTGAAGAAAAGTACAAAGATCAGTGTCTACAGAGCCGTGGTACTGCCTACTCTTCTGTACGGGTCTGAATCATGGGTCATCTACCGCCACCATCTGCGACTCCTCGAACGCTTCCATCAGCACTGCCTCCGCACAATCCTAAACATCCACTGGACTGACTACGTGACTAACGTTGCTGTCCTTGAACAGGCAGACGTCACCAGTATTGAGGCCATGTTGCTGAAAACGCAGCTGCGTTGGGCAGGGCACGTCTCCAGGATGGCGGATCACCGCCTCCCTAAGATCGTGTTCTATGGTGAACTTGCCACCGGCTGCCGCAAGAGAAGAGCTCCAAAGAGGAGATATAAGGATGCCCTGAAACAACACCTCAGCCTAGGCCATATTGACCACCATCAGTGGTCCACCCTGGCCTCCAATCGGGAGATTTGGAGACACACCATACATAACGCTGCTGTCTCCTTTGAGAGCACGCGTAGAATCAAGCTCGAGGAGAAAAGACAGTGCAGAAAGAACCGTGCCTCGACTATACCACCCAAGGAGACCCTCCAGTGTGCTCTTTGCAACCGGTCTTGCCTATCCCGCATTGGCCTTTTCAGCCATCAACGCGCTTGCAATAAGCGTGGGCAAAGCCCTTCCCAAATCTTCGTCCGTGAAGCCAAGCCATGATGATGATATACTAAACCCAGAAGAGATGAATAGGAGATAATCTGAAAAAAAAAAAAAAATTTAAGGCTTTTCTTTAAAAAGTACAGGAAGTCATTTTGCCAGACATCTTTGTACTTCACTGTCAATGCAAACATAAAGGTTTGTTGTTCATTTGAAACAAAGACAAAAAGGACAAACCTTTCCATGATTCATTAGAGAGTGATGACTTATTCTACACAAAGGACATAATATAATAATCAAAGCCCAGCCCATAGGTTAGTTCCTAGTGTGGATAACCACAGCACTAAGACAACAGCCTGTTCAACAAGGAATTAAACTGAGGACCACTTCTCTTTTACCGCCAAAAGTTAGATGGTCTGCTTTCCCACGCACCCCCAACAGAAAAACAGAGGAACATTTTTAAAGCCTGTGACAACAGTTTCTGCCAATAGGCTAGGAATTTAGGGTGCAGACAAGGCAAAGAATCTTCTTTAGAACAATGGGTGGATTCTACAAAAAGATTTTAAAGCCTGAAGTACCAGCGGTAGAGGATGGTGAGATCCAAAAGTTGTGAAGATTCAGAGATTGCAGTGTGCTGTACGAGACAAGAACAACAAACCTTTAACAAAGCATGTTAAAAAAACAAAACACTGCTACTCCCATATATATATATATATATATCTTCTTCACATATTGATCTCCAGATACTTTTTTTTAAATTTTTGATTGTGGACAAAAGAGGAGTGGTAGGAGTGCAAGGAAACAGGATGTCACATCAGGTTACACAGCAGGGAGAGGCTGCAATACTGAGCTCCCGAGAGCAATACGGAGAAAGATTCCACCTAGAAAGTATAGGGTCAGATGCCAGAAACAGACAGGCCCCCAGAAAGTCGTGAGGGCATTCCAGTCCACTGTTAAAGCAGGTGGCTTAGAGCTGTGCCAGACCATTAATCAAATTGCAGGTGATCACACACTAATCATTCATCTTCATGACAGCAGAAAAATGAACTAAAGTTAATGCTGAAGAAGAGAGGAAGGACTCAGTATGGGTAGAGCATCACCTGGTAAATTGTGCCCTGTTTCCAGTGCACCGCTGGTTCTGTGATACAGTTTCACAGCTGCATCCAGCCCTTCTTCTAGTGCAACTTGCCAAACAGATGGCAAGAGGCATTGCAAACAAAATACTAAGAATATAACACAGGGATATGGGAGAAAGCATTAGATGCCACAGACACGCCACTGAAATGTGGAGGGCAGGTCCATTGGTGTCAGACACTCCAACCTGATGAAGCAAACAAAATCATTACCAGTTAGGAGATATATGTGCAACAAAAACTTGAGAGTTTACAATAGCAGGACATACATGACTACCATTGAGAGTTCGCCGTAGTAGAGGGTGCAGCTGAACATGTAAACACTTGGCACCTCACTGCTAACCTTTAAGAGGTTTAGATAAAGAATCATTTAAAATAAAACATAGTCACGAAGAATGCATGATCTGTGAAGAGACAAAGTGTTTTATTAACTCTTGATATGAGTTTTACCATTCCTTTATTAAAGCATATGAATCTATTCTATGCTATTAAAGCATATATGAATCTAATTTGAACTACTCAAAATCTAAATTGATCTAAGCTGTCCCTGTTTTCAACTAGGGGGCTGGAAAAGATGATTTTGAGATGCCTTCTAACCTAAATGACTCTAGAACTCTAAAAATAACCAAAACCCAAAAAACAACCAAAGAAACCTCTCAAATAGAATCAGAAAACAGGAGAATCAATACTGATAGCCATAATTGTAGCCACTGATGTACATACACTCAGCATAATCAAAGAGCCTGAGTAGCTTTAACTTGTATTTCAGGCAGAATCAAGGTTCTTCCTTCCATCAAGGACCCGCATAAAAGGTCCCATACTGAGAAATTCCACAACTTGGCTGATCAGACTCTGGAAAGTGACCCCATCTAATGAAGACCTTTTAAATACCACCATGCCTACCGAGGCTCGAGGAGTTTTCCATGTCCTAGTCCTTTATCAAAGTTTAAAGGAGTTTTTCTTCTACATAAACATATTTTAAGTGCATCTTATAAGTAGTAATAGGATTATTTTTAAGTGTTCTCCCAGAAAGGGAAGCTATTTTTTAAATTAATTTACTGCCTATGTAGTTGGTCCATTATTTCAGCTCATTCAGAAGCACAGACGATTTAAACTGGCTTCATTTTTGAACGTTCAACGTTTGAAATGTTAGGAATGCAACAGACAAAAATTAACCAACAAAGACTCATGATTTACTTGAGTTTTCTGACTTTTAATGGATTTTTCATGTAAGAAAAAGAAATTATACAAATGTCACCATTAATAATCCCATTGGATTTCTGTAATATCAAAAGAAAGAGGAAATGAAAAGAGAAATCCTGAAGTAGTTGATATATTTGTTACTATACTTATAAATGCATCACTCCAGGCAAAATTCATAAATACTGCCAGACACTGACAACAGTATTTCAAAACAATCTTTTAATAACAGCTCACATCCCCTTGTAAAAGATCTTTTGGAAAGAGCTCAAGAGACCTGGCTTCCCACCAGAAAATAAATGGTATAACACAGCACTTAAGATCTAATATAACAGCCAATATGTTATAAAATGAGTATCTGTTTGTGATGAATTCACTATTTTGTATGTATTTACTGAGGAGCATCCCTGTCTATAATACAGTGACACACAAAGATATGTGAACTAAAATACACAACTTAATATTTTGAGACCATCATTGATTCTCCAGAGTAGAAAGTCACAAAAAGACAAAAGCCTGAAGATGTCAACACAACGGTTTTGTCAAGTTGGCAGGTAAACTAAAGAGTTATAGTAAGGGGGGGAAAAAAGAAAAGAAAGGTTTTATACAATATTTTTACGGGTTCTTCTGGCTTAGTTAGGTAAGGAATCTTTATGGGACAGTGTAAGCTATTTTGACTGAAGCAGACAGAAGTGCTTTATTTATTTCTCCTTCCCCCTCCCCTCCCCTGCCCTGCCCACCTCCCACCCCCACCCCCGCTGTCTCCTGCCCTTCCCTCAATTTAGATAGATTTTTTTTTTTTTTTTAAAGGATGTGGGGGGAAAAAATCATTTTGAAAATAAGGTGTTTGACCACTGGATTTCAGATTTTCAAAATACATTTTTGGAAGAGAGAGCTTGAAAAACATTTCTGTACTGTAACACTGTGCTCTGCCCATCCACCTTCAACACCTATCCTGGGAGCCTGGTGGGAAATCAATAACCTTAGGGCATTAAGAAGCCAAATGTGCAATGCAATTGGTCCTGCACCTAATCATATCGCTGACAGGAACCGTCAAGGAAGTTTGGAGAAATCTGTCACATGCTTAAAACTTTAATCTAGGGAAATAAAAGCACCCCAAAATACCAAAATTTTGGGAAATATTGATATTTCTCAAGTGAAACAACCCAGTCTGAAAACATCAAAAGCAAAAAGGCACTGACATTGAATAGTCCTGTTCAAGCAGAACTGTAGCTCTGTTTTACCTTCAATTTCCCTCCCCCACGTACACATTCAAATCCCTTCTGGTGGTTGCTCTGGTTTGTAAAGCGACTAATCGCCCTCAGGGAGAGATTTTATCTCCCCCCAGAGCTAAACAAAAGAGCTAAAGTATTCGAGCTGGGAAGAAATGATGGGGCTTATTGCTACAGGCAAACAAAAACAGCATAGCAAGCTCGGATTAAGGGGGTGAACGAAAATAATTTAATTCAAAACCAATGAGAACCATAAATCAATCACTTAAATTCGGGTAGGACAGAAATAGAAAAGAGAGAGTGATGTTATTAAATACATAAATAGGTATATACATATATATTCCACCCATTCCATCCACAATCCCATTATAAACCATCACATGCGGTCTGCACCAGAGCAGGCGTTGGTGGGCGGGAAGGACATAAACCCGAAATTGGGGAATGCAGTTCGTTTAACATTGGACTGAAATGTATGAGGTTAACTCTTCAGGACAAACTTCCCTTGCAAGATGTAGTCTTTCTCTGGGTGGCTGGAAAGCTTAAGAGTTACCGGTTTCCCAGGAGCGGTCTCGACTCTCTGCTCTTCCCATCTGCAAAACGTGAGATTCACCAGGTCTCCGGGGGATATTGTAGGTTTCCCACATTCCAGCAGAGCCTCCGCCTCGCCAGAGGCTTCTCTCTCTGCGCAGAGTTGGGGGCTTCAGCCATTCTGCACCCTTTCCTGCTGGCCGCTCTTCTTGCCACTCCCACCAGGGATCGGTGAAGTGAAAAGGCTACTTGCCATGAGGAAGATCTTTTCACTGTCCTGGGCTTCTGAGGTGACGGCTCGCAGCGCCCTTTTTTTTGTCCTTACGCTGAAAACTAAATGTGCGCGCCAGCAAAGCCACATGGGCGGCTGGTCTTTGTATGTTTATTCAAAGAGGTGTTGATTGACATGGCTTGGCTCCAGGGGCGGTGTGAAATTGGAGCTGAGCTGCATTTCGCAATGCCAGCACCCCTTCCACCACAAAGGCTGCAAAAAACAAGGGAAGAGGGGGAAAGTTCCCCCTTCTGCCCTGGAGCCAAAATCCTAAACCCCAGACAGTTGTGAACCTATAATTTCTTATTTCTTGTTATTTTCATTGTAACTGCTGTTACATTTAACTGATAAATACTTCACCCACTCTAGAGTGCCTTGCTTTTTGTAGTGAGGAAAAGGAAGCAGTTCGGTCTTGGACACTTGCTGACAACATGGAAGACAGCTACACAATGAAGTGCCATCCCTGGAAGAGGGTAAAAGTACCAAGTCCTATAGCGTTCAACAAAAGATTTGGGAAAAAAAATCCAGGTGTAGCATAACAGACCTAATCCTGTAGCTGACAACAAAGAATTGGTATTGATATCTGGAAATAATGTTCCTTTCAGTCTTAAGCAAGTTGCCTGAGAGACCAATAATATGTAAGACCAATGATATGTAAGGAAGGGCATGAATATCCCTGGTGGAAAAAACTTGTGTTACTTAAAGATTTGGTAACTGCTGCTATTACATGAAACTAAGACTGGGTGGAAAGATTGCTGACTTAGATGCTGATTACTCTGCTGCTAAAGCATCATGCAAGCAGCAGTGTCCAGCTGGCACTAATGATACATCATAGTGCTCCATCTGCGGCTCCCCATGCGCACACTGTGGGGGGAATGTCCTCTGTACAGGAGATAATTGGGCAAGAGACGCTATAAATACGAACCACACTTGAACGCTTTTTCCTTAATATGATCCGCCCTCAGCTTCCCTTATACCACCAACGACTGATTAATGACCAGTGCACACTTGGACGTATTCACTGCCATTTGCACTTCTCTTTTTGCAGCTTAAATACTATTACCATCTGCAGTAAAACACTACTTGAAGACAGCCTCGAAAGCAGGGAGAGGTTTTCTATCCAGACATGCTCTGGTTGTCTTCTCCTGTCTTAGCCTGAGAAAGGCACCTTAAAACCAGCAGATTGCCCAGACCAACTTTTTGACACACTCCATGCTTCCTAAAGCGACAATTTTTTTTATGAGGCCATTTTACCTCATTTTTGTACTTAACAGCTGTGAATTTTAAGTGCTAGTGTGGTCCTGGAAGAAGAATTGTTTTGTTATTCAGTTTAATGACCATTTCCACACTAAATAAAGACCATCCGAAAGTGATTTAAGAAAGGTGATCACTGTAAGTAGCTGTATAGCAAGAAATAACGATAAGCCAGAAAAAAGGACAGTTTTTCATCTACGCATTTGTAAAACCAAACGAGACTCTGATCAGCTGCTAAAACCATCTAAAGACATGCAGAAAAGGAATCATACAAATTATTAATATCAGCTCTTACTGGATTTTATTTTTCCTTTCAACTTCCTCCCTCACATTTTAGTCACTTTATCGCCTAGGGCTTGGAAAGGAAGATTTTGTTAGATTTCCTGAGGAAAACACATGGCTAAGTTTAAAGGTAGTCAGACTCAGTTTACAGTTAAAGTCTGACAAGCAGATTACATTGACACTTCCACTTGTCCCCAGGATGACGCGGGGTCATGTTGACCTGATCACTGCCATTACAGAGCGAGCTGGAGGAAAGCAAGTTGGGTTTTGCCCCCCAGTATCCTTGAATTTATCACTGGTTTCCCTTTCAGAGATGCTCATTCAGGTGACAAATTCCTGGTGAGATGAAGCACCTCCGTTTTCTGATCCCAGCCTGAATGTGACCAAAGCAACTACAAAACCACCCTCCAGCATCCTCTGGTGACTGAGGAAGGTGGTAACTGGGAAACCAGTCAGGGAGAAAGGGGCTGCAAGACACAAATCCCACTGAAGAGACCGCAGTGCCAGTGCCAGGACAGCAGACATGTTTCCTCAGTGCAAAAATGAAAGCCTCTCAACAGACCGGCATGGAAATGAAGCTATTTCAGCTTCTACACCACCTTTTACAAACACAACATGGGGCGGCCAAGGAAGGATTGAGCTAGTTTTCCACCACCTTTTCTTGTGAGGACACACTAAGCTATGCCAGACAGGAAAGTTTCTCCTTGTAACTTGGTCTCTCATGATACCAGTCCTTAAACTGCCCTTGCAATTTGGCAGAAGGCATCCACCCCCTCTTCTTACACCTCCCAAGTGTCTGCCTACACATACTCACTGTAATTGGAGGAGTAACGTACATTAAGTTTGCCAGCTTCATTGAGATTCATTTTTAATAACAAGATTGAGAAGGTGAAAGCAGTACAAATTTATTCTGCCAGAGCCAAAGGCTTGTTTCTGATGACAAAGCTGCAGAGGAGAACAAAAGAACCAAAATCTGTTCTATAAGATGACAGATCCTTCCCAGAGCTGTCATTTGAAACTCCTGAAGCACCTTTTTTGCTATATGGGGAGAAAAAAAAAAAAAAACAACTACAAAAAAAAAACAACCGAATGGGGCACCTGCATATCCTCAGAGCTGAGCCCTACAGGCAGCCTAGGGACTGCTGCACCAAACCACTTGCCTCCTGCCCAAGCAGAGCCTCCCAGCTCTCATCTCCATGTTTATTCACAGCTTCCTGCATTTCTGTTTTTGCTGTTCTCATCTGCTTTCTTAACAAACAGGAAAGTCATTCCAGGTTTCATGTTCTTCTCCATCAACCAGGGCTACCATTTTCCAAGTCTCATCCCCAGACTCTAGGATACAAGAGCACAGGAGTGAGGCCCCTCCTGTGTCCACAGCCTCTCTGATCTCACAGTGCAATCATGCCCTTTACTACATTTCTCCAGGCTTAGGCAGCTTTCTGGGTGGTTGCAGTGCCCTCAGAACCATACCCGTTTTTTCATAGAAAAACCAAACCATCAGGAATATTTATCATACACTTAAGTTCTAAAACTTTCCATTTTGGATTTTCTTTCAGTCCTCCACAGGGAACAACCACACTGCAGAATAAAAATGCAGGGGCTGGGTCTGGAATGCTGAAGGAGCCTTCCAGGTGTCCCACTGAATCACAGCTTGGTGAAGTTTGTTTTTCTTCTAGAGACTAACTTTCCCAGCAGACCTCCCTCCACACACAGTGGAGCCAAGCACAGAGTTTCTCAGCTGCAACTTGATATTGAATAAAATGAAGAGGAAAAAACCTTCTTAGGTCTGACAGTGGAAGCCAATCATCAGAAGACCAAGATTTTTAAATACGTGGGAGTGCCTCTGCAGTTACTTAACATTACAGAATGTCAAAGTTTCTTAAGAATAAATGCATTTTGAGACCATTAATTCAAATCTCTTGGCAAAAAAGATGTAGCAGGAATAAAGGGCTTTATTTCTATTTCAATGCAGGCCAAATTCTTTCATTACTTAAGCTGTCAAAACAGTTTTCATAAGTAAAACCTCCCTGAAGTCTCCCACTGGCAAGTCTCTGCAACTAGCAAAAGTGCAATTGGAAGTCGTGTACAGAGAACCACATGCCTCCACTGGAGGACCATCAACCAAGATACTGAGCATTCCAGACCTAATTGATCAAAACATTTTAACATTAATCCTAAAGCACACAAAACGACCACTGAAGTAAAAAGATTACTCACATGCTAAAAACCACACATTAGCTAAAATATTTTGCTAGATCATCCATGATGGTCTCAGCAGTATGTATGATTAATTGGTTCATTTATTGGTTCATTTACCTAAGAAAATTAAGGACCTCTTTAGAGGGCTGAACGTATGGTCTAGACCTCAAATATGGTTCTGTTTCAATTTGGTTAGAAAAGAAAAAAATGACTATTCTAGTAACTTTAAAAAATGTAAACATGAATAATCAGATATTATTTTCAGACTTGTCTACTAGCACATTTACACTGATTAACTATTTACTTTTCCCAAAAATACTCTTCATAAAGACATATTAATACAGAAAATTAGTCTATCTTATTAAATTAATTCATTTGTCACCACCACAGAAAATTCTAAATTTATTAAGCAAATGCACTGTAGAAAGCAAAGGTATCTTTACTTTGTATAAGGAAGGAAAAGACTGAAAGAAAAAGAGAATCTAACACAAAAATAAGAGTCTTAAATGCAATAAAAAAAATGCTTTTGTAAAGATGTCTATTACATAAACATCATTGCATAACACCGAGCTGGAGGGAGGATTTTTTTTTTTTTTTTTTTTTAAACGCGGCCATGTACAGGATCTGCAGAGTCAATTGAATTTTTATGACACAGTTATTGAAACAGGTATAAACAGGTATCTATATTTTTAAATGAATTATCAAAATCTACAAATAATCATGCATGTAAGCAATTTTGAGACAACTGACATGCTTGAAGTGTAATGCATCTTTAATTTGCTTCTGAATGAAACCTAAATCAGTGTAAAATGATGTTAAGAATAATACACATCTATTAAGTCTTGCAACATTCTACGTCATGTGTCCACAGTTGCCAAAGAGAATTTCAGACAGAACGCCTAAAAACAAAAAATGAAGCTTTGTTCTCTGAGCCAGCCCTCCTCTGTAAATGCATGATAGTCATACAGATATTTTCAAGAATTACAAAACAATAAAAATACAGACACAATTCTGATCGGCATTATCATACCTGATCAGGAAATACTATACTGAAATGTATTGCATTAAAATTATAGTAAGATATAAATCTAATAGACATTGTTTAAGACTGTATAGTTAATAATTGATAATACGAAGTCCTTATTGAAAGAAAAAAACATGTATATTACCAGCCAAGTTCACCTGCATTAAATTTTGCATTTACATTTTTTTTAGAGTTGGATTTACTATTACTTTAATATTCAGTTAGTAAGTTGCTCTAAATTAGAGGGAGTGTTACGTTCATGATCCATCAACAGTACCACTGTGCTCATGAAGACAATGGGAAGACTGTGTCCTAAAATATGCACTGAAACGACTTCAGTCCTGTATCAGGTTTTTTATATATAACCCCATTAAATAAGAATTTCAGGGGCCCGTTTCTGTGCAGATAACCTTTTCCGATGTTATTCTGAAGTGTCTCAGAAGCTGTTTCAACTGAAGCTTACATCAGTCAATCCCCAGATTTTCACATACAACCATCTTTATTCAGCCATTGATGGCTCTTCTGGTTCAGCTTTCAAATATATACTGCCTGATGCATACATCTGAGCTCAAAAAATCCTTGACTGGCAGAGTTTCAATAACACTTTTCATAAAAACATATAACATACCACAAAATTCAGGGTTGGAAAATTATACAAAGATAGTGTTTCTGGCCTAAGAGCCCACAGTGTGCAGACACACTCACATAACTTCACTGAGATCATGAGACCCTGTGCTGGATATCTGGACGTTTACAGATGCAGAGCTATTATTTCTACAAATGGGCAATTTTAGCCACTGCTTTACTGACAGAATTTTCTGCGTATTCTTTGAAGTAATTGGCCTTTAAACTTGATGCATGTCCAAAGAGTTGTAAAGCACTGAATTCCTTTTCTACAGCATCCATTTGCATGTTCTAGCCTTACATAAAAACCTTGTTTCAGCAAAACGGGTTACTATTTTGCTGAAATAAGTATATTACTGTAGTTTAAAAACAAATCTCCATATTTTGCAGTTTCCTCCTTTCTATCATCTAAAAAGTAAACAGCAGAGCAGAAGAGAAAATGGAAGAATTTGAAAAAAAAAAAAATGTGCATCTTTATTGTAATCAGAACTCTAAGGATAAAGTATTACCAGATACACAACCTCTTCATCAAAAGCCTGGTTTCCACGGTGACCAGCACATCCTCTGCTGGTTTGTTTTGTTTTTTAAAGACCGTGCTCTTTAGTGTCACCCATCCCCACAATTAGGATGCAAAATAAGCTCAGAGAAATGTGATTTTTTTTTTTTCTCCCCCCAATATCTAAACCAAGTGGAGGTTTTAGATGCCCACACAGCACCAACATAATGCATGGTGCTTTTTATCTAAAGCAATGTGATCTGACTATAAAAACTCACCTATCCAACGCAGTTACTAGTACTGTGGTGAACATATTCTTCAAAGTATTCTTTAAAGCCATGTGGATGACAGTGACAAGCAGGTGAACCACTGCTCAAGCTCATCATGCTCCAGCTTTAAATAGTGTAGGAACATAACCTAAAATTTGGTGAGCTGGGTCAGACTAGAAGACTTCTAGTCCACTTCCTGAAGCACTCTGTCCCCAGTAACAGGCAGTGGTCATAATTTCCTGCCATCTTTATCATCATGAAGTGATCACTTCTTTCTCTACCCTATAAACTGAACCATCATGTGCTCCTAGCCATGAGAGAAACACCATTCTAACCCGCTATAGCTTAAAACCAAGTTGAGTTCATGATTTCTCACATGTACCAACATAGCTGCTTTTTACTTTTGCTATTTCCACACCATTTATGTAGTCACTTCCCATCTTGCCTTTCATGATATTCAGTATAAAGAAAGATTAAAAACTGTCGTCCCTCATCTCCCTGCAGAGGGGCAAACACCTCTCACTGGACCACTCAGATGCTTTTCTTGTTCCCACAGTACCAATTGTAACAGCAGACAAAATTCCAAGAGTTTTTCAGTTTTCAAGCAGTTTTTACAGCAAATAATGAAAATCACAAGTAATGCATAATTACTATGAGTTTACGTAGCACTAAAAATTTATACAGTATTAGACACAGCCTATTCCTCACAGCAAATTGCATCCTCTATTCAGCTGCCCAGCACACGCAATATCTAATCCAGATCCTCATCTATTTTTAACAACGACTCATTTAATTTCATCCTCACCCTCTTGTGGTCTCAGTTCACAACTATTATATAACTCAATGCACCAAAACATACAGCTAAAAATTTTTACTGTTACAGCTTCATTGCCTTTTACTCCAGTGTAACAAAGAATGTTTATTTATAGAGGTTCTCAACTACCAGCTCTACTAATAAGAGAGGAGATAATATTTTGTTTAATCTGCTATCCTGGATATAACCTGCTATCACCTGGAGGGGTCTGATTTCTGTTCTACCAAACACTGCCTTTGTGACCTTGCAGAATAGTTGGATAATGGCTCCACCTTTCTGTTTCTTCCTCCCTCACATACCATCCACAGAATGGCATAGTACATTATCTAAGAAAAACCAAATTAATAAAAGTCTGTTTTCAGCAAGCTTTAGGTGCAGCATGTTTTTATCTTTATGCAAGGAGCTGCACTGATGCTCTCCCTTCCTCCGCAAACTAATCTTCAATAATTCATTTTCATTCTGCAGTATTTTCACCTTAAAGACTGAAGTTTTTCAAGAATATGAATGACAGTATTTTTGGCAATGGAGAAAAAAGCACCCAAAGGAAGTATTTAAAAGATATAAGAAAGAGGCATGTAGGTATTTGTGCGTGAGGGGTGTTTGCATGTTTTAGTCCCGATATGAAAAAAGGTGACTGTGCTTTGGGAACCTGTCATTTGCAAAGCTGCAGCTACTTCTGTAACCACACATCTGTGGTATCTGACGTGCATTTTTTACAAATTTTTTTTCGCATGCAGACAACAGGGAGGAAGTGCCCATCTCAGGGGATTTCTGCAGCTTTATGTCCAGGATAGAAGGGAAACAAAGGGGTAGGAAACAACAGACAAAAGACTGTGTAAAGAGTGAGCAGTTGTGCAACAGCAAAATATAAATATATTACTGTGTTCTATAAACACAGTAATACCAAAGGGAAGCACGTGAACTGACAGGAGGCAGCAGGGGGTGGTTCTAATATGTGTAAACAAGCTATGCTATATCTGAATAACGGTTTTGTTCATCCTGAGTTAGATTACCTTATACTGCAGCGCAGGTGGGTCTTTCCATTGATTCCAACAGAGTTTAAATAAAGCCCTGAATTTCAAACTAAAACTCAAAGTAAGGGGACTCCTGGACTTTGGTAATTAGGGTTCAAGTATGAGCATGTCAGTAGACTTAGGAACTCTGTCGGAGGTTTTTTCCCCCCTCCACAATAAATCATTTTCGGTCTTCTCCACCAAAAGCCATTGCTTAGACATAAATGTGTTTAATACTTCCATGGCAATCAGGCACAAGGATAAAACAGCAGGTAATCTCCTGGACACTAGATCAGCAGGTGCCAAATAAGTCACCTGCCTACCTAGTATAGAAGCAGAGGCTCACAGCTGGAAGCCAGCCACAGACTAGCTCTCTGGAGGGGAGAATGGATCACTACGTTCCAGACAGCTGGTGTGGTTATAAAGTATGCCAGATAAGTACACTGTCCACAAAGAAAGGCATGTCATTGACAGAAGAGTGAAACAGATCGCTGTTTTGCACAGCATCAGTAAAGCCCTGTTATATCTAAACAGCTCATTAAACATTTCACTCTTGCCCTAAGTCTTCAAGATTCTCTAGCACTAGAAGGCTGCAACTGGAAGAGTGGTACAGAGACACATCTGTATGTAAAAAGCAGTTCTTCTGTTACTGATCAGAACTCCATCCTAACCCTTTTCTGTATTAACTGACAAGCGTACAAAACCAGAAATTTGCCCAGAGAAAAGGAGTCTCCACGAAGACTGACATTCAATCAATTCTTGTCGCAGCAACTGTGGTCAATGAACATTGCAGAAATGTATTCAGAAAAGAATAAGGCAACCAAAAAGAATGACAACTTAAAAATCCAAGTCTGTGTTAGGCAAGTAGCAATCTGAGAAGGAGACTCTCTCTTTCAGACCCTCCTGACTTTAAGTTCACATAAAGCACCAGCAACGAGTGATAGCACCAGATTCCTGTTTAAACTTGTGCAATAATGCACCAACCTCAGATCACCAAAAAGGCCAAATATCCATGTTCTACATAAAAAGGAAGGCCAGGCTTTGTAGTTAATTTCAAAAGCAGCAGAAAGAGAAGGCTGGACAGTAAACGCACTTGCAGCTCTAGAGATGCCCTCTAAAGACACGATTGAGGCACTACAGGAGGCACCTGTCAGCATTGCCAGCGATAAGTGCTTTCAACCAACAGAGAGTGCCCAGTGCTGGTTAGCATTTCTGAATAAACATAGTAAATTCTAAATGTACATAATAAATAACAGAAACTACCAGCTCATTGCGCTTAGGCAAATTTTGATTTCCCTGTCGTAAGAACCATTAGTAGATCAGATAAATTGATTTCAATAGCACAGCTCTCAAGTCCAAAATTAAGCATACACTTAATTGCTTTGCTGGATCAGAACCAGATAGCTCAGCAGCTTCTAGGCTTCATCCTACAATAAGGTCAGAAGGCTACGGAAATTTCACGATTTTTATTTCCTTTCTTTTAAACATGAGGTTTTTAGTATTATCTGTGCAAGACAGAATTTTGAATAAACAATATTACACCTCTCTGAATCATAAAAGTAGTCTTATTGGCAGCCAGAGCCTTGAAATTTGTTAAGTACACGTATTTAGATCTTTGGAGTTATAGACTTAATGGCACTGTCCGTCCCAGGAGTCAGCAAGGACTCTAATGTTACCAAAATACTTAATGTTCTTTTTAAGATCCTAATTCATCATACTTATTGAACACATTATGCTTTTTAGCCATTTCAGGTTTAGACTTAAACACATTTAGTCTCACTTTATTCAGGGGAAAAATGCATACCCTGCGTTTCAGGAGCAAAAGATGATATAGCACTGCAGGAAAGGTATTCTGTAACAAATTGCTCTCCCCCCTAAGTTTGATAAAAATAGTTAACAGTTGCTGTTCATAACACTGGCAGATTCTGCTGGTGGCTGAATGAAAGAACTGAGAAAGATAAACCTTCCCTCTTCATGGCCACACTGATTAACGAACAGAGACATGATGCCTATGTTAGCAGAGAGGACAGGACGGTAGCGAAGGCAAGCTGTTGGCAGTCAGGGCACTGAGATAAGCCTGTGCAGCTGCCAACTGGTCTGCATCATTTCTTGGGCTCAGATTAATTCAGAGTTCCAAAGTAACAATTTCACAAATTGTAATTTTCCTCTTTATAACCCTCAGTAGGAGCTCCCTATTAGACAGTCAAAAACTGCAAAAACCTCTCTCTATTCCACTCCCTTTTAAGACACTATACAGAGAATAGTATCTTAATAGAGAATAGAACAAAAAGCCCTCCCCAAAATGTCCCTGCCTCAATGCAACCATAAAAACAAAATAGGCAGAGAAGCACAAGCAGTCAGCAACACTGTAGCTACAGCGGATTTTGTCCTTGGCAGTTAAAGGTCATGAAAGTTGAAGTGAGGATTCAAATCAGAGATAACACAGATCTGTTTTCTTTCTACTTCTCAATTTTGTTATTTCATCAATCCCTTCTTAGCTGAAAGCCTCTGAAATAACCATCATCTCTCCAACGTCCTTTCTGTCTCCACCTCCCTCTTCCCCTCCAATGTACAGGGTGTGTATTAGGACTTAACCAGAAGTCAGTGCATAACTATAAACTGACTTTATTACTTGTTTACAGGTTAATATGCACAGAGCTCTGTGGAACTTTTCCCTGGCTACACCCAGGCTACTGCACGTTGCTCTGCATATTTGAGAATGCTTTTGACCATGGTAAGGAGTGTCAGCACCATCTTGTGGCTTCCACTTTTGTATGCAGCCCTTCAAATTAAGATTTGCAATTGGATCCCATCACCTCTACTTGCTAACACCAGCAGTTGTGTCTCTGGGGTGGCTTAGCAGTTTCTTCAGACTCTGAAGGCTCCCGGTCAGAATAAGTGAATGGATCAGATGACTGTTCTTCAGAACCAGCTACTTCCCAACATTTATAAACATTAAATTATTAAATAAACAGAAATGGAAATTGACTGTCCTGGTTTTTTCTATTTTTAAATAGCTTTTGTTTTGCTAGTCTCAACACAGCAAACTTCTCTACTCCTCTTACACTATCCTCTCGCTACTAAGTTCTGGTAGTTTTTCTATGCTTAAGATCCAGTATCTCTCTATCCTTTTTGAAAATAAGCAATTTGGGTAAACAACTCCCTCTGTGGCAAATATTTCACCTCAGACATCACTGGCTTCCATTTGCTTTTTCACAGCTGCTTCTGGTTAGTAGCTGGATCTATCTTCCTCTGCCATTCCCAGCTGAGGGTTTTCAGCTCACAGGAGAAAGAAAAAATAGTTGTGTTTTGCATGTCTTGAAACTTTCATCACTTTTCCCTTATTCTGTTCCCAAAAGCCATCCATTTCTTCCTGCCTGACATTCAGATTCTCTTCTGCAGTGATGATGTTTCCCAGCTTAGACTCAGGAACACATCTCATCAATGCACCCTTCCTTTCCAGGCAGAAGTCATCCATAAATATATTAACCTTGTTTACAAACCAGTACTGGGAAAACACTATTAATCTTCCTCCCGCCTAGTGCTTCCCCTCCCAAAACCGTTGTCATGTCCCCCTCAATCATCTCCTTATTCACTTTATAATTCTTTGAAGTCTCATTTTTCTCCAGGTGAACAAATAACTTCCTAGGGAGGCCAGTACTATTCCCTTTACAAAATTCAACTAACATTAGATCTATTGCACTCACGTCCTTTGCATCTAGCTTATCAAATAAACTTAACTGGAGTTCTACACCATACTAAGAAGTAATCAGTGTCACAAATTACTTCTTTATATATCTTTTTGTTGTTATTGTGTGATTTAAAATAGTCCTTAAAAGCTGCATCAGACAAGACAGTTCTGTTAAAAAAATACATGGAAGCTGCAAAATCAAAGAATCTATTTAAGCATGCATTTAGGCATGTGCGTACATATAAATCAAGAAACACATAAGAAATCAATTCGATTTTTGTCTACGTCAGGTATAGCATTCACAGAAGGTGGCAATATCATGCAGTGTAGAAACAAAAGGAAAAGGTTTGATGCTATGATTGCACCAGCAAAATAAAATGCAGAGGTCGCAGGAATTTACGTAAACAAAACAGGGGACTCAAGCTGCAGTCAGACTTCCAAGAGATTTGAACAATGAAGCTGAAACACTTTCAGATTTTCTTATGTTTGCAAAAAGTTGTGCACCGCAACTGTAAGAATACTATTTTTTCCAGAAGTGCGTGTTTCTAACCAACTACAAGACAGATCCAGGTGCATCCTTGAAGAGGGTCCAGCTGACTCGACTCCTCTGCATTTTCCTTGTCACTGCAGGGAGTACAGGTTCTCCAAAAATAGCTCTATTCCTTACACTCACACAACAGGGATCAGGCACAGACCCAGAAAAGACGCATAGGTTCCTACTTCGCATTTCAGTAGCCTTGCTGGAATTTAGAAACCTAAATACTTTGTAAGGAAGAGTCCATCCTAGTAAGGTCCTGTAACAGCGGAGAAGGGCAAATATTTTAGGTAATTACATCCCAGTCAGCCTAACATAGATGTTTGAAAAGAGATGGTTACAAATTAGTAAGTAAGCAATAATTCAAGCAGTGTGTAAGCACCTTGAAGAAAACAAGATGATAAAGAGTCAACAGATTTGTCAGGGACAGTTCATGGCAAATCAATATAATTGCTTTCAAAAGAGCTGATCTAGCATACAAGAGGACAGGTCCCTGTAATGAGCAAACAACAGAAATAGTCTAGATCAATACGCACTAATTTTAGGTCAGAAGTGGTTAACAGAAAAGATTCAGATTATTATTGGTAAAAATGGGAAATAATTTCAAGATGACATAGAGGTCTTGTTATACTCAATCTTTTAATGAACTATGATATTTTGCATTTCTTTAAAATTTGCCGATGACACAAACTTGACAGGTATTGTTCTGCTCCTGACTCATTTCTACCCAATGCAAATCTATTCCTCTCAATCCAGCTGGATTGTTGTGTAGCAAAGTCTTCTAGATATTCTGGAATATATTGTGCAATGTAATTAAGCATTGGATAACGATCATAAGAAGAGACAAAGTGAATCAACAGGAACACTTCAGGACTCAGTTCAAAAACTGTTATGTAGTTATAAAATAGTTATCAAAACTATATTCCTCTCTGGTACTTCCTCACAAGATTTCCAGATTAAGAAATCAGCACAGAATAATTCCTCATGTTCTGTCTGATTCTCAACAGAAGCATGGTTTTTACTAACAAGTGCAATCCTCTCAAGAACCATTATTTCAAATCACAAATAACATTAAAAGTTCAAGAATTCCCTTCCAGAATACACTAAATTGATTGATTCTGATGTCAGTTATACTCCTACACCCAAGGACAAATTTTGACAGTACTCTGTAAATTATCTGGCATTGCAGAATGCTGCTAAGCAACAAAAGCACTAAATTGAGACTAATGTTTCAAATAGGATGCATAGCACCCACTAAGACCTCCTTCCCCAAATACTATTAGCTGCATTCCTATCTCTTTCATGCTGTGTATCCTAATACACAGAGTTTTATTGGGTCAGTACCTTACTTCCCGCATCTTGTTTCTCTGAACATGGAAATTCAGCTCAGACATCCCCAAGCACAGCTTGCAAGCACACAAGGCCCCTAACATGCCCTGCTTGGGAAGAAGCAGCCAGAATTTTTCCACCATCAGTAATTAAAAAAGAATTCTTTTGAAACTGCAATGTGTGCATTGTATGCATTATATACTGGTGGTTCAGCATAGTTTGTTTTTTAGAATTCGTTATTAAAATGTTACAGTTTGATGTAAAATCATAAGAGAGAAGCAGCACAGCAAGCCTGTGGCTTGGTATTCCTTTGCATATCAATATATAAATGAGCTGATCAAGTAGTCTTGAACATAAATGAGCCTGGATATAACTATAAGGCATACCCTACCTCATTAATCAATCTCTATGTCTTTTCAAAAATTCCTCCGTTTCAGCTGATGCAGTACTCTTGCCTGGGCTTCCACAGATGTGCTCTACACTGCTGAACGGCTGTTATCGTTGCTGCAAACGAGCTTTTCAATCATGGCAAAACAGTCCCTGAACACTGATAACGTTTAAAAAACTTGAGGCATCTTTGCATTAGAAGCATTATAATAAGGCCCGGTGATACGGATTATCACTCGTGTTGCAGACATGACATCCAGTCATACAGAGAAGCTGCTGGCAACACACCCTTCTACCCCTATGCAATAGGGTAAAGCACTTCTAATCTGTATATATGAAACACTTTACCCTATGCTGCGGGAGACATGTAGATTTAAAATAATCCCGTGGATTATCAATTTTTTTAGGACGTTAAGACCTCAGCATGAAATTTGTTATCTTCTTGTGCTACAAGTCATGGCTTGCACCAGGATCTCCCAGCCCTGCTGAAAAGAGTCATTACTTCTGTACTTCACCATGCTGCTATGCTGCCCTTCAGCGCAATACTTTCATAAATATCTCACTGGGAACTCTTCAAAGAGCCTGTATCTTCTTAAATTAAGATCAAAATTATGGCATTTCTATTTGACTTGCTAATGTAATACCATGCTGGCACCTTTGGCTATAGGCATTCATCCTATAGAACTGGGAAATTGTTCTGTGGTGCTAGCAGCTCTGTATAAAGTTTTATTACAGTTTTATTATATTAATACCATTTTATTTTATTTTTAACTAACATTTCTCCCCTTCCACACCACATCACCTCTAGGTGGCTGTTGGTCATGGTTTAGGGACCCTGGCAGTGCAGGGTGAGTGGCTGGAGTTGATGGTCTTAAAGGTCTCTTCCAACCAAAATGATTCTGTGACTCTGTGGCACGTGCCTGTGAACTTTACAGTAAGGCTCACTTGCCACCTCACTGTTCCAAATAAACAACTTCACAATTAAAACTGGAATTGTCACTCCTCGTATGAGGAAAATATAAAGTATCTCACAGCAGATACTGTATTTCTGTCACTAAATAAGTGGCAAAATAAACTAGGATACAAATTCAGCTTCCAGAATACAATCACAGAGTTAATACAAAGAATACTGGATTGCGAGCAGGAGGTGCAGATTTACACTGCTCTTAATTGGAAGCAGAGAAAAAGATAAACAAAAGTCACAACATTTAACCTTGCATGACTTGTTTAGCATTTGCCCTAAGGTTTCTGCTTTGAAAATGACACCATCAGAGCAGGCATTAGGAATGGTACTTGAAGTGCTGGAGCCCGGAATTTTCATCTGCCACAAGCATCCAGCCAGCTCCGAAGGATGAGCCATTAGATCAGAAGGTTCTGGGAAGGGACAAATCAGTTTTGTCTGGATTTCAGCACCACTACAGTGCTCTAGGCACGTTATTTTTTGGCAACATGCAGTAAACATCAGTTACACCAAATTACATTAATGTACTACAATACTTACAATGAAAAAGTGGTAATGCAAACAACAGTAGTATACATATTTTACTACAGATTATGTTCAACTGTCGTTGTCAGCAATTATTACAGACATTTTAAGAACTAGGTATCTAGATCAGCCCTTTTCCAGATTACCCCTTTCAAATACTGGATCCACTAAGACTCCACTTGCCATGTATACCTGTCTGCTACCTGGCACCTAGGCAGAACCTTGCTAATTCCTCCCACTCAGCAACACCAAAAAGGCAGCATGAATTAAAATCTTTTCATAGGGGTTCATGATGATCAGGGCCTCATTCCGCCAGCCAGAAAAATTCACTGAGCTCATGACCCACTTCCTGTCATCACTGATCAAAATCACTCAGACATAAATGGGAGCAGTGATTTGTCCTAACACAACAACCCTTTACCAGCCATCATCTTTCCTGTAGACCTTGAAAGATCTCTCAAGAGCAGTCTGGAAGCGTGTCATCACTGACCAGCATGCTGCTGTTTCTGATACGTTCTGATAGACGTAAGCATTTTAACAGGGTGGGTTGCCCAAGTGCGTTCCCATGGATGTAATCAGGTGCTACCTGTACATCCCATTTTGTAGGATTACCCAGATGCTCATAGTATTTTGGATAATAATAGACATATCAGGATATCCTCCATCATACAAAGTTTTATGACAGTCACAGAAGAGATGATGCTGTCCTCAAATGCCTCCATATGCTACCTGGATTCACCCTCAAACAGCTGGTCTGCCAGCTGTAGAGCAAACATATGCTAATTGTATTTTTGTGGCTGAGGACATGATGCTCTTTGTTGCTGATACTTTTTAAACCAAGAGGCAAATTGTTTGAATAAAGATTACTTGACATAAGCATAAACGCTTTCATGAAGTTTCTATGTTCTAATCCTTCCTTAGGAGCAGTAAAGCAGAATGGCAGCAGAAACAGCTATTTAACTTGAGCACTAAAACTGCCGATTAAAATAAGCTCTGACAAGTGAAAAAAGAAATAAGCACTTACCTGTAGAATCTTGACTCAAAGTTTCTTGACTACTACTGCTGTAAGAAGGCACTGGAGTGATAGAAAGTGAAGCTGGGCAGGATAATGGATATGAGAAGTCATTCTGTGTAGCAAAATATTGAAATACAGGAACACAGGCATCTTCAGAGAAGGTGAGAGGGAAATGGGAGTTCCCATATACATATGGATTTTTCCAGTGAAGCAGTGTTATTGGAAGAGGGCCAACAGCATCAGAACCTGACAAAAAACATCAGGAGTTAAAATCTGTGCTCTTGTAGCAGCTTATAATTTTGGAGAAGGAAGCTATAATAAGGTCATATCAATTCCTGGTTTGATCATTAATTTAGCCTGCCCCTTGCAAAGGAATGCGATATTTTATTCTGGTCCACTCTCAGTAATGCTGTTAAACCCTGGTGTAATGCTGAAAGTGTGCTTTCATGTCCTCCTTGTACCAAACATGACAGCATTTAACATGAAATAAGCCATTATAATTCCAATGTGAAATTACAATTTATCGTGGTCTTGCTTATACCCATATTTCTGCAGGGCCTCACTCACACATTATAACCTGAAGGTTTCTCAGTTAGACAGGAAAGCCAATGCTGATGCTTTTTTATATTTTTTTTTAATTTTAAAGTCAACATCTTGCTACCATTGTTCCAACCCCTGTGAGGTCCAACGCTCAGTGGAAACCAGGAAGTGGGAGGCACTGGCACTTCAGATCCCATTCTGCTGTTGGATGCACAGGCTCTGCCCCAATGCAACTCTGTTCTGCTATAGTCCTCAGCAATCCTCTTACCCGCAATCAATGACTTGTAAAGAAAATGTGAAATATATTGAAAAAATTTCATTACTTTTTATTTTGTATTCTTTAAATATTTTTGTTCTTTCTGAAGATTAATATTCCATCTTACTAATAGCTCAACAGTACCTGACATTGTGACACAAACCCAAAGGGTTTATTATGACAGTATGGCACAAGACCTTGGAGGAAAGCTGCCCTGTAGAGATCATTCTGCTGTGAGTGATATCACATCTACTGCCTCTCCCTGACCCAAAACACAGAATAAAAAAATAAAACAACACCTTTGGACTGTCATTTGCCTGTAACTGCAAAATAAGGGGACTTCTATATATGTCTCCTACAAGTATTATCTTACTTTTTAACCCTCAGGTTTGTAATCTTTGCAAACATCTGGCAGCATCTGAGTACCAGGTAAGTCATATTAGCAGTTCATAACTTCTGCAAGAACAATATGAGAGTATCTAATGTAATATCACATTTTAGTTGCTCTAAACCCAATTCTGTCAGGTACTGTAACTAAGCATCAAACAAATACACTTGAAGAGTGGCAGTTGTCTAAACCTAGATCCCTTAAAAGGGAACAACGGAACAGGAATTGTTCATCAGATCTTTCAGAAGAGCCTCTATGAGTTAGGAAATAAACCTCTAAGTAAATGTATGTGCACCAGGAATTATTTGAGATACCCACTAGACAGACAGATACATACATCAAGGACTCTCAAGTGTGTCCACTCCTGAGAAAGAGCTGGGTGGCACTGCAGAAAGTTCAGTGAACTGTAGCAAAATATTGTTTAATACTAGCCAATATTGCAGCAAATACCATGTTTAACAAGCCCCCATCCTCCCTCCTTTCATCCTTTTCTTTATACAGAACTTTGACCGGTGCTTTTTTGGAAGCGTGAAGTTGATGGTTTTTCTAGGCAGTTGGCAGCCAATATATTATTATATTTCTCTTGCAAACATACAACACATTTGAGTCTATCAATAATACTGAGCGTGGAGCTAGCAACATGTAGCTTTGTCTGGCTATACCTAAAAGGACACAGCTTTTCACTCAGCTTTCCTAGTTGCAATTTGGATTTCTTTGTATACAGATACCCACTAACTAAAGACTATAGGTTATCCCATAGTGTCTGACTGCTTTATCATGAATGCTCAGGGAAATGAGAGTATTAATATGTACCTGTGTATATAGGATACAAAATTTGTGGCTGTTTTTAACTGTCAATGTAATAATGAAAAAAAGCACTTTGGGCATCCTACTTTATCTTCAGATTTTTTAAAGTATGCTTGCAGTCACTCCTTTCTCCAGTATAATTTCCAGTGGACAATCATTTTCACTTCTACTAGTAAAGAATCATTCCATAAATCCCTGTGAAAGCACATGGAATCAATAATTTCTGAGAAAAAACTCGACATGGATACATCACAGAGAGACTATTAGTTGTCGTATTTGTTCACTGGTGCAAGGCCATTTTGCCTGTACTAAAACCCTTAGCTTCACTTTCAGTTTTGTCTACAAGGGAGCATATACTGCAGCTGTAAGCATATAAGACTCTGACACTGAGAAACTAAGTTGGACAATAAGAAGTTTATAAATATATCTACTCAGAACTCCTGAGTGAAGGCAAGCACTCCAAGTTTTTGACTTTTGTTTAATCTCATTAGTACCAACAGTTAACAACAGCTTTCACCATAACCACTTCTCATAGCCATATTTAAATAATTGTCTAATAAAAGTAATACATAAAGAATGCATATATATTGATGATACATGTAAGTGTACCTAGATATGAAAATACATACCCCCATGAAAACACGAGAGTGTCTATGTGTATGAGAAGCTGGGACACTCAGAAAGTGAATGTAATAGTTTTAAATTATTAAACTGCAAAGCCATAACATTAGTTTCTACTGTGCTCGGTGAAGTTGTAGATATATGGTTTTTTAGTAGGAATAAACAAAATAAGTAAAAACACCCTGAGGATGTCTCACTGAAAAAAAGTAAGAGCCACTTGAAAAAGTTGTCAGCGTTCAAAAACGTATCTTCCAAGGTAAGCGCAACCCTGTGAATCATCGCAAAAGGCAAAGAACAGTGGCTATCCCCAAAGCAGCATAGACAGATGCACTTGACTGCACGGTATGTGCACAGGCTGTTTCTGCCTGCTTTGCTTTACCAGCTGACAGCAAACCAACAGCTGAAACAGAAGAAAGTATTTGAAAAAGAAACTTCTGCAGTGATTACATAATTTTTAAGTTGAGCCAAGAGTTTCAAAATTATAACAGCGAAGAAAAACAGGATCTAGCTCTCAACACAGCTTTTCGACAGCAAGGCAGGGAAAGGGCTGCTGAGACATGCTGAAGGAGGCTGCTTAGCAGCCTAATAGAATTTGTGGTTGGAAACACAGGGACACCTAGGAACCTGCAGACTATGTTCTCGTCGCAAGCTTAATGCTGTTCCCAGGTGTTTAGATATAACTGTTTATGGAAAAACAAGCACAGGCATCCTTTATTAGCAATATGGAAATTAAATTAAGTTGTATGTGTTGGAACTGTTTCTCCTGGTGAAGAGGACTGAAAGGGGCTTGATTTTGCCTCATAGTTTTGCAGAGGCAATGCCCTGAGGAGCAAATCTTACAAGCTTGAAAATGGATACAAACCTGACTACTCTGGTCCCTCAGGTTTTCCTGTCAGACAACCACTCTTTATGCCCTCCCTGAACGGTCACATTTTTTCCCCTTTCTCTCTGCAGTTTTCTGTGAAGTGGTTGATTTGCATCTCTGAGGTTTCTCTCTCTGGTGCCTGGATAGCGCACAGGCTTTTTCTCTCAGAGACGCCAAAATACCTCAAAATTCTCCCTGAAACCCTAAAGTTTTGTATATCCTCCTAGAGCAGTAGTCCTCAAAAACAATCCCCTAATATCCCTCCTTCCCCACAAATGCAGTAATGCCATACAGCAACCACATAACTCAGTAAACTCCTGCCTCTGCCCCATAATGTTGTGAGTCAAAACCATCTAAGAGAGATGAAAAAAAAAATGTATGCCCTGCACAGTCCATGCATTCATCCTACCTGGGCTCCAGGCTGAGTTTGGTGCAGGGTGACAGCTGACTGTCAGTCGTGCCTTGTGAACTTGCAGACCCCTCCTGCTTGCTGGTGTCTTGGAATCCCCCATCCTGCAATGCCTTTTCTCTTTTCTGCTGTTGCCCAGCCAGAGCCTCTTATGTGTGCTCCTGCTGACTCCTGAAGCCTGTATGGCACATGCTGGCCACATGCTACAAGCTCAGTCTCGCTATTTAAAGGCTTCCCCGCCGCTTCCTCCTCTCCTAGTCCTGATCCTTGCAATCGGGCACACCTTTCCCCTTCTGCAGCCGAGGTGGAGCACTAGCTGCTCTCTCTTCACGTGGTACGTGTAGCTGCTGCTGCTCCAGCCAGGCTGCTCCATAGGGAGCCAAACTCCCTTGAAGAGGAGGAGCAAAAAAAGGCATCAATACACAGGGGAAGATTTTCAAAGACACGTGTGTGTTTATTCACCTCAGACCTTCTTGCTGCAAACCCTCCCTGAGCCATAGTGATAAAGAATAACCAGACACAGCCATCTTGCATGGGTACAAGAGGCTGCTGCAGGATGGGCCAAATCTGGCCCTCAAATATCCCAGTCCCTGGAAGCAAGAGAGAAAGTCTGGAGGAAGGCAAACTCTCACACTTGGTTGAGGAAAATTGGGTTAGAGATCATTTAGGCAAGCTGGACACCCACAAATCCTTGGGCCTTGATGGGATGCACCCATGAGTGCTGAAGGAGCTGGCTGAAGTTACTGTTAAGCTGCTCTCCATCAGTTTTGAAAGGTCATGGAACAGGAGAGGTGCCTGAAGACTGGAGGAAAGCCAATGTCACTCAGATCTTCAAGAAAGGCAAGAAGAAGGACCCAGGAAACTACAGTCCAGTCAGCCTCACCTCTAGCCCTGAAAAGGCAATGGAACAGCTCATTCTGGAGATCATCTCTGAGCATGTGGAGGAAAAGAAGGTTATCAGGAGTATAATACCCACAGTTCCCTTCCAACCCCTATCATTGTGTGATTCTGTGAAATGCAGCTGCATAAAAGATTGTACAATAAAAAGAAGCGTATATATGGGGAGAAGGCCCCACATAGCACATACTACAACAAAACAAAGCCGAGTCCAAGAGACCTGGGTGACAAGTTTTACTGCTACATTACCACCTGAGATGTTCTCCCATCTCACCTGACCATATTCAGAGCAGGAGGCAGAAAGTCCAACAGATTAGCTGGGCCTGATATTGTCAGGGTCAGGACCCAGCCACCTCCTTTCCTTTGCCGAGGCCACAGGAGGGAGACTTTGGCCACCTGAGTTGCACACCCTGCTGCTTTCCTCCGCAAGCTTAAGCCCAGCTGTGGGTGTCCAGCTTGCTGGAAATTCCTAAAACGCCTTCCCAGACCATCCCACTGGGTTTGTCTCAAGAGGCTAATTAAAAGCTCCGCAATGCACGAAAGGAGGGGAGAACAGGAAGAAGACCACACCTCTGATCAGAGCTTGCATTGCCGCCTGCTCATCTTGCTTACAAATCTATCCTGAAATACTTCCTAGGAGTACCTACTCCAGAAAATGTTCTCTATAGTCTATGACCCTTCTAAGCAGTTAAACGGTTTGAGACATCTCATTTCCAAATTTAGTTTCCTTCTTTGAAATAATTTGTTCTGAATAAACCTTTGTATTTCTTTCCACTGGAAAGACACATTTTGGGAATAGATGACATATAGGGAACATGGTAACAAAAAAATCACAATAACTGACCAACAATACCAGTCTTTGAATAAAAAAAACCTTCATAAGTCTAGATCAGTATTTTCTAGTCTTGCATATTTCTGGTATGTATATAGATATATTTAGCCAAATGGGATGACAATAATTGCTTTCAAGAAATTCTGTTCCAGCTAAGCATATTTGTCATCTGCACACAGAGTAAAATTGAAAATGCATACGTGGGATTTTTTCAAATTTTGGATTAAGCAGAAAAGCAGATTTTAGCTTTATACTATATATATATGCCCCAGTTCCTTTTGAGCTTAACATCTCCCTGCCCAGGTTTCAAATACTGGTGTTAGCTGGTAGACTGGTTAACACCTAACCAAAGCGCAACTTGACCATGTTATGTTAACAGGGATTTGATGTGACGAATTTATTTTCCATCTTGGCAATCACTCTATCCTTTCCCCTTTGTGGAAAGGGAATTATACTTTAGCTGCCTCTCATTTGGATACATGTTCTCAAGGGCAAGCCAGACTTCCCACAGATGTTATTAATTGCCTCACATCTAGACTAGACAAGAACTGAAATTTATGCAAATTTCTGGTAGAAAATAAACACAGCAATTTACATTTCCTCTACTAAAGATCTAAGTGCCGTTTATGCATATATTTAAGAAACAAATTAAAAAGTATTATTATTGTATACCCTGGCCACATTGCACCTGACGATATGTGAGTAATTTTCTATGGTTCACTATGTCAAGACTATGCATGCACATCCAAGGGTAGAGTTCTGTGTGCAGCCACAGAAGAAACACACAGCAGACCATATGGCATACAGCAAAAGGGCATATTCTCGTTGCCTAACTTCAGTTAGCTGAATTAGGTGGTCATTCTCCATAAGTTTCTCTAATGAATGGAGAGAGCAAGGATCAGCTCAAGAGCAATTTGTAGTAAGATCGTAACTGTGGTCTGTGAATCATTCTTGATAAGAGCAGCACCAGCCTCCACCATCTCAGCTTGTCCTTCTCTCCACAGGGGATTCACCAAGATTAGGATAGAGTGCAAATCATAAGCAGATGATGGAGATCACTGTGATACAACTCAAGGTAAAATATGATAAGGACAAGGTGTTGTTTTCACAGATCTCACTGCAGAGGAGTGGGTGGAACATCTGGCAGAGCTAGAACACCAAAAGTGTTCAAAAATTGCCAAAGAGTTCCTAATCTCCTTACCTAAGGATTTTAAGACTGCTTCTTGAGGAAGGAGCGAGTGTAAATAGCAGCTTCAGAAACATCTAAAAGATGTTTGCATGCCCATAGAGAGCAATGAAGCTGATGAAGGGTCTAGAGCACAAGTTTTATGAGGAGCGGCTGAGGGAATGGGGCTTGTTTAGCCTGGAGACAAGGAGGCTCAGGGGAGACCTTATCACTCTCTGTAACTACCTCAAAGGAAGTTGTAGTGAGGTGGATGTCGGTCTCTCTCCCAAGTAACAAGAATCAGGACAAGAGGAAACAGCCTCAAGTTGTGCAGGGGAGGTTTACATTGCATATTAAGAAAGATTTCTTTACAGAAGGGGTTGTCAAGCATTGGAGCCGGCTGCCCAGGGAAGTGGTTGAGTCACCATCCCCGGAGGTGTTTAAAAGACCTGTAGACGTGGCACTAAGGGACATGGTTTAGTGGTGGACTTAGCTGTGTTAGGTTTATGGTTGGACTTGATCTTAAAGGTCTTTTCCAACCTAAACAATTCTAGGAAAATAATAACAAAAACTTCTGCTCTGTTTACACACAGAAGGATCTATGTCAGTAATAAAAGCCTTGGGTTTCATCTCACCAGCTCAGATTATCGGTCAGGTGACTCCAACTTGATTGAGAGCCCTCAATGAGTCTTTTTATGCTAGTGCAATAGAGTAGATTGTTATGGATGTCCACTATATCAGTGGTGGGGTTGACAGGATGGTTTTTTTGAATAGTCTTTTTAGCTACACAGAATGTGGTAGGAGCACTGGAAATCCCTGCTGTAGACATACCATAGTAGAGTGACTGGGGAGAGTTTGAGCATACTGTATGCGAAAAAGATTTAATTTACAACAGTAATTTGTATCTACACTAGGGACTGCAACTTCCTTAAAAATCCCCAGTGCAAAAAAAGCCCAGGAGAACAATTATTACCAACACCTTCAGTGAAGATGCTTAACGCACAGCCTAATAGACTTCTTCCTCATGTCCTTCATATCTCACCAAGATAGCAAAATCACTGCCATTTACCCCTCTCCGATGCTGGAACTAAAGTGCACTTAAGTCCCCAGCACTGCAGCAGTATGAAATACTCTCTTACTCCTGCTGCCTCCCAAGTGCCTTTCCCCTTGCTGACCTATAGTGCCAAGTACAAACCCAATCATGTTGCCAGAGCCCGGGCAGGAGCAGAGCTCTTTAATTCTTTGCCTGGTTATCACTCCACCTGTAGTTCAATGGCTTTTCCAAGCATTTAACAAGAAAAAGATTTCTGTTAATTTTATTATAATTAACTCTTGTTCATATGGCGTATGTTTGCTAGGCACATTCAAGTAAGACCAAGGCACTGAAGGACAGACTCTAGCAGGAAGTATTAAGAGGGTCTGGAACCTAGATGACTCAAGATGAGGAGTTATTAATTGTCCTGTATCCTAGTAGTGGTTTATAAAGTTTTAAGCTATTTGTATTAATTAAAAAAAAAATTATTGAAAACGTATATTAGCATTTTAATGAAAAGACAAGTAGTTCCAGAAGAGACTGGCTTGCTGTGATCTGTAGCCTACACAGGAAGAAATCTGCAAATGCTTTGACATCCAGCAGTACCCAAACTCACAAGCTAACAGCTTTTCTACCCATCAGTAACTGTGATATTCTAGCTGAATAGAAGTTAAATAAATGCTAGAAGCTTTACTTTTTACTATGGAAGTGGAGAATAAAAGATTAGACTTCACAGCATCATGAAATTCACACAGGCCTCTCTCTTTAACTGAGTTTTCATACCTAGAAAAAGGAGGACTGTGTTCAGAGAGCAGCCTTGTTGCAAGTGCTGACAAATGGATAACAAGGGGTCTGCTATAGACCTTGACAAAAAAATAAATGAGAACATCAATCACTATCTGTTTGGGACAGCTCACTGTGCATTAGATGCAAGTGATGAATGTTCTTCCATAATTCAACCATTCGGTCAAAAGGAATGAAGGGTTAGATGTAGAATGTCAGCTGCCTGAAATATATAACCTAACATCATCACGGATTATTTAAATATCAGTTTAAAGTAAACTTTTGACTTAAAGACAAGAAAAAGAAATTCTACCTTGGCATAAACTCTTGTGTATTTTGAGCAATTATCTTTAACTTTTTTCCCTTCTGGCCTGTTTTCATTGTACCTGCTCTCCCTTCATATTTTTAGCCCAATAGTGATAAATCCAAATGTTTGAAAATAGTAAAGAGTTAAAGCTTGGAAAGTAATCAGACCTCATTAAACATCTTAGAATTGAGGGGCAAAAGTGTGTTGGGAGAGTTTTTTGGTTTTTAAGCAGCCTTCCTGGTTTTGTACCTTTAAGGGGAGGTTAAAAGTACAATATCAGTACTGGATCCAAATGTTCAATTTATCTGCCTATACAAATAGGTGAGTTTCCTTGTCTCCTGCTTGAAAGGGAGTCTGCTCTTCTTCCTTCCTCAGTTCCCGAAATACAGTCAGCTGCCTATGCATCATCCTCTTCCATGCTTTTCCTTTCACTTACTCCACACTTCAGACTCTTCCATATCTCTTAGAGTGTCTCAGAGTCTTTTTCCCTACATGGGACCGTCCCAAGTGCCTTGGCACCATAGGTCTTACCTTTGCCTGAAAGTGAGCACACCCAGAGACACAAAGGGGCTCCAAATCGCACAGCAGACTCCTCATAGAACATACAAAGAGACTGAAGTAAAAGAGACCTCTCTTAAAAGTGGTGGGAGAGCCTTCCCATCACCTCACGCAGAAGAGGTCCTCTCCTCAGCTCAGCATCTTTTTCCAGTTTCCTGGCTTGCAACAGATTCCACACAGGTTTCTTGCAAACTCCTCAGAGACTCTATTGCCTCCAAAGGCTTAGGTATGTCTGCTGCACGTGGGAGACCCTGCTGTTTGAATGTAGGGCAACCTCTTGAGCATGAGCTTAGCTTTATGCACAGAAGGACCCCATTGGTCTGAGCACAGCTGGAGAATTTCTTCTGTACAGGATTAAAGCATGCAGACAAAGCACCTAAGCCTTGTTTCCAAAGAGCCTGTCAAACCACCACTACACATCCAGCTCCAGTTAAGACACTGGGTTAACCTCGCACCAAGAGACATCATTTCTTCTCATGTTTCTCTTATACTGTATGAATTGCAGAAATCTGTGAAAACTCAGGCAGCGTAACAGCACATGCCCTTGAATTTTTATTAGTCTGTCCATGCAGAATCAGATTTTACAGCAGGCAGTACTTGTTCAGCTAAAACCAAATGCTTTATTGTCACAATAGTGCTTCCTTTGTTTTTACAGACACTGCAAAATTTTCCAAAACCCAGATTTCTACATTATGCTTTTCTGTGTGTCAAGTGGAAGGCAAGCTAAGCCAAATGCTACCTTAATTCATCACCTACTAGAACATTTGGTGATGAGCATTTCCAAAGAAGAGTCTTCCCAGAGAAGTAAAAAGCTGAGCTCAGAACAGGAATGAGCTTACCTGCAAACTGTGTGCCTTTGCTTTACAGAGATCTTACTCAGTCATCTAGCACCATGAAGGCAACATCCCTCTAATCCAACCCATTGGCAGTCACCTAGTCACCAGGTTGTCCTGGGTCAAAAATTCTTAGTTTATTATTTTGGGGGTTAGAGAGTTGCTACAGAGATAGAGCTTTTTAATCTTCCAAGTGTGACAACGCTCCTTGTCCCAGGGAGAAGAGCATAGAACATGGCCGAGGTGGTTCCAGGTTGCAGCTGTTTTTCTGGGGGTGAAAATGGAGAAGGCAAGGTCTGACCAATGCTCTTACAGAAACTTCAAAAGCATTTTGAGACCACAGGTATGAATTTGTAACTGATTAATACAATTGTCTTATTGGGAAAGCAGGGGTGGAAGCAATAGAAGACCTAAAACAAGGTTCACACGCTTTTTTAAAGCTTTATAAATCACTCTAAAACTCAGATCTTGGAAAACCAATGATGTAATGCCTTTTTGCAGAGGTACACTAAGAGTAATATTGTCTCACTAATTACAGTTCTCCAGGTACCCATTTCTGTTAGTATGTTCACAAGAAGTTTGTTGACTAAGCTGGTTATCACTGGCTAAGAAGATAAATAATCCTCAAAAGGTAAATATTAAAACACCAGCTGTATGTGGTATGAAGTTGCTCTTTCTTTATTATTTTCTTTCTTACACCTTTGGCGTAGGGACTGTACTGTCCCCTGCAGCCCAAACCCACCTGAATAACTCAAATCCTGTCTGAGTTTAACTTAATCTTTCACAAACACAGGCACCTACTTCTGCTTGATTTGAACAGAACGGTTGAGATGGTGATATATGAAGTAGAATAACTCAGTTGGAAGCGACCTACAACAGTCATCTAGTCCAATGATATTTACAGTGTGATCCAGAGCTTGTGGAACACCAAGAGATACTTCAGGTTTCATTCTACAGAGCAGTATAAAAAGCCATATTAAAAAAATACAAATAACATTGAGGAGTGAGACGTTATGAGTTTAGGAAATAAAACTAAATTGGTGAGAAATGCTTGTAGCTCCTGAGCTTAGATCTCTTATGTGTACTTGAGATGAGCTGTAGCTTCCTGAAGATTGGTTCTGCTTCCATGGGATTGATAGATGGGGAAAAATACACTTAGGAAATACAGGAAAGATGGACAATTCTCTCATCTCTTGCTTCAGACAACTAACTTCAGTCTCTAGGAACAAGAATAGTATTTCCTTTCCTTTCCTCTCTTCATGATACCAGACAAATAAGTTAAGCTTACCTTTTCACGAAGAGCCACTACCCTTCCTCATTATCCAAGTGTCTGATTTAAGCCCTTTAGTCAAATTTGCAATGCTACTAAACACTCGCAGCTGTAAGTAAAGTCACCCGAAGTTTCTAAGTTATTCAGTCCTCTATCACACTAAGTACTTCAAACGGTGAAGTGCAAGACAACTCAAGTTAATTAACTCAGCTGAGTGAATGCTTTAATGTCCACGACTTCCAGCCTTGATTTCCCTTCTGTTTAAGGAGATAAGCCTGTTTGACTTTACACCTCAAGAAACACTCAGGTGATGTCAATGAGATTCTGGAAGGGCTCATATGACAATGATTCACTGTCTTCAGCACAGGGTGGAGAATTTGGCAAGGGGTCACATGCTGAAGTACAGAGAGAATCCCAAATACAGTAGCATTGCTCATGCAGTCAAAGACATTCCTTCTACATGCTGAGTGAAACAGCATCCTGATGATAAAAACCAGCCTAACTTATAAGGAAAGTGTGTGTCAAAATGCATGCTTGCATGCATGCAAGTGAAGCAGTCGTACTGACCATCTGAGCTGTAACATTTTCAAAATTGTGAACGATTGACTTCACAGTCCTAACACGTTACTCTTATATTCCAATGTAAATGGACTGTGACTTAAGGACCCAAGTCTTGGAGGAAAGTACTGGGGTTTTAAGTAGGGAATCATAAAAAACTTCCCAACATTTTTCTTTACACAGTCAAAACCAGGCATAATCTCTTATGGATGTTCCTATAACCATTTTCATATAGATCACTGGTGCTGCTTCATGTATAAATTTGTAAATAATTTGACATAGCTGAATAGCTGAATATTGTATTATAGCTGAGGATGTATTAAAATCCAGACCACATGTATTCACAAATATCTCCCAAATCTAAAGTAATGTACTGGAGCCTAATTCCAGGATTATAGATTCAAAGCATGTAAATTTAGTTTGATTTTTAAATAAACTCGTTCTGTTGCTCTTTGGACGCAGCAATAAATACCTTTAAGGTACTGCAAGGGTCAGTGCTGCAGAGTGTACACAGTAAAAGTAATTTATTATGGTCTTGTTTCACAGATGTCTATAGAATAGCATATTCAGCAAAAAAAAAAAAAAAAAAGGCTGTGAAGAAGCATACCGTTCATCAGAATGACACACCATGGTAATTATTTATGTTCTTCTGGGAATATAGGTTCCAGTACAAGGAGCTCTCTGTTACAGCAGCCTCACTTCAGAAAAGTAAAAAATAATAATGCTTATATAAAAGATCAGCAAATTATAAGATTCTAAACCTGAATTTCAACAATTAATTTTATTTTCAAATGCAAGAGAGGTAAAGCATATGGTTTTACACTGTAAATATGCATATAACTGATCTTAATATGGTTCTTATGAGGTGCCACATTTCAGTACTTAAATAAACACTAACGCAAGCTACTTTTCCTGTATGAATATCCAAACATGGTCGTCTTTTGAGGAAACATGCAAGTTTGGCTCTGTTTTGTAGGACCTCAGCTTTGCACAATACTTTCTGACTCAGCAGTAAAGACCAATTTGGTATCTGAGTTCTATGCTGCAAGCCTACCTCCTGAAAGACTCAGCACAACTAATCTGTGAATATTTTCTGCCTAGCTACATTCCTGAGAGAAATGGCCAGCTGCTCCCATCCTGTAAGGTTTTTCTTCCATCTGGAATGCAATACTTTGCACAAAATATCATAACAGCATTGATTTAGACAGTATCAGTTCCCCTCCACAACTAGAAAGCCATCCACTGCTGGCATTCCCACCGGTCACACACCTGGAAGTTCATTTCTAAGTTAGTGAGGATTACTGGCCAGCTAGATCTGTAAGCAGATCTCACCTCTCAAATATTTTCATGTTTTATTTTTCTTAAAATGTCTGAAATATATAAAAGCATCAAGCTTATTTACGTTTCACACTATTTTTCAAAACTTTTCATAAGGAAGAGATCTTCAATCTTGACTTTTAAAAAAGAAAATAATGAAAGGAGGTTTTCAAAAAATGTATTTGCATGAAATGAAAGGGTCTTCAAAAATTAAATGTCTCTTGCATTATTTATTACATGCCATGTCTGGATTTTGCTAACTAAAAGGTTTAATTTGAATCAAAGAGAAAGATTTTGCCTGTGGATTTTAAGAGAAGTTCAAGGTCTCACATTGCTAGAGTAGCGTCTCTTAAATTCATAGACACCAGATGGCCCCATAGCACTCACTCATCTAAGATTTCAGTTTCTCTGTAGAGAAGTAGAGAAGGAGCCGTATAGTTTCAGGTTCAAATCTATGGCTGCCTGACTTTTTAGAAGGAAAAGTGCCTTGACTTTTATCAGATTTAAATATGTGTGTGTATATCTGAAATTGCTGAGCCATAGCTGGGGTTCTTTGAACTCCGTACATATTATGCTATACATTCGTGCATGTGTACTTCAGTCCAAATGCAGTTTTCCAAATGTTACTAGGTGTATGGTGCTCAGTTTTGGGGTTGCTCCTGAGTTGGATACTGGCACAAAAAAGAGAATGAAGCTTTGAGGTGTAACAGAGGAGCCCAGCTCTGCAGGGCCCTTTTATCAGCTACATGCAAACAAAGCTTTCAGGGGTCTGTGTGTATGTCTATGAGGGCACAGTTTTCAATAGCTTTCCTGCTGTTTCTCGCACTTTGTTGTCAGTCCTGAGGTACATTTTAGCCACCTCAAGGCATCTTCCTATAGAGTCCAAAGGCCTTTGACTTTTTCTCATTTCATTATGAACTGAATTTGCCTACACAATGGTCTGGTTGGCTTTGCCTATTATAATTAAAACACTCATTAGTAGCACAGTCAGATTTCAGTATGAAATGTCGGGCTTTGCAAAAAAACACAAAAAGATTGATCTGTAGATTCATATGAACTTTTTTGCAGGCTCCAGTATAGCTCTGGAATATGTCCTCAAGCTGCTTGATCCAGTTCATATGTTTGTAACAGGTGATAGACCCTTAGCTACCAAAGGACTTTGACAGAACTGGCATCAAAGAAACCCATAAAAAGCGTGAATGATCCCACCTCTTCTGTTAAGGTTAGAAAGCTAAGTGAGGAAGGAAGAGATGTCACTTTATCCTTATTCAGAATAAAACACGCGATTTCACCAGAATGTGTAATATCCACCAGCAATGAAGGAAGCTTTGGAGTAGGAGGAAAAAACATCTTCCATATCTCCTTTTAAAGCTTTACTGGTGGACAGTAAGTGATTTAAGATTCCCTGGGACAAGGAGGCATGACACTGTAGCTTGATGGTTAGGATACTGTAGAGAGGACAGTCCCAGGACAAAGTCCATGTCACGTCAGGCGTGTACACCATGCAGCTGGATGCCTGTAAGCTCTTTGTCATAAAATTCAGCGAGGTGAACTACAACTATCACTAAATCTATATCTGGTGTTAGGTGTTATATGAATGTCCTGGAGGAGTGTGAAGCTGGGTGGAGGTCCAGTGGTCTCATTCTTCCATTTTTCCATCCTGGACAAAATGAGCTATTACCTCCACCCAAGCAGGTGTAAATTGACAGACCTAGTGCAAACAACATAAGCGATAAGTTTATCTACAGTCCTCCCCATGCACAATGATGTCTACACCAGTGATGTAATGTAAAAAAACTAGGTATAAATATTGCTCCAATATCAACCCTAAATTGGGACAGAAGACTCGGAACCATACAGACGGACAGATTGACGAATTCACTCCCTCTCTCCACACCCCGCCCCGCTCCCCCACTGGGGACGCCCTGTGGGTAAGATTCTCTACCTCAGCCTACGCTGACTGACACTATTCTCCCTGGGTGTATTTTGTGTGGTTATAATCGTGATTTTACTTATTCCTATTGCACCATTCGTGCATCTAACTGGCTTATTGTACCAAGTAGCCGGGCTACAACAGACAGGTTGTAAGCTTCTTTGGTATCAGACCTATGCTGTCTCTCTGGTAAATAAGCTATAGCTAAACCTGCGGTTTGTTTATCAACGGCAACGGCAAAAGAACCTGTAAATGTTGCTCTGTAAATAAACCATCATTATTTGTGCCCCCAGTTTTGCTTGTCTCACATATTCGGTGTTGGCCTTAAGACCGATTTTATTTCCCCCTTTTTCGCAACAGATAATTACCTGAGAGAGTCTTGGGCTGTCTTTGTATTTTATTGGCCAACTGTAATGCTACCATCTCTTCAAAGAAAGCTGTAACTAACATCTCTGCAGAGCTCGGTCCCATGGGAATGTGTATAGTAGATGCCACAAGAATGTACTTACTAGACAAAGCTGAAGTGGAAGGATAAGTATTATCTATATGATTAGGCACCAGCATCAGACGGGCAGGAACCGAAGACACTTTGGAATAGGCAGAGAACTGCAGGTATTAAAACATATTTTAAAAATCAAATAGGAAGGGAAAAAAAAGTTAATTAGGTGGCTCCAGTGAGAAGACCCAATGCTCCTCTCAATAAAATCAATTAAGTTTCTGTTATTGATGGCAACAGATGCTCGAATGGGTCTAAAGTTTGTTGACAAGATGTAAGCATGGAAAATATTAGCACACAAGTACTTTATATTTCAAGCAGAGTTGCAAAGAACAAAACTCTCAGAGGTATATCTGAAACTACTCGGGCACATTGTCGGTTAGGGAAGAGTAGGAAGCCCCTTCTATTCAATTAGTCCTACTGAAACCAGGATCAGAGTAAAGAAGTCTTGAATTCCAAACAAAGTTATAGATTAGAAGCAGCTATTTATGGCTTTATAATAGCCTGAGATGGAAGTTACTCTTTATGTGGTGGTAGAGTGAAAACATAAGCCTTTTGAAACACATCCTCTTTCCCTCCCTGCAAAAAGATGAAGGGAAAAAAAAGCACGCACATAAAAAAGGTGCAGCATGTGTTTATTTAAAATAAGTACTCACATAGAAGAACATCAATAACACATGGAGAATTCAGTCACATCTTGCTCCAAGACATCTTTACCTCACAAAAAGCAATACAAGCTGAAGATTAGACTTGCTATTTGGCAATACAAACATTACAAAAAGACTATGTATTTCCATTAGGAGGTACTTTGTTACATCTTATTCTTGGCTCACCTCATATTACATGACACCCGTAGTTAGAATATGACTAAGAAGTTGGAGACCGCAATATTCACAGAAGTTGGACCATGCTCAAATATACTATTTTTGTAATAAAACCAAACAAAGCCTACCTACATGCAACAGGTGAACCATCTTCAGCTGATTAGGTTTCAACCATAAAAGCTTACACTTTTTATTTCATTCTGACCCACAAAATGCAGTCTATTATGTGAGATAATGTTTCACAAAAATAAAGCCATCTGCTTCATTTTTTCTGAAGTTATAGTTCAAAAAGCTAGATGTTGAGATAGCTTTACACTGAGATCCAAGAGTATCAGTGCTTAAATACAAAAAACTTGTAAGCGGTTCAAAAGGTGTTGTGGGTTGACCCCAGCCAGCAGCCAAGCACCCATGCAGCTGCTCACTCACTCTCTCCCCTCCATCTCCAGCAAGATGAGGGAGAGAAGAGCAGCAAAAGCAAGAAAACTCACAGATTGAGATAAAAAGTTTAATAAGTGAAGGAAAGAGGAAAGAACAAACCACCAAGTGATGCCAAGGCAATCACTCACTACCTCCCACAGGCAGACCGATGCCCAGCCAGTCTGCAAACAACAGCCACCTTGGAAGCCAACCCCTTACACACACCTTCTTCCTCTACCCTATTTTTATTTCTGAGGGTGACGACACTTGATATGGAAATAGCCCTTTGGCCAGTGCGGGTTGACTGCCCCAGCCACGTCCCTCCCAATCTCTTGCCAGCCCCAGCCTACTTGCTGTAGGGGCAGAGCAGGAAAAAGAGAAAGCCTTGACCCTGTGCAGGTTGGCAACAGCCAAAACATTGGTGTGTTATCAATGCTGGTTTAGTCACAAATCTGAAACACAGCACCATATGGGATGCTATGAAGACAGTTAACTCCATCTCAGCCAGACCCAGCACAGAAAGAAACCCCGAGAATTCGGCTGTTAATCTGATTGAGATACATCACATTGTAGCTCACTATTTTGAAGCCTGAAATCAAATGCAATTAATCTGCTGTAAAATGTTTTCACGATATGAAGCTGTGTGCCAAATTTATCAAACCCGAAAAGCAGTCCACTACAGCCAATACTATTCCTAACATTTGCAGTAATGGCTTTGACCAGTGTATTTATAAAACAAGTAAGACTAAGGTCTTCCCCAAACATACAACTTTGTATGTGAGCTTGTGGAACTTGAGTCCACGTTACTAAAACTGATCTGTTTTGTTCCTGCAGATTGGATACTGGTATTTACTGTTCACTCTCAGCTGAGTTGTGAGCAGAATTGTACAGTAGATATGCATAATAGAATCATAAATAAAAAAGTTAACAAGGTGCTCAGAAAGGCAGCTCAATGACTTAGCCACTGCACATGAGAACTCAGTTTATGATGCTTGCTTACTGTAGTTCCATGGGAAAAAACCCATTAAATATTCAACATCAGAAACTGCAGTTTCCATGCATCTCTTCTCCTGCTCATAAGTAAATACCATGGGAATCTTAGAGCAGAAGTGATGATCTGTGGAAGTCAGCAATGTCTTTTCACAGACCTTGAGAGCTCCTCAGTGTTTGTAGGAATGACTGTTCATTAAGCCCAAAATAACTTAACCAATACTTCTACCAAAGACAGTAGTTTTTATTAATCCACCGTGAAACTCACTTATGTCAAAGACAAAGGTGTTAAGCACCACACATGTTTAAGCCACTGAAAGTCTTCAGGAGTTGAGAGCATAAACAGTGATAGCTTTCTGGCACTTTCTGATGTTTAAAGGCAAATGCAGTCCCTCATTACCTTTTTGGTACTCCTCACCTCCCAAAAATAATACAGGAAAGCCAGTAAGAAGGTCTCCATAAATAAAACAAAAAAGGCCACTGTAGACTAAGACTTCCCCCCAAAAAACCCTGCATCACTGTGAGAAGTATTAGCAATTTAGTGTTACGTGTAAAGGCCACTCCTGCAGAGCAGTAAGGCTCTGTCAGCGCAGGTCAGTACTTGCAGCTCTGTGTTGCTCAAGCAGGAGCTGCTTTGTGGCTCCACCCCAGAGGAAAGTGCCCTCCTAGCAACTCAGGAGCTTCTTTCAATGCAGTAAGAGCTTTCTAGGAAAGACTGAGCTCACTATAGTCAGACTTGAACATGAACTAAGTGAGGTTATCTGCGCAGGGTTTTAAAAGTAGCATTGGTCACTGAAGAGATCTCTCAGGAATTTTGAGAGACTAAGGCATGAGAGTGAGTGATCAAGGCCACGATTCTCTACATGCAGAAACCAAGGTTTTCTCAACAGAAACCAAGAAGGCTCCGCAGAAGTGAGCTGAAGCCACTTTAAGGCATATGGGGGGCACAGTGAACACTGATGCTGTCAAATCTAAACAGGACTAGAGATTTCTTTGTCTTTCTAATACATGCAGGTGATCCAAATTTGGGTTCTGGGACACTGGTGAACTAAAAAACATAGTTCTGTCTGAGGTATTAGAAACTTTACAGCTTGTGCACATCTCTGTCACTTGCCAAGGGCTGTGATGTAGATATGCCAGAACCACTAGAATCACTCAAACTCTGCCCTGGACATTTCTTGGGCAGACTTTGCTCCCCTGAAAATAAGCAGCAGCAGAAGCAGCAGCCCTAGCTCCCCTTTCCTCTCAACCGTCTTCCCCGCTGCATCTCAGGCTAGCAGCAAACAGGGATATTCTCTATTCCATGGTGCCACACAGCAAGCAAGCTCACTTCTAAATATGTCCAAAAAGAAGTTTTTAAACCTCAAAATAAATACAATTTTTACTGTAAGTTACACAGCAAAATGTAGGTCATACCTAATAGTTCATGGTAAATGTAGTGTTATTTAACTTCTTTTGCTACCTCCATGTAGCAGATACAAGAAGCCCATTTTAACAAAAATAAGACTTCCACAGAAAGTAACAAATAAGTTTACTTTCTGAGTTTTTTACTCCCTGTCATAACAAAATAATGATCATCTTGTCTGCTCTTCATATGAGGACCTTTAGATACAGCAGGCATTCCTTTGTTACACATTGTTGCTGGTTTTCCCTTGGGGGGAGGCTTCTTTGTTGCTGGAGCCAAGCTTTCATTTGCTTGCAAGTTTTTGATTGAAGGCTGGCTTTTTGTAGAAGGCTGTGCTGGCTTTTTTGTCGATGCTTTGGCTGAAGTTTGAGGAAGCCGAACAACAGATAAGGGAGAGCGTTCAGTAGTTTTGGATGAAGTGGGTCCAGTTTGAAGGGGTTTACTGACATTTGGTTGCTTATTGACAGCTGATGATATGTTTTTGCTTGTAGATACCAGTGTAGGTGGTGACTTTGATGTTTTGCTAACTGCAAGGGAAGGTGCAGAAGCTGAATGTTTTAGGACTGAAACACTCTTCAGGTTCCTTGCCAGGCGAGAAGCTGTTTGTGGCACTTTTTGAGGATGCTGAGGTCCAGTTCCTGAGGTCTGAATAGTATTTTCAGAAGGAGTTTTTGCAAGGAGCTGCTGAGAATGTGCAAACTTGGCAACAGAGTGCAGATTTGTAACAGGTGGCCGAGCAGCCCTTGGAGCAACTGAATTTGCTTTGGTTTTAGTGACACATACTGGTTTGCATTTAGCAGGAACATGCTTCTGTTTTGAAGCCATTGTTTCCGCTGTCCCAGGCAACTGAGATGGCTGTTTTTTGGAGGACGAGAGGGCATGATGCAGCCCTGGTACCAGGGAGCCTTGAGACAGGGCTAATTTCACCTTGGGAGCATCAGGGGATCGAATACGTTTGCGCAATGTTTCTGAATGAACAAGAGCCATTCTCGTTCCTGCAGATGAAGAGCTTTTGCTTACAGGCTGCAAAGGAGCAGAAGCTGGTAAACCATGTGCAGGAGAATCCAGCTTCTTTGAGGTGCCAGCTAATGACCTGAAAGGAGACTGCGTGCCTGTCACTGAAGACCCTTGTAATTTGGACCTAACTGTCAATGATTTGGCTGTGGAGGATGGGGGCACCGACACTTTTGGTGATGCCAGGGCAGGGGACTGAGGACATTTAGATAAAGCCTTCTTGGCACTGGCCCTGAGAACTGAAACAGGTGTAGGGGCTTTTGATGGCTCCTTTTGAAACATATTGACAGCTGACATTGGATTCATAACAGGAGGCTCCTGAATTCTAGCTGACAAGTTGGGGACACTTTCACTGGTGACCCCTTTCTGAAATGCTAGGATTTTTTGTTCCAAAGTTGCAAACTGAAGCACTCGGCACGGATCATATTTAAGCAGAAAACCTTGAAGAGTGTCCCAGCCTCCACCAACACGTACCATCACATGCTTGCCATGTAGCATCTGAAAATGGAGGAAGAGGGGGTGGGAGCAAGAAAAAAACCAAGAGAAATGTCTGCCTTGTTTTATGCAGCATTATGTCTTCGTCTTACAGTAACATCTATTGAAACTGACTAAAACCAGGACCTCCTTTCTTAGAGAGAAACACTTAAAAAAAGGATAAATTATGTGATAAAAAAGGGTTATGCTTCCCAATTCTTTTATTAAATAGTTTCTCCTGCAGAGACAGTCATTATGTGTCAGGAAATAATGAAAGCATATATGTAGAAGACATTTTAACCATTCTGTCAGCATCTTGATTTAGTATACAGAGTATGGAACCAGGTTTTGTTCAAATTATGGATGTCCTCGTAACACAAACTCTTGATCCTGCTGAAGAGAGTGTTCAACTATCCTGCAAATTATAAAACCGTCTAGATTTTGAACAAGCAACATCCTCAGGATATTCTATAGCATCATTCTTATTTATATTGCAAGTTGTTCCTGAAGTTTTAGAAACACCACAGAAAAGCAGTAACTTAGTTTAATGTGGTTTTAAAATCAATGGTTGTAAGATCTAAGTAGCCTTGCTTACTTTGAATAGGTTGGATGATGTGGTGTCCCAACCTAAATCATTCTGTAATTCTAAAATAATACCATAAAAATGTGGTATTCCACTTAAAAGCATTCCTCTCCCTATTATGAATATAAATTGGAATTTTGAGAAACTACTTACTCGTATGAAGAGTACTTTATCTCCTAGTCTGTAACGACCCTCTGATAAGTATTCGATTGAAAATCGATGAGAACAACTGCAGGGAGGATCTTCTGCTATATGTTTAACCTAGTTATTAAAATTGAAAGCATTTGCAAGTATTTTGACAGAAGCATGTGTTTAATAGTTTAAGATATTTAATACATAAAAAGATACTGAAATCTTCATCCCATGATTTAAGAAACCACTAGAATTCTATCACCTCACAAGAAAATCTCAGCTACACAGAGCTTCAAAATGTAGAATAAAAGATTGAAAGAACAAACTGTATGTACAGTTGTTCCAATCCAGTTTTCATGATTTTTTCAATTTTAAGTTACTTTTACTTTCATTTTTAAGATTTGTTCACAATGCTGTGCATAGTAGCAATCAATTCCAATCACAACCTTATAAAAGACACTGTTATGGTCTCTAAAAATTGAAAAACAAGTGCCTGGGTCTCTGATATGACCAAATCCATTGCTATACCTGACCCAGGGCTACTTCAGCCTTCTCTCTATTTGTAAGGCTTTTATAAGTTAATCTTCTGTGGGACACCCAAGAAGGAAACTACTGAAAAAAGGAGAAAGGTAGTCCCCAAATAAGCCCAGGGACGGAGATGTGACTCTTACAGCCACTTAGAAACCTAAATTGGAAGGTCAAGACTATTGCCAAGCAAGAAAAATAATGAGAGTTTTCAGAGAGAGGGAGAGTCTGGTGGATGACATCCCTAAAAAAACAGAAGTTTTATATTACAACACAGAGGACCTTTAAAATAAATGAATTTTAAAGTCTCAACGTGCACTTTTAAGCCAAATAGGAAAGTTGTTCATCAGTCCTTTTGGACCAATTCACAAGATGAACAAACCATTTCCTTTTCCACATACGTATTCACTTCCAGTTGGTACAGCTACAGGTTTTATATAAAGTCTTTTTGGAAAAAGAGTTTCAAAACCTACTTTAACATTTGATGAAGTCTTATGAAAACATGAAACTGAAGAGAAGCATACCTTACAGCCATAGAACATTGACACACCAGAAAAATAGATGAGAGTATTTCTTATACCCAAAGCAGCGATGAAAGGAGGAGGAGAGGGGGTGGAAATCAAGGTAAGTTATATATATTGATGTATTAACTCCAAAACATACAGGACAGCATTTTGCTTACATTTAAAAAAGGCACTCTTCAATAGAGGTGCATACCCTTTTGTTTCCTATTTAAGCAGGCTCACAAATACAAGATGAAAAATAGGCTATGCTTACTGAGCCAGAGTATACAAGCACTAAACTTAGAGTTTGATTTAAAGTTCATATCACAATAAATAAGTAGTCCTTACTGCTTCATGTAGCTCCCCATGGTGACAACATGACTTTGCTGTACTAATAGGTGATGGTGGTCCAGAGGTCATCAGCAGTGTTTCTTCTAGCTCAATTTCCTTCTCTAGTTTAACTAGTACAGGAGGTTCAACTCCATACCTCAAATACAGAAGTAGAGAGTTTAAATGCTAATTGACTAAAGAAAAAGAAAGTAATGATAACAAATACACAAAATTCTGAGTGGCTTGACTGACAGGCAACAGCACTAAATCAGTCAGAAGAATAATTGCCTCTGAAGAGAAGGAGCAGCTCTGAGTTTCTAGCAAAAATTCTCCCTAAGGTAATCTGGGAGCTACCAGACAAGGCAGTAAACTATCTTAAAGCTTCCAGCTCTGCACTAACAATAAATTAAAAGTGTAAATTTAGAGACGGATAAAGAGACACCTGCCAAAAAGCTTAAAAAATAAAGACCTTAAAAGTGTATTTAATGTTCAGTGGGTTCTTCAAAGACGTACACATATCTGTAAGTTGAATGTAGCATTTAAACATAGAGCTATAAAAAGCAGTGTGGATCAGCACCTCTGCATGAAAGGAGTCGGTTAAATAATTGAAAAAAATACTCACGTTGTACGATGGTCCTAGAAGAGATTACTCATTACTTTCTGTGCAGAATTAACATCTACTACATTGCACTTAATCACTGCAGATCGCCTTAACTTTATCTTAGCTTTTAATTAATAGAATGTATTCTTCAAATTCTTGTTAGAAGTATGTGCAGATCACATACCTGGACACGATGCGCCCTACTTCCAACAGACAAAGATACACTTGCCTTGGATCCTTGTGCAAAACTAAAAGGGAAGAGAAAGAGGGAGTTATAGCTCATTCACTGTGGGGAGGTCTGTGAAATTAGGTACAGAGGGAAGATAAGGAATAGATGACTATAACTTTGCCATCATTCTACCCAGAGACAAGCTACATTATCATGGATAAAGCACTATATGCTTTTCAACACTAATTTTCTATTCCATGAAGCATTTAAACACATCCTGACATTCCTAAAATCAATCTCTTCTTTGCCTCCTAAGAGTAATACTTCATTTGGTTTTATGCTGTTCTTTCTTGATGTAGAGCTGGAAAGAAAGAGATCTGCGAGATTTCACTTCTCTATCCTCAAATACATTACTGCAGTCTTAAAGAAGAAAAGCATTCAACAACTCCATACGTTCATGCTTGTGCATACAGACAGAGAGGCGCACACACTTTACAGGTGAACAACCATAGGACCATAGACTGCAACACTCCTAGCTGACGAGCAGAAGGTTATGCAGCCAGTCACCGTAACTGTTTTAAAACTTTGGCTGTGAAAGAGTAATCTGGGTCATTGTTGTCATTTTGGTATGCGACAGATCTTTTTTTTCTTATAACTTTTAAAGTTCCAGCTGCCAGCAGGGTCCATCCATACTGCAGATTCACCCAGCTCCACTAGAAGATACCACTTTGCCAGGGGCAGCTCCCCTACCCCGTGCTATGCTCTCATTTCACCCCTCTCTATCAGGCTCCACCTCCTGCCCCATCCACACAGAGATCTTCTTCAAAAGAAAGCAGGAGAGAATGACACTGGGGTAAGACAAACAGATTCAAATATCAAATACTGGCTGTGATCACAGAAAAGAAGCAACGCTCTTGCAGATATGTTAGTAGCACAGTTTTTCACTAGGCTTTGCTTCTCAAAGTCTGTGCTCGCATTAACCCAGCTAGTGCCCAATGCAGAGGCTGCTTTGCACCCCTCAATTCACAGCAGCTGTAGCAGCTGCATGCACTTGACTGTGTAGGCACACTAAATGATGATCAGGAATGCTGAAGAATGAGATGGAAGAGTGGAGTGATATGGTGTGAAGATGACCATGGCAGGTCTTCTGGGATTTCTCAACAACTTTGAAATGAAAACACCCCATTATTGTACTGCTGCACTGAAGAATATAAGAGGCAGAAGGAGAGCGATGTTTGTTTTGGTTTCTTGAAACTTCCAACTTTAGGTGTGCAAGAAAAAGGAAAAAGAAACTAGGCCATGAACAGAGAAAGAAAATAGTTTAAAATCTCACGCACAGGTAACTACTTCTTCCTCTGTCCCCATACAAGCCTCAAAATTGGGATGCTTTCAACATGTTCTAAGAACAGTTACATGAATGCTTCAGAAAAAAACATCCCTGTGCTTTCTTAGCCAACAAGGAATTCAACAAAATAGCTCAGAAACCAAAGGCTGGGAGAAAGGTCATTCAAATCCCCTCAACCCACACATAGCACCGTACAGTCTCCCACCACCATCAAGTACAAGAAATGGGAAAAGCTGTAGATACAATTTTCATATGGTTTAATATTTGTATGAACAGGTCTGACTTTCTTCTGGCTGTGCAGTAGCGACATTCATAGAAACGAGAAATTCAGTCTGAAGAGAAACCTTTTGAGTCAGCTCTATATTTACAGATGAGATCTAACATCTTTCTGATGTTCAGTTTGATATTTAAAATGACTTTGCTTTAAATAAGAATGAAGTGTTTCCTAAAGTATGAAGTCAGATGTTCTTGTTGGCATCATATATCCAGTTTGTAAGTCTTCTTTTTAAAAAGAGCTGATTACAAAGGGTAATTCTAGAATGGAAAGTAGACACAGCCATAATCTAAAAGATACTAGAGGCCATTTCATCTCTTTTTTTTTTTTTCATGCTTTTGTCAGTTGTTACAGAAGTGGTATAATTTGCCTGAATCCAGAAGAAAAAAAATCCAAATATACCCCTAGCAGAGATCAAGACATTTGTTTTGGCTTGATGTCAAAGAGCAACCCATGATACCTACTCTCCCTTCCTGCTGTCTCAAGAGCTACTTCATTTATTTCCTTCACAGCCATCCACACTTTTCAGGAGGTGTTGCTCTATGTATCTGATGGGAAAAAGACAATTATCAAATTGTCTTTCCCATATTTCATTCATAAAAAATGGCTTGAAAGTTTGATGGAGAACATCAGTGGAAAGAATGTTTCATCACAGAGGCTGCAAGTCTGCTCAATTTGACTGCCAAAAAAGTTCACAGAAGATATTTATGCCATAAAGCAAGTTTGTGTTGAGAGTCACAGACTTCAAAACACTTCTTGGCTATGAACAAAAGCCACAGCATTAGGAAATCCTGTCTGCTTATCTCAGGGAGGCTAAACAGGTTCTAGTTACCCATCTACTTACAGGAACTAAGGTGTTTAAACAATGCAATTCATACAAGTTGAACTAAAAAAAAAAAATTGAAAATGATTTCCTTATAGCTCAGTTCTACTCATCTGTATTTCATAACACTGAAAAAAGATACACTCACTAGTTAAATCAGAATGATATATTCGCAAATGAGGATGTTTTCTCAACTATTTTAAAAGATGACTTATCCAGTAGAGAAGGCATGGGCAGTCCGACTAACAGGGAGGACAGCTTGAAAGAAAAACAGTTAATGAAAACAGTTCTTCCCATTTAAATAGCATTAAATGGCACGAAGACTTCAAGAAACTCTAGTAAATATAGTGACAAATCCATTTGATTACTGAAAACAAAGGTACTTTGCAATTTCTTGCTATTCTGCTGACAGGCAGATATTTTCCCTTTGTATTAATTAATTTTTACTGACATAATAGCTGGTAGAAGAACATTTCATTATTTACCATGTGATGAAAGCACAGTTCATCTTAACTGGCACTCAAAAAAATTTTTTCCATCTGGATGTATCAATCTAGAAGCTGTTTGTTCTAAGGAACAGACTGTGCCCTGGGGCAGGCATACTCACAGTTGCCAATATTTATTTTTGAAATTATCTTATCTTATTAAATGGGAAAATACAAATGGTTTAGACTCATGTTAAGTAGGTCCTGCAGTAAATGTTAATTACCAACAGGTAGTTGCCACTTCAGGCACAACACCCTGATGTAGTTATCAAATTTAGCAGTCATGACTGCATTATTCTGAGGGCTTTCTGCAACAAGAATGAACTCTAATACCAAACAAAGGACCTTATTGTGAGTTGACTCCATGGCACTGTGGTCTTCCCACACAGGGAAAGCAAAACCACATTTTTCTTGTCTGTTTCTCAGTGGGCCTTTTTACTGAAGGAAAACTCGCGAGTTTGCCATACAGCTCTCACTCCCTGCTTCATCCCACATGACAAAGTTCAGAAGTTTGGAAAAGCATCATGCAAGTTAGATCAGTCACTGAACCCTTCTTTTTTTTCTCCTCCAAGATTTTTACTTGAATGCTGCCTTAAAATAAATAAAAGCATTAAAAACTTGCAAAGACAGGCATAGTCATGACAAAGGCTTCAAGAGACAATACATAAGAGATCTCCCAGACCAGGTAGTTATCCACATACAGATCAAAGCAAGTCTTACAAAAAGATAGATTTACCTAAACCTTCGGATTCAAAGAGATAAGTCTCATCAACTCCAATGGCCCTACACCAGTTAAGAAAGTTGGCTGTATTATCTCTAGCAAAAAAAGATCCTGATGGAGCATCCTTCTTACACGGAACTTTTCTCATAGGAAAATTCTGGCAAGGGAAGAAAACAAAAAGTACATTGTGCACATCAACATTGTCAACAGATTTCAAAGCACATTTGTAAAGGAAAATAAATCATAAATTTGGATTACAGAAACAGTGTTTAGTAACTATTTTGCGTTCACACACCATGTAATCTATTACAAAAAGCTACACTAAGGTAGACGGCATTCCGCCTTATCTTTGTGAACGCTCACCGAGTGAACAATCCTTAGCTCTGCAGCCTCTCCCAAAGCTGCTCATACAGTTGCTTCCCCATTTCCCCATATGCTGAGGTAAAAGTCTTAGTGGTGGTTTCACAGGTCTACATAGTTATTCCCCAGTCCCAAGTTCATTTCATAGCAGTAGAATAAACAGAGAGAGAGAGAGAGAGAGAGAGAACCCCGAATCAACTAAACTATTCTTGGCTGCCAGATTTCAACATTTTAAAGCCCATTCTAGAAAGCAGAGGGCAGCAAAAGGGAACAAAGGGCAGTTTTCTTTAAAACAATTCAGTACTTATTGGTTTTTAAACTGGTGTCTTCAAAACTAAACAAACAGTTCAAAAGCACACAACTTTGGCAACTTAAAAAAAAAAAAACCCTAAGGATGTGCAGCATTCATATGGCTCTTGTATAAATACCAGTTGGCATCTTAAGACTGTTGCCTTGTGCCTCCCCCCCTAGTTAATAGTAATTCTAATATTAGTAACTATATTATCCATTATTTAAAACTGCTGTTTTACTAGATAAAACACTAAAAGGTAAACACAAAAAAAATGGTCTGGATATGGTGAAACAGTTCCTCTTGCCCCCAAAGGAAGCACTACTGTTTGACAAACTCAAGCATTACTGTAGCTATACTGGTTAACTGTACACTGAACATATGCTACGTGCACGACCGTTACATGGTTTTATACTCCAAAGTGACACATCACTATTTTTCATCATACAAACATAGACTGTAAGTTGCTTGAGATTCATGTTTCATCTCAGCCTTGGTTTCTAACAAAAAACACTGAAGCCTATCCCCAGGTTCATCCCAATACAGATATTTTCATGGCTGACCTATATACTGGAATATAGTTTCTGGAATAAAACATTCCACGAAGTGCCAATGGATATCTTGTTACCAACCTACACTGATGTTATCAGGGGAACAAAAACAAAATAAAAAACCCCAAAATCTTGGACTAGATCTTCTACTGGCAAAACTTCTACTTAAATCAAACTAAAAATATAGTAAGGACATTAGGATTTGATTACCAAGTGAATAAGTAATTTGTTCCATAAAGACAGTTTACCCATCTGTAACACCACCCTGTTGCTAATCAGTCTCCAGATACACAGCACGTCCCTTTAGGAAGCCTCACTCACCTGCTTTCCTTTTACTCCTACTTACAATTAAAGAGTTTATTTGTGTATTAAAAATTACAATATGACTCACCCTTAAATTATTTGAGCTACAACATTTTTTAACTGTGTTTTGAAGAACACCAACCAATTGGCAGAGTAGTACTCCATTATCAAGTTCTTCTAGCAGTTGTTCTGCTTTGACTTCTATTCCTAAAAAAAAACCCAGAAGGTCAATATTAGTTACTCCACAGAAGGTAAAGAAGTTTCATATGAACTTAGAGGCAACTCAAACAGCATTCCATCCATCATGTAATTTACGACAGTGTTAAAGCCTGAAAATTAGTATAAGTAAACTAAAAATCAAATATCCACTTAATTAGACTAACAAGATTCAGAAATATAAATTAGAATGAGTAATAATCCTACCTCTAAGAGGTGGCAGCTAATAAAATCTGAAACCAAAGCATGCATTTTAAGGCAATTATCTTAGCCATTCAGGCTCAAATACACCAGATCATAATAGTACTATAGATAAAGTGTCAGAATTGATGGGAATATTGGAAAGTGCTTTGAAATGTATCAGACAGTAATTTATTTTTAATCTCACCCAGCAAGCCAGACAGCCAGATTGACAGGTCTTCTTGCATGGGCACCAAAGTTGCTTCATGCCGCACAGATATCCATTGGTCATACAGGCACACATCTGCCAAACCTGGCCCATGTCTGGGAGTCAGAGGACTTCGGGGACTTAAGGGAAGGTCATCGCCAAACCACACCTGAGGAAGATTTCAGTGAGCTGAAGACAGTAAGCTCTAATATTTGCAGTCCAATGATGTAAACTTGCAGTTCTGAATTATGCTACAGATCTATTATTCAAAGAGTAAGAGTTCATTTCCTTTCGGACAGATACACCAAACCAACACAACAGTAATCACAAATAGTGCACCTCTCATTAGTAACTCCTGCATCAAAAATACTATTACATTCATTCTCTTGACTTCTTTGGATTTAAAATTACATACTTTCCTGAACAGTAAATGAAAAAAAATAGGCATTAAATTTGTGGGTTTTTTTCCTCAGCATATTAAGTAATAATCTGCAGCTTATCGTATAATTTACTAGACTACTGATTTCTCTGATCCTTTTGTGTTTAAATCATTACAAGGGTGATGTTAAAAGAGGAAAGATATTCCCATGCAGGAACATAACACAGTTCTTCAACACAAATCCTTAGCATTTTTCTTAAGGATTGCATATTTTCAAACTGAAAGGTACATTTACATTTCGAGAAAAGGACCAGACTGAAATCTCACGTACAAAATGCCCAGAAAGTAAGATTCTGTCTGGTGTTCTTAACTACTTTCAGTTCAGGAAGTGTGTGCGCATTTATAAAATATATTTATTTCTATTAAGTGATTATTTAGAACATAAGGTTTTTAAAAACATCTCTTACTCAACAAGCAAGTTTTTAAACAAACTCAGCCTTTAACTTCAAAACCTTCTTAGGTAATAGCGCTTAGGCAGAGAAGGGATCACCTGATATAACACTGGGTTATCTATCTTGTCACATTGCTCCATTTGTAAAAATGGAAAAACCATCACTTCAAAAAAAACCCCAAAAACCCAAAACCTAAAGATAACTGTGGGAATTCTAGCATTTCATTTGCTTCAGGGTAGATTTTTGCATTTTAAAAATTATTATACAGAATTCAAACATTACAAAAGGCATTTACCTGAACTGCATTCTGCATGGTCACCTGCATTTACATTAGTTTCTCCCCCTGGGAAAAGAGAAGAGAATTCTTAATATAGTCACTCCTGCTTTCACAAAAATCCCCAGTGCTGTTTTGGAAAATAAGAATAATTTCAATCAGGAGTGGAGCGGGAAGGAGAGAAGTATCTGAGTAGCTAAGGTTTTGATACAGTATTCAGTCAACTTCACTTCTCTACCCTTAAATAAAGCAGCAGTTATTACAGCACAAAGTAGCAACTAACTTTGTATGCATGAATAACAAGCAAAGGTTTGCATGATTTTAAGGAGCTGTAAGGCATTTACTTTACCAAAGAGATAAATAAATACTTCAAACCATTCTTGGATTTGACAGTGTTGGCATTCACCCTTTCCTTTTAAGCCATCACAAGCGTATCTTGTACATGTGTAGATACACATATGCATCCTGAGTTTACATTAAATACTTTGAAGATTATGAAAATCTTAAAGCAAGGAAATAGTTTTGAAGAACGAGATTCTTTTCTTGCATAGATACATGAGAGAAATCAATGTTTTTATGAATTTCTGTTGGGACTTTGACTTTCCAGGCAGCTAGAACCCACCTCTGTTTTCAACAGAAAGCTGAGAGCTATTGCAGCAATGTGGTTATCAGGACAATTCCCTGGAAAAACAATCCTTAAGGAAAGTTTTAGAGGCAATCTGGTCAACTCTCTCTCCTGAAGCCAACACAGGATTTTCCAGCAATGCTTTCAATCATGGAAAAACCTAGCACAAACTCTGCACTGGGCTGGGAATCTCCATGTGGGCTTCAGGTCTAGAGATGCACAGTGTTACCAGGTTAGCTGCATACACACGTACCAGAAGGAATTTCCTCATCATAATTCTCCACAGTGGTAGTGGAGGGCATGACAACCTCAAAAGGTACCTATCTGTGTCTTTAAGCCAGTTAAAAACAACTTTCTTGCTCCATTATTTAATAGCTGCAATAAAACTTCCACCTTAATCAGGAAGATGAAACCAGATTGCAGACACTGTCAGATAGCTTTAAGTCATCTGTTTTCCTTTAAAAATAAATAACTTCACTCGCCTGTCACACATGTTTAAGCTGTATACATAGACAGCATTCTTCTATCTGTTGCACAACTTGTCCTTCCTATGACAAAAGGCTGAATAGCCCACCACAGAAGACCCAATTCTTATAAAAATGTTCCCCTTTTCTCTTACCCAGAAAGCAGAACAGTGTTGTTTCCTCCTCTTTTTTTCCCTCCCACTGCCTTGAACCTCACATGCTACATAGGACCACATACATCAGGCATTTCAAACAACTTACCTCTACGACCAGCAAACAAGCAACCAGATTGTTTTCGGGCTGAAGCCACTTCCTTGTTTCAGGACTGCTAGCACTTCTCAAACTTTATCAGAGATACTGCAAGTGATATCTTCCCTCCTCCTTTTATTTCTAGGGAAGAAAAAAAAAAAAAGAGACATCCTCTCCTTGATGCCATTTTTTCTTCTATAAATGAACAAGAGAAGGGAAGGGCAGGGTATATACCAAGCATTACTAATGAGTATGTTATGCTTCCCACAGGTTTGCACAGGAGAACACATTTTCCTTTAGCATAAGAAAGCTATTGTCCCAAGAGAGTCACAGTAAGAGGCTTCATTGATTGAAAAAAAAAAAAAAAAAAACAACAGCAAAACAGCCAGTAGAGAAGTTGGTCTCATTAAAATAAGGAGCTCCATATAGGCTAACAAGAGCTCTAGCATACTAACTGCCAAGGGGAAACAAAAGACAGCCTAATTCACAGGGAGCACTCAAAACACGAACAAAGCCAAATATTCACACAGCAGCTATCACAAGAATGCTCAGCATCTGCAGTTTTGTGACATGCCTAACAAAATCTAGTCTTAAAAACAAAGGAAAAATTAAAAAAAAAAAAAGGAAAAATAAAAAACAAGAGGAGATTGAGGAAAATTGTGGCACTTGAACTTTAAGGGCCAGCTCTTCTAAAAGAAGTTATTTTGTAAGTCCATATGCCAAAGGGCTCTCTAGAAAGTCAAATGGCTTCACTTATCATCAGGCATCTGAATAACATTTAACAACAGAAACCCTCTTATAATACAAACTACCCTGCATGAGTTTTGAGTTGAAAAATATAGAAAAAATTACCCAGCTCTAACATTGCAGGGAATATAAATTAATGTAGCTTTATCACTTACAGGAAGAGGCATGGGATCAGAACACCCAGAAGTCTGCCACCTTCAAATAGTCACCCTGCTAAGGTGCAGAATGTGCTGTGGTGACACAAATATTGCAGTACCAGGTAAAGTCATAACCAAATCTGACATCTTCTAAAACCAGTTGGGTTCCCTGCATCAAGCAACTGTACATAACGGATAGAGCAAGTATCTGATATTTAATTCAGGAAGCTCCAGCTAGGAACGCATCTGTTTCTATGCATGCCATTTTTATCAACTCACCTTCATTCAACAGGCATTTGGTGAAAAGACCCCAGAATGAAAATGCACTGTATCACATTCCACACAGCCTCAGGCCATGCCATTCCCATTTACAGGCCAGTTAATATCCCCAAGGATAGAAGGGCTCTCTACCTACTTCACCCCTTAAAACAGGGGAAGCACCAGAAACTTGCAAGTGCTTCCCAGTCAGAGGGGCAACCAGCCCGTCTCCAAGATCAGCAATTGTAGAAGTCCTCCACCACCAGCACTACTCTCAGAAAACTCAGAAAACCTCTCGTCTGCTAGCACTTCTGCTGCCAACAGGCTTCATGGGATCAGATGAGGGGAGAAATGCCGCCTAGTAGCACCTTATAGCTGGATCAATAAAGCAACACTGATTTACTGATGGACCGTCTGCCCCAAATGATATATTGGTGAAGGCAGGAGTTGCCTTTGGCTGGCCAACTGCCAAACCTCTAATAAAGGACTAGAGCTACAGATCAACATTAGGAAAGAGTGGTGAGGAAAATGTGTCTATCTGCTGACATGTGGCATAGGGACAAGCATTTTACAGGAAAGAGGGTTCAGACACACCCCAAACATGACCCACACAAGACAGCCTCGCAAGACCACAGTCTGCCTCTGCTTTCCAGAGAGACATCCACCACATTGCCCCCAGGAATCTGAGAAATACCTAAGTCAGCAAATACTAAGCACTTTACGCAAATATTTCAGGGTGCTAAACACCTGCTCTTAGATGCTATGCAGAATAGCCTGCTTAGTATCAGTTGTATCAGGTTTTCTATATCATTCACTGGGGCCCAACCAGCAAGACACATTACACTAATTACAAGCCATTCTGTAGCACAAGAAGAACTGAGTCCAAGTCCCATTTACTTGAAAGCAGTTTACAAAGAAACAAAACAAAATCTGTAACTCCACAGATACCTAAAATATATATGAAGCAGCCATTGACCTAGCATAAATGGAACCTAAAGGGACTCACAGACTCATTAAAAAACCTTTGGTAGCAACACTTTCACATCTTCACCCTGTATTTAAGATATAACACACATCATCTTCTAGTCCATCAACACCCAAAGGCAATCACAACAGACTAATCCGGAGCAGCTGGAATCTGTAGATTAGACTAGACAGTACCTACTGAAACCCACATATTTAAACACTCTGAAATGAAAGAAGCTGTCAGTACCTGTTGAAACCTACTACAGGATGGTCAAGATTTTTTTTTTTGGTACACATAACATAATATGCAGAAGAAAAGGGGTAGGCCCAACAAAAGATATCCATGAAGCGCTACTCTCTCTGTCACTACAGCAATTACAGAACCCTTTTGTTACATTACTGAGTCAGCAGGAGCTCTGCTTCCCTGAGGAGGCCTCAGAGGCACGAAAGAGAAAGAACCAGACTAGTTAGTCCTAGGTGAAGGGCTTTAAGGTGGCAACCAACTCCTTACATTAAGGCATGCTGACTGCTCTCCTCAGGGACTGGCTTTCTGCACCTTACGGTGACATTGTTCACAGCACATGGCAGAGACTCCACTTTCTGCTTCCAAAGCGCAGCATTCACCTGTTAGGGCAGAGAAACCCACCTGAAATCAGAGAGGAGCACTTCATCTCAACAGCTGGCATCCCCACAGCAGACATGCAGACGACTCCTTTACCACAAGAGCATCCAGTTTGGGGATAGGCTGATTGACACAAGACAAGCTACCCCTGCTGCTCGCTCATGTTCACAGACAAATTGTTCTCCCTCCCATTTCCACACAACACTCCTTTCAGCAAAGCAACATGGAGGGGAACAGCGCTTGATGCCCAGGTAGCAGGCTGCTGGCTCTCCGAAGTCAGAAGGAATTTAATATGACTTAAATATAAAATCCTGTCTAATTATGAAAGATCCACCCTGTACATTTAGAATTACAAATGCACAGACCAGCTATGCCTTATAGGTCAGGTACTTTTTTCCATGTCTTGATCTGATACTATGCCACAGGCAACACACAGCATCTCTGGAACACAGCCAGCTTTTGGACAAAGAAAGGAGCCAGACACTTTTTGGATTACTAAGCAATATGAATGAGTATTTTAGCCAAGAGCATTAGGGCAAATTTCCTACAAAAATAGTACCGCTTCCTCAAACGCTTGCGTGAGGCACAGGAGAGACTGGTTTGAAGGCTGTTATGCAAAAAAACCTCCCTGCTCTCCCTTTCCCAGGGTAAGTTTCACTGCATTTCACTTTCAACATCCGTGCCAGAGAGCCTAACTCGGACGGATAGGAGCTGCTGCCCCTGGAAAGGTGACCGAGCCGATCGCAGTAACAAGCTCAGCCCAGCACTGGAGTTTGTCCCGGCTGCACGGGGCTCCCCGCGACGTGCGATGCTCAACTCGTTTTCAGCACTACCCCTGCAGAAGGGCGTAACTGACCGAGCGCCACCGCTCCGGAGCTGCGCGCCCGATGCACCGACGCAAGCGGGACCCTACAGCAACATCCCCGTCCCCACGCGGGGCTGAACCCGCCGCCGCTGGGGCGACCCTAACCTTCTTCGCGGAGCGGGTCTGGGGTACCAGCACCCCCCGGCCACACCCCGGTGCGGAGGGGGGAGCCAGGAGCCGCGCACCACACCGCCACGCTGTCACCGCCCTCCCCTCCCGCTGCCACCGCTGCCCGGCTCGGTGGCGGCGGGGTGGGCCGAGCCGCGCACCGCGGTACTCACCGGCAGCGGCCACCGCGCTCCCCGCGCTCCCCGCACACAAGACACCCCCACCCGCCCCGCGCCGGCCGCTCCGTTCGAAAGGGCCAATCAGCTCCCGCGGGGCGGGCCCGGTCCGGGCAGTGGGGCGGGGCCGTGCCCGCAGCAGCTGGCCCGGTGCCGCGGAACTGCCCGGCCCGCAAGCTCTCGGGGCGGCTCCTGGCGCCCGACGCCCACTCCCCGCCCTCTCTCCCGCGGTTCTCGGCGGTGCCCAGTTTATCTGGGGGCAGCCTCGAGGGTCTCCACCGGAGCCCCCGCCAGTTTGGGTGACGGCGCTGGGTTACGGAGCCGCCCCTCCGGCCTCCCCCGGGGATGCGGTCTTCGAGGCGGTGCAGAGCCCATGGGCAGCCCGGCCCGCCCCCGTCAGGCCCCAACGGAAGCCAGGCCTCAGTGTCCCTCCCGCTGCGGCGGCACGGACTGAGGGCTGCTTGCTCGGCGCTGCGGCACTCGTCCCGGGCAGGGGCCGTTACGGCTGTCGTGTAACGCACGGGCCTCAACGTCCCCTCCTTGTGTCACCAGCTGCGTTTGAAAGCGGTTCTGCTTCCCGGGGGCAGCAGTGGCGGGACTGGTCATCGGTGGTGGGAACCGGGTGGTGGGTGCTTGGTGGGGAGGGGAAGCTCGTGCCTACGGAGGAGCTTACACTTGACGAGGCCTTTCCGCAGCAGGGCAAAGAGCTGCTTCAGTGCCCAACGTTATCCCCCTTGCAGCTCACGCTGCCAGCAGTGCAGGGCCACGGGCTGGAGGGCAGGGTGGGCAGCACAGCGGTGTCCCAGCCGTCAGGTTTCACGTTGCTGGGAGCGGACCCAGGCACAAGGAAACCACCCGCGCTGCCTACGGCCCCTGTTCGCATCAGGGAGCCTGCACGCTGTCCTCGCTCAGCATTCGGACACACGTGCCTGTTCCGAGGATGTTGCTGGTGGCATCTTTCAGAGCCACTAAGCACCAACAAAGTCATAAAGCAAAATAACCCGTGAAGCAGTTTCACAAAGTGTAGATACTGCATAAATTTTACTTTGAAATAATAATGCAAATGAAGTTACATGGTTATATCATGAATAGGGTTTTGGGAGGGTGAATGTGTGGCTTTTCTCTGTTACATAATTTTTCATCTTCTGAAGAAATAACATCTTGTACATCTCATGTGAACATATTTCACAACTTTACAGCAAATGACTATGGCATTAACCATTTCAGCTGCTTTATTACCATGTGTATCTGGAATATATTTTTTAATGGAGGCCAAGTGCAAAAATGCTGCAATGAAAAAATATGAATGGAAACCTGCATTTCCCTATTTGTCAAGAGGAACTGTTACTACAGTCAGATTAATTGCAGCAGGAATTAACAGGGTTCCTCTGGAGAGCCGGTGGACTCTTCCTGATCAGAGAATATAAATACGGAAAAAGTTACACTGACGTGTGAAGATCTGATAGCTATACAATATTCTGTGTATAGTGAACAAAATGACCTTTATGAATCCATGGCACATTTCTATAAAAATGCAGTAAAGAAAATTTAAGGTACTGTGGGATATTTTTTCTATGAAAATAAATGCTATGTGGTCCTTTAAGAAGACACTTCTTCTATAATAGAATAAAAAGTATCCATCACTGCACATCCCAGATCTCACAGAGAAGAGGTGTGAATTTGTGATCATTCACTCTCCATGACATCAGCATCTCTGCATGATGGTGGTTAAATGTCCGTAATTCTGTAAGACGGCCCAGAAGACATGCAAAGTGTTGAGGGTTATCTGGGTGGTGAAGTTTGCAGCATTTCTGTAGAATATCTAGCAAGGGTTCTTGAAGCCTTTCCACGGACTCTCTGTCCTTTATGTATTGTCGATCTGGTTATGGTTTTAAAAGAAAAGAAATAATTAGCATATATACGTTCTGATACAATGTAAATATTTACACCAATAAATGAATCAAAAAATATTCAAATGCATACACAGGTCACTGATGGTAATACCTACCAAGAATATTCATTTTCAAATGACAAGGGAATAAAAATGCTTAACATTGTATTTTTGGCTTAGGGTTTTCATGTAAGCTTCCCACTTCTAGCTAGGGAGAACTTTCAACTTTCTCAAAAACTGAGGATTTTTAACTCAGAAATGTTTCTCTGAGTTTCTCTGGGATTGTATCATCATCTCCCAAAGCAGTTCTGTGCCTGAGTACGTCCCGTCATGCATTGCAACAACTGAGCAGCATGGCATGAGTTCTTGGAGGTGTAGTACAACTGGGGAGTTTGGCCATTGGAGAAGAGTGTACCTGCAGGTCACCAGGGAGAGATCGAGCACCTTCATCCTCGGATGAAATTTCTTTGTTAGAAAATACTTGTCTTTTCATTTTATTCATATGGAAGTATGTGTTTGGGTATTTGGAGAGGCATGAAAAGAGGAGGATGAGGGGGTTTGTCACTGAAAATTTTGGTGTAAAAAATTTCCTGAGCCATAATGACTCAAAGAGTGATGGAATTTCTTCACCTTCATGTCTTTCACGGAACCTGATTTGGAGACCTCAGCGTCTGTCTTTTGTCCTGAAGTATCAAGTTTATTTTCTTCCATTCCTATAATGGTCAGTTTGTTTGAGGCACTATACAATTTCTTCATACTTTGTATGTAGAACTGGTTAGTTTTTCCTGTCAAAGACTTCGTTTTTACAGCAAAACCTGTAATCAGAGATGCTGTTGTGCCAATACTTCTGAAAGGACAATTTCCAACACTTTATAGTTGAGAGGGCAACTTGCTACTGTCCTTCTGCTCTTGACAGCTGGTGTTTGTTCAGTACGGCTGAAGGCCTTCATTGCCATTCTCTGTTCTGAGTCTCAGGGTTTCCCAGTTTCCCTCTAACAAATGTGGCACTCCACACTGGTCTATAGTGATGTGCATGTAACCACATCTGGGATTTTCTGAAGGGAGAAGCCTGTCATGCTAAGCAGTGAAGAGGTATTAGTACCTTTCTTTAAACAGGGTTTTTAGGCACTTTTTTTCCTTGTATACAAAACCAGATGGTATAGCAGGACTTTTAGGGTTTGGATTTGTGTGCTTGTTTTCTGGTTTAACAACTGAATGTACTGAATAACCATGTATGCTCACTTACTTTATATAGAATGTAAGTTTTTGCAAGTCTCAGCTCACACTCTCATACTTCCTTTCCAAAGCCACTAATATTTAATTCTAGATTAGAAGTTACCTGGAGACAGGATAACTATGGCTGTGAGCAGTGCATATTCTTCCTGTGTCATCTTCAGCTCTCCAATGCTTTTATAAAAATTAAACATGGGAGTTATGAATTCATCTGAGATACCTGAGAGAGAAAAAAGATTGTAGTATTTTTTATTTATTGAAATAATTTGGTTTATTGTCACAGAGCAATTATTTAGTATGTGAAGCTTTGACTATCTTGGTGGGAGAAATTTACCACACAGATCAGGCCTTGATGCAAGAGTTACCAACGTGGGAACGCATCCTTGTTTTCACATCAGAGTAGCAACAAGCAAGCGCTGGCAATTTCTTTTCACATGGTTTCAAAGTCTTTCTTTCAAGCAATTCCTTTTCCTCTACAGGTTCCTCCATCTAGCTCTTTGGGATAAGTCTCATATATGTTTTTCTCACTGTTTGCTGATATTCTGGATGTCTCCTGTTTCCAGGATGCACAGTTTGCAGAACAGCCCCCCTGTTCCCTGTCTTTACATTAGGTATATGGAAAGCTCTCAGGGTGCATGGTTTGATTCTAGCCCAGCTCTACTCTACAGCTAACTGCCTTGGGCCTTCAGTTGTCTCCATAAAGGGACTTAATTGCTTCTTTTATGTAGCCTGAAACTTTAGCTAGGTCTAGGATTACCTGTAGTCCAAGATCAACTTGTTTGCAACTACGACTACCTTAAAGCATAAACTAGTGTATTACAAAGTACAGAGCCATAATTAAAATCCAGGCCAATTTAAGGATGGGATCATGCAATTCTCTTGCCATCAGCGAAACCCTTTAGGGTTACCAAACTGGGGCATGCTGATGGGGCTTCCTGTTACTTTGTCATTAGGTCACAATGTTCTTACTTAGCGTGAAATTACAGATGTACTCCATTCTGCTTTTTGGTGTAAAAGAGAAGTAGGTCCTGTGACTATTTTTTTTTTAATTTTTTTTTAAATGATGTGTGAGTCACTCAGAGCAGCTGTTAGACTGTTGACAACAGCTGCTTGCAACTCCAAAGCAGTGGCACCGACGAGGTGTAGACATCCAAACCAGTGGTCCTGCAACAGGAGCCTTTCAGCCTTCCTTGTCTGAAAGGATGGAAACCTCCTCTGTTCCGACAGATGAGGCCCATGGGTTTTCTTGTCTTATTCTTAATTTTGAGCTGTTCTAGGAGCAGCTTTTATAACTTGGTGTGGAAACGGCGTGAAATAATGTGATTTTGTGTGTTGTGTACAACACAAAGCTGAAGTCTAGGGCTGCTGAGGTTTGGAGTGCCTCCAATAGGGGAAATTCAAAATGAAACTCAGCAGACTGGACTCAAAGAACGGCGATATGAAGTCACTTGACTTAACTACAAAACAGTCTGTGTCCATTTTGTTGTGACACTGAGAAGTCCATTTTGCTGTGATGGTGAGATCTTATTTCAATCAGTAGAACATTTAAGCGTCCCAACAGTGAAAGTATGGTCTTGCAGGGTGTGGTTTATTTTGTGGCTGAATGATGTGTTTGAACATGTGATATAAGCACATGCTCACTTCAGATCACAGGCCACAGATCTTGTTTTTGTTACAAGTTCAACACTACTGAGAAGAGTCTAAGTCAATTAAGCAAACACATATAATGCAGGTCAGCTTGTCCTGTGGAAGCTAGTAACACAGCTGGAGCTCTCTGCAGAGCAAACAACAGTCATAGCATCTCATGTTCTGAGAGGTTTATGTCATTAGTCATCAGTGTTAACTACTTAAAATTTTGCACGTGTTATTGCTAACTCTTGGGGAACCGCCTGTCTCTCTCTCAGGCAGTTTTAAATGCCAAAGTTCCTTACAGTATGATATACGTAAGGAACACGTACATAGGACACACCAAAGTCTTAAAGTTTGTGTGAATCTGGGAACAGGAAAAAAAATAATTCTAGTGGAACCCTAAAGCAGAGCAAATGAATTCCTTATGTGGAAGTCAATAATTCAGCAATGACATGAGAAAACTCCACGACAAACTAGGTATTTTTAGAAGCCTCTGTGCAAGGTATCACGCCGCTGGGCATCATCATCTTGGCAGCAGACAGGAAACAGGAGGAAGTGGGCTGTGACTAAAACTCCCATCATTTGTTTCTCATATTCATCATTTGATCCTTTTTTTCTCTTTTTTGGGAGGGTCAGGTTAGTTTTCAGCTCGATGAATACATTTTTTTTTTTTGCTGACCACAAAGCTCCTCAACTCCTACTGTCACTATAGAAGAAGTGGGATGAAAATGATGCTGGTAAACAGGGCATGGAAGAACTAATTCAGGTCCTCACTGGTCCAGCCACTGTATAAGCATGCAGTAAAACAATCCTTGCCCTAGAAAGTTTATAATCTAAAATTAAGAAACTAAAGAATGGATGGGTGAAGCAAAAAATTAGCATCAATGTGGAAGCAAATTAAATTACAGCAGAGAGCTTCTCTGCATTACTGTACTCCAAAGGGAGAAATAAAACAAAATAGAAGAGGTGAAAGGGAGTAAAAAGGGATGTTTCAACAATGCAACTGATTTACTGCTTTTACCAAAGATAAGAGAACTCTGAAATATTTAAAACAGATACATGTCACAAGACATTTATGAATGAAACAATCCAAAATCAGCAATTCTGAGGCTAGGATAATGGAATTTTTTCTTGGTTACTAGCTTTGCCCTCAACCCGTCTGTGTGGGAGTTTCCATGTTATTTCATCATCCTGTACGCACATGACACAAACTGCTGTTCCATCACAAGAGGGGGCTGTTTTCTAATGTGACTGAAAATGCTTCAGTTTGGATTTAATAAGCTCCACCAGAAAGCAAAAAAAAAAAGCAGGAAACAGATGTTTATAGTGGTTTTTTTTTCTTATCTACTGTACAAGATGTTGTCACTTCAATTCTTGTTATCAGAAAAAGAATTAAAGGTGATTTGGTGCATGTAACTGGAAAAGCTAGAGAAGAAATTAATTATGTGATTTTTCAAATGTCATTGTTATAAACCATACTCCCAAAGTGGAAAAAAAAAAAAAAAATCAAATAGATAAAGCCAAATTTCTGGCCTCATTAAGAGCAGAAAAGTTAGCTCTGTCTAACCCTCTATTTTTTTTTTTTAGTTCAAACAAGAGCCCTGCACAGCACTGTGTCAGATAGGCAGAGCTTCCGAGTCAGTGTTAATGGTGTCTCCTTCTTAACTTTTTTCCAGAAAGGTTTCAAAAACTTCGTTTCACGCAGCATTATGGCAATAAGAACATGCCCCTCCTTCATGTCATATTGTGCATCATTGTGAATTACACAGATTCCGACCTAACTACCAGCCTAACTGTATCATCTGCAATTCTTTTGATTGATTTGGCTGTGTTAATGCATGGCTGTAAACCCCATCATAGTCCATGCGAAATAGGAGCTTTACTGAGTACGGCCTTGCGGCATCAAACTGGAGCAGATTTAAACCCATGAGCATTATTCATTCAACGCCTCTTACTTCTTGCACTATTTCATTCCTATCTGTAGCTTAAGACACAGCGTTGTTTTAGACTTTGCCACTTTTAGGGTTTTGTTCCTACGATTTCTCTCTGAGGTAAGATGGCTGTTGCTTTCATAAGGTTTGCAGTTTCAGGCCATAAATAATTATCCCGAAAATAATATGAAAAAATAATCCAAAAATAATCCTGAAACAGATGTTTTTATTGTGGTATCAAGTAAGTATTGCCAGCTTTTTGAGACAGTATTCTCTCTTCTATTTTGGCTGTTCAGTGAAACTGAATAGATGAAGCTATTGCAAGAAGAAAGCTTGAGAGTAAGTACTAATTAACAGCAACTAGCACGGTGTGATTAATATGGATAGAGATCTTTCTTCTTGATAATCATGGAGGTGCCAGTGGTTGTGAAACCAAGAGTCTGTTAGTAGCTTTTTTATGAAAATAAAATATATTAATTACTCACAGATTACATCTTATCTTTCACAGTGTTTCATCTACCAGAACTGTTTTCCATACTGCTTATGAGCTCTCCCTTCTAAGCTATTCAAATACATCAGCAGCCCTTTAAACACTGACCAAATTCACCCTGTTGATGCTGAGAGCCAAAAAGGGAAAGATCTAGCCAGTAGAGAAGATACCACAGAGCACGTGCATGCGACCTCTCCTCTGTCATCCTCTTGTAGAGGTGAAGTGGCCAACTTAAATGACAAGTTTGCATGTGCCAAGGAGAGCTTGCAGTCAGGAGAGCAAAACCCCATCATCTCAAAAGCAACCAACACGACCACTGTGAAGCCATCATTGCCAGAAAAGAAACCTTAGCTAAAAAAACCAAACCAACCAAACATGCAAGGAGGGCACAAATGCCATTGCCTCATACAATTCTCTGGCAGTGGCTTGAGTGCCTGCAGTCAGGAGACAAGTGCAGTCTGGCACACAGCAGCAGCATCTGCACTGCCTTGAGCTAGTCTTCATAGGTCGAGGCTACGTAAGTTTTTGGCCTGGAGAAGCACACTTATACAGAAGAAAAGAGATGGGTCCCCTGATATCTGTTCCTGTTTTCATGGGTATAAATTAACTCTGTAGATAGGATTTAAACACGTTTAGCAACATCATTTATAATTCAGAAACACGGCACTGGCTAACTCGGTGTGGAGGACCATATACAAACAGAAAATGTCTTTCCTATACTCTGCAAGTTAAAGCAGTCCTACTTTCTAAATGTTTTGGACAATGTGCCTGTTCTGGGTTGAGTAACAGCATGATAAATGTCTCCTTTCATATGGATGCACATGACAATTTGGACTTGGCAGTGGGTTTCTCTGCACAAACACCAGCACAATGGGGTTTTGAAGCACCATTACTCAGGACTAATAATCAAATAATAAAAGCCAAAGGCAATGGAAATGATTAGGTATCCATTGTTCTGGTGCTACATTTAGCCTTTGATTGCAGGAGTCTGTTGTCCAAGTCAATGGGAACTTTGTATCCCCCATTCAAGGACAAAAGATATCTTCTCTCCAATGCTTTGGAATTGTGGCTATTGCTCTTTTTTTCTTGGATCTCACTGTCTTTTGGCACCTGTAACCCATCCAGGAAGACAACAGTGCCACAATGTCAGGTGTCCTGCTGCCAACTGAAAATTTAAGTCCAGATTCTTCCGTTTCTGTCCGTATTAAATAGTATCTTACGCCCCAGTACTGAAATTAGTAGCACTGCTCTATAGAATAAAATGATTAAATAATCTGTGTCTCTTTGTGACCACTGAAAGCTGATGTCCTTAGGAAAACAAGCTATAAACGCTCACTGAGAAAACATTCAGCACTGTTTTTTAAATATATTGTACTACTTGATAATGGGGAGAATTTGCTTTCAAAGTAACAGAAAGAAACTAAGCATTAAATTACTAGGATGTCAGCCTTTCACAGAATGAGTCAATCAGTCACAGCATGATGTATGTGTAGCGAAGCATCAAATAAGATGAGTAAGTGGCACAAGCTTTCATTAACATCAAATAAAATGTCTGTATTTGTCATTACATCTCAATAGTAGAGTGAGTGGGAGAGGATTTCAGTCTTGGGAGCAGCTAATGAAAGAATTTCCATAACACCTTATGGAGAAACACCATCAGAGCACAAACAAAGGCAGTCACTGAGATGCACCAGGACTGAGAAATAAAAATACACCTCATCAGCATGAGAATAAAAATGAATGCTGCTAATGCTCAAAGGTCATCACCACCAGATCTCTGGCGTCTTTATCAGGAAAAAAGAAAAAAGTCCATTCTATACAATCAGACTGGAAAGGCATAAATATTAATAGATGAGAGCAGCATCAGAGTGGACATGGTGGCAGGTGACAGAAGACTGGAGAGTTTATGACTTTTAGGCAGGATCCCCACCACCCTCACTGATTTTATGGATACAGACATCAAGGCTTGACGATTTTACTTGTGTGACATTCAGACATTTGTCTGCACCTAAAAATATGTGGACAGAAGTTCTGACTAACAGCAGTAATTTATGGCTGATGGCCTGACAGTGTTTAGGACCTCACTAGGAGCCATGAATATCCCTGATGCTTCTTCTTCATTAACTATATATAAATTTAATTTCTAAACTCTCACTCAGCTATCACTGCTTTTCCTCTGCTGCTCTCTGTTGTCTTTCCAGGGTGTTTCAGTGTGTTGCATTTAGGTTTGGTTTTTTTTTCAGTGAGATGTATGTAAAAAAGAAGTTCCTATCTCCAAATTTATGTGCAATTCTCTTGTGTTTTCTTCTTTGTCTTCGGTTTAATCTATTCTAGACAGTCTTATCTCCTGGACCAGTCTATAATGCGGTAATGTCCAGCTGCAGCTTTTAGTAGCATTTGTCCTTACTGGTTAAGGCTGATTAAGTTTCTAACCTTATATTTGGTACAGGCTACTAGTCAACCTGGAGTCCTGGTGTTGAGTTCTATGACATGCATGGGTGTGAACTGCATATTTAGTATTTTTGAAAGCTCTATGCGTAAGCAATGGTAACAGAAGAATTTGGATGCCTTTCTTTCAATTTAAAGTCAGACTTCCGAAAATGACCAGGATTTAAACTACAAAAATAAAGTATTTCAGTAGTAGTTATTTGAAACAATTTTAAGTTATTCAGTTTGCCTAAATGTGTAATTCATCCTGAACTAAGACAAAACTTGCAGAAAAGTTACACCAGCCTGGGCTCTTAAAGTCAAATTGAAAAATGCTGGTAGCTTGTGTGACAATAAACAGGATTCCAATGAAAATTCAGTGAACACTGAGAAATACACCTGGGACATGAGAGTTAAACCTACCTGGTAAACATCCTTCCTCTTACAAAACTATCTGCTTGCATTTTCGGTGCAAAGGAAATGATACCACTAACTGACAGGCAGTCACCAGTACTGAAAACATAGGCAGAGGAGCGTTTAAAAAACATATTTAAGCCTTTTCATGCAAGGGACATTGCCAGGTTGACAGATAAGCTCTAGCATGCAGCAGTGTGAGTCCACAATGAGACTGGAAATTTTGAGTGACTTCTGAGTCTGGGCAGCAGCACTAACAGTTAAATAGCATCGATAGCAGCAATTAAATTAACACTGCTAGAGATGCAAAGATTGACAAGCTGCTTTTGTTGTTTACTGTCACAGCCCCATTAAGGGCAGCCAAGGAAAAGGTTTTTAAGTAGGCTTGACTTTGCACAGAGTGGAGAAATAAAATACATGGAAAAGGCAATTTTGTCCTGTATTCTGGCTATTAATGGAAGGAAAGAATGCAGGCAGCAGCAGGTAAGCTGGACACTACATTATCTTCCTGTAACACTGGGAGGGAGAAATTCCAGCAGCAGTATTTCCTCTTATGTCTCCAACTTGATCCTGGCTTGAGGGAAGGTGTTTTAGAGAGCCTTTTCCAAGAGCAGTAAGATATATATATGTGTGTATATACATAGTAAAAACATTGTTGTGTTTTATTTCTTAGAAACTACTCAGCCCAGATTTTGTTCTGATCCAGAAGTCATCTGTAATTTATCTTGAAGGTTTCCTTCCCCACAGAAAAAAGAATTGCAGGAAATCTTCCTTTGGAAAAAATAATACCGCATTTGAAATTGTTACTTGTCTTGAAATTTTCTCTGACACAAAGTGCTGGTTTTTTTAATCTGCTTCATGACAGGTAAATAATATTACTGCAGGATACAATGTCATACTCCAGCTAGTCATGTTAAGGTATGAAATGCTATCTTTAAGTCTGGTACAAACTTGAAAAAAATTACTGCATCTCATCTGGACTCAATAGCTGTAGAGAATTGACCCAGAACATTACATAATCTATTATGTCATACCAATAATAGTTTCTTTACTCATCATTTTAAAATAGCCTGTTAATTTAAATGGGTAAAGAAACTATTATTGGTATGACATAATAGATTATGTAATGTTCTGGGTCAGAGTATTTCCTGCTTCTGTTTTTTATGAACAGCTGACACCTTGAAAAAGAAGGTTAATACTCACTGTATAGATTAGAGGAAAGTAGTTTTCACTAATCATGTATTCATATGGATTCATTTTTCTAAGACCTGTTTTTGTCAAAAAATTTAGGATATAATCCAATAGGAGGTCTCTTAATGTAGACGTGTGGATCCATGACAACTCATTACAGTTTCTAGGAAATATCTCTGGCCTTCTTGGCATACTTTCCTGCCTGCAGATCCTGGACCAGAAGACATTCATATCACTATGGAAGTCATAATTTCCAGTCCATCAAACAACAGTCCCTTATAATAAATCAAAAGGGAAGAAATATAAAACCCTACAAAATATAAAGCTAGAAATGAGTGTGCTAAGCCAAACTAAATACAAGCATTCAGCAAGTGAGTTATTCTCAAGTTTCCTAACTACTTCTCAGGGTTTCAATTATGTAAGTATTGGCCTAATTTTGGGTATATCAGTAGTACCTTCATGTTACTGATTTTAACAGTTTTGGAACTGAGTTCAAGCCCAATTCTTTGACTCATATTGAGGTTGTATGTTCTCCTGACCATTAGAAAGGAAGGTCGGAAGCCAGAATCTATAGACAGACTCTCTGAGTCAGAATTGTTGTTACATTTGAATTTTGAATAATAGGTAGTTGAGAGTTGGGTAAAGTTTGCGGGCCAATACAGAAAAAAAAGCCAAAACATTCAGCATTGCATCAGTGGAACACAAAGAGTACATTACAATGAAAGACATGATTTTGCCTGCTTTAAGGAACAAATAATATCCAGCCATGTTTGACTTCTCATTAAGATTTATGTCTAGAACCAGTAGAATTTATCATAGCCACTGAACATTTGATGGATCTTAAGAAGCAGACAACATACTGAAAACAGGCCAATTTTATAATTCTTCTATGGATCTTGTGCAGTGTGATTCAGTTTTACCAAACTGACCCCAAGAATAGGTGGTTCCCTTCAGTCATCTGCAGTAACATCCTAGAATCTTTTTTTCTGACCTTCATGTAGTGATTGCCTTTGAAAGCATAAATATTGACAATATTTATGTGAATAATTTGAAATGGTGGTATTTCTTCATCATTGTTCTTGCATGCTTATCATTGGAGACTTGCACTGGGTTTATTTGATATAACATTATTCATAATACTTGCAATATATTTAGAAATAAACCTTTACCTTATGACCTTTAGACTCAAGGCTAAGTTAGATTTGTTCTAGTTAATATAAAGAACAACATTCAGATAAACCTATTTCAGTGCCAATAAACAATTTTACTAGCTTTCCAAGGGCAAAATACTGACAGAGAATTGCGATGGTGTGATTTGGTTTTCCCAAGATACTTACCACTATTGCGTATTCTTTCTTCTAAAAGGACAGTATGTCCTGTAGGAAGTTTCCTACTGAAGATCTCAGCTGAACGAAGGAACATGGCTTCTACTGCTGAGCCCTTCAGCAAAGCAATCTGATCTTCATGATCAAGGGTTTGGAAGCCTGGGGAGACATTAGAGGTAAGGCAGGTAGCAACAGAAAAGTCCCTGCTACTGTCTGTTCCGACGTTCTTGCACATGAGGTGCCTCACATCTATGTAACATTGATGTTGATGTCAGTAGTGTGTCTGTCCATAACACACCATACAAGGACCATAAATACTGGTGCCACCAACTAGGGAAAGTTCTTGTTTAGGACTCCCAATTCAGTGGATGTCATGACCTGGAGGCTTTGCTAGAAAGGCAGCAAAGTGACTGAAGCAGAGTGGCAAGTGTAAGTGGTAATTTAGAGGCAAACCATGTGGCATTGTAGTGATACATGAAAATAAAAATCTCTCTAGAGACACAATCCTTCTCTGAGCATTTTGTTTGTCGACAGGTAAAGAGTGACACATCTCAGAGTGGCAGAGTTTGAATTATTCAGCATATTATTCCTTTGATCACAAAGCTCCTTTTCTTTAGATGGTGTCTGAGCAATGCATATGTATCAGAGAGGGCAGCATTTTTATATAGTCTTCAAAACATACACAACCGTCGCCAAAGGGCAACTGAAAGGCATGTAAACTTTGCAATAACAAAATTTGCCCCAACACACTGGATATACCTGGTAGTTTTTTAGTGAATTCCACGAGAACCTGCACATGACTGGTAGCCATTTCTGTTAAAATCAGAAAATTTCCTTCAGCACTGAATTCTTCGTGTAACTGTTGAAAATCGAACCAAACAAAATCTGTTAATATTCATTGTCACTTCACATTTAAGAGCATAAAATGCAAGAATTATTATGCTGGATCAGGCTAGAGGTCCATCTAACTGTAATTTGTCTCCAATGGTTGCCAAAACCAGGTATTTTAGAAGGCAACGTAAGAAGTAGAAATAGACAGTGTCCTTTTCTCTGGAATATCTGTCTCACTTTCAGTGTCATGTCTGGCCATCAATGATTTAGGCACTTACTGAGCTAGAAGTTCTATGCGTACCATAATATGTAACCAAAAGCCTTGTTATCCATGAATTTGTCTATTTCTTTTTTTCCATATATTTTTGGTTTTGACCTCCTCAACCTCCCACGGCAATAAGTTCCACAAGTTAGTTACGGGTTATTCAACCCTCCGCCTGCAACTGTCTTCCTTTCAGTTTTCAAAGTTGATGACTTAGGAAATAATTTTCTACAGTCATTTTTTGAGGGTGTTTCTTTTAAGACTGAAATGACAGTTTTGTAAAAAAAAAAAAAATCTACATCTTTTAAACCCTTTCCCCTTTTCTTCCTGTTGACGATTCTTTTTCCATTCTACCATGAAAACTGGGAGCTCTTAAAGGGAAAATGGTGTTTCTAGAAGGTAGAGAGGAAAAGGAAAGAAGAGAGGATGAAGGAAAAATCCAAACTTGGAAAATGTTAGGAATTTGGGTTGGGAAAAAAAAAAAATGTAGAGCTTCCAGACTGGTGTCTTTATAGAAAGGAAGCTTGGCTGCAAGTCAAACCCAAATCACTACCTGTACTGACAATGGAAAATACAAAGCTCCAACCAGCAAAGGCTAGATTTGAGTATAAAAGAGTGTTTCCAGAGTTGAAAGCTTTTTCGTAGCATTTAAGTCTGATAAACAAAGATGTGGTCTAACTGTTGACTGAATGGGAGAGATTCTGCCCCACTTCTGGCATGTTTTAACTGTAAACTTTTACCCATAGTTTGCTCTACTACTTACTACACCCTCTTACACTGAGTACAAATATTTTCTGCCAGGTAATCCTCAGCTTCATTATCCACAGCTCAAAAATAAATTGTACTTACTAGTTTTTTGGACACCTCCTGTGGTATTTGATGTTTACTGTATGAATCCATGATGTAATCAAGAAGGTTCTGCTGTTCTGGGGTAAATTCTACTTTCTCCTATACTGGCAAAAAAAAAAAGCCCATCATGAAATGCTCTAGCCTTTCTATATATGCTCTAGTCGTAGAAATGATCTAGCCTTTCTTGCTTTAGGCAAAAACTATACCTCTTATTTCTTACACTCGGAGACCAAGCAGAAAAGAGGTTTGCTTGTCACTGAGATTTCTATAGAAGGGTACAGAAGAGAGGTGTATCATGCGTCTAAAGTGCATGAGTTTGTGTGGTTTATTATTAGAAATAAGAAAATGTTTAGCAAATAACTGGGTATGCTCAAACGTTAATATCACACCTCACTCTTCGTGATATATACTTGACATATGAGTTACAGAAAAAATACTTTATGAATTTTATACATGCTTTACCAAGTTTTGACTAAAAATATCAGAACTACCTCCAAACTTAAGGTATTTCCTTGACTTTGTGGGAGATGGAATTTTAATTAAGACCGCTCCAGAGAGTTTGCTGTATTAACTGTGCTAGCCACATTTAGTTCAAACATCACCACTACTGTATGAGCTATTACAAGAATTTTCTTACCCTATATATTTTAGTTGTAGATGTCACTTGTTTCATGTCATAGCCTTCGTTATCTTCATTGACTGTCTGATCTGGGGGATGTTTCACATTTTTCCTTAGCCTTTTTGACTTGCATTGTATTTCTGTTAACAGACCTAGAACACATAATACTACAGATAGTACTTGGATTTTTATATGCCTCAAGCACTGAATGGGTACATAAACTTGCCCATGAATGCCCTTTACACTAAAAAATGCACTTACCTGTGTAGATCATTTCCTGAATGTGTCATTATCTTTGGGTGTGAGTCTAATGATACATACTAAGTACACGCTAATGAGTAGTCTAGCCCAGCAGGAGCCTACGTGCAGAGCTAAACAGTTGGTTCCGGTGACCCAGCATCCACACATTGTGCATTTCGGAGGTATTGCTTTGGACCAGCTTTAATCTGTTCTTATAGACAGAAAACCCATTAGCAATGGGAGAGCACTGGAGTGTGTTCTGTTTAGTTTCATTTAAAAGAAAACCCTTTCTTGTACTCAGACCCAAACCAAAATGCAATAAATAGGAACAACTGGAAGACTGTCATCAAGAGTGTGCTCCTCATCTGATCCAAAGCAGTAATAGAGAGGTCACTGTTCTTACACAAAGGGCACTGAATGTTTTCAGTAATCTTTAAGCAATATTATGGCTGTAGTGCAGAATCTTCACACAGAAAGCCCACTCAGAAGAGAGGACTCCAGGGCTTTAGCCATTATAGTGTCACTGCACAGGTAGACCAACAGCTGAAAATGTAGGCTCAGAAGTAACTCAGGCTGGCAAATATATGTTTAAGATGTATTTCTTTAAAATATTATCTGGTTGGCCTTGCTATTTTGCATTTCATTGCATTAGAGGATTGAATAAAGCCCTGGTTTTACTGCAGAGTTTCACTTGCACTAGTGAAAGGATTTTTATATTTGTGGGGATTTTTTTGTTCTAGGCTGTATTTCAGTACATTGAACCAGGGAGCATCCTTTTGTGGATGTCATAAGAACTAGCAATTTGCTTGGGGTAAAAAAAGAAAGGGACAATAGGTCCCCTACACAACCTGTGGAAGACATGCAGAAAGCACAAATGAAAAAGTAAACCACTAAGTATTCATCTAAAAATAAACCTATCAGCACATGATTCTTTCTTTCTTTTTTTTTTAGCTTCTTTCAAGTATCCTTCCCCCATTCTTCACCTTTGAAAATGCAGAGCAGGAAAAGAGGCTCATTCAGAGAGTATATGATGGTGAAGGAAGATACCATGAAAACAGTGAATTTTGTTGGGAATGTTTTTAATTTCCTGTTTAAGCACTATATAAAATAACCTACCTGAATCACTGAGAGAAGAGGAAATTTTCATGATTAAAATAAGACCTGCAAATAATACCTTGAAAGGGGGGAATAGCAATGATGGAGATAATTGGTATCGAGCCATGTAATTTGTGCTGCTGCCCAACATCACAGATTTCCTAAATTATTCAATGCAACCTTTGGTGCTGCTAATGGTCTTGTACTGTTTTCCACCAGCTTAGGATCTGGTCTACTACTTTCCTAGGGAAAAATTGGTGTACATTTGCCCTAAGGAGTAAAACAGATTTTTCTCATGCTTCCTGCTACTGAGTAATAGTTTAAGATCTTATTCTGGCTCCGTTTAAGTCAGCTGGAAAACTCACATGAGAGGCAGGACTTTACTTTTTACCTCACAGATAGCTAGGTTTCAACAAGTACTAAATGGGTATTACCTTCCAGGAAGAGTGGCAGAGCCTGGGTCTTCCCTAGGTAGACACATCATCCAAGAAACTGGCAGTTTGTATCAAAATGACAGCAAATGACTGAAACTGATGGTTAGTAATTTTGATCCATCTATGGATTGTGTATAAAGGGCAGGAGTCGGATTGTTGAGTAGCCGTGCTATAAATATTTATAAGACTTTACATCCTTGTTCAGAGGGAAAAAATCCACAGGGCTTGCAATTACAATCGTACAAAATGAGTAAGTGAAACGAAGTTCAAGGTAGCCTTTTCTTTCCTAGTCTTTTTTTTTTCCCCTCCAAATAAATGCACTATACTACTAGAAGCTTCATGTTTTATTGTCCTGGATTGCCTTGAACTAAAAGGAATTATGCAGCACACTGCTACTTAAAAGCCATTAAATAGTATCTTGCCAAACATCCTCATTGCAGCGTGTTAGAACATGCTTATGGTTAAGTCATGAGCAACACAAGATGCTCAGTCTTTCCATTGCAGAGAGAGAGTCAGATTGCAGTGGCACTTGATGGCTTTTATTTCACATATGCCACTTTGTGAAAACGATAGGCCAGTTTAAAAGTTTCATGTGGGCCTAGTCAGTATTATTTACACTGACCTATTTTTTTCGGTGATGAGTTGGGTTTTTGTCATGCTGAGTCACTCAGCCCGTTTTGAACCCTCAAAATTTTGGAACAATGGATCTGGGATCAGCACTGCAGGGGAGTTATTTTCCTCTGACACTTAGGGAGACATTGAGTGCTTTCATCACAGTGGTGGTGTCTGCTCATGTATTTGCATATTGGACGAGAATATGTTATATCTCAGGATCTTTCTAGCCTGTTCAATTTGCAGAATGAAAGATTAATTACATTATACTGGCAATGCATTCTAAATACTGGTGGCGCTCATTGTTTCTCACAAAACCAACAGTTAATATAGCATCTTCTGATCAGATTGAGGGACAGAAGTATATTAAAAATTCCAAGTAAATTAATTTCCTGTATGAACCTAAATTGGTTTCATACATACGTGTATGTTAAAATGACTGAAGCCATTAAAGAAAATTAAATTATAGCCCTGTTCGTGGAAGGCAAAAGAGCAGATGTTTGCAGACTGTTTTCAGGAGTAAGCTTGCAAAAATAATGGATCGGCCAACATTTTACATAACATGGAGTTTTAAATGTGTTTCAAGGTGCACTCCACTAGCCCTCTTCTTCTAAGTTATCCAATGTGAAGCTCAATAAAGTTTATAAGCTGGCAGTCTGAATAGAATATTTGTTTTAACATGAAATATTATTCAAGTCCATCAGCTTAATTTCTGGAGATGGCTCTACCTATGTGCCTATATGCAAGGCCAGAAAATCTATAGTGCCACGTGAAGAGCTAATGAGACTATAAAAAAGGGCTAGCCCTTAGCAGGCTTTGCCTGATTGCTGGGTGAGGTCTGGGAACATACACTTGGCAAGTCTCCAGAAACTTCCTGCTAGCAGCAGTCATCTTCTTTTCTTGAAAATGACATTGTTTGAATGCCAAAATTTGGACTTGGCTAGCAAGAACTTGACAGGCAGAGCCCCAGAAAGAGTAGCAAAGGGAAGTGCCAGGACTTTCTTGCTCTGGCTTCCACAACACTGCAAACTCCTTGCCCCGGGGAGTCTCCCGCAGACTCACTTCCCCTGACTGCTTTTCCTTCCTGCTCAAGCAGACTAAATGGCTGTCATCTAGCGCAGGACAGCCCTTCCTTCACCATTTGCTCAGCTCTTACACCCTTGTGTCCCTGACCACCAACTAAATCCCACTGCTTATACATGCATTTGTCTCTTTCAACAGGATTTGATGCACAAGCATGGCATCATCTTTAATGCGGCTACCACCTGCCAGATGACATCTTTTATAGCTTTAATGTTAAAACCAGCCTAATTAAACAAATACAGTATTTGATGCACACTCTGACTATATGATGCAAATACCTGTATACATACATTCAGCCAACATGCCCATTTGCTTGCATTTCCTTAGACGGCACTCCTGGCATTTTCTTCTCATGTACATGTCCATCTCACAGTTGCCCCCGTTTTTACACTTGTATACTGCATTTTTTGTGACGCTCCTTCTGAAGAACCCTGCACAACACAGCAGTGACATAGATAAAAGAAAATACTCGAAGAAGCAAAGTAATCAAGTTAAATAGCACCTCCATCTCCGTTACATTTTCTGAATGACACATGTTCTGCCATACCAGAAGTTTCTTGAAGTGCCTGGATGATTATATTGATATTTGTATTGACAACAGTATCAATAATTTAGTAAATCAAGATAGTACATTACAGCCCCAAACATTAGACATTAGCCTGAAGTAAGTTCCTGGTACCGTGATGTTATGAAGATTCAGACCCAGATCTGAAACCTGCAAGAACCAGGTTGAGCACCAACACTAGAGCTATAGGGTGATACTATACAAATAGGCAGTGAAAATAGTAAGAGTCTGCTAAGTGTCTTGAGGTACAGGATGCTCAGCAAGAGAGTTGAGTAACTCATCACCATTCCCTCAGCTCCTGGGAGCTGCAGAAGCTCCGTAGACTGGTCTGTTTGACCATCCCCAAGTTTAATAAGGAAGCTGCATCATATCTGCTTATTGTACACGTTGCCTTCTCCACTGTTTATGAGATACTGCAGCCTCATTCACTAAATACTGTCCACCTGACGAGTTAAGCAGTCACCTAATTTCACCTGCACAGGCAGTTCTACTGGTATCGTCACTGTATTCACTCCAGAATTGCACAGTGGTAACTGCAAACAGCAACTGATACAAGAAATTGAGAGGACCTTTCCTCAGCCTGTCCAAATCTCCTGTCTGGTGAGTAGCACACCTCTGCGAGTGGCACTGCGGGCAAAATGTGGAGTGGTCAAGATAATAAATGTGATTGAATGAAAGAGTCATCGCAAAAGTCTTTGCTGTCAATGATGACTTGAACGTTTCCTGAATTTTTAGTGGGGCTCATTGTGCCATCACAACCTTTTTATATTGTCCTATGCATGGCAGAGACTATTTAGCAGCAGCTACAGAAGGAATCAATTCTCTTCCCCATCTGAGTGCAGATTTCTGAAACAGACTCCTGGGAGCTTTTGTTGACACATCACTGATTTACAGTGCACTTCAAACTAGAGCGTTGCGTAAATTTACGTTAACCAGAGCTATTCAGAAAGCTTTTTCTTTCCACTGCCTGGCACAATAAAACCACCATCATTTTCCAGTCTGGCACTTTGATGCACTAAGAGAGGCACCAGATAAGACCCAATCTCCCCTACTCAAATAGTAGGGGAAATTCAGATGTGAATCTGAATTTTTGTCCATTGCAGGATTTTTCTGTGTTTTCAGAATACATTCAGCTATTGTCCCACTGAATCTAGGTGAAATAACAGATGACATGATGATTTTGCCATTGTCATATGACAATTTCCTAGCTTTGGCCTATGTTTTTATAGTTGCATAATCTCTTCCAAGCACTAATGCGTAGCTATCAGTAAAACAATTCCACTACCTGGTCACAATAAATCTGGCATTTCTCTGAATCTGCTGTCTCTTCCATGCTGCCTGCTTTATTGGCTGCTTTTCAGATAAATACAGTTGACTGGCATCGGTCTCTTTTGAAATGCAGATTGCTTAGAAACTCCAGCAGCCCCAGGCATTATTTTTATTCATCATTCATGTGGTGTTTAATACATTACCATCTACTGGTCAGGGAAGAGAGAAAGAGGCCTGGATTTAAGCTGTAGGTTCTCAGTGTCAGTTAAAGACAACGGCATCTGCTTTATGTCATTTATGAATTTTATTTGTCAAATTTAAATCCTGTAATTTATGATACATATTAATTAGTAGTAAACACTGAAAAGCTCTGCACAAATATTTATTACATGCTAAGTCTGACTGATGACTTTATCACTCACCCTTTCCACAAGGTGTGCATTTGCTTTTTCATGGAGGAGCAAAGAAAAAGAGCTCTAGTAAATGAATTTTTTTAAGTACATAAGAATGTGAAAGAATGCAAAAATATGGATGCAAAAGCTAGGAACTAACAGGACTCAAACACTCAAATATTTTCTGTTGAAAACAAAGTTTTTGAAAATTTGAAATAATGTGAAAAGTAAATTTTTTTTTTTTTTTTGCAAAAGTTAGTTTTAACCCTACTCTTGCTTCTATTTTTACCATGATGTGACTCTTGAATCATTGTCTTCTTGAACAGAATTCTTCATAATTAATTTTGAAATTACCTTTTTGGTATGAATGGCATTTCAATATATATTATTCACTAATAATTCAAAATGAACTTCAAATATTTTATGCATGACGTTCTATACCAGGAGGAGTTTTACAAAAATTCAGAAGCAAATCAGATATGGCATCTGTTAAACTAATGAAGGGATAGCCTCAAAAGCTGAAGGTTTTTCTGGCACAGTCTAACTTTTATCTGATCATACCATATTACAAAAAGCTCACGTTGGCTGGAAATGTTGAATTTGCTTTGCTCTCATAGCTAGTCATGAATATGATTAATTACGGCTAGAGCTGCTCCAATGTTAATGATGCTGGTTTTTCTTATGGAAATTATGAAAGTTGAAAGGGGACAGCTGTTAAAAATGCAGGTGAAAGCTTTGTAAGTATCTCTGTTTGCCATCCTCGTGGCCAACTGCTTTGGATCTTTCAATTTAAAAATTTTTGCAATTGCTAACAAAGCACCTGCTCCGCTCTGTCAGCCTATCAAGATGTCCTCTGGCATTCCTTCCCCCCACGCCCACATGGTAGGTGCTAGTGCAAGGCGAAGATTAAAGCAAGACCCTTCTTTGCAAGAAGTATTGTCAGTCTGGCGTGAGAGACATCAAGCATTACAGGAGTTGTTTGAAGATTGCAGAAACTCATACCGCCAGCCTATGCAGAGGGAATTCACAACTAGCTTTTCCCTCAGCAGAACTTATTCTCTGACTTTACTGAACAAGCACAGTACTTTGTCACACTTGTTCTGTGACATCTGAAAATGGCCCTTAAAACCCACTATCACTCTACAGGCTGAGGCTACAGCAAAGTCTTTGATGTCTGTCTGTGAAGGTTGTCTCAGAAGTGCCATCTACAGCAGCAGACTTTAAAGCACAGTGTATTTCTCCCTATACTGTAACAATGCCTGAACGGCCTCACTCTTTGTAAACCACAACTGTAATGCAATTGTTGTTAATCAAAGCAGCATTTTCTAAAATTATTTACTAGAGGTGAGAGAAACCTCAAGGAAGCCTTATAGTACCACAGACAAATGTTGTACGAGAGCAAATGTTCTGTTTAATCTGCTTTTGCCTAATGTGTAAAATACTAATGAAATAGTTCACACATATTTGTTAATGGATGGTCATGTATTTAAAAAATACATAGGAGTGTATACTCCTGCCTACATCTTTAGATTACTATTCTCATGAGGGATGATAAATCTTAATATTGTTCCTTCTGCCCAAGAAATAAAAACAAAAAGAATGGAAGGTGTTGCTGAATTCATTACCCAGGAAAGAAATGAAAAAAAAAAAAAATTTGCCATATTCATCACAGAGAATTGAATCCCATAAAAATATGTGCCAAGCCTCTCCCTTTGAATAAGAATGTCCATGGCATCAACGGATCAGGGTGAGCTCAAGTCCTGCAGAAAGGATCTGCGTACTATTCTGGACACACATTAAGCATGAATTAACAGTTTTGCTGCCAAAAAGAAGAGCTAAGCTCATACTTGGATGTGAGACGTAAGATAGTTCTACTGCACCAATAAGAGCATAACGGAAGTACCGAGCACAACTTTGGTTGCCATGCTTTGAGGGTAACGTAAAAAATTCCACAGGTACGCAAGAATGATCAGAAGTCTAGAAAACATAGTATCCCTTCGCCTTGTCAAACAGAAATACTACCCTCAGCATATCTTTTTACTGAATCAGCTGGTACTTTAATCACCTCTAAAGTTTATTGTAGAAACAGAATGCTTTATCCTTAAATCATACATCTTTTACTATGTTTGAACAAGGGTAGTATTCTTTGTAACTGATGTTGCAGTCATGAAACAGAGCAAAAACATAAAATAAATTATCGCAATAAAACAATAAAATGATGGCTACATAGAGTGATACAAACTGAATCAGTAGAGATGAATGCATATTTCCTCTCACCATAGGTTCTAGTCTGAGTACTTACCTTGTGGTTTTAACCTCTCTCCTGGAGACATTCTTTACAAATTTCATAGTTTGTAATTGCAAGACTTTGAAAAATTGCTAAGAAATTTAATAATGGAGATAATAAACAGTGGGAATTGCTTACTAACCGAGTAAATGTATCGTTACTTGGAATCTTCATATGAAAATTGAGTTTATAATGTTTATAATGACGGCATTCATGTGAGTTAATTAATATTTTCTGACTTTGAGACTATTCACACAGACAGCAGAAAGAAAATAATCTCTTATTTATTGGAATTATTGAGATAAACTATATGACCCTTGAGTGTATTCATGCCTAGAGTGGTTGACTGGTGTGGTCTGTTGTGCCCTCAAAGATGTATTTGTCATAGATAAAACAAAACCCCCAAGTTAGTTCAAAGTCCACTCTTAGAAACAGTGAGCTCCATATTAAGGTATTTCAGTGCTTCGGTAATGTCCATGCTTTAGTTTTTATCCTTAGAACAGAAATGATAATGACTTATTTATTCGCAAAATAGAATTAAAAACTGGGGCATTATTTTTCTTTCTATAATGTACCTCAGCCCTGTCACAGAGTAACCATCTTAAAGTGTTACCGCTATTCCATCAGCACAACCTTTTGTCTCGCTCTAAAATATCTGGCAACCCTGTTTCCAATAAGGGCAATGACTTTCTATATCCCATTTATCCTGACACCGACTTGTGAATACTGTTGTCCTAAGAAGCAAGATATTTATCCTACAGAAAACATCTGTTTCCTGAAGAAGCTCCCTCCCTAGGGATAGGGGCTATCCCTAGAAGAAAGCCTAGAATTAGAAATCCTTTCATTTTGGAAACCTGAAGACACCCAACATCTCCTTTGGGAGCTGGGGAAAAGAGTTTCTCTGCGAACAGCCTGCAGGTGAGAGCTGACAGCTTTCACTTCCTTTCAATGAGCACTACAGAAGGCCTTTGGGCTGGGTTTGCAGCTGATTTCTAAGGCAGCCTAGTGCTGAACTCCTGCGACCTCCATGGGTTTGGTTCCTTCCACAGGCAGAGATAGACATAAACACCCTCCAAGACAGAAGAGCCAGGCTGCCAGGCACCCGCATGGAAGCTGATCTTCAGTTTACCAAGAGCTAATGATGGCTCAAGAGCCATCTTGAGGTTGGCCAGCTGTGCTCTGTGATCACAGGACAACGGTGGAAGATGCTGCAAATCTGTCCTGGGGAAAATGCAGAGGAGTGTACACCAGATCCAAACATAATCTCTGACATGCTTAATGACTCAGATAAAGTTAACAAGAAATAAAAAAAAAATATTAAGAAACTGCTGTGCTTATTAGCTGAATTGTATTCTGTAAATGATTTCATCCTACCTTTACATCCTTCACAAGTAAGAGCATTGTAGTGGTACCCAGAGGCCTTGTCACCGCAGACCACACAGAGCTCTTCTCCTTTCACTCTTCCTGTGGAGTGACCCAGTCTAGGCTTTTTGGCTGCAGGGATATCCATTATCTCTGTCTCCCTTGTGAAAAAGGTCTCCGAGGGTATCCTCCTGAGCTCATACATCCCAGGGGAATACCATTCCTCATGCTGCGGAGGGTAGAAGCCTAGGTTGGAGTAATAAGGTGGTGATGAAATCTGAGGCTGAACTTGGGGAAATGGCACGCTGTTGTACTGTGTGTAAGGTGACACATCTGCCTCTTGCACTGGAGAACTCATTGGCTCTGAAAGGACACCTGGAAAATAATAACGCAAAACCAATTTCTATTACTATCATCAAACTGCAGTTATTAGAGAAGTTTCCACTTCTAGACATCCATCTGAAAAACAAGGCAGAATCATAAAGACTGCATTATCTGAGCTCAGATTTGCTGTGGTCCTGCTCCTACACAAACGCTTTGCAAGATATTTTCAAAGTAACTTAGCCACTCCTTTATTATTGGTGGTAATTTCTAGTACTGCCACTTACATACATCGTGTAAAGACTCAGTTTACAGGAAAGAGCAATTCGCACAGCACAATAAAAGAAATCCAAACAAAAGCCAAAAATCCTGTGGCATGGGTGAAAGTTAGACCAAGACTCAAATATCTTGCTAATTTCTGTTTCATTCTGAATGAATACATCGTGACAGGGAAAAACTGAACTGGAGAAAGATGATAAGAATGAGTTTTAACTAGAAGACTAAGAATATGAAATAAACCTTCAAGAAGAGTCTGAAAGGGGAAAGTGAGGTTAACATGGAGGAACAGGAAAGATATTCCAAATATAAGAGGTGAAATGCCAACCTTCTCTCCATCCAGCCTCTGGTGGCCACCAGCCAGCTTCTGCAGCTTGGTCCCCAGCCCCTACAAGCCTGTGCCACTCAGTGCAGTTCTCATATGAAGCACGTGTGTAAGCCAGCGCTATTCACCTCTGAGCCAACAACAAACCCGGCAGTGGTACAAGGAATTGTACTAAGGGGGTTGACACAGTATCTGGAGTCTACCTTATCTTTGCCCATTAAATAGTGGGTTTAAAAATGCACACAACTCAAGTCTGACTTTTTTTCTGTACTACAACAACATCTAGCAGTCCCTGGATGGTGTAATTAAAATTGAGCCCTTGCCAAACAGCTGAAAAAAGTAATTTTAAAGTTATTTACAAACTGCTTCATATTTTCTGTTGGAGAAAGCCACATCTTGCTGTTTCATGAAAACACTGACACAATTCCTTCATTAGTTCGAAGAAGATAATCTGAGAAAATCAGTGCGCATTTCCAGGAAGATGGCAAGTCCCACTTTCACAAAGTCAACAGCAGTATTTACAAGGAAATTATAGACTAATGTTCATTGGTGACCATTACTTAACAGTGCTTCAGAAGAACTCCAAAACCATTTTTGCTGACATAAAATTGATTCCCTGGCAAGTCTCCTTCACTTATGAGGAATCAGAAACCGTGAAGAAATGCTTACAGTTACAAAGAGGGAACATCTGTAAAGAGAACAATAATTAAGATCTAGAGCATGGGAGTCTTTCCCTTGTCTCTCTTCAATTAGCGCCAGAAACATTTTCTTTTCACCTACTTTATCACTTTGAAGGTCTCACGCTCTTGCTCTGCAGCCTTCTGCCCTTACTACTTTTACGGTGCTGCAGAAGCCGTACAAGTGTTTTGGATATGTGTAATTGCGGTGTTGTCCACAGCATATCTTTGCTAATAGCAAATGTTGAGGTTCTGGCTCAAGAATAAGCAGCAAAATGTGACACAAAAGCAAATTGTAATAATGGTGTCCTTTACTATTAACAATTAGTTTGATTATAGTTGCATTTACTTGCTCCAGAAGAGGACAGGGCCCTAAGTACTATACTAGCAGAAGCAGAATAGCAGAAGGCATTCTCCAAACCCAAGTTTATGCCCTTTAAATAAAGAGACCCGAGACAAAATACGGGCGTCTGGGGACTCTATGGAAGAACCTGAATGTGAAGTTACATTTTTGTGCATCAAATGCAAACTGTCACTGATGACCTGCCAGCTGCAGTGGTAACAAAACACATAAAAGGTGAGGACAGCAATGATTTGATGCTGACCTTTATTGTTCAGCACAGGTTTAATGAGTGGGCTGTCTTTCTCTAATTAAATTTACCATTTGTTGAGAGTGCTGCTCATTAAGACTGGTCAGGTACAAAAGCAGGTGTTAATTGTGAGATATGCAATCATTATACAATCCATTCAGTCTCTCTTTGGAAAGGAATCTGTTCACCACAGAGACCTAAGTTGCCATTTGCTAGTTAGTAATTACTTGGTTGATTAAGATTGCTAAAGGACAGTGGGACAATCTCAAAATGAAATACTTCAGTTTTAGCTTTATGCCATCCACAGAAAATTCCACAAAAGCACTATACCAGCCTTCTGAACTTCTTGGGCCTCTGAAAGAGCAAGAACAGAAGGCAACACTCATTCCCCAGCAAAAAAACCCCCCATAATCCCAGGGCCTGTTAAAAAACTCAGGACTGCTAAAGAACTGCAGCGCATCCTGAGGCAGTATTTGGTGTTCATTTAATGCACTGTAAATCCATTTATGTTACAGATATGTTTAGGAAAATCTTCACAATCATTAATTTCACTCTGCTTCTACAGGAAAAAAAATAAAATCTGTGTCTTAATATAGGAAATTAAATATGGGGGGAAAACCAACCAGCCTGTATCTCTCCTTTGTCTTTCTGTGTCAGGCACATAGTTAAACGAATCAGATTGAGTCCATGGTAAGAGAAATGGAAAGGAAAAGGAAGAACAGGGAGGGCTGAGAGAGACTCAGAGAATATGGAGTTGTTTTACCTAAAACAAGTTTACAACTAAAACTCTGGGAAGTGCTCAGATACTAGTTATGGAGATCAGACCGATTTTTAAAATTAATTAGGTTGTAACTATGTAGGTTTTCCCACTTTAGCTTAAAGGGTTTTTTTGCCTTTTTTTTTTTTTTAAGTAGACCTGTTTGAAGGGCTAGGTGGGTATCTGTATTTTATCTTTAGAAATCACCCAACACCATTCCTTACCCAGAGCAGATCAAAACCAGTTACATTTTTTTTTTCTCCACAAAATTGTCAATGAGTCTAGAATTAAACATTGCAAGAAATGGTCTGCTCCAAAGCATTAGTGATCTAAAATCATTCCTGAAAATAATCATTTAAAACTGTGGAGGTGTTCTGTAAAGATGATTTCAAAATTAAACTCTTTCATTCTTTTAGATGAAATGTCCTTTTACTCTGAAATATTATCTTAAAAAATTGAAACAAATGATGAGGTTGAAAGAGAAGCTAGATGCCTTGAAATTATTGGGACAAATAATTGTCCCAATACGACCTGATCCAAAAAGCATGGTCTGAGCAGTGATCCCCAACCCTCTGCGTGCATAAGTCTTCTGACAGAAGCTGAAGGGGTTCTGCTTTCAGAGGCATAATGTGCACTGCTCTGTCCTGTGTGATATTTGAAAACTACACTGATTTGTGGAATTATGCTTTGCAAACTACTTTTTGAGTCTAGACCAAACAGTTTCTTATCACAAAAGAAAATTAGTCTTATCTTGCCAACCGGAACGTACATATGCTTTAGAAATATAGTAGAAGTCTGAGATGGGCTGGTCTCATGCCACTGTAGACCTTGCGCCAGCCCACTGAAATCGGTGGAGTTGCATTAGTATAAGCAGTGAAAGTGAAATCTGAAATGACCTCACTGCAACTGTTTTTCCTTTTCGAAACATACCTTTTCGATTTTTAAAGAAAGACTACTTAAGCACACAATAATGTGATGTTTCTTACAGCTGTAAGTCTTTTAGACTATGTTTTGCAAATAACTATTTTTCAATGAAGCTGGAAAGCTTACTAATATCAAAGTGAATCCTTCACACGGGTGTTAATATCATTTTACAAATATTTTTCCAAAATGTCACTTGCAGCTGAAACTCATCAGAAAATTTTGCTTTTCTTTGTTTAAATTTTGCACAGAATATTTTACACACAACTTGAAAAAATATTTGACCGAGGCCTAACCACTCATACAAAGGAAAGGGAATTTTGCTGGAACTAAACAAAGTGTTTTCAATTTGCAAAATTGTACTGAGGTTATGTGCAGACCAAAGGTGGTTTTGTTCAGAATATTACAGAAATTATTATGAGACTACATTTTAATGTAAAAATTATTGTTCCACTAATATAGAGCTGATTTAAGAGAAAAAAATTCTAAGCAGGTTTAAAATATGAGCCTCTGTCTCTCCTTAGGATATTTATGAAGGAACTTAAAGAAGTAAGAACAACATTAAGCAATTTGGAAATCATAGCATAACTGTTAATGAAATCCAGATTTAATTCCAAACAAATTATTTGCAGATCTTTAAAGATCCCTTGGATTAAACAACCTTCTAACATCCTACAGTTTCAAGGAAGAATGCAAGAATAGATGGCAAACACACTCAAGTGAGAACATGACAATATCCTACCTTAGGCTGTCTTCAGTCTGACCATTTCGTGAAGAAAAATACTATCCTTAAGTCCTTCAGTCTATACTACCCCAGTCCTCATTTTCCTCTCGTTTTCTTTCCCACCCACCCCCCCCCTCAAAACTACGTATAAATAAAACTTCTCAACTCTGCTTTGTCCTTATCCTGTCGACTTCTTTACTGTGAGAACTTTCTTTAAGATTAGTAAAGGAGTGACACAGGCCAGAGGTTATGCAGTTTACTGATTAACTTCATTACAGTGAAACTTGTTTGTAAATGCTTGAAACAATAAGTAATGTCTGTTCCTGGTGTGGATTTACCTGGATAAAATTTGGTTACAATTCAAGGGGATGCCTCCAAGTAGCCCAGCCATAAATTCGTGGTTTATTTACAACAGAATTTTTATCCATCAATATTTAGTAATGTCCGGTGATTCTGTGAAACAGATTAACCACTTCAATATCACAAGCAGCACTTTTTATCTGCCTGGATTAACAGATGTTTTTCAAGCACAGAAATGTCGTATCCTCAAAAAAAAGGCCAAAGCGCTCAGGCTGTACTGTACCTATCTGTATGACAAGATAGAAGAGTGCCAGAGGGACGTCCTTGCCCCAAGGCCAAACATCAAGGATCAATTCTCATCTGTGTAACTGAGGGTTAACTCTTTAATTATCTCTGGAGTGGGCAGGATATATCTGCAGTATGTAGTCTTTGTTGCTGACCTTACTATCCTGGGCCCATGTAGCCTACCTGTGGTTCTCAGGTGTTATTGTTTAATATATGCCATTTCAGTTCAAAGCGTCTGTAATGGTGTGAGGGCTGTGCTGGATGCCACCACAGCACTACTGGGATAGCATGAAGTCAAAAGACTGTGTGGCATGCCTTAATTTGATGGCAGCTAAGTCACGAAGGGACAAAGCCCACGGAGACAGTGTTAGAGGACAGTGTAGGGTAAAAGGACTCAAGCCTACTGCAGTGGTGTCCATGCCACCTCTTTGGGAACAGTGCCTCAGATAAGCCCATGTCCCAAAGAAACCTACTAAAGCAATCCAAAACAGAGCCCCAGAGCAAGATGAGAGTTGAGTAGCATCAAGATAGACAGTCAAGGGTGCTCTGCCTCTTTCAATCTTCATCCTCTTCCATTTAGCCCTGTTGGTGATTCCACTGAGACCCAATACCACATTTGTGACCAGAAGTATGTCTGAGGATCACACCTGGAAGTAAATAGGCAGAGACTCAAGCCCCAGACTGCAAAATTGCCATTATTTCACAAAACAGCCTCCTATCCAGGCTAAGAACCACAAATGACTCACGCATACACAAAAGCATCACACGAATGCGTTTTGATTCTGCCTCGCTCAGGGGTACAACCTTCACCCTCTCGGCCCCAGTCATCTGCATTCCTTGGTAAATTTTTTTCTCAGATTGCCACTCTGATTGGCTTGGCTTTCTTCCTAATTATTATATATACAATATGTTCCATTTTAATTTGTGTTAGTTTGTTTCCTTTTGATTTGGGGTCTGTTACGGGCCTAATTATCTTCTCTGCATGGATGAAGCCAGATGTTGCATCATCTGCCACGTGGTGCTAAAGACAAGTAGTTATTTAACATATGATCTTGAAGCTATTTAATCAATTCAGACACTTGATCCTACTACCTTTTACTTTAAAAAAAGCATAACCAGAACAAATACAAATTTTATATAAAAGTAATCAGCCTTTTAGGCTCATTTTAGCCACTGTTCTATGTCTACAAAATTTTTCAGTGGCATTTTGTTATGAAGTATTTAGGACAAGTTCAGATGTATTCCTTTCTTTTCCCTTTAGTTACATGTAATTTTTTAATTTATTCTTCCTTGTTCATTTCAATGCATCTTTTAAGAGTTCTCATTCACCACAAAAACTTCTTTCTCAGCTAGGGACATGTACAATGAAGGTGGCTTTTCTTGCCTTCTTATATTTTGATGTCATATTACAAGAAAACATTATCAAGCCATCAAAAAATACTTAAAACAGGTCCTTATTCAAATTAAACATATAATAGTACTGACTCATCTTTCCAGGTTCTTAGAAATAATTCCATCTCCGATAGCTGAAGTTTCACATTTAATATCTCGTGTATTAGTAACTCCTATGTAAGGTGCTTTCACAGAACATAGAACAGGACTGTTTCTTTAAAGGCCTGCTACTTATATAAATGACAGTTTAAGTCAAATGCTCTCTGTCTTTCAGATGCCATACAAATAGATAAGCTTACCCTCCACAATTAAAATATGAAGGAATCATTTTTGGTGTCTGAAAATTGGTGCAACTCCTTGTAAAAACAGGAAATAAGATGATGGCGATATAGGTATTTAACACATGTATTGACCCTGATATGAAAAGCTTTCAAAGGCAATTGAATGATGTTATCAAATACCTTTTTGCAACTGTCTTGCTGTCCCAGCTGAACTGCCAAGCCTTAGAGCAAGGCTTGTCAGCTTCAAGACAGTGCTCTGCTAGTGCACTTCCTAGGTCACGGCATGTGTCCAGTCAATTTGGAGCAAATCAGTTTATGTCTGTCATGGTAGAGCCATGAATTTATTCTCTGGACACTTCTAAAGTGACCTGCAAAGCTCCCAAAGGTTTTAAAAGAATCCAAGATTTCAGTCCCCGCCCCGAACAGGGGTTCAGAAATGCAGCTTGCTAGGTGTGTCATTTTCTCTTAGTTCAGGATGTGAAATTGGACGAGCCTTCACATTATTGGCCCTGCTCAATTCAGTGGGACTTGTGAAATAAAAACAGGGTTTAACTGAGGAAGAGGAGTGTCTTAACAGCACAGGTCCCATGGAGACTCACACACCTCTGGGAATCAAGAGTCATCAAGAGTCCCTTTCCTTCACTGGGAAAAAGAGCTGCAAGGAAGAAAAAGTTGATCTTGCACACAGATGCTATAGGGCATGTATCATCTCATGTCTCTTTTTGGCCACTTCTTTGAAAAGATTTTTTTGTACAGAGATCTAGGATGTTTCTAAATCACCGGAGTAGGGAGACTGAAAAACAGAAGCACTTTTCCAGGAAGACAGGATGGATGGGAAGGCCCCTCATTTCTGCTAGGCTAAAGATCCCTCCTTATTTGCATTTTGAGCCCCCTTTTTCCAGGGACTCGTAACTACAGAAGTGAAAAACTACGGATAAATCACACTAACTCCAAAGAAATAGATACTTTAGCTTACTCATATATTGTTAAAACAGCAACATACAATTTCCAGCCACTGAAAGGTAGAAAACCTTTTCCTTCAAGGCCTTCTGAAACCTGCTGCAACTAGAAATCTTGAGGGTGAGTATGTAGAAGTGCCCTGGAATTACCATGGTGACAAGGCAGGCAACTCACAACTGACAACATTTCTTTTGAGAGACCTGGAACTAATGTTTGGAGATGCACTTAGATTTGTTCTTGAAGGTCTAAGAACACTCTCCCCATAGACTGAGTGAAATGTAATGAAAAGATAATGCATACTCATTCTGTAAAAAACCTTGGAAATACATCTCTGAAAAAGGAGACTGTTTTGTATAAACGCTGATGTTTGTAAGTCAGCAGTTTCTCACTTGTGGTACATCAGAGCCATAACATGTAGAGAATTCCTGGTAGAAATGTGTATTCTAAAGGTCATTTAAAAGAAAAGCTTTCTTCCTATTTCCTTGGAGTAGCAAGTCTCTAACTGCCAAAACTGAATGTCAGAAAAATGCAAGTAGTTTACAAATACAAAATTGAGAGGCAAAACAGTTTTCTACAAGCATTTTGAAGAGATGGAGTCATATTTTCATGAGTAGCTCTCTCTGTGGAGTAAATTGCATATTATTTCTGATGTTTTCCTCCAGCTATAAAAGCTAAAGACACCAAATTTGTAAACAATTCAATTCTGAGACTTGAGCAACATTCCACAAAACAGGACCAAGTGGCCATATGAAACAGAAGTCAGCTTAAATGAAACACAGCAGGCGCACTAAGTCTCTCTCCTCATGGAACCCCTGATTCAACCCTTCTATACATTATTTCTTCCTGTTACAGAAATGTCAGTTTGAATTAAATCTCCATTGTGGTAAGCTCTGAATACCTATACTGGGAGGCTCAATCCCTCTTCTGAAGGCCTTACAATTTCTGAGTAAGATTTCGGCGTGGAAGGAAAGTATTTTACAGTAATACTCTTCCTTGTATTTTGAAGCTACCTGATCATTACTCTTTAAAAATAATGAAATAATTAGAGAAAAAGTAGACATCGTGGGAAAATCTTCTTGACAAAAATCTGAAGTAGTTCAGTTATACAGGACTTTGAAAGGCATGACTGGATATAAAAATATGGCACCCTAGACTTGAACAACATTCTCCTCTTTTATGTCATGACCTGACATTGGAATTAACAGGTAGCAAAGAAGTGTTTTAGTTGTTAAAAAAATATATGTAAACAGCTGATTTACAACTGATTAACTACCCAACATATTTAGGGGAAAAAAAAAAAAACCACAACACAGTAATGCAATGGGTTTTTCTTATAATTAGCCATAGTGCTTTTGTTTAGCTGTATGAAGCCAAGGCACTGGAAGTCATCTGATTTGGAGAGATGCTCCCAATTTCTAAGAGCTCTGCAGCAAGAATGGCTCCACAGAGTCCCTCCATGCCCAAGCCAGTATTCTTGTTTCAGACCGATGAAACTGAAATGTTTTCAATTTTTTCCAGCACTTAAAAAAACAGAATTCTGGTCTTATTTGGGCTGGAAACTTCTGACATGTTGCAGCTTTCTGTGGGGCCTGTATTGTGTGGGAGGCCCTGAATGTATCGCGTTACTCAACAGAGGTCCCCCTCTGCTGCCAAAAGAAAGGCTAAAAAATTTATTATTCTCTTTTTATTTTTCATAGCAGAACATAAAACAGAAGACAGCTTCACCATGCTTATAAAATATTGACCAATGATTCTTCATTCATTAAGAAACCCATGCTTAGCCTTGAAAAACTCAGTGGAACTGGAGCAAAGAATTTTCCACCCAGCATTATAAATTTTCTTGTGCACCTAAGTTAATAGCATAAGTTTTTAATGGTCTCAATAAGACAATGGTTTTAATTTAGGTGAAATTACTTTCATAAATTTGCATAATATGGCAATGCAAATACATTGCAGTACAATTTTATTACAAATTAACTGAAAATGGATCTGCTCGTTTAAAAGACTCACATGAAGATAATATCTAGCCTACATACAAAGGTCTGTCCTTAAAGAATGATTTCAGGTATTAGCATAGTGTTACAAAAACAGCCTACAAGCTCTGCTATGAGCAGTGGTGACAGCAATAGTGTGCAGGATTACATTAACAGCACAAACCCATTATTTGTTTATTCCTTCCAAGGTATTGAAGTTTCAGGAAGGTTGGCACATGTCAAGGACACATCCTTGACTTGAGATTTCATTGCATTTTCTTCTAGGTTTCTGAGTAAAGGTTTCTGCTATTTTAACCTGATTTGGTGACTTACCAAATAAATGAGGACCTTCAGCAAGAGAAAATCCATCAGCAGTGGCTAGCTGGTGATGTCCTATTAAATTCATTTCAGATCCCATGTATTCTTCGGTTCAGGAGGAATATGCTAATTAAGAAACAGATTGAAAGGAGACCCTGAAAGATATAAAGCAAAAAGAATATTTAAAACAACATAACTAATTTCTGTGTACCTATTGTAAGGCAGGATTCAGGAGGTTCTTTCAATATTTACTGTAACAAGCATTGGCTTGAAGTTACAATACCTAATTCAGCCTTTAAATAAAAGGGTGCATCTAGTTTGTTTGGTTTTTCCTCACTGTGGTATATTTTATTTGCCATGCTTCTTCTGTTCTTTTAAAACTAATGGCAGATTATGCTCGACCTTATTCAAATATTCACCAACTGAAGCTTTAGCCTGACCTGCTGAGGGCATGCTGCCCAGCCTCCCTTCCAGGGAATATCAGTTGTTTGCATTATTTTTTCATCCCTCTCTGATAATTTCATTGTTTTTGCTTACTGAAAAGTGTAAGTTTATGGTTAGGTCAGAAGAACAAAGCCAGGAAACTTGAGTTTAGTTTCCAGGGACTGGCTCTTTATCTTGCCTTCAGTAATTACTGTCTGAACAAGGTAAATGGCAAAACACAGAAAGAAAAGCCTTGGTCTAATAACCAGGCTCACCCACCTGCTCACTTTGTGATTTCAAGCAGCCATATAACTCTTGCTCAGGGAGGTTGGGAGTTGCTCATGGTCAGTAGTGTGCTTTCCTAGCAGATCAAACAGAGCAGCTTTCACGTCCTGAGTTAGACTATGGCACCGTACCCAGATCTTCTCCTTCCCACTCTGACCACTTGACTATTAAATAAGGGGCATGAGACCTGCCATTGCCTCTTACCCAAGCAGAAGCTATAGCTAGAGCAGCACTGCATCCAGGAGGAAGACATGCAAGAGGCTCCCTTCCCCAGGTCTGACTCATGTGGGTGGGATGAGGAAACGTAAGATTTTATTTGAGGCAGGACCATCAGCAACAGAAGAATACTCAGCTCCAACAAGGAGATGTCTCAAAAGTTTATGCAGACACCAAGAGGATTCTGCATCAAGTTGAGAGAAATTTGTTTTGCTTTGTTTTATAGTCTTATTCTTTATTTGGTTTTATTCCCACGGGACTGTCCCTAGGATCACATTTCCACTCACTGAAGGTGTTTGAGAGTTATAGCCCAGTCTGCTTCCCAGTGAGGGCTCAGCGTGTTCCTCAAGCAGAGTGAAGTCATCTGACAAAAAACACGAATGCAGCAGGAGGCCCCAGTGCTGAGCAGACTTGAAAGTAGCTTGTGAGAGTGGCAAGCACACTGTGTAATTATATTCAGATTTGTCTGTAAGGATTCATTAAGTTGTTTTTAACATAAACAAAGGCCCTCTAATTAGAAAAATGCATTTTAAATCTCTGCCCACAGATAATTTAAACAGTTTACTCAGAAATGTCAAAAGCTACTTGTATCACAGACTGATAGGGTTCTTGTGGCAAATAACATGTAAACACACAGTCTCAAATTTAGCACAGAAACACAGTTTTGCAACAGCAGAACACTCTGTGTATGTTTGGATAGGAGTTGGCAACCAGCCCAGCCACCCCAGTAAGCCCACATCTCTACTTCCATCCGTTTTACTGCCGTCCCCCACCTTACATTTTCTGGGGAAAGCATCTCCTGGACTCAAGAGATGGGGCTGCCCACATGGCTGCAGAGGTCTTACAATTCCTGACAGCCAGTTTGCTCATGAACTGCCCATGACAGACCCTTGGGATAGTGTTCCTCTTACAGCCCATTACCAGGGTTGCAATGCGAGAAGAGAGCAGTACAGCCAGGACCCTTATAATGGTCAGTAAGAGAAATATCAAGTGAGGTATCTTCAGAGGGGTCCTGAGCGTTTCTCTGGATTTTCTTGCTAAAGACCAAAGGAGAGAGGCCATCTCCACCCTCTCCTGATGTCTGAGCCCATCAGTAGCTCGCAGCCCACAGGTATGCAAATCCTGCAGCTCATTACAGGATTAGCTCTCCCTGCAGCCAGATTTTAAGATTACATTCCATCCCTACTACTACTTTTCATATTTCCTCCTCAGACCTATATGAGGAGCTAACACCGCCACATTATGTGAGCATTGGAATTGTGAATTTCTGTATATTCATACAGAGCCTACAACTTATCTTCTCAGGGGATGTTGAAAAGTTATATCAAAATAAACACAGTCCTTAGATGACATCCATTTTAAATATTTTATTATACTCTCAGAATACGATCAGACACATAGCTTCTTAGTTTGTAAGGTATATGTACTGTCTCTGTCTAGTCTGTGCTGCAGATAAAGGAGAAAGCAAACAAGCTATATTTTTAAATGCTAATATAGTGTCTGTGTTTTTACTGTCCTTTGAAATGTCTATAAACTTATTCCTTGTTCCTTTGAGGCTATTCTATTTTAACATGTCATTAGATATTGTCACTCCTTAACCTCAAGATACACTTCTTAGAACCTATTATTCTTTACATACACACAAAAAACCCAAACCTGGTGCTATTTAATACTGCCTTGTTTATAGTAAGAAACTTGGTATTTGGCATACCCTCCCAGTATGCTAAGACATTACAGGTTTTATAACTCAGCCCCTCCTGCCACATTAATTTTGAGCTGGTTGGATTCCATTTCAGTCAATTGTTCATGATGATTTTACAGTTCCCACCTTTTTTAATACTTCATTTTCTTTAATATATTCAGCTGATGTGGACCATTTAACTGGATTTCATGGAAGATATTAATCTTGTCTTCTGAGGATTTCTGCAAGGCACAAGACAATTGACATTAAAAGGATGGAAATATATTTTGCTGCTTTAAATTTGTCTGAACACCAAAGTCTTCAATAAACACTGACTGCCACTTTGTTTTGAATTGTCCCCAAATCCAGCCTGCTGTGAGCCATCTCTCCTATATCAGATTTATCCAATTAATTTCGCTAGTATTTAAAAGCAGCAGCTGCTGATTTTTGGCTTTCAGACCTACGCCTGGTACGCAATATAGAGCATCTAGGCACCACTCATTCCACAGATTGTTCAGTTCTGGGAAACAGTATAAATCACCATAAGTCAGTGTCCCAAGCTATCACAGACCCAACCGTGGACTCCACTTTCAAAGAGCCAGTTCCACAACATACAACCCATCATTAACCTCTTCTCAGCCTAATCCTTCTAGGCTGTTGAGGCAGTTAAGCAGCTGTGGTCCCAGCTGACCACAACTCCCCTGAAGTGGAAGCATTACTCTGGACAGTGAGATAGTCACACCCAGCAGACGTACAGAGGCACCCAAATCACTAGCAACACAACCAGGTGATAAATTTTGTCATGCGCAGCACCTACACACACCACCTCTTGGCAGAAGTATTCCTTCCAAAGATAGAGGGCCTGCAGCATTTTTTTGCCTGATAACATAAAGCTATGTTATCTCAGCTTCCAGAATAAGGTAATCTACATGAACTGGGATCAATTATCACTCAGATAATTCAGATTTCTTTATGCACCAAAACCACAAACAGTGGAACTCTTCTTGATATTTGCAAGTATCTTTGGTATAACTGAACATTTGTAGGTATGTATGTGCATGCATGTTTATTTAGCTTTCTTATGGGATATATATTCATGGGAGTATACAAATACATATGTATACACATATGCATGTGGGAGTAGGTTTCATATTTGTTGTGGACTCTTATCAGTGGCCTACCTCTGACCCTACTGTGGTCAATAGTAAAGCATCCCCTGGCTTCTGTGTAAGCTAAGCCAAGCTTCTTAATGAAACAGTTAAAGTTAAGATCAACTGGACTCACTGAAAGACAAAAGCATTGTAGCCCCATACTTTCAGGTAAAGTAAAAATATGTTTGATCATCAGGAAAGTTCCACGATAGTCTAATTGCAGTTTACCTTCAGAAGAAGAATGATTGAATTTATTTCAATTACTCAGTAAAGGAAAATGTATCAAAGCACTGGCAAAATTTTTCACAAATATTAGTGAGGTACATTTCCCTCCTTCTATCCCATAATACTGTCCTATTCTTTTCACATCTGGCTGCTGATTGCTCAAAGAAATTTAGTAACATCAGTAATTATGATGATCTATTAACATCAATGGGAAGATTCTCATCTAGTTCACAGGCTTTTGATCTGGCCCTGTAACCTTTCTGTAGAATATTTAAAGCAGTGCCTCGCTTATTTGAGAAGCTTTAATTGCTTGTTTATTTTAAAGTGCATCAAAGAGACATGAAAGCATTAGGAAGATTTGTGCCTCTTGTTTCTAAGCCTTTTGTTGCCAGATCATTTTGACATGCGTGGTACCAGGGGCAGCTACACAGCAACTGATGCAAAATACAGCAACAATATGACCAAGTCTGAGAACCAGAGGCAGGACTGGTGTTACTGTGTTTATTTGAAATTTGCTGTTTAGATTTTTTTAAAATGACCTTTAAAATCAGAGCAGCAAAGAGACACAGGAAAAAATATAGGGTATTCTACAGCTTAATTCTGAAGCTAAAGTAAATATCTTCAAGGCAGTCACAGGTAGAACTAAAAACTCTACCAGAAGTCTCAATGGCATTTCTGTAGGTAGGCAAGTAATGTCAAAGAACGGGGTCAGCTTCTGACTGTCCCCAAGACGACCCACTGAACACCATTTGGGTCGTCTTTTCTCCAGCATCTTTTTCATAAAATTGCAAACCCTCCTTTCTTAACCTGTTTTTGGACTCCCGTCTAGCCTAGCGGAATCCCAATCTAGTTTGGGATCTCTAGGTTCTCTAACACAAACAATAGCAATAAAAATAACAAAAGCAAATGTGTCCCACCACGATTGTAGTTTTCTGAAGCTAAATGGCTAGCGCTTAGGATAAGCAGACATTTTCTTAAACAGTCAATAGATTCAACTAGTAATTGCTTGAAATGCAGAATACCCTTTTGCTTATGCTAGTTACATGAAATAAGTGCTGAAGTCGTGGACTTCGGAAGATGCACCTGGAATCTGTACACAAAACTGTCAAACAAAGAAATTGCTTAAAACGAATGTAACATTTTCCTTTCTGGATTGTCCTCTGTTCTCCCATTAATCACATCTAAAACATTTTCTGTTCCTAAAAGGATAAAGAATTTAACAAATAAGTACAATTAACTAGATAGTGTTATTGCAGGAAAAACTCAGTGTCAAAGTTACGCTTCCTTTTCCAGTGACACGCAGAAGCCAGTTTTTCTAAAGATAAATTCCAACACTCTCATTTTTCATGACCTTAACATTTTTCCCAAGGGGAATTCCTGCTGTTGCATGAGTTTTGTAGATGAAATTACTTATATTAGCCTTCAATAAAATACCAGCTTTAAAAATCTTTCTGGTCAAAAATCCATTACCATCCACTAAATAATTCAGGTGATAAAATTGTTTTTATACTACACAACAGCAAGAGCAATCAGTTTAAGAAATTATTACTTACTGTTCTTTTCTGGAAGACTGTGGATGGCAGGTTGCAACAGTTCTGCTCTCAGTTCAGTATCCTAATGATTCCCACACAGGAACATTTTTGTTTTGTTTTGGTTTAGGTTTAGCAGAAGCCTGTAGTGATAACACAATGAATCAAAGCTTGGGCTCATTGGCTCAGTGCCCTGATGGACAAGGATTACTCATTAACAATTCTTTCTTTGCAAAACTCTCCAAACAAGGCTGAACTAAAATGTTGTGAATCCCAGCTTGTCCATCAGCAGAGACTTGAGATGCTCATTAACACTCTGGCTGGATGCAGGGGGAAGTTGGCTCAAAAAGTGGGGTGATAGTACCTTGTTGCTGATTATAACACTTTCCTTGCACGTGTACATTTTTATGACACTCTCAGCCTTTACGTCTTTCCCACCCAAGGAGCCCAGATGTCATTCCAAAACATATACTTGACTTCTAAGAATTTCTGTTATTCTTTACACTTTGTAGGGAATCTGAACATTACATTGAGTACTGAAGAAGCCTAATGGGCTATAAATTACAGCATCACAGGGGTCTGGGGACATTAAAGCTCAGTTCCTAGATCTGCCACACTTTCTAACAAACGGCATCATTTTGATTTGGGCTCATCCCATAAAGCTTTAGGCATGAAACTGAGGCCCTTAACTTTAAACATAGTAGACTCATGCACCTTTTGTTGCACTTGGGGAAGAAATTTGTACCTGTAGATGGTGAATCACATACTGGGTGGACTGCACTGCATCTAAAACTGCTCATCTCTTCCCACTGACAGAAAGGGGACCTTAAACCACTACATCCACACTTATCCAGTAGTGGAATTTAAAGAAAATGGAACCAATCCAGGCTGTCCTGTTTCAAGAGTACAGAGCAAGGGTAATAATTCCCTGTTTTGCATTGCTAAACATATCCAGTGGGGATGAGTTCATCTGGCCATGGTATTGAGGCAAATTTCTGCCAGAGGGGACAGCTCATGGTAACCAAGTTCATGTCTGCCACATGGTATATGCTCTCTGTCCTTCTCCACATATTTGCACTGTCTGATCAAGAGCGAATACACAGACACACAGCTGTACCTTCTACTCCAGAAGAGAGAGGCATTGGGCAAACACAGTCCTCTCTAGGAGAAAGGTGACAGCTGCCAGCCCTGAAATTACTAAACATTCCCTCGCTTTCACCTAGTTTAAGAGAAAAAAATTATTAAAAAAAGGAATATTCATCCTCAAGCTTCTATCAAGGAAACTGAAACTCTCTATCCTTCTCTTTAAAATGTAATTAATATAGGGTCTTTCTCATGTGTTCTGTCCCTCGCAAATTCACCTGGTAACCAGCCAAACACACGCGGTATGACAGGTTTCTGAAGAGATCAATAGGAGAATGATGCCATGAGGCTGTCACTGGACACTAGCACTCACAGAGGGGTACTGTTTTCAGAGATTTATGACTACAGTTTATTCCAGCAGACTCTGGCCATATGATAAGTACATTAAAGACTAAGATTCTCTCAGTCCTCATTTCTGACTTTCTAAAAGCCATCACTACTGTGAACAATGAGATTTCTGTTTTACAAAATTGACAAGGGTATTTTCAAATAAAAGAATCCTTCCGAAACAACCTACCCATAGGTCTCCACAACTCCAACATGCCAACATCCCATTTGACACTTTCCCCTAAATGTCCACTCCAGTGGTGCCTAGGAAACACATGCCAAAAAACCCTCTCTTTGGTCATCCTTAGGCCAGCAATGGGTTTTGTCCCTTAAAGGGACCTAAAGGTCAAAAAGTGCAGGCTGAGTCAAGTCCAGCACATGTCGTATGGCTCATGGAGCTTTCCATCTCTGGGCTAGTAATGAAGAACTTAAATCTCTTTTTCAGCTTTGAGCAGCATTGGTCCTAAATAGTTGGTGGCACAGAGGAATTGCTGTTTAGAAGTTTTTAAGAGACCAACTTTTAATGAAGGTTCTTCCCCAAAAAGTGTTTTCTTTTGTGTGCATGCTGTTTGTCAAATAGTGAAGAGCTCGCCACAAAGGAAACTAAATTTAATGTCCCTATTCACTAATGAATTTATTGTATTAAAACATTTTTCCTTTCCTTACAATAATAGAGGCAAATGGCAAAGTGGTCCTTTGTCCACTAATCAATACTTTCAAGACATTATTAGAAAAAGCAAAGAAAGAATCCACATGATCAAAAGAGGAGATGTTGCCTGTAGCAACAACATGTGGCATTACTAGTTCAAGCCAGGTGTTCATATTCTATCATGACTGATGTGCAAATGAAAATGGAACAGAAAGGAATTAGAGCAAATCAAATATATCTCCTGTAGTGTTACAGGAGACTACCTATACAGCATCAAGGGAGAGAAGAGGAAAGGAAAAGATTCAAATCTAGTGACTGATAAATAGAATATCTTCTTTTAAATAGCATTGCATGCTATAACTTTTAATACTTCAGAAAATTAATAGACATCCTAAAACTTTAGTCAATACTAACATTACTTCTGTAACTGACAAATAGCACATTCTAATGTACACTTATGCCATTATCAGTGCAAATACATGTCCAGCTATCAGGATTAGAAAGCTGTCTGCCTAGAAAATACCGCTTCAAACTCCACACTCCCATGAAAGAATTGGAAGTTTTATCATAGCTCCTGTTTGCTTCTCCTCCTGCTACTCTGCCTTTTCTCCACTGAAATAATTGCCATCCCATACTTGCACTGACTAGATAGCTCCATGGCCTGAGCCATGGAAAGGCAAGAAAAATCCTGGCAACAAAGCAGTTTTTCATCAAATGTGTGCATGGAAAAAACCTAGCACAGAAGGAGATGGGGGAAAGAGAGAAAAAGTGGTTGGGCATCATCTTCAACAATTTCTTCTCTTCACACCCCTATGAATGCATTACCACACATGGAAAAAAATATGAAAATAATACGCCCGTGCATGACCAGTACTTCTCCTTTTTGCATAGAAAATCTTCTCAACAGCTGTACAGTTTTCTGCCTACCCACACCCAGTAGCTTGGAGCTCCAGCAGCATTGAACAAACGACAACTAGTGAGAGACCTTGAGTCTGTGTTTGACAGGCCAAGGAACATGTCTTGACTGAGATGTGCTCATGCTCAAGAACCTCTTTCCCCCATGCTGACAGGTTCCAGCATGAATGGTACTGCAGGCACCTGAGGGCTCAGGTGAACCAAAGAGCACCTCAGCACAAACCACCAGTTACAGCTCAGAAAGTGTTCATGACTCGATTATAAACAGTCACCACTAAGCAGCAGAGTCCCGTGCAGCTTTTCTTTCATCTCTGCAGCATCCATTATTTACTATTGTTACACAGAGGACACACATCATCTACACCACTCTGGTCTGTCTCCTCAGGCCATTTCTTACTCTCAGAAACATCACTATTCACCACTCTAATGAATAAAGGAAGCTTTTCATTTCTTGAAGGATGGCCAAAATCACCAGCTTACAATAAATTTTATCATATGAAGATAATTAAGCAATCTTAATAGATAAGGCTGCTTCTGTACAAGCTAAAATGGGAAAGGTCTGGGGTGCAAAGTTTCAGTGAGTTAACCCTAGTGGTTGTTCATGGTTTTTTTTCTTCTGCATTTCAAAAGCAGAGGAATAACTCTGCTTTTAAGATTAGTTCAGCTTATTGAATAAATCTTTTATTAATCTGAGCCTCTTTGTTATAAGTTGCTCTCTAATCATTCAGTTTCTGAGCAGGGCAAGATTTGTTCAATAATCCTATGTTGTGCCCTGATGAAATCCAATAGACTCTCTTTATCACTCACATATTTAAAGTGGAGTGTCACAAAGGGTAAAATGACCATGGAATAATGTGTCCTAAGAGGGGGGAATTCCTCCCTGACAGCAGGCAGTTAATAGTTAGCCAACATGCTCTAGCAAGAGCATAAGTTTCTAACAAGGTCCCTCTTACAGCTGCCCTAGCACAAGAGGACAGATGAGAGTATGTGGAATCAGCTACAGTATCAGATACTAAACCTCAGTATGGGGAACTTGGTCTAGCTGACTTCAACTGAAATTCAGAATGTGTTTGTCTATGAAAATATTCTGGTTATTCCACATTAGATTCTCCCTTATTCTTTTAAATTTTAATTAAAGCACTGATTCTACGTGCTTTTTATTTTCCCCCCTCCTGCTAGGGCATACAAATTTAAAAGTTCCTAGAGAAATCACAGCTTTAAACTTGTTAGTACAGCATTAGCTGATAAGAAGTTCTCCTAGAGGCCTCAGAGTAAATACATACTTTAATCTTTCAATTTTTTTTCCACTTGACATTTTGATGTTATACAGTATGATAGTGATTGAGTTCAGTAAGGGTTAGCCTTCATTTATGTAAATATTTGAAGAGATAAAAATATTTTGGAACGTTGATCTATTCCAGTAAATGAATGCACTGTCCTTTCATTAGTAAGTAGCTCTTTTAAAAAAATGTCAAAGGTGATGAGTGAAGTATTATTAATAAATATTGGGATTTTTTAGATGAGCTTTTGAATTGCTAAAACAGTCACACTAAGTTAATTCATTCTGTAAAATTTTCAGCCTCTCCTTGTTTCTCATACTGTGTCTACTGTCAAGGAAAGAAAAATATGTTTAAAAGAACTAGTTCAGTAGCTAACAGGAAACCATTTCTTTTAGGATGAGAGAGAAAAATGTAGTTTAGGCATCATATGAATGGACCATGTAAGCCATTGGAGATGCAGTAGGAGCCCCTGCTAATGCTATTTGGCAAGCCAGAGTCACTATTAGCCTTTTAAACCCTCAATTCTATACTTTGTTCTTGAGGAAGCGCTACCATGCTCAGAAGCATTGCAGGTGCATAACTGCTATCATTCTTATTGAGAGAGTGGAGCAGGCATCAGACCCCAGAGCAAAGCCATGGGGAGCTGCCCCATTCTGCTCCAAGAAGTTCATGACCACCCAAGGGGGACATCACACACTCAGGAGCTGAGAGAAACCTCATTATATCTGCCTATACATCCAGAGGGAGGAAGAACATCAGATCTGGCTACAAGAAATCATGCCAGACTCAATTTGGAAGAATCTGCCTTCTTCCTTCTGCAATAAAGACGCTTGCATGTCAGGGAGGAGCAGAAGCCAGGCTGCTTCACAAGGAGGATAAGCCAGAAGGTAAGGATAGCCCAACTAACAGTACCTGAGTGGGGCCAGGGTTCTGATACTAATGGACCAAGATGAGACAAGGTAGCAAATCAGGACCAGAAATCAGCCAAGAGTAGCAAGAAGATATATAGCAAGATGTAGGACTGGAAACACAATACCTGCAGCATTAGTCTGATGTCCACTCAGGAGATGGAAAAGAGGCCAGACTGGAGATGATGCAGGCTAGAGCTTACACTTTTAGCCCTACCATGAAAAAAATCCACCAGTGAGCCAGGTCATTAAGAGACAGTACCAAGCATACCTCTAGCTCACCACAAGCCAGAACTAGAGTCCCAGGGTTGAGCTTAAATAGCATCCTGAGCCCATGGGCAAGGTGTGTGGGAGGCCCCAGCTGATGCTGATCAGGGCTGTTAAAACCTATTAGTGTCCTCAGGACCCTAATGTAGAGCAGCTCTCAAAGCTTTTGTTTGCTCTTCCTTATTCCCTACCAGAATTTGGACAAATAGTGAACACTGTTATGGCCACTTGTGGCAGGCAAGAGGAGCAGCAGCAGGTCTAGACCCCTGATGTCCAACTTGCACGAGAAACACTGAGATATTAAAATGTCAATGTCACAATTTAGCTGAAGAGTACTCATGACTCTACCCAGCTAAGGAAAAATGAAAGGGGTTGGAAATTAGATAACACTGGGTCCTGGGCATAGCTGAGATATTTCCAGACTCAGAAAAGTGAGAAAGTGTTTAATATTATCTTTCAATTGCCGCCACCTTAATTCCAGCAAAGTCAGCCATGACTGTGTCATTGGAGCCCTTCCCACCTCACTGTGGAAGGTGGTGGGATGACTGTTGAATCTGATGCAGAGCTCCTAGGCACGTTGCAGCAGAGTTATGAAATGGCCACAACTCTCCTAGGACAGCAATCTCCTTGTAGCCATGGAGGTGCAAGCAAAGCACAAGGTACTTACTGCCATAATTAGCAGTTACAAGTGAGCAGGCAGTGCCCATGTAGTGGAGGGGTAAGAAACATAGAGGTGAAATGGAGGAGAGTGAGGGAGACCACAGACAACTGAGCAGAGGATCCTCATTTCAGGTACTAGGGCCCAGGTCAGTCAGATCATCCTCTTGGTTTCCATCTAGAAAACAGTTGGTACTGCGGAAAGAAAGGGATCTAAAGGCCAGAGAAAAGTGTGGTTGTTGAAGAGAATGCTGCAGTGTAAAGTTTATTGAATTTAAACAGCAAAAATCAGGAAATGGAGAGGTTACTTATCTCATAGCAGTATTAACCTGGACTCACTCTGATGAAAACCTTCATTTATCAAAACCTAATCTGAATAGCCTTTTTGTCCAAAATTGGGTCATATCCCAAAGTAAGAATCATTTGCATTGGCAGATCTCGCATTTAACTCATATCTCACTTGGCAGATACATTTCATGTTCCCATCTCATCCCACAACAGAAAACAAAACCAGGTTATCTAGAGAATAGTGATAGAGTAGATTACATGCATGGGAAATTTGTCTGGTTCTGTTTCTTGTCCTTGGTGACCTCTTTTGCCAAACGTTCACAGGGAAGGGAGACTTACAAATGCATTCATTTTAGGCTTTACCTGTTTTTCTAAATATGTGTGTAAGATGAGACAATTTATGTGAAAAGGGGCAAAAATCAGTACAAGGCATGGCAGCTCTTGATTGTTCCTCCCGCTACACTGGCTCCTCACAAATATGGAGCCAAATTAGAGGTTTCTATCCCTTCCCTCAAGATTTCTTCAAAATTGCATCAAGCTAGTAGGGGAATGTGGCTGTAACACTCTGAATTTAACAAGCCTTCCCCCAGAACTGATATTTCCCATGAGCAATGGAGTTGCCCACCCAGAGAATGTGCAATGCTCATACAGGAGACAGTCCTTTCTCAGCTGCTAACCCATGCTGGAGTAAGTCCTTAAGAACCTGTGGGATCAGTCTCTATGTTTCACTAGCCTGTTTTAGCCATATTTGTATTTCTTGGACGTAGAAATGGGGAAAGAAAGGTGTTTGTTACATAAATACCATCTAGGAAGGTCTTCAGAACAAGGGCTGGACCAAGCAGCCAGCCCTGGCGTTGACTCTTGTCTGGCAGAAACTAGCAGAGAAGTTGCCTCCAGCAAGAACCAAGAGCTCTCCTACCAACCTCTTTGATGTACAGAACTACTTAACAAAAACATCCCCAGCCCGCAGGAGCTCAACCACCAGGTTGCATGGAGAATGAAATTCCAGTTTCTGATCTCTTAAACTTGAGTGAAAAATTAAAACAAGACAGCACCAATGATCAATAGCTGTGGAGCTGCTCTTCTGGTTATCGTGAGGACTACAGCTGAGTCTTAGCTGCAGGAAACATGCATGAAATTCTTTTTGGCTGAAGTGTATGTGTGTGCCTATGTGTAATTGTGTTGCTGTTTCTACTCAAAGGAAGCAGAATCTGTACACGTGATTAACAAAGAAATTAATGTCACTGACAACTGAGGGGCAAAAATCATGCCCTATTCTTTTTCTAGTAGTCTTTCCCCTGTGATATCTGATGATGATAAGCAGTAGAAGTTGATGGGAGCATCAAAGGTACAAAAAACCAGAGTGATAGTATGGTTATTAGATACAACTGAGGCTCTTCTAGCATTATTAAATGGATGAATTCCAACGTGTAATGCATTCTGCCAGAAAGTCATCCTCATGAAAACACAACAAAAGCAATTTCTTCCTGTATGCATGGAAATTACCCAGATAGTAGCAGATGATTCCTTGTCTCAGATTGTGTCTCATTAATGTGCAGCCAATAAACATATATCCTGACAAATAAAAGATTGATAGAGGGGGGGAAAATGCATGTAGCAATACCAGTTTTTAAAATCAGAAGATATTTTTCTCCTATATCAACTTGGAAATATACATAAACCCTGGAACAGCATTCTTTTTTCTCGACATCCAGTTAAATCCAGGGAGGGCCAAGGAAGAGTATACCTAGCTCTTACGACTTTTAATTTAGTCCAAAAAGATAACTCAAAATGAGAAAATGTGAGGGAACTGCTGTTTCCCCAGCAATGGAACTGCTGTTCAAGTAGGTGATGAACTGTAACCTTGAACAATGCAAGAGCTTAATGTCACTGCCATAGCACGATACCCTCTATATTCAAAAACGTTTACTTTGAAGGAACATCGATTCTTAAATCTTTTAAGAAAATATGACAAAACATAACCCGCTCATGCTGTAAAGTTGATCTAAAAACTAAAGTGGCCATACATACGCCTCTCCTCTGACATTAAAGATTATACGATAATAAATTGCCTGAGAAAGAAGATAATTAAAAAATGTCAGAGACTAAATAAGGAGTAGAACAGAAAAATCTTAGTACTTCAACTTACAACTCGGAGAACTGTATTTTTTGTACTTCCTACTTTCTAAATCTCTTTTAAAACTAGCATAGTTGATACTCATCAGTTTAATCATTGACTTGTTGCTTAACCTGTCTTGTTACTTAGGTCTTTAAAAGTCAACAGATAATAATATGAAATAAATAAAACCTTTGTCACTCATTCCTACATCAAGCTTTACGTAACTCTCCTAAATATGAGTTGCAACAGAAACCTTTGAACAGCATGCCAGTAAAATGGATTGTATTGCAAAGAAGCTGATAAAGTCTTGTTTGAAATATTGTCAATTTATTCCAGGAATTTAACTATAAGTAACCAGGTACTTTAGGTTTCTCGAATGTAATAAATCTCTGTTCTGTAAATATGGTGCTCCTCATTTCTTCAAGTGGAAAAGCTTAATCTGTAATGGCCCAGATAGAGACCTTCTCTTTTTTGAGTTTGCTGGTAACAGTGGGCAGAGACATCATGGTTTTTGTAATAAGAATGTCAACCAGCAGGTGCTAAAATGAAATGAGACCTTAACTGCCTTTACCTGACCTTGGGTTACTTCAAGGCGATAATTGAGATGTGAAAAAGCACAGTTTTCCTGTACCTATCCCTCCACTTAACCGTATTTTAGCAATCTACTTCCTAGTCTAGAGATTTAGAAATGAATTAAAAATTTGGGGTGCCTTAATTTTTTGCCTTTAGATGGTGGTTCCTTCATGCACTTCCTGCTGAAAAATTAGCTGCTCCTTAAGGCAGCACAAGGGGGAAAATAAAAGGAATTAGAGGTTTGTGTGCAACTGCAGGCCTCTGGTCTCGTTGGGATCATGGAGTCATGGTGAGATAGCTCGTATTACTGGAGTGCTGCCTTGGATGGATATAGGCTTGTTTGGAAGGACAGAACAGGTCAGCAAGCAGGTGGAATTGCCCTGTACATGACAGCAGCAAGCATGCGTGGAGGTCTGCCTTGGGACACCATTTGAGCCATCTGAGAGTTTACAGGTCAGGATTAGAGGAAGATCAGTGAGGGCAATGTTGTGGTGGTGTGTCCTACAGACTGCCTGAAGAGGCAGAAGTAGATGAGACCTTCTTCAGACGGCTGAAAGAATTCTCATGTAGGCAGCCTGTGGTCCTAATGAGGGACTTTAACCACCCCAATAGCCGCTGGAGGGACAATACAGCAGGGACAAGTAATCCAGGCAGTTTCTGGAGCACATTGTTGATAAGTGGTAACTGACTATAACTAAAAACAATTTATTGAGGAGCTGAAGAAAGGACATGCCTTGCTGGACCTGATTCTTTAAAAGAAGGAAGAAGTACTTGGGACTGTGAAGGTCATGGGCAGCTTTGGCTGCAGTGACAATGGGACAGTGAAGTTTAAGACCTGAAGAGGCAGAAACAAGGCAAAAAGTAGGATCATAACCCTGCACCAGGAGAGCATACTTTGGAATGTTTAGGACCTGCTTGGAAGAATCTCATGAAATATGGCCCTGTAGAGAAGACGAGTCCAGAAGAGCTGGTTATCATTCAAAAATCATCTTCTCCAAGCTACAGAACAGTCAAGCAAAGTCAATCAAGCAAAGGGGCTTCCAACCTCAGCTGTTCTGCTATGCTATAAGAAGTGGTGCATTGTGAAGTAACCAAATTAACCTGGACACCTTTCACTACTACACTAGCTACAGAAATCTAGCTCCCTTATAGCAATAAATTAAAATGTTAAGCCTCCTCACAACCCTCACATTTTGGGGAGCCCATCAAGTGAGGAAACTCAAACTCTGCACATATGGTAGATTTTAGTTGCTCATCCTGAGCTGTTTCATAGTTTCTTGGGGTAAACACTAATGAAAATATTACTGAAGGAAATGCTATGCTCCCTAGAAGAATATGTACCAACCGTTCCTGATGAGGAAATCTGCACGTGTGGTGTGTTGGGTTTGGTGACCTTCAGCTGTTGCAGTGGTTTGATGGGTCAAGGAAACATCCAGTGACTTTTTTTTTCAAACTAACTTGTGCCTGTGTCCTCCTATGCCAATCCCAACCATTGACACAAACCAGAGAACAACCTGTTAGCAAACATCTCCTACGTGCCTTTTTGAAGAGGCAGATTCTTTTGTGAAACTTTGGGGAAGTCTTTCCCAATAATTGGCACTAGTCTGCACTGTATCTTCTCTGGAAGATGTAAAATTGCCTCAGAACGACCACTAGACAATCATCCTACCTGAGCCATGGCATGAGAGACTCGGCAGGCTCTGGGCCTGCCCTCACCCCTGCCTTGTGCGTGCTGCAATTTGTGAGGGCCCTGCAGTGTTGAGAAGAGCCACCAGAGCTGGCTGAAGCCATTCCAGCTCCTGCATAGCAACAATAAAAATACGTCGTCTCGTTCCACATGAGTAGGGAGCTAGGTGCAGAGGGGTGCGTACGCCGAAGCTACAGCTCAGGAAGGAGGGATGAACCAGGAGCACTGAAGAGAATGGACACTGGGCTCTGGACACAGCTTAGGAGACAGAAGGAATTAGCTGTGGGCTGCTCCTTACCATAAGTAAATATAACAGCAGAGGGTGTCAGTCAGCAAGGGGCATTTTAAGCTGCTTTCAGCTTCTCATGAAACTGAAATGGAAGCGGTCACTTGGAAATAGTAGAAATGTGGATCAGGGATGCAGAAAACAGCTTAGAAACGCCGGCTGCTCGCCATGCTCCGATAGTTCCTGTAACTGACGCATTCAACAAGGGTAGGGGACGGAGATCCTGCAGTTTCCCTCCCAGCTTTGCAGTGACTTTGCCCTCCAGCTCTCTCCAAGGGTGACATTTCCATTTGTGCTCTGGCAGAGCAGAAGGTGCAGAGCAGGTCAGTGTGGCCTTGACCTTTGGCCAGCCAGAGTAGCGCCTCAGCTACCCGCCACAGCCTGGCTGCTCCAGCTGCTGCTGTGAGCAGAAACCTTGGCACAAAATGTCCCTATTTCTAGCAATAAAATAAAACAAAACAGGGAATTTTCTAAAAAGCAAACCCTTGCTGTTATTGACTCTGTGCTCCCGTGGGGTCTCGTGTACCATTCCGTGACTTACCAAGGGTCAGGAGAAGCCACACTCGAAAACAAGAAAATACAGAGTAAAGATAAGGGTCCAGTGCAAGTGCAGCTCTTTTCTGTACTAAGCCCAAGGCGTTGTAACAGGTAAGCCTGCAGCCAGCACAGGGCGATGGGAAGTGGAAAGTGAACAGTGCGGGACGGAGGATATTACATTCCCTTGCTGAGGGAAAATCTACCTGCTGGGGTTACTCCCAGCTGCCTCTGCCTGTCCCAAACAGCAGCATTATTCCGCAGGAATACCATTAGACCCATTCGGTTTGATTATACTTTGCCTGTTCGTGTCCTTAGTGTCTTTCACATCTAAATTCAAGTTGCACGTTAGCACTATGATTTCCCCTTGACCACCATGAATCAGCAGGGTCCCAAAAACCTCCTCCATCCCCCCACAGATTTCTACCAGCACAAACAACAGAACTGGTTGATCACTGTCAGGAGATAGATTGGGTCCCTCAGGACATGCAGATGTCTGTCTTTTGATTACACACAGGGGAGGGGGCAGGGACCAAGCAGAAGGTATCAAAGTTCCCTCCCTAAAACAAGAGTCCCATTCCCCTTATCTTAGTCGCAGCATCAGCAAGTCTGTCAAACTAATTTCCTTGCTGTTCATTACAGCTATGCCCAGCAGAGAGAAAACATCTGGCACGGCACTTCTGGTGATGACTGAAAGATCCTGAGAGCAGAGCTATCTTTATTGGGAACCTTAAATATTTCCCGGTTTACAAAAGTTGTCTTCCTGAGGTTGGTGCTCCAAAGACATCTCTGGGCTACCACAACTCCAAGCCAACAGAGTTTTATTTTTCGTGAGTTCCAGTGTTTTCCTAACACATATTTAACAAAACAGCCATGATCTGCTCGAAGGAGCTGAATTTGTTGTGCAAGTAGAACTAAGCCTAAAACAAGGAACAAAAGAGATTCCAAAAGTGTGTACAGCAAGAGTCTGAGCACTGACTTTATTGAGCAGATAAATGTGGTTATACATAAACAAATGTAGTCTGTTGGCTGCTGCAGATATCTGATACACTAATTAAATGAGGGGGTGAAACAAGCTAAATGGGTCAAGCTTTTATTATGATCAAGTCTTAAAATATCCAAATGGTATGCTCTTGGGGAAAAATGTGTTGGCTTTTATATTATTTTAAAGATAGTTCGGCATGAAGAACATTCTTAATACATTTATTATATAAATTCCTTTATTCTGCAGTTTTGGATATGGAAGAGCTGTAAAAATGATAAGCAGTATAAACACTAAAACCAAAAAAGTTTGAGATAAAAAAGGGACAATATTTCCTGTCACAGCTAAACATTGTTATCAAATGGAAGTTAAGGAATAACTGATATTGTTATGGGAGTAATTAAAAGCATTTTTACAAAGAAGCCTGCCAGACTGTCTTCTGCATGTACATATAGAGCTGCAGTAGTGTAATTAGTGTTACCTCACTAGTAATGTTATCTAGTCCAACATAAGCGTTTGGATGACATAAGAATGAGGAGTTTTTAATCTCTTCGTTTATTTGTTCCTGATTTCATGAGAGTTAAGCTTTGAAATGAGTCCTGAGTGAACTCCCTGGATCTTGGGATGATGCAGAATATCAGGTCTTGACTCAACCATGTAGGTTTTTAACTCAAAAACCTAGAGAACTCGAAGTTCCGTTTCCAGGATTTGGAAGCTGATTTCTTATCCATCCTCACCCATCTGTCTGCTTTGGCTCTTGGCTGCAACTTGTTTTCTCTTTTCCTCTTTGCCCCTTTCAGTTCTTTTAACCACAAGAAATACTCAATCTTCTTTCTTAAAATATGAAGAATAAAATAGCACTCTCAAAATGAAGTCTTTAACAGAAAATGGGTAGAAAAATAAGGTAAGAAATATGGTTTTACAAACTTTTCCTTAAAATAATTAATAAACTGAAAGATCTCTAGCTATCTGACAACAGGAGTCAATTGGAAACATTCATGTGAAGCCATGATACGTTTTGCATGACCTTGAATTAATTTTTGTGTTGCAACTTTCAAATTAATTATGTTATACACAGGAGATTCCTCCTGGCACTTTGTTAACATCTGGATGCCTTTGTTATGTTTTTTACCCAAAAGTCTATAATTTTTTGGACTAATTTATTATTTCCCTGGATAACTTTCTACTTAGGCGAATTTTCATTGTTTCTGTAATTAATTTTTTTCTCTCTCATTACAAGGAACATTTTGTTTAACTCTTACATAAATATCATTATCATTAAACTTATGCTGGTAGTGCCTCGAAAACATCAGGTGTCAAGGAAATAAAGGCTGCCACTTTCTTTGTTAACAACGATCAGTGGATAACAACACTGAACAACTTATACCTAGGACTTGGTAACCTCCTTTTTCTCTCCTCAGGCTTAAATTAATACTCAGTGCCCTATCTATTCTACTATTTCACATTATGGAGAGCTGACTCTTCCTCTAGCTTTCTTAAGATCTCTTTTCCAATATAAACCAAATTTTGCTTCATTCTGCATTTTCAAACTCTGAGTATATGAGCACTGTCTTATATGGGAAAATACGCAAAAGTTATTTTGGACATGGGAACAGAAAAATATGCAAATAATGCAATAAATGAAGTTTCATCAAGCTAATATCTCTCCTTAGAAAATATCATTTGAGTTATTTGCATCTAGTAGCATTAGAGCCATGACCTTTTTGAAGTCAGATTGGGATATGCCAGTTGTTTGCCTCATTGCTTAAATGTTCCAAATTCTAACATTTAAGACAACAGTTCTAGCAGAAACACACTCAGCGATTGCACTTTCTCAGATCCCACAAGAAAAGGCTTTTGGAGCAGGTTGCAGATGGAGACATCCAGCAAAACTGAAGTTACAAAGCCTGTTTAATCCAAATAAATTCACTTTATTCGTGCTCATACAGTATTGTTGAAGCCACTTTGTAGATCAAATAGTTGATTAAATTACAAAGATTTCCAGGAAAGAAAACTAACTTCCACCCAGTGCTGATGTTTACACTTCATGCAATGCACCTGAACAATTTAAACAGATGAAAAGGAAAGGGAGAAAGGCAGCCCAAACATCTGAACGTGACTGCCAGGAAAAGCATTGTGGTCTGTGCATAACTTCAACTGGTCAGAGATGATATTCTGCCTCTGGAAGCAGTTACATTTAGAAAAGAAAGAAAGTGCTTAATTAAATGCAAAAGCTTGTCCAAATGTTTTAAAACCATTTCTTTCGGGGCATTCAGTAATGCTGAAATGGCCACTGAAGTCAAACACCCACTGAACTAAATCACTGCAGTCTGTTTGCAAATACAAAATGATCCTGCTAAACTGAGCTCCTCGCTGTATCTCGTGTCACTTGTGACAGCTGTGGCGCCTATCTGTAACAGTGAGACATAGCAGCTACATTCACCAAAGAGGCAACCAAGCTCTCCTGTGCCAGTTGGCCTTTTCCCAGGCTTTTGGAATGTTTGTAGTTCTTTGTCATAACAACAACATTCGCTCCCTTTGTGTGTATCTCTTAGTGAGACAAGAAAGTTACCCTTTATCATTACTGGAAAAATGATGTTTCTTCTCAGAAAACATTACTGTTTCTAGAATAGTCCATTGTCTGGTCTTCTCATTCCTCTCTGCCAGATTATACTTCCACAGATTCTTATGTTAAATCCTTTCATAATACGTTTTTCCCTATTAAGAGTTCCTGTAAAAAGTTCCTGTAGTAACTACATGCATGCTGCATGATCAGAGAGGGAGGAAGAAGCTGTTTGATCTGTACGTATGCAAAGAAGTGGCCCTCTCTCTTTTGTAAGTTGTGGTGGACATTGCAACATAGTTTGACAGCAGCTAATCCAGCTATTGTGATAGACTGGTGAGAATATTTGACTTGAGCTCCTGCCACTTAAACCCCTAAATGTTGACTATAATGTGCAAGAAAGAAGATATTTTCTTATACCTGTCCTAAATGTCAGTAGCAAAATAAGCAACTCTATTGTAAACTAAAGTTTAGAATTTTGGAAAAAAAATTATTTTCTGTCCTAATGGAATAAAGCGATAAGATTTTTTTGAAGTGGCCTATTAACTGCACTGTGTCAAGGTAGTATTGAGCTGTACCATAACAATAGCCCCATCATTAAATTATCTGCTGATACCAATTAAAAAGTCTTCACTGCAGTCAAGTTAGGCATCCATTCACCTCACTTCTTATCCATATATAGTTGTAGGCTGGATTCTGCTGGGTAGAAAAGGAACCAGAGACACAAAAAGAGCTAAGAAGAGACACAAAATCAGCTAACTTCCTGGTCTTTCTGTTTAATTACATTTGTAGGGAAGATAAATCATCCATGGATTCAAATGAATGTACAAGTGCAATTCCATTCACGGTATTCAATTGCACTTCAACAAAATACCAAAGTGCATTTTAGAAATGTTCAAATCCCTTGTGCATCACAGTGGCTATATATGGTACATGAAAACAATAATGCTGAAACATCACAAAGCACGTCGTAGGTTAGACAGGATAGCTTTCACTTGAATTTAATGAGGCAGTAATCATAATGAAAGACAAATTAAATCACAGCTTACTAAAATTCTCCATTCTGAAAAGAGTATTAATGCCACAACGAGTCTCTGAGTTGCAGCTAACTGCTTGAGATGATACAGCATGCTCCACTAGTTGATTCTAAAAAGGGTAGAAAAAGCTTAAAACCACTTTATATTGTCAAACATATGCCAATGGCAAAAGAAAATTACTTTCAGACGTAGATACTCCATTAACTCTCAAACGGTACAGTACTTCATTTGTAGCAACAGCAAGACGGAGGCATTGCAAAGTTACAGATCCGGAACTAAAGACTTTACCAGTGTAAGTAAGCTCTTTCACCTAAATGAGGACTGTTGGGTTGAGGCCAGGAACTCTATCAGTATAATACTAGAAAAATATATTTAAATTACTTCACTATAATGAATTGAGTGAGAAACCTAATCCAAACAGGACTAAGATTTCCTTTCATAAGGTTTAATATTGCATCACTAACGATGATTCTGTATTCAAAATTATTTCATGCCAGCACAAAATTTTTGGAGGAAGAGAAGTCTCATATGTATCCATTTTATTGCCTTATCCAGACTCTGTGGGCTATGCATATAAAGCAGACTGTCAATCAAATTGAAGGAACTGTTGAAGCAATGCTGTGCCATATAGTGTTCCTCTTCCTGTTGTTCAGTGACCATTAGCAATTAATTACAGCCTGCTGCCATAAAACTGCTTTTCTTTCAACATGAGCTTGCAGTTTGACATGGGTTAAGCAGCTCAAATGCCAACCTACAGGAATCCTAAATAGGCAAAGCAGGGCCACTCAGAGCAGTCTGGAGGCCCAGTAATTATCACTGTGAATCCACCATCTGATACAACCTTGTCCTTTCTCTTTTCAGAAGAGGAGATGATGGCACTCCTTGCCCTGCTTGCAGTGGAAGGCTTGCACCAGGCAGGAGCCCTGTCAGTGCTGGTCATCTCCTAATGGGAGCAGAAGCTCCTCCTAAGGGGATACAATGGCTGAGCAAGGATTTAGAATCACTTCTCACAGTCCCATTGTTGTTATCCCTCTTCCATACTATCAGAAGGGAACTACCACCCCTTGTACCTAGCCACATGGCCAGATGTTACCTGACTGAATAAGAAAATAAATATGGATACCAGATGATTTGGGGCAGCTAGGCAGAAGGAGGATGGGAGTAGCTGCTATACAAACCTTACAATTTCAAGTATTATGACAAATCTTGAAAACTTCCATTTTCATAATGATAAGAAGTCTGTTCTTCCGAGTCTTGAGTTACTTGCTTTTGCTTTCTCTGTTCCCTTCTCTGTACTTCACTGTTTTGACTGGTAGCACCGTACATTTTCTTTGGACTTACAAAGGTATCATTGTTCATCTCTGTTTCTTCAGCTAGTTCATCATGATCAATTATGCCACATTTCTCTTCATTGAGGTTTTCAGGGTCAGCCCATTCCTGCTTCTCCCCAGAAGCAAAGATAGCATAGAATATCACTCCACTGTAATGCACCAGGGCTGCGATCAGAAAGACGTTTTGCCATTCTTCCCGAGTCTGAAAGAATGGTGCAGGTCTCATTAAGTTTGCAGTAAAAATAAATATTACTCTCTGAGTTAGACCATGAATTAGCACATATTGAACAATGACTGTGATCGCTGTTTGAGTCCCTATGTTAAAGATAGAAAAATTTATGAGTCATTGTGAAGATTTTTTTTCCATAACAATGGCTAATAAAATAAAATGTGGGATTTCTTTTTTTTTTCCTCACAGTGAAGTTTCTCTCTTGCATGTGAAATATTTGTGGAATGGGAAATGCAGGGATTTCTCTAATAACTAAGTTAATCTTATTGTAGTGATTATTATTTATCACTTATTAATCAGTGATTGCTTAGGAACACTACCAGGGATGCACTGTAGAGGAGTTTCCCAAGTCCTATAAGCATTACCCAGTACTATGGAGATATTGCAGACAGACAGCCTCAGGTGGTATAAAATAATATCTCCTTACACAGATAATTAGTTTAGAATAGCCAAGAGTCTGTCCCCCATGGTATTGTAAAAGTGAAAGTTTAAAACAAGTTACAACAGAAGACAGCTGCAGAGATCGATGATGAAATGGAGTTCCCGGGAAGCTTCAAAGTGTCTTAACTTTTGTTGCATTACCTAATCCTTTTCCTAGAAAACATGGAGAAATGTTACCTTATGTTTCGTCATTGCACCAACAATGAGCGGGCACACCATGCCTGACAGTGTCCCCACGCCATTGGAGATCCCCATCAGGATGCTGGCGTAACGCGGGGCTATGTCCAAGTGATTCACATTGAATCCTGCAGCAAATGAGAGACAACAGTCAACGCTACAGCTTTGCACTACCAGGCCAACAGGGCTTTCATCAGCTGTTCTGGTTGAAGAAACCTGAAAATGGTAGGAAACCTCATTACCATATATATAAGAGAGAAGAGTAGTATTTTCTTGGTGATAAAGGTGGAAGGTGTGTTGCAACTGCGTATTCTTTCTCAAAACCTCTTTTTTTCCCCACCTATGGGGTCATGTTGTGTAGAAAATAGTTCGTTTTGGTCTCATTTAAAGTTTATGTGCTTCCTGTCTTCTTATACTGAAACAATGCACTCAGGAAACATTTTTAATTAAGGAATGAATGCCTCATGCTTGTCAACAGTCTGGTATCTTTTTTATTTAGGTAGTAGTGGTTTTTAATACACATCTTCTGGTACGTCAAGTGGCAGTTTAACAATATGATAAAAAAAAAAAAACCCCAGAATATAAACTAATAGGAAAAATAGTTACACTTACTTTAGCATATCTTCTTGGTACATATGTTATTAAGAAATAAAAATAAATAATAAAAATCAGCTAAGATAATTATCTTGCTTAGGTAATGAAAATTAGTCATATGAGCTATAAAGGATCACAGAATCACAGAATGGTAGGGGTTGGAAGGGACCTCTGAAGATCATCTAGCCCAACCCCCCTGCTAAAGCAGGTTCACCTAGAGCAGGTTGCACAGGATTGCATCCAGGCAGGTTTTGAATATCTCCAGAGGAGGAGACTCCATCTCTCTGGGTAGCCTGTTCCAGTGGTCTAAAAGCAAAGTTTTTCCTCCTGTTCAAATGGAACTTCCTGTGTTCCAGTTTGTGCCCGTTACCCTTTGTCCTATCACTGGGCACCACTGAAAAGAGTCTGGCTCCATCCTCTTGACACCCACCCTTTAGATATCTATAAGCATCGATAAGATCCCCTCTCAGCCTTCTCTTCTCCAGGCTAAACAGACTCTCAGCCTTTCCTCATAAGAAAGATGGTCCAACCCCTGATCATCCAGCCTTTCACTGGACTCTCCAGTAGTTCCTTTTCTCTCTTGAACTGGTGAGCTCAGAATTGGTCACAGTACTCCAGACGTAGCCTCACTAAGGCAGAGTAGAGGGGGAGGAGAACCTCCTTCGACCTGCTGGTCACACTAATTTATCCCAGGATACCATTGGCCTTCTTGGCCACAAGGGCACGTTGCTGCTCATGGTTAACTTGTTGTCTGCAAGAAAGGACAATTAATTCTAAGTCCGTGGGATTAAATACAGTAAAAGGTTGAGTACTGGGAAAAACCTGCAATAAAAGTTGATAGAAGTGGCCTGCTATGCAAGCACCTCATAACTGAGCAGCAAACCAACTTCCCATCTGCCTAATCCGGAAACAACTGAAGACCAGCAGTTACTTTGCTGGTCAATTTTGCTCAATAGATCCATCTTCTTGGCAGTCTGATAGCTGAAGGCCTTCCTTCTTCATAACAAAAAGAGGTTTTTTTATTAATGATGGCATTGGTGGAGCTACAAAAGACAGTCGGAGACTGCTGAGACCCATGAAAGTGTTAGAAAGAGCTGTTCTGGAGAAAGGCTGGTTATAGAACGCAACAGAGAGGGGACTTATCTAGAAAGCAAAAACTGGGAGCAGAGTTGCAATTGATAGCCTTTGAGCAACTATTCAGAGCAGGTTCTTTCAAAGCTTCATGTCCTGTGTGTAACGTGTTTCATAGATACTGAAGTAAATTATTTCTGATATAGGAAGAAATTGGGAATGCCCCATAAGCAGCCACGCTAAGAAACACAGAGAACAGAAATGGGGACAGTAACAACAGTGAGGTTAATAACATCACTTTTATCACTAATAGCAAAATCAAGAGTAAGATTAATTCTTACCTGAAATTGCAAAGCCACTGAAACCTACTGCTAACACCAGAAAGGAAATAGCCACACCTTTTGTATGAGAATAACCAACCACCAAAAGCAAGGTTGCTTCCATCCCAAAGCCTTCAAATGAAACACATGGGAATAAATTAATTTAAATTACTGTCTGTCATTGAGATACTAATATGTTCTAGCCAGAAGAGCAAATTATAATGAGACAAAGATCTTTCATATCTTATTAATGAACATATTTAGCAGCTTTGTGCACTTGCAGAAATATTTGAAAATTTATTGTCTAAGAATAAACTTTTTTCTTCTCATCGTTGTGTAAATGACCCAAACAACTGACGAAGTTAACCCACTGAGCAGTACAGGGAAACAAGAAGAAAGTGTCTCTGTGCAAAGCACTGAAAAAAAATTCACAACCACACAAACATGATAGGGAAAGGAGAAAAATACATCTTGCCTTCAATTTCTCATGGTTCTAGTGATTTGAGACATTCTTGGCCAATGGGACAAAAGAGCATTTTTCAGACAAGTGTGCTACCATCACAATAGGGCATCCCTGAGTATCACAGGGAACTTGCGGCCTCTGCCACTACTGCAAATTACCATTTTCTAGCATGTAACATTACAATCCTTCTGTTATTTTTTTTTTAATGACACTGTAAATACACCCTGAAAATACAATGAATCTGAGAATCCTTGTGAAGACACATAGCCAAGCTGCATGGCATCTCTGCAGGCATCTCTATTTCGGGCAGCCTGTGCCATCCATAAATAATGTTAAGCCAGGAGTTGGCAGAGGAAAGCAGCTCGAAAGGCTATCTGGCTTGAAATTTTTGCTCTCATTTAGTATCTTCCTTACATGTAGATGTCATTGATTTTTCGCTTTAGTGACTGAACTGGAAATAAATTATTTTGTGCTGAGTAAAAATTAGTACGTCTGTCCCTCACCTTTCTTCTACCCAACTCTTTCAGCCTAAACTTGTCAGTGAATTCTGCTGGAGGTAGCACGTGGGAACATGGCCAGTTATCACAAGGCTGTATCCACTGGGAAAGGGCTTCTGCAGCACCACAGAACCTGGTTAGCTCTGTCTGTGTGAAATTGCAGGATGATGCCTGTTTCATCACACTACTCTTCCGGACCAGTTCTTTTTACCCTTCTGATTACTAACCAGGCTTCTTGCCTCCTCCTGTTTTAAAAGCGTGCTCGTATGAGTAAGGATTTATACCATGAGGATATCTAACATCAGCTCTCCATTAAATGTTTCAGATTAACCAGCTGCAAATAAAATCTAGTGTAATTTGTCTCTTGTTACAATTAAACATGGACCAAACTATGATGTCTGCATCAACTGCAGCACAGAACTGAAATACAATATTTTCAGAATCCAATAGTACCTCCACAATTCATGACCTTCCTTACAGTGGTAGTGGTTAAAATCTTCCTGCTCCGTAAGAAGTCAGCTAGCTGCCCTCCAATGGGTACGATTATTGTCATGACCATGTGAGGAACTGCTGACAAAAGACCAACCTGCAATTAGACAAATGAGTGCTTACTGCCCATGTCCTTCCTCAGGATTTAGGGGGAAGAGAACAGGAGCCATATGTTTTCTTCACCTCCCCCACGCCCACCATTGGACACATTTTTATCCTGGATCCTTGTGAGGGAGAATTGCAGACCTTTTCACCCACAGAACCTGCAGTCAAGACCTGGGTGACCTTAGGATGGAGGGTCCACAACCTCGCTTGGCAACATGTGCAAGTGCTCAGTCTCCCTCAGAGTAAAAAGGTGTTTCCTGATGTTCAGGTGGGACCTCCTGTGTTTTGGAATGTGCCCATTTCCTCTGGTCCTGTCACTGGGCAATACTGAGAAGAGCCTGGTTCTGTCTTCTTTGCACCCTCCCTTCAGGTATTTGTACACATTGATGAGATCCCTCCTGAGCCTTTTCTTCTCCCAGCTCTCAGCCTTTACTCATATCATCTTAATCATATTTGAGGACCTTCATTGGACTTTCTCCAGTATGTCTATGACTCTCTTGTACTAGGGAGCCCATAACTGGATACAGTACTCCACGTATGGCCTCATCAGTGCTGTGTAGAGAGGAAAGATCACCTCCCTCTACCTGCTGGCAATATTTTGCCTAATGCAGCTCAGGATACCATTCGCCTTCTTTACTGCAAGGGCACAGTGCTGGCTAATGTTCAACCTGGCGTCCACCAGGAGTCCCAGTTCCTTTTCTGCAAGGCTGCTTTCCCACTGGGTGGCCCTCCAGCATGTACTGGTGCATGGGCTTGTTCCTTCCCAGGTGCAGGACTTTGCACCCTTGCTGAACTTCATGAGGTTGCTGTCAGCACATTTCTCCAGCCCTCTGGAGATCCCTCTGGATGGCAGCACAACCCTCTGGCCTATCAATCTCTCCTCCCAGTTTTGTGTCATCTGCAAACTTGCTGAGGATACATTCTGCCCCATCATCCAGACCATTAATGAAGATGTCAAACAAGATCAGACCCAGTACTGACCCCTTGGGTACACTGCTAATTACTGTCCTCCAACTAGACTTCATGCTACTGGTCACCATCCTCTGGGCCTGGCCATTCAGCTAGTTTTCAATCCACCTCACTGTCGGCTCAACAAGCCCCTACATCAAGAGCTTATCTATGAGGATCTTATGGGAGATGGTGTCAAAGGCCTTACTGAAGTCTAGGTAGACATCATCCACTGCTTTCCTTCTCCCTGTCTACAAGGCCAGACATTTCATCATAGAAGTTTATCAAGTTTGTCAGTGCAACTTCCCCTTGGTGAGTTTTCTGCCAAGGATTATCTCTGTTTCTGTTAGCTCTGGTGCTTATCCCAGATATGTGAAAAGATTGTTTTGCGGTTTTCATGATCAGCATGTCACCTTCTAGAAACTTTTCTTTGAAGAAGTAATTGAGAAGTTTGAGCTTATTTTCTAGGATGGGTAACCTCCTTACATTGATACTGAGTCAGTTTTACCTTAGTTTTTAACTAGTGAGGTACACAGAGGTGCCGCTCTAGCATTTATGAAAGGCGGTTCAGAATAAACAAACCTTTTTTGTCTTAATACCCCTGTTCTTCATCTCCATGCTGCTCTTGGCCATTCCGAGTGTCATTGCTACCACGACAGCATTGCAGAACCTGGGCACACTGGTGCTCCCAGACCATACAGGTATGATGTTTGTTATCAGTTTGCAGCATTACACTTGCTTGGAAAAAATTTACACTATAGCAAGTAGGTTTTTTTAAAGGAATGTTGAGAAAACTTTTCTGAGACGAGTATTCTGAAGTCCTCATTTATGCTCTGAAGAGGGAGCGTAACAATACTGGCTTTAATGAAGTGGCAGTGGCAGGGAATATCAATCTATAAAGAATTTGACCCCTTATTATCAATGAAAAACAATTAAATAATTTTAAAAAGAGGATAAAAATTACCTGGCAAGTAATGCTAAACTGCCAGCACTAATCAAAATGTGTACTTCTATTTATTTACCTTGCAGTTTTCATGATATATGGGGTTTTTTAATCAACTCTTTCCCGAAACAATTTTTCAGTTTTTTCCTTTTGCTAATAATGTGATGCAAGCAAGCTTTTATTTCTATCAGATCACCAGAAGCATGTCATCCCAGCTGGGGATCTTCAAGCACTCTGCATCTCCTAGGGTGAGGTCTGAAGGTCATTGCTTCATCTCAGACATTTACCTTGCTTATTGCAAACCCAAAGACTTCTTCAAAGTAAGCAGGCTGACTTATAAGGAGCAAATAGAAGGTCCAGCTTCTGCAAAAGTTTGCCACGATGATTGCATAAACTGGCATCGACGTGAAAAATCTCTTCCACGGAGTACTAAATTTCTAGGGAGAGAAAACAAAAAATGAAGGCATTTTTGAATAAGCAGAAGGCAGAATAAAAAGCCTAGCATCTTTTAGTATCATCAGGACCATCCAGTAAATTGCACCCAATTTACATTGCAAATCACTTACAATGCAAGAGGTAGACAGACATGTCCTGGATTAGTGGCAAAAGACAAGTAGAGAAACTATCTTAGAAAAATTAGGATTTTTAAGACGACTACTGTACTATTATTGCTCTACTTACTGAAATTACACATTCTGGAATACTGCTATTGGGATAACAGGGTCAAAGAACAGAATGAAAGGAAACTACAGAAAACCTTGTGCCATTCCCTGCTTTCTGGCATGACGCAGTTTGAGACATTTCACTGAAAGGATTGTGAAAAGAAGATTATCTAAGCTAAGAAACATGTGGTAGCGCAGCAACAGGTAGCTACCTGCTTCAACTCAATTAATTTCATTCAGCAAAAAGAGTCTGTGGTAGAGGATTTAATTTCTATAACTTGCTTTTGGCATTTCCAGTTTCTATTTATGCCTCAATACTCCAGACAGCAGGAACAAAAAACACTTCAGAGCCCTATTCACATAGAATTCAAATCAGAAGCTTAATATGTAACTATGGCAATATTCATTGACATTCTCTTTTTTTTTTTTTTTTAAATGGTAGTTGTATTCTACAGGCAACAATCTGCCTGCGGTCATGTGTGAACACATAGTGGTGGCACTATCATCCTCTGCAATAAAACCACTGTACAGCAAGGGGAAAACCATGACCTGGACCACGTGTCTGTGTCTCCAGCCAAGACCTGAGTGACTTCATCCAAACTTCAGTAGCACACCCAAAAGGAGAGTCTGGTACTTTATACTCTCACCAAGGTTATTAAACAAAGCATGTAGAGAAAAGTTCGGAGTTATTTTGCTACAGAATGTTCTAGAGTAAAAGCCAAGACGGAACAGTTTATCAAGAAACAGCTTTGCTTTTCATCAAAAGTGAGTTATCTAAGGAAATGGAGAGAAGTTTGATGGCAAAATAGGTTTCAGTCTCAAGTTTCTAGGATCTTACAGGATCCTCTCAGAGAGAAAAGTCTTAAAATAATATGCTGAACTGCTGTGAGACTGAGCAGGGCAGAAACCCTGCCCTTAAGCTTTCAGAATTTCAATCAGCCTTAATAAGAGGTCAAAAGGCAGCTAGATAATTTAACCTCTGCAGCCAGTTTCTTAGTTAGTTATTTCCATTAACAGTTTTTAGAACAAATGTGATAGTTACTCAAGAGCAGGAGATCAGAGTGTAGTTTCCCCTCTCTCCCCACTCCTTTCCCTCCCTAGGTTAGGGAGGCTCTATAAGCTGAGAGATGAAACAGCGCTATATGTTTTGCATGTAGCTGAACTCGTCCTGTCCAGCTGCATGAGTCTGATCCCCTAATTTTCATAAAAGGAAAAAGCCCTAAATATCAACAGCAAATAGTTCTGCTGCTCTTGTGTGGCTAATAGTATCCATCCAGTCACATGCTCATCTTGTGCATAACGCTCACAAATTATAACCAGAAAAGCCTTTTTTACTTACACTTGCACTAGCTAGGCTGGCTCCTTCTCCGATACTTGTTTCTATATATATCTTTTCTTCGCTGGTTATTGTTGGATGTGCAGCAGGGCTCTCATAGGCATGAAGCAGCCAGAACATGTACCAAACAATCCCAAACATTCCTGCAAAGGCAGGAAAAGCAAAGCTCTGATTTAAAAGCCAATAAAGACACACTTCAGTATCTGCAGGCCATGAAGTTTCTTTGTTTCAGGAGTTGATTAAACCAAATCTGGGTAGAAAATATGCCCAGGGAAGTAAGAAAATGTGATAACTAACTCTGTGTACATTGTATGCCTGCTTGCAAAGCGTTTGAACATTTTGTCACTTGTGTTACATGACAAGCATGGGGCAGAGAAAGGGCAGAAGCAAAGCTTCATGTGGGACCTGGGAAAGGGAAAAGCAGACCGGTCATAACATGGTCACAATCTACGTAAAAGAACTTCACAATCAGACTGCAATGGCAAATCTTATGGTGTGATCTGTGTCTCCAGAGAAATGGGTCGCTGATGGGTTTGAAACAGCTCTGTCATGTACCACAGGGGGAAGCAGAAGACATCACAGCACAGCCACAGGGTCTGTGATGGGACCACTTTGCACTGCTTTTACCGAGAGTGGGCAGCATGGGGCAGATGTCTCAGGACAGAAGGTTTCAGAGGCATTCAGCTCCCCATCAGCAGCACATGCTGTAACATTCGCTGTTAGTGTGTGTTCAGGGACATGTATCATGTGAATGTTTGTGCTACAGAGCAACATTTGCAACTTCAGCCAACCCTGTCACTGGGTGAAGATGGGCTGTAGGCTGGTCATTACAATTTTAAAACATTTTACAACAGGTGATTACAAAATAAAAGCTTTTGGAAGCTGCAATAAGTAGGGGATAAATTGGAATACCCATTTGCAACATCTTCATTCCCCCAACAGCTTTGATCCGTACTTGTTATACACTTGTTACACATTGGCAGTACCAGTCTAGTCTCAGAGATCCTTTATATTAAGCAACTCACCGTAAATATAAAAGACTGATGACCATCCTATATACTGTACCAGCACTCCTGCCAGAGGCATGGCAACCACTGCACCTGCATAGGACCCTGAGGAGGAAAAAGGATTAAGAAAATATGTCAGCTACGATAGGCGAGCCCAGCCTCCCTGCAAATGATCCAGGAAAGTGCTCACAAGGGCAGAACTGGAGGGACACCTCTGGCTGATTGGCACCTTGCTTCCTTGTGAACATAGGGAGTGGGATGGTAACTGTAAAATTTAGCTTGGTGTTGTGGGAAGGACTGGCCTTCACTGGTGAGGGATCAGCAGTCCCATTTTGCAGCTAGAAGGGCAGTGCCTGGTAGGTAAATGGAATTTGCAACGCTGGAACTGATGGTAACTACCATGCAAGCATAAGTTTTATGCACTGAAGTGGGGAATCCCTCCTAGTCCTGTGGCATATGAGGTGAGCTCCCGAGAAGGTAGTGCCCCAAATTTCAGAAACCTTCTTAGTGTCCAGAAATCCTGATGGTTGCAGATATGCTGGGAGGCTCTTTTTGTGGCTCTAGCCCCATGATCCCACAAGTGCTGCTAGCCGAGGGGGTGTTCAGACCAACCCTGAGTCTGTTTAACCATGCTTAGTTCATATCAGCAGCATGAATAAACAGCTGGAATAAATAGGCAAAAGTTGACGGGGAAAAAAAGGATAAAAAAGTGGTCTGTGCCAAGGTTTCTGGTTGGGAAATATATAATACTGGTGAAATATATTTCCAAGTGACTTGTAGAAAGAGATGAGTGTTTAAGTGCTTGGAAAGGAATTTCCATGAAGACGCTAGGGAGAATTCATGCAATCTGGACATTTGGGTTCCATGAGAGACAGTGGTTTCATATGCAAGAAGTGTTGCTTTTAGGAAACGGGGTACTTGTAGTTTTGAGAGTATAACATACTTTGTTAATGAACATTTGGTAATGCTCTGCTCATTAGCAAATACTTCTCTGCAATGGTTCACGGTGACCTTTTTCCCTCGTCTCTGTGTAATTCATTTTTCCTACAGCTATAGCAAAGCCCCAGGCAAGAATATAGGAGAGAAACCAGGAACATGGTTAACATGGGGTTTCCTAATTTTTCCACTGTTCCTGTGCAACTTTCGAGTGCAAGAGTTGGTAATCTGTAGCCGCTAAAAGGAGTGCTGGTCTGCAGGATGGATCTTTCTCTATCCAGGGCTAGGATTTCAAGGAGAGAGCATTAAGAGTGGAGGAGCTTCTCATTTGGTCTGTTCTACAGAAATGGAAACGTAAGTAATCACTAAATCCTGGACTCATCTGTAGTAAAAATAAAATTACCATAACATGAAAAGCTGCCTTTTTCTCTTGTTTCATTCCTCCTTTTACCCTTTCTTCTGTATTTTAATGCTGTGTTTTCCCTAGCCTTTCAGTTCCACTGCCGATGGACAGACTGTTTTTTCCTCTGACTTTTACATTTTCTATTGAATATTTTCTCACACATTCATCTTTAGCTGCCTTTACCCCTCCACCTGCATTTATTGTCATTGTTCTGTCTTCCACCTCTCCCAACTGCTTACTCTGTCAAAGTCCTGCTATTTCTGGTTTTTCTCCAATATTATTAGACATCCACTCACCATTCCAGTTTCGCTGTTACAAATGGGAAGGGACACAACAAATACAGATGATGAGGGTGTCTTAGGGGGAAATGACAGAGTGAAGTAACAAGCAGTGCCTTTTCCTTCACTGCCAACACAGCACATTTAAAATCACAGCAGAACAATTCTTGCCCTGTACTCTTCATATCAAGACTTTTTAGGGTAAAAAAGCAGAGGGATTATGCCTTACTTGCCTTGCATTTAGCCATCTACACAAATCCAACCTGGACCTGGTAAGGAGATACTAACATTCACTGTTTTTGCTGGAATTGGCAGCTAATTGAAGATTGCAGGAGTACCAAACAAAAGATTAAGACATTAGATGGAAGAGTGTATGGGGAAGGGGCAGCTCAAACTGGACCTGGGAAAGGGCCAGACAGGTGTGACACTCACAGTAGTCTTTTCTGACAAGAAACTGTGGTAGCACAGAGTGACCTGTGGCAGAAACTGCTACCAGGAGGATGGAATTAAAAGTAGAAAAAAAAATATTTTTCCGCTTTTCATTAGTGTGGCTGTAAGCAAAAAGAGGGTATTTTCCTTGAAGAACAAGGTATAAAACCTCAGTAGTTTTCCTGCTCCCTGCTTCATAACAAGGTTCATAACTGGTTTCTTGCCAGAGGCTAGAAACATTCTAAAAAGAATGAGAGTTTGATTTCTCTCATCTTTCCACTGGGTTCCTCTCCCCAAAGTCTTCTGAAATTCCCACAAGCCATCTTCCAGAAGGCCAGCTGTCAGCAATGGAAAGGAAATCAAAGAGAGCAAAGTACAAGCCGGATCATAATTCAAAACAGAGCAAAGAGAACAGCCAGTGGCAACGAGTTACGTCACCTCCACTGCAGTATATTGAGCAGCCAGCCTAAAGACTCAAGTCCTTTTAAGATTTTTTTTTTTAAGTATATGCTTATTTAGGATGTTCAATTCAATACGTATTATAAATGGAATCCCTAAGGATGAAGCAAATGAAAAAAAAAAAAGTGTGATTTCTCTCAAGTGACACCTCGAGACCCATTTTAGTTTAGTATGAGAGCCATTATGAGGGTTGGCTTTAAAGGATAAAATGGTTTTTAAACAGAAAAACTCTCAGGTGCCTGAGCTCAGGTTACAAGCCAAATGGGTATGTGGGCAGGTGCAGCATATAGGGTTTTTTCTCTTTTAAATCATGAAATGAATAAAATACATCTAATAGGAATGTGTACTTACATAAACTTCATAAGCCTATCAACTTACCACAAAACGATGTGGTGGCCAACCTGCTTCTCTCCAGCGGAGGAGCCCACTTACTCCACATCCCATGGCAGGCTGGGTAGGTGACACCCTGGCAAGACATTTCACACATCATGAGCAACAAGTAAAGATTTGACCAGAATATCTTGTGATTTTTTAGAACCAAATCTCCAAAACAAATGATGTATGAAGTGACCAAAATGGTGAGTGCTCCTACCTCCACCAGACCTTGCAAAATTCTTACAAACATCACACAGCCATAATGCACTCTTGCTGCAGAAGGGATGAACATGTTCAGTGTAGATGTTAGAAAGATAGCGGCTCCAAATACCCTATGGAAAAAAAATAACATGAAAGACAATACAGTTATTGTCTACTTTTCAGAAGTGACGCTGTTCTCAGGTTCATTCACAGAGACAATTCCACATACCACGATCTTACCAACCCAAACGCTTGTAAAGTGCCCCTGTTGGCAAAAAGGGGATAAATCCCCATAAGGTCAATAAGTTTTCTTCTCTGAATGGAACAGAAGTTTTATACATACGTAAACAAAGGTGCTGGATTTTTCTTTGTAGCAGAGGAATTGATACGGGTGTTGGTACTGGGGACTAGGCTGTATATATGAGTTCTGACCTGAGAGAAGCATTTCTATCCTGGGAAGTACTTAAATTCTATTATACTGATAGGATTGAACTTAACTCAGGTAAAGTCTGGTTTAAGTGCCTCTCTGAATATGGGCATGTGCTGGTTATTTCCACTTGCTGCTGCTATAATGTATAACTTGGCTGCTTAAGATCAGCTCCATTCCAATGCCGATTCTCTAAATAACAGCTACAATTATCCTTTGTGACAATGACATAGAAAGGGCATTTCTACAGGACAAATTCTATAAAAAACAGGATATAAACGTTTTGTTACCCTGTTTGGGAAGAGCACTTGCTGTAGCTGGGCACAAGTCAGTCAAGGCTCTATAAAGTCCCTAGGCCTGGTGTCTTTGGGAAATAATTTGCAGCCTCCCAAATGTTAGCACCTGTTAGAGAAACAGGACCCGGAAGGCTCTGTGTAGTGGTAAAGGGTCCTAGCAGCATCCCTGAGAGTCCAAGCCACTCAGAGACCCTGGGGTAGACTCAAAGCTGTGTCCGCTTCACTCACCGCAGTCTGTGAAACTTTTCCCTGCACTGACATGGGCTTTCCTATATTTATCTGAAGAGTGATGCACACTTACAGCCATGTGTCAATAATAAACAAGTCATGAAAGGCAGCTGGGCTGCAGGGCAGTCATTTCAGTATGGCATGAGGTGCAGGTTTGTCAGGCGCTGATGCTGCAGTGCAAGGGAAAAGTGTCCATGGATGCCCAGCTCATGAAAAGATGTCTGGGGAGCTCATTTGAACACAGAGGTTGCTGCACCATGAAAAAACCAAGAAAGAGACTGGAAATATCCAACTGGATCATTGAAATTACTACCATTAGTAGGAATGAATTGTACTTAATTCATTAGATTTCACATATCTTCACATCTGGCTGACTGAAGCCTCAGGTTTCCTTTCTGTGCAATGAATGGCATTCAATAGCTGCATCATGCACTCTCTGAGTACCAGGAGTTTATTACTCCAACATCTGTGGAAACTGACATACATGAGGATGCGCTCTACGATCCTGTTACAACACCGAAAAATATCTGAACTGGCAGTAGGAGTTCTCCACAACTGCCAAGCACCACTTAAATTGAATGGATTACTACTAATCCTTAGTAGTTTATTGTATTCTTTGTGTCGTCTGCAATTCAAAGCAACCATGGCTGGCTCCCTGCAGACTGCCTTTGTGTGGGAGATCTTTCATTCTGCAGCTAGAACGTTGCAGCGGTTGGTGGCCCTGGGCACCACAGCATTCAGGAGTTGGGAGGTCAGCCCAAAGCTGCCCTCTCTTGTCCCAAGACTCAAGGTGACACCCTGAGAATAAAGCAGCCTCTTTTGTTCAAGGCCCTCAACTCCTAGCTACACTGATGTTATCTAGCAGCTTGCTGCTGTTTGTGGACCATAATTCATGTTCTTTTTTCAAACTACTCAAATTCAGTGACGTTTAACAAGCTTTCAATTGTCTTGCTACTAATGTGGCGTTTCAGAAAGACATATTAAGCTTCATTCTGATATATGAATGGTGTTAGATAGATTTCGAGAAGAGCAGTATTTCTGTCCCTTTTGATTTTCCTGCCAGACATACACAGATCTTATGCATAGCCATTTACCATGCTCCACTTCAAAATATTTATAAACTTTTTTGGCTTTTTTTTTTTTTAAAATAAGGATTTCAATTGTTTATCTTTCAGTCTCTTCTTGAAAACTTATTCGCAGAAAATATACATCTCAACTTTTTTAATGTGGTCTTATTATTAATGGCAGTATTATAGCATGAAGAATCTACAGTCAGAGACCAACGCTGTTTTATCTAAATTCTCTACACCTATTGACAAAAACAACAGTCCATGCCTAGGCAGCTCATAATCTGAATGACAAGAAAACACTCAGCAGATGAACACAAAAGCAAAGAGGCTGTGTATGCTGGCACAGAGAAGTGATGAAGGAATGGATTTATACAGAAAGTGGTCTGAAACTCTGAACTAACATATAAAGCCTATGATCACTCCTTGCCATTAAGGATACAGCTTTCAAAGCCAAGTAAACATTTAACTGCGGAATGAGTATTACTTATCTCTCTGTTTTGATGAGTGAAGAATAGTTTTGCACCTTGCTTCCTTGCCACTAATAAAAATATCAGGTCTGTTGTTGTAACGCTATTGACAGTCTCAGGGAACTACAGCAAATTATGTAAATTAATAAGCACATAAAGAATAAGCCATAAGAAAGAGAACATGTTTAATTATCCAAACAGCTAGCTCTGAAGAATGAGTTTCCAATCTCTGCTACTTCATTTAACACCAGCTCATAGGTTGTAAATGCATCACTTATACTGGGTTAGAACCAGTCACTCTTCTGCTTCTGTTTAAGAGGATGAGTAGTGTTTCCACAAAGAGCCAGCATCTTTCTAAGAGTTCACTGCCATTTATCCCAAAGAAGCTGGTCCCCACCATGACTTAAAATAAACCAGTTCTGCTCAATTCATTTGTCTATTCTTCTCTCCTCTGTGCCATGATCCCTGGCCAGCTACTGCTTTGGGATCAAAACAGACTTCTTCAATGATGGACACCTCTTCCCAGCAGGATGCTCTTACTGAAATATCAGGAAGTGCCTTATGTTTCGTGTATCCTTGTCACCACCAGACAATGATGAACTTACATTTGGATGCATGTTTGAGGATAAGCAGCAAGTTAAATGGATATTGTCACTAAATGGTTTTTGAACTTTTTGGTGGAATGCAGACCTACACAAATTTGGATGAATGTATACAGCAAATTACATGGTGTTAGATGGTTTTGGTGCAAAACCATAAAGCACTCAACATTTTCAGCTGTTCTGAGATCCATTTGAGTCTCACATTATGGCAGATAGTTATTTGCAATAGAGTAGTGCCTGGGGTGGAGGCATCCATGTGTGTTCAAGGTTGCACAGTGCTAAGCAGGATTTAAGCAGGTGACAAAAGAGCCTGTACCTCAATCTGTACTGTCAGTAATAGGATAGCATAATACATCCTATTGCCAGAGTGCAGCTGGAACAAAAGAAAGCATTTGTCTTTGTAGGGATGGTGGGTTCACAGATGGGCACCAGATCTCCTGGTTTCCTGCCCTGTGTCATAGCAAGTAACCGCTCTGAAAAAGAAACTCAGCACCACTGGTGAATCTACTTGAGCTGAAACTGATTGAGTAAACAAGGAATAAAGGGAAAACACAGAGCTAGCCAGATCTGTTAATCCTAGAATTGCAAACAGAAATTATCTTTGAGCTCAGCTTTTGGGATATTGTTGTTCCTCTGCAAATTCTACTCCTAAACTCAATTATGAAAGTTGAATCCATAATGTGATGTTGTAATATAGCATTAGATTGACTTTGAAACTCTCACGGGGACAGAAATACAGCTTTATGTGCATATGCACAACACATACCTAAGGAAGCAATCCACTGACAGAATATATTGAACTACAGTCTCAACATGGTTGATTTTACTGTTTGCAAGAAAATTAAGGAAACAAAAGCCAAACTAATAATATGCTGAATTATTCATCCACCAGTGCACACATCTGTGTTTTGGGACCCTTCTGCTGCAAAAGCTGGTGGCAAGACTAGAAAAGCTGGGGAAATGATTAAACTTAGCTAATTTGTTTGGCTTATTCAGCAGATGGAAAAATACTCTGCTTAGGCACTTCTGTGAGGTAGGGAACTGAGTAATTAAGGATGCTAGCAATGTGGAAGAAGCAGAGCAAGCTGAACTCTGAGTAACTTTTGGTTATGGACAGAGAGGAGTTGGGACTGAACTTCTGGGCAATTCTATGGGATGACTCTGACCATAAGGGCAGTCATTTCCATAAAGGCATATGGATGGGAAGAACGCCCACGCAGTGTTGTAACCCCTGTAGCTCTTTGCAGAATGCAGAGAGTAAAGTACTTTGATTGGGGACCAAACAATACATAACTCGTCTTAAAGACTTTTTACAATTCTGAAAGTGTGTGGATATGTCATGCCTTGTTTGCAGAGAATGCAATGAGCACCAACCATCATTTTATCTGAAGGTCCCAAATGTCCTTAACATGCACATCTCATGAGCTCATTCACAACCAGCTGTCTTCAGACAATCTCCCTCTCTCTTGTGATCATGTTCCAAGTTCTGAAGACTTTTTGAAATTAAGCCTAAAACCAAAGTTAGCTTTGGCAAAATTAGCTACTTTTCTTACTCTCATTTTCTAAAGCAGTTGAATTTTTTAAAAAATCAGCCCAAAAACACAGTGAGCATAGAATAAATCTATATAGATGCTCAGATTTCAACAAAGGAAATCCTACGGCTCTATTAGAAGTTCTAGGCAATCCAAATTAGAGTCAGTACTGTATGCAGTCATGCACGTACGCAGCCATGGTGAGGATATCTGTGTGCATGAGGATGGACTCGTGTCTTCAGAACATAAATAGTTCTGTAATTCCTACATGTCCAGCTTCAGTCCACAGGGAATTTTTAAAGGAGAAAAGTCAAATTTTGTCAGAAAATTCTTGTTTGGTATTAAGATGACCTAAAAAGCACTAAGGCAACTTCTGAAAGACAAATGGCACAATCATTGTCTGAAGCATTAGGTGAGATTTTACTAACGTCCTCTGGAAAGCATTATTGTGTAGAGAAGAAATGTGTAAATATTTGGCATGAACAAGCTAAACTGGGAGGATCAGCAACAGACCCATAATGGAAATCTAGTCCCATTTTGGTTATAAACATAAATACTACATATTCAGTTTCAGATATGTACTCCTGAAACACTTGAATACAAGTTTCGTCATTTAAACAGTGTGAAACAGTCACCAGGCTGTAAAGCCTAATGCTCTTGATTATTGTTTTCTTACCTGTTAGCAGCCAGTTTGTTTGAGATGAAACCTCCTGGAATTTGTGTCACAATGTAACCCCAGAAAAAAGAGCCATGAATGAGTCCCACCGTCTCTGGATCCCAGTTGAATTGGGCTTTCTGTAAAGGAAACAGAAAAAATGCTGTAAGATGAAGCATACTCATTGTAAGACAACCACTGTTTGGAAGTCACACAGAAGTCACCCCATTCTCCAAATCAAGGCAGCCCCTTTACGCTGGCTGGTGTTACTGAGCTTGAAACCCTCCAGTTATTGCAAACGAATGTTAAATTCCCATGTGAGGTTACTGCTTTTGCTCTTAGCTTTCAGCTGGGTGGATAGGACTGGGAAAGATTTTGCCAGAAGGCAACTAACGCTGGACCTTCATCTTTGCCCCTTGTCACTGCTTCCCCCTGAGCTGCTCAGACCTTAAACCTTTGTTTTCAAGCCTGCTCAGTGTTATAACAAGCACCTGATGCCTTTCAATGGACAGACCAGTTCCCCAAGATTGTCAAGGTTGCTTAGGTCCTTTGGGGTCATCAGCTTCATGGTCAGGCTTATTCATGGTTCTCCTTGTCGGGGCCACACTCTGATCATACACTATCTGAATTAAGTGGCATGGGAGCAGAAAAGATGGGGGTGGGGAGGGGTGGTTGGGGAGGGGTAACACCCGAAGATGAGGCAATCTGGAAATAAAACTCAGTACCACTAGCTAGCTGACTAGTTTATCTTTTATTAGAAGTGATGCCAGTTGCAGAGCTGGATTTGGATACAGCAGGCCAGCCACAGGCTGGTCATGGATGGTTGCTGGCCAAAACCATCTGCAGCCAAGAGACATGCTTTCGTCATACACGTCATCTTTGGATACCAAACACTTCCAGACTTCTCAAGGCTCTTCCTGAACAAGGATGTTCTTGTTCTCTTATGATCCCATTTGGTATGCCTTTTTCAGAGACAGGATAGCCAAAGCTCAGGGCAAAACATAGAGGAGGTGAAGAAAAGCAAGCTACGTCTCCTGTCCTCCATTCTGGAAGGTCAGACAGGGCCTGGTTCGGTATAATCACTATAGGGTCAGTGTCAACTTTTTCTCCTTGAACCCTCAGTTCAGAAAAACTATTTTGAAGCAAAAAGAAACCAAGATGGTTTTCTTCATTATCATTTTTATGCTAATTGCACAGCAGGGAAAGGTGGCTGAGCATCGTGTGAGGAATCAGCACAGATGTCTTCTAGAGTCTTAATTCAAACAGTCACTAAAACACTACAGAAAAATGAAAACTAGAGAGATAAACCTTAACATATATTTTTTTCTGTATTACTTTCTGTGTGTGAAAAGAAGAAACAGTTTTCCCCGGTAGGTTATTTTTTTTTCCCCCCAAAAAAAGCAAACTTAAAAACAGCTCATCATTTGACCTGCAGGGAGAAAGATGGCATTCATTAGCCAGACGTGTTTACAGAGGGCTAAAGGATTTCTCTCCCTATCAATCTGCATTCTGACAAGAGACCCACTTGCCAGTGCTGCGTTACATTTCTGTTTTAAATATCTAGTTTTCTACTAGTGATTTCCAGCTTAGTATCTAGGTAGCGTTAATTTATGAAGGCAGGAACACCATGAGACATGGAAAAAGTTCCTGTATCAGGAGGTGCTCATGCCAAAACAGAATAATTTGAGATTTGCGAGAGGAGTTTGTCCAAACTTCCTCAAACTACCTCTTCTGAGCTGCCCAGCCTATCCAGGCATGTTCTTTCTCTTGCTGCTGTCCTGTTGGCTTTCTTTGCCACAGCAGCACACTGTTCACTCATACTGAGCTTGTTGTCTATCAGGACACCCAGGTCCCTTTCCACGGAGCTGCTCCCCGCTAGAAAACTCTTCATTCACTTTGGTAAAGCTTTCTGGGCTTTATTGAGTCTAATTAGAAACACTCTGCTCAGTAACTAGGAAGGGGAGATGAAAACGCTGAAGGCTGGCTGTGGCATAATGTGGGAAGGAAGATTTATTTAATCCCCAACCCTAGAATCATATGAATCATCTCTGGTCTTTGCAGATTAATAGCTCCTATGACCACAAGTTGTGCAGGCAGGCATGCTTTTAATGTTCAAAATTCGCTATGGACACTTCCTGCAATCTTCTTCACCAAAAGTTAAAATGTCTGGGAGAAAAGCTGGTGTATAATTGCACAGCTTTTCATTTATCTCTAGAAACATAAAAGAAAGTATCTGCCTCTCTGGGAAACGTGTTTTATTTTAGGGAATATGCTGAAAATCACAGGGTATCCATGGGCTGGGAGAAACCTCCATTCCCTGGGAGGGTGTGGGGATACTATGTCCTTCTGTAGTGGCTTTTCTCCTAGACCTCAAGCACATGGGAAACCATCAGATAAGATCCAATATTCCTGTGAATCATTTGTTACGACAAAAATATCAAAAAAATATGCAAAAATACATCAACAAGTAGAGCGACAGTAAAGGTTCAAGTTCATGAAATCCATATAGGGACTCATGATATCACAGCCATATACCAAGGCAGGACTGGGGAAACTATGGTCTGCATTGAACCTGCAGTTCCTTGGGTGCATCTTTAAAGGTTTGTAGGCATCTGCTGTGAACCACGTGCCATCTACTGTACATTTGAAAATAGCTTGGCACCAAGCTCTGAATACCACTAGACAGCACTACACGTTGTCAATAACCTGTAAAAAACTGTGGCCTTACTGCTGGTGACTACTTTAACGTCTTGAAAGTTGTCTGCTGATCTGAGTAGAGTGAGTGCAGTGCTACATACATCAGTTAACAACAATTCCTTCTGTACCAGCATCAGAGTGCGCTTCCCTGAGAGAGAGTAAACAGTAGAAGCTTCTGCCACCACAATAAAATCTGTCTACAACTGAAAGATCAGGGACCTGATAGACGTGCAAGCCAATTCAGTTCCCATTCCTGCTACTTATATTCTCTATGACATTGCAAGTCCTCAGAGCTTACAGATTGTTAATGTGACTTCAACACCTGAATAGGAATTTATATAAATTTATGTGAATCAAGACTGACGTGTCTCCCTCCCTCAGTTTTTGATCTATGTATACACAGTACTTTGATATGTGGCACTTCAATAATTTTGCAATGGGGTCTGCTCAGAACAGTGAAAGGAAGGTGTTTTCTCACCTGCAGCTCTGGTTTTCCATTAACATAAACAGTGCTATTGTTCACCATTTCCACGATGGCAACACCCAGGTTGCACCTAATTCCGAAGGAGATGCAAAAGCCCAGACCGCTCATTATGGCAATGATGTAGCGCTTGGGCAGCCCACAGCAACAGCAGTCGCATGGTGCCGGCTTGCGGGTGCTTGCCTGTACAGGCCGCCCCTCTTCTGTCAGCTCAATGTCATCCTCCTCAACGTTGGTGCCGTCAATTTTCCTAAACATATGAAGAAAGAGAAAATGAAAATGCCTTGTTTTCTCAGTAGAATTTGCTGAAATGTAGATGGACAGTTAAGTGCTCAAGTCAGCTGCTACATCATCTCCTTGCAAGGCATTTGTCTCTCGGTGGTGCGATGACTTAATGCTGGGCAGGCTTTGAAAGGTTAACATAGACTACACTTTTTCAGGAACGACCTCTGAAGTTTGTAAATCCAAGCCACCTGACCAGACAGCTACCTGGTAAAATGTTCACAGGCTATTCAGGAGACAAAACAAGGGTTAAATTGAGCTCTGTTGTGATAAATTCTGCTGGCTGTTAGGAAAATATACATACAAAGAAAATAATCATAATTTCTAATTAGATCCACTAAGCAGAGCTGGCAGTAGGTTTCAAGAAAAGGGCAAATGCAGAACAAAGCATGGTTTTGTTCAGCCCAAAACTCCCTGTGAATTTGTTTCCACCTGTGAGACAAAAATCAGTGTTACACTGAAGAGGAGAAAAGGCTCTGGCATCAAAGTTCCTATTTAAGAAGTAAAAGAGCCAGGCCGAGTCTTTCTCTGCCTGAAGGTATCTGACGCCACGTGTCTCCTCTCCTCTGAAACGTCCTCTCACCACAAGGACTTGGGTCATTGTAACGTGAGCCCCTGCAACTCCTACTGTAGAACGTGTTGCCCTTGTTGTAAAATACTATTGAATGAGATCTGAAGGAAGACAGCGACTTTCTGGGCTGTTGATTCATCACTCCTCGGCAGCAGAGGCTGAAAGGGCTTTTCCTGGGGTCATAGGTGGTGTGGCACCTGCAGTATGGTTGGGAGGAACCGGGGTGTGGGCTCTCCCATTCACTTGGGATACAAGCAAATGGTACCAACTAACATGGGTCTGCAGCTCCTCCAGCTCTCCGTATCCAGCCTTTCCTTTTCCTACAAGCACCCCAGCTGAGAGATTTGCATTAAAAAAAAAAAAAAAATGGCACTTCCATGTAATCTGAAATTGCATGATAGTGCAATTAAAAATTAATTTGGTCCCCCAATCTGATCAGAGCTATTAAAATCCTGTGCTGCAGGACCAGGGAATGTCTGGAAGAAAGGATGAGGTGAGAAAGAACTGAATATGCACCCATGGACTGGAACTAAAAATACTTCCTTTCCGAACATTAAATTCCCGTCCATTTATTTTCAATGCCGAATACGGTTTTTTCTGACATGCTGAAACACTTAGGTGCATGTTTAGCTGCAAATACACAACTCGCCCACTGAACACTACCGACGAGCTTAAGGTTAAGTGTTTACTGAAGGGATGCCTCGATCAGCAGCTGCATTACGAAGGCTTTCAGTTTTGGCATTGCCGTGAAGCAGTGAGTTCAGGATCCAGCTCCTTTTGTGTCTGCCATGGAGTTACTCTCAGTACTGTGAAAAAAATGAACCATTACTTAAAAATCTGAGCATTTCTAGGCTTTAGAGCTACGTGCTATTTGGTGCATCATTTACTACATGATTCCTTTTTACATCATATCACAAACCCATTAGTTCAGCCTTAGTCTTAGCAAAAAGAAAAAACCCATGTTACAGTCCATTAGCTCACATTTCCAAGAGACACTAGAATCAGAGCGGTTTGGGTCGCAAGGGAACTCCCGGGATTATTTGATTTAATCCCTTGCTCGAAGCAGTGCTAACTGCAAAGTTAGATCATTAGCTCATTGTCAGGCTGGAGGGAAGACTCTGCATTAAAACAAGGTAGCACAGGAAATGTGATATGACCGTGGCGTTATTGAAGGTGACTGAGATCTTATGATTCATTGGCAGGGAAGCAGCACTTGTTAGTGAGAGTACAGAGTAATGCTGTCAGACACTTTAAAAAGAAGACACCATATATTCCATGCTCTGTGTGCTAATATAGGGAGGTGTAAACTGAATAAAATATCAAAAATAAAGACTTCAGGAAGTGAAAAGTCAATTGAATAATTATTTTTTAGAACTCTTGTCATCTGAAAGGGTTATTAACAAACCAAATGAAGTAATTTGTCTTGCTTTAACATAATCTAAGATATCGATTTAATTAAATCAAAGCACAATTTCTCAAATTTTTATAACTTTACCAGGCTCTCTATTTATGACAGAGACATCAGGCTTGAATTGGTGCATTACTTTGGGCAGCTGGCAAAGATTAGACACATCACGCAAAGCCAAAACATCTGTTCTAATATGGGCACTTTCAGCCGGCTGTCAATTCAGATAGGCACGAAAACATCCTTCTGCTCCAAATTCACTGCTAAAAGTGGCGAGCCAGAACTAGTACTATGGCCCAATATAGCCTCTGCAGAGAAGTTAATTAGTTTGCTGTTGTATTCTACTACTCATTAATAAAAGCAAGTTGAGAACGGATCCATGACCCCAAATCCACACTGTATATTTCATACCCCCAAAGCTTAATGTCAACACCTCTATAGCAGGTTTGACTCCCAGAAAACTATTTTGCAATACACTCCAAAAAATGAAGCATTAGCAGTGCAGACATTCACAGAGCCAGTGTCTGACCTAGGGTTTTGGCTTTATTTTATTGAACAAAATTATAAAATGAAGATATGGAGACTCCATGAAAAGATGAGAAATATATCTTCCAATTGATCCGTATATTTTGGTAATGCCGCTGAAAATTTTCACTTATTGTACACCAATGATTTAGAAGGAAACTGTTTCAGATCCAGGGCTCTTCTCTAATTATCTGACTGACACAGGAAGGCATTTTGTTGCATGGATAATATTCAGTCCTTACATCAGTTTCCTTTTTCCAGCAAACATACCACATTTGGCAAGTAAGAAGAGCTAAGCTATTTGAAGATATATGCATCCATGTTCTGTGCCCAAAAGTCATAATAACTGTACTTGAAATCTCTCTTCTTTATTGAATGACTACTCTGGCATATACAGAATTTTGGAGGAATGAAAAAAAATTTCAAAAATTCCTATCAGTAATAAATAAAATCCCTAGAACACGTATGCATTCAGCAATCTGTATTTACGAGATTTTAGCACAGGAATTAATTATTTTTTCAAATGATAAAGTAGGTGGACTAGAATAATAACATTTCATTTCATTTGATTAAAACACATAGGTTCTACAGTAAGGGACAACTGTTAATACTTTCCACACGTCAGAACATATTCTAAAATGACTTTTACCAGATATTACAGTTTTCACAGGCAGCTGCAGCACAAGCATATACAGTGTTCAAGCCTCACACCTACAAATCCAGCATCAGTCTTCACATGCAACAATTACTGAAGATCCTGGCGTAACTTCAGAAACCTACACACTGACTATCAAAAAATATTATTTATCCAAAAGCAGATACAATCTTCTGAGATCTCATTTTTCTCTAGGGATTTACCCAGGTGATAGTTTTCCATATCAGTCCTGCAATTGATGCACTGGTACAAAATCCCAGTACAGACAGGCAAACCCTTTCATGTCACTCAGTGCATGGGACCTCTCTTTTCTGCAGGGTATTGTATGAAACTCGTGGCATGCCTCAAACATACGCACCATGGGACTGCATCTCACAAGTGCTGCTCTCCCAAGCTGCAGGGCAGCCTCATGGTTTCTCCTCAGCAGAGCCTCGCTGCACTGGAGGGATGCCCCTTGGGTGCTGTAGTGCAGCACTGCACACACTTGTTGTGCCCTTGCACCAACACCATTGTACAAGGGGCCTTGCGTGTCTCGCGCACCAGCTGAGACTGAACACCCCACGTTGTGTTCACAGTGCTGCACGGTCTGCCATGCACTAAATAAACTCTGTACTTGTGTGCAAAGGAAGAATTTGAGAGGACTAGATCTATGATCCAGTGCAGGCAGAGGAGCCCTGTCCAACGCAGGGGTATATTGCCCAGCTTCAAGATGCAGTTTTTAGCAGTTTAGGCTGTCTAATTAATCAAGGGATATCTGCAGCAGCCAGAGCTACAGCTCTCAGGGCCCAGACTATATACAGCAGCTATGTGACATGGCCCATATGATTTTTCACATTAACAATGACATCACTGAGTTGTAAACCCACTTAGTCATTTCCTACTTCATCAGCAAGCCCACAGTTGCCATTAGCTGGTCCAAGATTCTTTAAATCCTCAAAGTAGGAAGAGCCTGAAATTTTGCTTTAGTTCATGAATTTTTCTTTGACTACTAAGTTCACAGAAGGTCCAAAGAAGCTCTGCAGGAAAAGCTTTCTTTTCTTGGAGTCTTATAAGGCTGGTAGAGCCCCAGCTCTAATATCCATTCACCCAAGCCTTGAATCCTCTAATTTTTTTTTTTTTTTTTGCTACCCCACTGTATTTAACTAATCAAGAACAAAGCCAATTTTGCATTAAAAAATTATTATGTACAAAAATCTAAACATTTTTTCTAAAACATCTTCTAAAATCTTACAAATGAAACTGCTGGCAACAGCATAAAGAAAGGATGCATCTCAGGTCTCACCAGTTCAGCATCCCTTGCCTTATTTCCAGGACCCTGAAGTAACCTCCTGAGGGCAAACTCTTGCGGGTGTTTTGCAGCACCCACAAAACAATTTGAGGTTACGACACACCTGTGAGGAGGCAGTAAGTTGTTTCATGCTGCTTGTGCTTTAGCACTTGAACTTGTCTGTGGATTATCATTATGGAGCAGCTGGTATCTGGCAGCTTCTCTTGCCAGGCACTGGCTTCTGGATCTGCTCTGATGTTTGCAAGACAGAAGAAATGTGGTAGGAAGGCAGAAACTTGTCGTATTTATGAAAGCTAAAACGTATTTCTCTACCCACTTTGCTAGTTTTGATCCCACATCAACATATGGCACTCGGTGAAATCATAATTGGAGACCTAACCAAGAATGCTTGTTAATATAATTAATCACCTATCAAATGCTAGAAGAAAAACCAAATTCTTTGCTGATTTGCACCATTTGGATTGGGTGAAGAGCAAAGTCAAGGTTACAGCTGCTACATATACATATGTACCATGACATAAAAATATAAGTGCATGCTCTCATTTGTAGGCTAAGCTGTAGAGAATGAAGTTCAAGTTAAAAACACGCATGTTTCATTCCTTACAGAAACTTTCAAATATGACTGCACGTTTCCTGAGAAACTGCTCAACTTTTGGCAATTCTTACTTAGATCTGACTGCAGACACAGTAAAAACACTTTTGTTGTTTGGATTATTTTCTCCACTGGCAAGTACATCTAAGAAAGGCACTGGTATACGTACGTTTAAAACAAAAAATAATTAAGTCCAGCAAATTTTTGTGTGTCTCAACTGAGATTTGATTTGGTTTGATTCAGTAGCAACATTGCTGAATTTGGATGCCAGTACTATCGACTGTGTAGGAACCAGTATGTTATTCTTCATACATGGCTACAAGAGGAGAGTAATTTAAAGTTTGCATACTATTTCCACAGAGCAAACCCGGTACACTGCCACATCAAATACCTCACTGAATACAAAGCCTGCATATCAAATTGGCCAGCAGAGCCCACAGCAAAGAGAATCTACGACTGAATAAATGACTTAGCTTGATGTTTTAAAAGAAAAACAGAATCCCTGGAATTACTGTGTTGTATCATAAAAGTGAAAAAAGCAAAACGTCAGACTTCTCTGTAACACTGTAAATGAATAAAACTGTGTGAAGACAGGCACTCTGTTCACATGGTATAGGAATAGTGTAACTGGCGATCTACCAGTGCGTATTAGCAACTTCTTTAAAAGTGTATATGCTTATTTTCTTGCATATACATGCTGCAGTACAATGCATATAAAGTATTATACGCTTTCTTGTGATCAAAGGCATGTTTAGATGTTCCAAGAACTAGATCTCAGCTCAAAATAGCATTCCCAAAAGAAGGTAAAGGCATGAATATGAAAGCAAGTAAAATTTAATCACTAAACACACATTGAGTTAAAATGTTGGCCTGATCCTTAGAAAGATTTAAAACACTTAACGTCAAGCAGTGCAGAAATGCTCCTGAACCCTCTGGCTCTCATCTATTGATTACACAAATAAATGTTGTCAGTGGCCATTACTAAGAGACATAACCTTCCATTTATATAGAAATCTCTTTCCCTTTATGAAACTGGTCATTTGTTACAGTTTGTTATTTCATAAACTGTCAAATTAAGACAGAAATCTTTAATATTTTTTCTTTTTGTCAGCAAACAGCTGCTTCTTTTTCTCTTTGTTAGTCTCAGTAAACACACACATACACATCTCTACTTAATAAATTTTCTCTTACCGATCCGGGACAAGATTTTCAAAAAAAACCTCCGTAATTTAGGAATATAAAGTCTAATTTCCAGAGCGGCATAATTTGGGAGTGTTAATTCCCATTAAATCATCAGTTTTTCTCATGCAAGCTAAACCACAGAATTATTCACATTTAATTATTTAAAAGTTTTTTAATTAAATCACTTTTTCATGCTCTTTGTAATATTAAAACACTATTTTATAACTTATTTTCACCTTTTTGTCTTAATACAAATATTCTATCATCTACAGTCATATGCTGTTGTAACAGTGCACCTTTTACATCTTCTGTCTGGCAGCAAGGCGTCTCACTATCTGAACTCAGATATTAATTTTGCAACTCTAAATTCTGGTTTATGTTCATACATTTTCCTGTACTTCATTTCTCTTTAATAAATTGAACCAATGCACCTGTTTGTGGATTTTCTGTTGGATTTTACCTTCTCAGATTCCCCAGCGAGTCACTAACGGTATTCTTCACCTCTTCCCTTCCTGGGCTAAAAAATCTTCCCTTCAGTGAACCGAACCCTTTGAAAGGCATTTTGTCTTTCTTCTTCAGTAAAAGCCTTATGTTAATAAGCGCTCACTTCTGCTGTCACATTTCCCGATGCCAGACTCAGGGAGCTTCTACTGGTCCCCTTGGTGACTTCTGCAATAACAACCAGTTGCTCAAGAAAGGAGCATGGAAGGGGGAAAAAATAAAAATCCAAACAGATCTTCCAAAGCTAGAAAGTCAGTTGGGAAGAGCTCTGGAGTGAAACCCCCTTGGACGCACTCAGGGACTCAGCCGTGTACTTGCAGCAGCTCTGCCATGCATCTGCGGGGTCAGGTACCTGTACGTGGGCAGCTCGTCCGGAGGATGCAGCTGTTGAGCTGGAGGTGCTGCCGAGGGCTGGTGTCCCTGGGCAGGACACGGCTGCCTGCTCCATGGGCAAACCTCAGGCTGGCTTGCTGGGGCTCATACTCCGTGCCTCCCTCCCTCCCTCCCTCCCTTCCCTGTTTCTTTCATGCCGAGATCCTGTGCAAGGTGGTGCTATAGTAACGGACACAATACCTGTCCTCAAGCCACTCCAGTTCGTTAATAAGATCACATTGATGGCAAGGGCAAGAAGTTTATTAAACATTCATGAGTCCTTTCTGCAGGAAGGGAATTATTACAAGCTACAGCTCCCACTCACCATGTACGCCCCTACCCCAATGCACCTGCTGGTTTGAACCCAGGGCCGCCTTCCCCAACCTGGTGATTATTAATTTTCCCGGGCCCTTGAGCAGACAGATGCAGAGGTGCATGGGTGTGGTGCTGTTTGAACAAGCGATGAAAGACTGGCTATAAATTAAATGCATTGCATTTTGGAAGTGGCTGAAAGAGGCGAACCAGTCCGACATAACATGACTTCAGGACAACACCACACATTTCCTAGCTTGGTGGAAAGTATTTAATGAAAACGCTTGTGGAAATGCAGCCAGCCAGTACGCTCGTGAAGCCCGCAGGTTCACTGGAGTCAGATGAAGTAATTCTGCTTTTGGCAAGGCCTCAGTTATTGGCTTTGGGTTATGGACAAGGAAAAAAAAAAAAAAAAAGAAACCCCGTTTCATATTGGTTTGGGTCTCCTGTCAGCCCTTCCCCGTTCCCTGGGTGGAGGGGAAGACAGAAACCTTCCAGGGTGTCAGAAAAAAGAAGCGCTTTGTGTTTACCCTATTCCCCTTGCTCTCTCTAAAGGGAAGTTAAAATAAGCCTGTCAGTGCCTTGTGAGGCCACCAGCAGGAGAAGACTTGGTTTCTCCTGGAAGCCCCTGGCTGAGAGGTGCCGTGTGGAGGGAAGGTGGACAGGCAGCTGTCCCCTTGCGAACCCCAGCTCCCACTCTGCCACTGGCCACCGAGTGCCCCTGAGCACGCTGCTGCTGCTCTGGTTCCCCCTCCTGCCTTATACTTGTTGTTGTGCTTCTGGGCACAGAGGCCACATTTACCCCCTTAACGTCTGTTCAGAACTTGGTCTACCCAGAATACGCAGAGAGAGAGAAGGAAAAAGAAAGTAATTCCTCCAGAGAAACAAACCAGATCTGAGTTGTTCTCACTTACAGACTCCTCATCGGGGTGTTCGAACTGAGCGAGTAGGATTGACTGGGATGTAAATCAGGGCCAAAGCAGAACAAGGACTGTCCATCCCTCAATTCCTCCCCTGGCTCCTTGCCTGGGCCACGAGTCTCTGGGTTTTAGATGTTTCCATAATACAAATACCAAATATCTGGATTGTCCCATCTGCACCGTGAGGAAGGGAATATTGGAAAGAACACTTCCTCATGGGTAGGTGAGGCAGGTAAGCAGCCTGCACATCCCTAGCATAAATATAAATGAAAAAAGAGAAAGAGGGGAGGGGAGGGGAAAGAGAAGAGAAGGGAAGAGGGAAAAGGAGAGCAGAGACGTACTTGGGAGCTGAGAAAGTTTTGATTGGTTTGAGTCTCTTTTGTTGCAGAACTGGTTACAGTTTCTTTCTCCTCTTTCAATAATTCATGTGCCAGCATCCAGGCTCAGCACAGCTAGCTCAGGCATTTGTCCTAGCAGACAGTTTTCCCGCAGCGAGCAGTAAGTGCAGCCAGGGCCGTGGGGCAGACAGCTCCCAGCCCTACCCACACGTATGTCTACAGCAGGGCTTCTCTGGATGTATTTCTGTTGAGTTGAGTTGAACAGCAACGGCTCCCACTGCCAACTCAAGGACTGCCTGGTAAACCCTCCCTGCAGCATGTCCTGATGTCCTGGGAGCAGCTGCACCTCCTTTTCCTCACACTGCTCCGGCTGGGATCTGGCCATCCCCACAGCTGAGCAAGAGGAAGTTCCTCTTGGTTTCTCACTCCAACCCCTGGCCCTGGGCGTCGTGGCCCACAGGGATGCACTGACAGTCAGAGCAGCAAGGTCAGTGCTGTGGAAAGGAGCACAGGCCCACGGCAATCACAGGCATGCGTTAAAACAGGATCTCAAATTTTCAGAGAGCACACAGAAAAATGAACCCAAACAGGATAACTGCCAGACATCAGAGGTATGTATGTTTTTAGGAATATATATATATATGTAGAAGTATACAATGAAATGGCCTTCCATTTAAAAAAAACCCCACACGTATTTCCCACCATTTGGGGTAGTTTCCTGAATGCTCTCAAGGCAGCCAAACACCTGTAAGGACCCAGCTCCAAACTGTAAATGGTGCAAATTCCAGTGCAAGGAATTCACTGTGGAAGACTGGGGCTCCGGCTGGAAAGTGGTGTTCAAAACCCGTATCTCCCAGCAGCTGTGGAACAGTGGTTTTTAGTTTGACCTTCATTCTGAACTTCTGGTCCTGCTTCAGTTAAAGAGCGCACAACAGAGACAAGAAAGGAGATATGCTCAAAATTTAGTGATTTGTTCACTTATCCACACCTTCTCTAACTGCATTTAGCAGAGAAGTCTTAAGTCTGTCCTTCGTGCACTTGGAAATGCTTCAAGCAGCCCACTCAGGGGTCTGTCCTGCTGGCAGCTGGCAGAGTACATTTCTCTCGCAGATGGAGGCGTTCTCATTAGCAATGTTGCCCACCTCACCACAAGCAAGATTGTACATTTCTCACAGTTAGTTTCACCTCTCCCTCCTCTTGACACTTTGCAATCCTTCCACTGCCTGCAGTTCTGCAGTGCTGCAGAGGTGGCCACTTCTGATATTCACTGACCGTTTCCCTGAGGCTTAAAGAAAGGGTGTTGCTCACTCTTGCTTCTCTGCAGGGAGACTGCTCCACAGGAGCAGTGCTGCTTATCCGCTTCCTCCTCCCCAGGTTCCCATAGTAAAATGCTCAGACTCCAAAATACTGCTGCAGAGAGGGTCACAGCTGCTGGGGCACTGTCCACCATGGGGGCACCACCCAATTCCCAACACGGAAGGCCATGAGGCCACGGCACTCCCTATGCTACTAACCCCAGTACATGTTGTGGAGCATCAGTTGAGGAAACCTCTTTTCCTTAGCAAGAATTAACATGATAACTCTTATGGACCCAGATGTCATTGTTCCTATTTTTTCCTTTCCTGCTTTAACCCTATGCCTTAATTTTCTTCTGCAGCAATTGAATTACTCCCTTGTGATTCTCCTTCTGATGTCTTGGACCTTCTTAAAACACATTGTATTATATCATTGAAAGTCTGCTGCTTGCAAACTGGACTCTAAGTCCAAGACACAGCATGATTTAAGTCTGCACTTGCAAAGAAATATTTTGCAAAATTGAAATTACTCCTGGCTCATACAACTCGTAGCAAACTGCTGAAACTACAGACTAATATCCCCAAAGATCTCTAGTAAGGCTCTATTAAAACTATATTTTAGAGCCAATATGGACATTAAACCAGCATGCAGACAGCCACTGCTGTGTGCTCATGTACTATCGTTACCTCAGGTACTCAAGAATCAAATGGATGTAAGAAAACTTGGAAACTGGTCAAAAGCGAGCATTGAAGACGTGCCATTCTAACAACAGCTGTGCCTTGCAGACGCAGGACTAGATTTGGGATTGCAGCATCCCCTTAAGAAAACTAAACATAAAAATGTCAGAGCTGGCAATGAACATAGCTCTCCCCTGAAAGAATGGCTTCCTCAGGTGCAAGTAAATGTACGCCTACGGGCTATCTGATTTGTTACAGTTATTTCCTTTGTGGAAAGGCCTGGAAAAATCATCTTTATGCTACTTCTACTCTACTGTTGATTCCTAAAATAATAGTCGGGCCATGTTTAAAGGGAGAAATTTGCCACTGGTTTCAGTGCAGACTGGAGAGCACACACACATTTCACGTGCAGGTGTCCTTCAGACTGTGCTTCTGTTAACTACGAACCCTTGTACAGCCTTGGAAGGAGCCGCTCCTCCCAATGTTTGTAAAATACAAAATTTTGAACACTTCACAAATATTTAATCATCATAGTCATTCACATCCTGACACTAACATCCTGGGAAAAATCAATTTAACCTTTTGGTGTCTCTGCCGAATTAACAGAAAAATGCTTCACTTCATGCTGTGTGGTCAGCCTTAACAATAACCCAAGGCTGCTGGGGTCCTCCAGTGGAAACACGGACAAGTGCAAAGTGTTGCCACAGCCTGGGCAACTGGGGTCAGTCTAGAATAACCTTGTAAATTTTTAATTGGTTTCTTTTCAGTTCAAGGCCATATGATCACGTCCCTGGTGCTTCTGAGCTGCTTGTTGCATCACACTTTGCTCTTGTTATTCCTTTGGAGGAACTTTCCTTTGGTAAAATGAGTTACTTCTGCAGCTGCAGGCTTTCCAGGTGACGTTTTTTAGCTCTTACCAAGAGCTCAAAGGCTAGAAAATCCTGGGTGCCCTGTCTCCCTAACTTAAGATTTCTTAAAATGAAATTGAATTAAAACATTTCAATATGTCAAAATTAAGTCTCTTCATAAGTTTTAAAGACTTACTTTTTCTTCCAAATGGAGCAAAGTAATGAAGCAGAAGTTATGAATAATGGTTTCATCTGTTTGTAGGCCATATGGTTGCTAGACTTTGATGTCTAAAGCAGCGTGAGTTTGACAATGCCTTCCCCATGGACAAGTCCTTGGTAAAAGTATAGTAGATTTGTTGGTATCTTTATAAAATGTAGCAACTTGGGATCCTAGAAACTTTTACTCCTGTAAAAGGCTTGAAATTGGCTTAAAAGTTAAAAGGGGACAGAATGATCACATATGTTTTGTATCAGTAGGACAGAAAGCTAAAATCACATTTGGGACCCTAAGAAATCACAGGATTATAGCTTAGAAAGCATGAGAGTTCTTCTCTAAATGGGTTTATTTTACCTACTTCTTTTCTGGAGTTTCAGGGAGCATTGAAGTCACTCAAAGATGAAATTGTCACTTCACCTCAAGAGGCAGAGCATTAAATAAGGCAAATAAAAATCTTCCAGTAGGAGACAAGAGTTATAATACTTCTCCTGAGATGGAGGCACAGCGCTCAGGGAAGAAAAATGCTCACCTGATACTTGCCCATAGTCAGCTTCTTCAGGGGAGGGTTCTGCAGCAGCCTTAGCTTACTCCTGAAACCAATTATCTCCACAGATGAAACGTCAACTGTGGTTTTCATATAAGAGTCTCTTTCATCTTTCATTATATTTCCAAATATCGCAAAATCATAACTGTAGATACAGTAAATAAAAAGAAACAAGAAGTGTCCAGAAACAATAAATACAATAAACACAGCCCGTATTTAGACATGTCACAGAAGTGGCCATGTAAAGATAGGTGTGAGTGAGGATCATTTTCATTCGTCATGAAACTGAGTATCAAGCAGAGTTCAAAAGCTAACCTAAGCAGTCACACTTTGCAAACACCAAACATTACCAGCATATGTGCTTGCTGGAGCCTGCATCGGCTACGTGCTCCCTGGAAACGTGGTATTATCAGGATTGGGTGATGAGTTCAGGATTCTGAGGGTGAGATTAGGGTTCCTAGGTTCCATATTACCTTCTCAAAGGAGCTTCTTTCAGCACTTCGCACATGCAAAGGCCCACTCATCTGACAAGCACATTTTATCATGAAACTTTGGGGTGAAATCCTTTCTCCCTTTGTATTTGTATAGTGGCTGGAGTACTGGAGACCCTATTTCTATCAACATCTCTAAGAGACATTGTAACATTACATAAAAGAAGGGTACTATAGGAATTCAGCATTTGAGATCTACTGCGTCTGATGTCAAAGATAAAAGGGGTGACCTGGGATCCCATGTTATACAAGGGTTTGGATTAAATTAGCAAAATGGTCCTTCAGGTTTTGAAATCTGCACTTTTCCTCCATAAATGAAGATGGATTCAAAGACTTCAGGATTCCGATTTCCATTTTACCGTATATGAGAACTGAGTCCTTTCCTGCCATATCAAAACACTTTCTGTTCAGTCACCCCAAATCAAATTTTCAGATTATACATTTGGTTCTCTAATGTCTGTAGCAAAACTAGCATTAATTTCAAATGGTTAAAAAATTAATGTTTCCTTTCTAATTTCTGCTTCTTGATCAGGTAGCGAGTAGGAAAGAAATTTGATCACGGTTGGACAAGACATAAAAATAGAGGCTTCTGGGATTCTAACAACAACAACAACAACAACAAGATGGAAATAGGAATTCTTATTTCTTGTTTTCCTTACTGGAAACTGCTTACTAAATGGTAATTTATTACACCTTACACAGTAAGTTGGAGGACTTTTTAAAGCATTTCTGTGTGGAAAGCTATTACATGAGGTCCATCCGTTTCCCCTCAAAAGGATGGAGCTTCCACATCACTGCACTATTACAGATATATTTTATGCTAGAAAACTTTTTTTTTCCCAATTCCATGCAAGTAAATATGTTAAGCATGAAATTCTCCAACAGAAGCCGTCTCTAAGGTAAAAATATTCTAAGACTGATATTTTTGTGGCTCACTAGCAAACACTCTTTACTGCTCTCCCAAAAGTGAATAGGTCTAAATGCTAAGAGAGGGTGACAATACAGCTACTGGGAAAAAAAAGAAAAGAAAAAAATAAAGCTGGTGTATTGAATATGATGATTGCTGTGCACACAGGAATATTCTATGCTATTTAGAAACAGGTCCTTTTTTCTTTCACACATCAGTATAAGGGAAGCCTTGTAGCTGGAGAAGAACATTTCTATGTTCACAACTTATTTGAAAGTTGCTGGGGTTATAGTGACACCTTATGGTAGTTTTATTATATTTTACAGATAATTTTGAAAGTTACGCTCTTTTACAGCCTTCTGCAGCCTGTCACTATCAGCAAGGAACTGCTTTGATGTTTTTAGAAATCTTTGTTTTACACATTACTCAAAAGATCATTCCACCTCTTCAAATTTATCTGGTTTTCCTTTTGCTTGTACACGAAAAATAGGTTTTAAAGGGGAATTGTCTCATCTCCATGTTTAGCAAATAATATATGCCAGGTGGTACACACAGATCAAAACTGTGTGGTGATGATACCCAATTTGTGAGTAGCCTTTTACTGGATCGCTTCACCAAATAATATCCTGTAGTTCATTGCATTCTCCTAGCCCCGGATCTGAACTCTTTAAAACATCGTGACAGAAGTTAATGTTGTGCTTGTGCTGAACTGCAGGTAAGGCGCATTTATAGAGGTATTTTATAGAACAAAAAAAAGCTCCAGAATACCTTTTTTCTATAGCCCCTTCTCATTAAGAATTTTATTATGGCAGAGAGAGACATGGCTTAAAATGGTAAGTCAACTTTTGCTTCATCAAGCAAAGTAAGTCTGTTTAATATTTGAAGTCCTGACAACCTATGTTGGTGACTAAACTTAATGTCATCTCTTACAATCTATAAATTAAGAAATTCAAAAAACACCCGTTTTTGCCAGACTTTTAAAGATATTAATATTGCTAAACTAGCTGAAACCACTGGCTGTACACTAGCACCAGCTGCAGTTTTTTTGAAAGAATGGGAAGGATATTGGGTTTATTTCCAATTAAAAAACACTAGCTTGTCACTGTTAAGAAACTGAGCAACACTGAGGAAGTAAAACTGTCTCTTCCCTTACAATGCATGCATAAAAAAGAACTGAAGAAGAATGAAATTCATCAGCTGCAGCATCTTGAGGGACACGGCAACAAGTAACGCTCAGTTCAGGACAGTGTTTGTAATTCATAATATTTTTGTTTAAATAAATTTGTTTTAAAACACACGGGTTTAATAAATTTTTGTGTGTGTGTGAATCTAATTTCTATGTATTTTTACATATGGAATATTTTACTTACTTTTCACCAGAAAATGTCTCTTACAGAAAAACAGGGGGAAAAAATGAGTAATTTATTCAACTTTCTAACCACAGTCACTCAATCTAAGAGAGTAGTAATTTCCAACAAAAACAAACACACAGAAAAGAAACATTACGGTAAGTGTGTGTTATGGACCCAAGCCCAAGCAGCTGCCCATCAGCAGCGATAACTGCCAGGACCAGTTGAGCTCTTTCATGAGACAGCAGCGGTCAGCACCCAGGTAACTTAGGGGTTTGAACAGAGGGGGTGGGCGCGATCTCAAAGAAAACAGGTCCATGCCATTGGGGCTGGCACTGGATATTCTGTCATCCTGGCAGATGACCGATTCCACTCAGCATTCCCTGAAATCCGCCTCTCTGCTCTGAGTGGTCACTGTACCACTCTGGGATCCGGGATCCGTAATCCTCTGGATCACTGACCTGCAGCTGCTTTTAACACTTCTTACTCTGTTTCACGCTGCCCATAGAACAAGTAGCAAAGCAAACACATGCCCACTCATCGGCCACTTCCACCGCAGAGTCTGGCAGCTGGTCAGAGCTGGGCCATCATGCTGAGACACAGCCTCAGGTTAGGTTCCCTTCTGCAGCCCTTGATGGCAAAGCAACAATCTCCAGCTGAAGAGCAACAGGCACAAAGTCCAGGCGGCCACTGTCTTAATTTCATCATTCTCTTACCAAATAGCACCAGGAAAAAAGTTGTGGAGCCCTCTGGTTTTTGTTGCCCTTTCACACAGACACGCGCTGTCCGTGGGCACTGAGGTAGGAATGAAAACCAAAGAGAGAGGAGCTGCAAGGGATGGCAGCACCTGAAAAGATGACTGCCTGGAAAAGTAGCTGGCACAGACTTAAGAAAAATTGTTACTGAAGAAGTGCTAGGTGTGAGATGGAGGTCAGTTAGGCTGGCGATGATGTGTGGAGAGAACCGCCACTTATTTAATCTCTCCGACGAACAGAAAATCAAGGCTTTGCACTATCTATGTCCCGAAAACAATAAGGAAACGCCTCCTACCCAGCAGGCAGTTAATGATCCAATTAGCTTAAGTAATATTTATTGTGTTTGTTTAACCGAAGAGCTTCAACTGTAAGGTTCTGGTTTGCAAAATGTGGCAGTGAGTGTACTGCAAAGGTAGTATTTCACTGCAAATCTTTGTCATGTAATGGGGGTCAATCAGCAAGTATGACGCAATGAATCCTTTAGGAAGCATAGGGCATATATGCACAATCAAACTACAAAAAAGTCAACTCATTTAAAAGAGTTTTCTGCTTGCTAAATAATAAAAGAAGAACTGATTATTCAATAATTTAATCCTGCATGGGGTAACAATGAAAATACATTAGTATTTTATATTGAAATCACTCAGCCTGCAGAAACGGCATTTAGTATCTATCAAGTCAGAAATCCACACCAAAAACTATTTCTCTTGCTAGTTTTATACAGCAAATCAAGGGTTTGAGCACAGCCAGCATCAAAATTTTATGTAGTGTGTTCCAAATAATTTAAATTATATTTTTAATTTTTTAGATAGATCTTCTGTTTTGTAACCAAGTAAAGCCAGGGTTTGTAGCATAAGGCTTTTGGGGGAAAGGCTGCATTTAAACTTCCTGTTTAACAACAAAAGTATGAAAATGACATTTTAGTGTAATTTTATTTTTCCTGATTCTCCTGCTCTGATGTTGTAAGATACAATTGCTGTAAGATACAATTATTTTTAGAAATTCTAAAAAAAAAAAATAAAAATTATCTGGCGCCATGTTAGGATAGATTCTTTGGATAAAATTTATTGCTCTAGTTACAGACGGATCTGCTTGCTTTGTTAGCATTGTTGCTTATTTGCACTTTTTCGAAGTCACTTCTGTGACATCAGCTAAGCACTTACAGTTTTGGTGCTGTAGGTAAGCGTTTTATTCTATCAGCATGGTGCGGGCAGGAATCTCTTTCCTAGTTTTTGTTTTCTCTTTTCTAATTTTTTTGAATTGTCTTCTCTAGTATTTGATCTTTCCTGTTCAGAAAACAAGCCAGTTATTCCTCCTTGTGGTATCTGGCTCCTTAGTCACCTGCTGGAAAGAAAGCTCTTCACATATTTGTTTTTGTTTACTCTCACAAACCACAGCCTTAAGCTAGCGTTAAGGAGACACGGAGACAGACATGAACAAATGCTCCCTCTGCAGCAACTTTGGCTCCCATCACCAAACTCCGTGGTTTTCAGGTCAAAGATACTAATGTTTTCATTGATCTAGTTTTCAAATGGAGCTTCTGCTTTGATTATCCTTGTTTGGAATGGCTAATTATTGCAGAGCAGTGTAAAACGTAGTCTTTTGAATGTTGTGCAAAGGTGATGCATTTTAAGAAATTCCGTAAAAAAAAAAAAGACAAATAATGATCAAGGCACAAGCAAAAAGCTTGACCAAAAAACACCCTTCAAAAATTGGTAAGTATACAGGCAGACCATTAAATGTCTAGCATTTCTAAGTTTCAACTTGCTCCTCATCCACAACTGCCTTAATTTGCAGTAAGATACTGCATTAGAGCCATAATAATACAGTTCATTGGCAGGTGTCCTACAGAGGAAACAAGGAAAGATTTTTTTTCAAGCCTATAGTTTAACTCTAAAATTTATGCCTAGAATACTTAGTAGATTGTTTTAGAGCTTGAATAACCAGTGTTTATTTAGCTGCTCTTGGGTTTGTGCATGGGTAAGAGTTTACTTCGGAATTTCTGGTTCATAAGCTTGGCACAGCAAATTGGAATCCACTTTGTTACCCTAAGAGCTGATTTTCCAATCTCCAGCTGGTGACACGAGTGCAGGGAGCTTCTGCAATGCAGGACAAAAGTGCATTTGTGTCCGGCAACAGGAAGAGAACATAGAATGAACAATTTCTCTTTGCATAACTCCTCAAAACCAGCTCATTTCCTACACTTGCTAAGCTGCATTCCTCGTACAGGGTAAGACAATTCTACCAACACTGATATAAAAAGGATTAAGCTTTAGCAGAGACAGTTAGCTGCTGACATCAAAGTATTCCAGGCAAAAAACTATCAACTGCAAAGCTCTCCAGCTTTTCCTTTTTGAAGTCTTAGGTTATCTGAATTCATTAGTTTATGAAATTGTCAATTTTAACCACAACAAACCAACCCAGAACACCTGGACTTCTGCACCTGAGTCCTTCCTGCTTAAGAAACAGGTAACCATTATGGATTCTACCAACATCCAGAAATGGAGGGGGCAAAGAGAACATTACCATGGTAAAGGACATTCAAGTCAGATCAGGAGCGTCATCTGCTGAGCAACTTAAGGCTGGCATTTTCTCACCAAAATGCCACCAAGTATGTCTCCACCTTACTGGAAGTTCACTCCCTTCTGCTGCTGTTGAGTGAAAGCTGGCATATGACAAGCACTACTCCCTGGACAGATACAGCTGTGGTTGGAATGGGATCCTGTCATCCTCACCAAATGAAAATGAAGAGGGAACTGGAGCCACCTGATGTTACCTTTCCATTTCCAACTCATCCATCTCTTTCTTCTTTTACTCTCGCCTCTCATTTCATCTTGGCCAGCAATGATGCTTCTAAGCAGATCAGATGTTTCATACTTAATCAATTTATACCATACAAAAAGCTGAGAACTAGCTTCCTTCAGAGTGCTGGCAAACTGTAAGCCTGACAAAGCAGTGTGTCTTGAAACCCAGGTTTAGAAAAAGGGCTGGCTTCCGGGTAAACAAGCTGTGAAAACGCAAATGTAGGTCACTGTGCGGCATCAGAACCCCAGATTCTGATGTGGGCTTAGTGCGCTTTCAGGAAAAGGTAACGCTACTTGAAAGACATCTAGCACATCAGTTTTTCCCCAGGACTTTTATTCTTTTCATGAAGACAATATGTGATCACAATTTACAGATGTCTGGACAGCAGCTACTCTAGGAAATGAACTCAAAATTACGTGGGGTAAAATGTAGTTCAAACAAAATACATAGTGAATAAGTTTTCTACATAAGTTACTATTAGTTAATTTTATAGAAATTTTAAATAAAAATATCTTCCAACACAAAAATATGAAAAGTTCATTTATTTTCATAGGCAACTTCATTCAGAGTACAAAGTGATATGAATTTCTTGAAACTGTCACTGTACCTTTTACATATTTAAGTAACTGATCTAAAAGTTGGTACAAGAATAAATTTGTTTTTTGAAGAGCTGTCCAATAAACAAGATATACACGAATGCCATGCTATGAAAGTTCTATTTATGAATCACAGCTGACACTACAGTAACATCACTTTATAAATCTCATGAGAATTTTAATGTTTTACAATCAAAACATAAAACTGCCACTAGTACAGAGACTGTACGATTAGACAAATAAACAAGTATTAAATGTTTTGCACAAGGCCTGAGTTCACTATAACACATTTTGATATACAAGTTCATCTCAGAAATCTGTACAGCAGTTAGAACGGTTGCAGAGAACTTAAAGACAATACAACTTCAAGGGCTTATTTGTTCCCTTGATACAAGTGTGAGGCCTGGAAGGCAAGAGGATTTGGTGTATGAAACCAAGGTTTTACTGCCTTGTGTAATTTCCTTGTAAAGCAGTCAAAACCTAATGGAAAGTAAGGTACAAGGCAGGACCTCACTTGAAAATCAGCTAACTCACCTGAAATTCTCCAGATAGGTTTCCTCACAGCTATTTCAGAGTAAAAGTTCACAATGAGTGTATAAAATGCAGCATATATATTAACAAAGGACAAAAAGGGTCACATATACAACAGGGTATTTTTTCTGTACTTCCCCCTCTCCCCCCACTTCTTTTACTGGAAATGGCACAAGTCAGCAATATCCCAGCTACCCCCAATAAAAAAATCCTAATCAATAAACAAAGGTCATTCTAAAGTCCAAAAAACTTCACCTGCAGTGAGAGATGCAGTGTTCACAGACTAACGTTTTAAAACCCTTCCTTTTCTGCTTAAGTCATGTAGATATAGGCAGACTAAGCATGTGAATTTATAATAGATAAAGTATTATATAATTGTTATCCTGTACGGAAGCCTTGTGGGATTTGATGCAAATCCAAATTCTCATTTAATCTTCGCTCTTTTTTTGCAATTGAACTGAAAAATCTGAAATCCTGTAACCTTTATACACACTTACTCATCCATCTACAGACACAGATTACATTATAACAGGGCTTATAATACAAAATTTAACATACATTTTTCTTACTTTAAAAGGCCATTGGGGTATTTGTTACAGTTTCACATAAATGTGAAACCGGTGTTGCTAAAAAGACAAAACTTAACAGAGAAGGAAAGTTTTAAATAATAAGGCTTGAAATGTTGTGCCCTATATATCCAAAAATTCATGCTTTTACTTGGGGTAATCAGCATCTGTGCAGACCTGTAAGGCCACAACTTCCTTACAACATCTCTAATTCACATCACCACTGAGAGAGGAAGACATAATATCTTCATTAAAACAAACCAGGGCATTCTACCCATGTTCCTAAGTTTTCTCTCCCCATCTTCCAAATAATTGGTGGAGTCATTTACTTTTCAAAAGACTCCTCTGGTACTGCTGTCCTCCTGCATAAGGAGACTCCACAGGCTGTTTTGTGACCTATTCACAAGACTTGTGTGATGAAAAGGAACAAAAAATCTGCTCCCTCCTCCATCCTCCAAATGACAGACACTTGTACCATTTCACTCCATTTCTCTCCTCTTGAGAGAGGCAGACCTAAGAGCTTCTAAGATAATCAGTAACTCAGTAGTTTCAGTGCTCCTCACCATCATTCTCAGCAGACAAGGTTTTTCAAGCTTCTTTAATACCATCTGGCAGGATTAGTTTGTTTTCCGAAACTGAGTTCTCAGAGGATGCTTTAGAGACTTTCATACTCAAAACCAAATGGAACCAACAGTCGTAATAAGGAAAACGCTGCCGTCTTGGTGCAGTTGACTTGATTTAGCATGCACCAGAGCAACCAAAACAGATGCTTACACTTAAGATGTGCAGCTAATTCCACTTCTTTTCTCCTTTTGTAGTAAACATAATATAGATAAATCAATTAAAGAACAGGAACCTACTCCTTTATCTAAAAAATTTTACAAATTAATGTAAAGTAAACTAGGTGGGCTGGGCAGTTCAGCTCATACTCTGCTCAAATTTCCACAGTGGAATGAAGACCTGCTCGCTTTGGGTGAGCACAGTGGGTGCACAGGGAGGAGGCTGTAAGGTGATGATATCACCTGCTAGGCTTCTACGTTTTTCCCTTTAAAATAGGCTGAATACAAAGGGCAGAAATTTTGTGTAACTTACAGTATTGTTCAAGGCATTGTAAAAAGAATTTACTTTATATCAGGTTACTTTTTCAGTAACAAGGTTTGCAATTTCTTAGTCAGATACCAATTTCAAACCTGTGTTCTCCATTTTGTTTTGCATTAAAGCTCGACAGTCCCTCTGCTTCAGGGCAAGCTAGATCTAACTGCTTTCCATCCAATCCCAGAAACAGAAGGTCCCTGGAATGCCCACTTTTTGTCCCTACTGCCTACTCTTTCCCAAACAACAACTTGAATATGAAGTGCAACTGTTGCTCTCAGACAAGGATATTCACTCTGGCCATAACATGAGACTTCCAGCCTCTTGCAGGGTCTCAGAATGATGACTTGTTGAGTGGAGAGATCAACTGGACGAGGCTTCCTCAAGAAAAGCTATTGTAGCAGGAGCTAAGAGGCGCATGACCTTGGTGACCCACCTCTTGCAACTCCTCTTTAAGTTAAGAAATAATCAGGGAACCTCATGCATACCCCGTTTCCTGACACACTAAGCAGGAAGCATCTACAAGGAAGAGTGATTTGACCCTCTCATTTTAACAGAAGTTCTTTCATCTTTTTAAATAACTAGAAAATATTGTTATAATTTCATAAGCACCCTTTTCAGTTTTCTTTCTTGTTATTCTTCTACTCTGGACATTCTAAAAATTGCAGCAAACAAGAGAAATCAAAATCATGTTCTCAGATACAAGTAGAAAAACAATCATATTACTTGAGCCAGATAAAGGTCTTATGCCATCACATTACCACTGCATAGAAGAGCCTCTCTTAATTTGAGCTTGTAAGACTTTTTTTTTCACTTTGTTATTACAAATTAGATTATATTCTCAGATAGCCCACACTGAAAGCACATACCCCAAACCCCTCAGTTTAAGAGGTCTGGCCTATAAAATTTGATCTTTTTTTTCTTTTTTTTCCTCAGTTAATTTTCCCTCTAATAGGTTAAATTAAAATCCAGTTCTGAAAAGCCTCCAGTCCAGGGAGATCAGGGACTGAAACCCAAGATTAGGATATTAAGACTGCCTTTACCATGGATGTACTAACTTAATACACTGTAGAGTCCTAAGAGATGTTATTTTAATATAAGCTTATTTTCCAAGTAATTTAGAGGAATACAGATTCAAGTAATTCTTAAAGGCTTGCCTTAAGTTACCCTAACAAAAGTTAGCTTTCAAAAGTTGACATAAAAGAAGACATTAGTGTCATTGAGAGTACAGAGTACTAGCAACTGTAAATGAACTTAAATAGTTTAACAGTTCTAGTATTAAGTTTACACAGATATCTTAACATAACCTACAATGCTTACCGTGAATGTCAACAGCACAAAAGCATCACAATGTGTTAGGTATTGATTTCTAACCCACAATTTCACTGGTCCCAGGTATTTTAAAATAATAGGACTAAGGCAGCAGCTATAATACATAACCAGTTCTTTAAGAAATATGCTTAATGCTATTACCGCTTAGAACTGTGGAAATATAACAAAATACAAGTCACATTTACAGCATAAGGCCCTTTGGTTTCTTAAGCAGCAAATGAAAGAACAATTTCTTCAGAGAAAGGCTTTGAAAAATAAAGCATGTAGGCCTTCCATACAAAAGGTAACTAGTTCTTTCCTTCTCAAAATAGCCAGCTATACTCTTCAAAATATTACGTAAGAAAGCTCCTGAAATTCCTTGGAAAGAAAATGTTAAAACCCAACAGTAGCATCTGATGGAGCAGATTCTATCATGGGCAAGCTAAACATATACCTTCTGGGAAATAGAAGAAACTACTGTTTGGTTTTCTGGAGAGCTTTATTATATTTAGAACAATACAATAAAAAGGATCTGAAATACCTATTATTTACCATATATTCTAGAGCTTACAAATCTGTAAGCTTCATATTCATCTATTCTTCATATGGACTTGAGTTAAAACAAAGTTAAAATGAAAGAATTTATTTGTCTGCTTTTTCACACAACCATGTGCAACTTGTAGGAGACAATCCTTTCCCACCTTCTCAATGGAGCCAAAAGCTTGAAGTAATTCAACATATTTCTGTGTAACTAAACTGTGTGTTTAGTTATACAGAACCGCTTAGTTACATAGTTGGGACAGTCAACATCTGAATTTTACAGAGAAGATTCTTTTTAGGAGGTTCCAAAACTACTCATAGTCTTTTTTCTCACCAGTTAGAAGCAGTATCGAATTAGCCAAAACACTGGAATATATAAAAAATGTGATCAAGTCACCACATGTATTTTAAAATCTTGCTTAAGTGGTATGTTGCAGTTGCTATGGGGCTGGTAACAAGGATCTGTCATGATAAAACAGGTTGTAAACCAGCAATGACCATTTAAGCAGTGTTCTTATTCTGTCCTAAACTTGCACAAAATTTTAAAAAAATTTCTTATGCCTCCTGAATCTTCTTGTCATTTTCTCTTATAATTAATGTTAATTATAAGAGAAAAAATAAAAAAAAACATTTTCTCTTCTAAGCCTCTTACAGAGTTACTGGTTAGAGAGCTTTCTATGTAACATGGCTAACAAAACCTTCTGAGGCAGCGTAAGAATTTACTTCTTGCAAACTGTCATGTGGCAAAATGAGAGTTTGTGCCAAATTCAGGCATCACAAATCATCAGTAAGAATCCAGCAGATACTGAAAGGTCTGGGCTGCAGGACTGCATTCTCTAGTGTTATTACCCCTTACACATTTTTATTGAATTTAAGAAACAAAATTTTATAGGAGATTTCACAGGAGTTGATTGAGTACACTTCTGAATAACTTTGAAATACTTAGCTGCTTCTTTTTCGATTGAATATATGCATCCTACCTTCAGTGCTCTGATGTTCGGTAAAGAGACGGGAAATCTTTAGCATGTAAGATGACTGTGGACTATGCAATTCCACTGCAGTACCAGGCAAATGCAAAACCAAGTCTTTTTTCCAGTGCAAAAGTCTTTGCTGGGTTGAAAGTTTCCCCAAGTCATGCTTTTACTAAGCAAAAAAAGATGTTAATCAGCTTACCCATGATCCAAATTTCATCAATCTTTGAAAGAAGAAAACATTTTACCCAAAAAGATCTTTTAAGTCATTACTAGCTGAGCTGCTGTTTGTCACTGTGTTTCCTGGTTGTGCAAAGTTCTGAGGAGCAAAGAAAGGATTACCCTGTATACCAAAGCCAGGCTGTCCTATCATGTTCATCTGAGGTCCCAAGACTGAACTGCTTGCGCTGGGGGACCCTTGTGGGGGTACAAACTGATTAACCCACTGGTTTGATTTCTGTTGAGCCAGCTGTTTCATACTAACTTTGGGTTTTTGAGGACCAAAAAGATTATCTAAAGCAGACATATCTGGGGGTCTGTTTTGTTGTGTCAATGGAGAGATTGCAGATGCAGCATTCATAGGACTGTAATTTGGCATATTAGCAGTTGGTACAATGTTCATCTTGGTTGTTCCTGTTGCACTTGGACCACTGAAGAAATTTTGAGTGGTGGGACCAGCTCCCATACTGAATCCAGTAGCCTGAAAACCCATAGTAGTATTTAGTCCATTTGTGATATTTCTTTTTGTGTTGTCAATAGGTGATGAAAATCCCATTCCAACACCCATAGAAGGGACAGAAGAGAAGCTGTTTGAAGATGCAACTTTAGCTTTGTTGATGGAATGGCTAGTCAAAGATGACATATTATCTATCAAGGTATCTGTCAAGTCTTTCGTCTGCAAAACATATAAAATGCAGTTAAAGGCTTTTCCTGTACAAACACTCTAGCAACAGTCCCTATCATTGTTTCTGCAAAAGAGGCATTCATTTTTCAGAAATTAGAGTTTGCTGCATGGAATCGGGCATGAAATGTAATTATACACAAAAGCAATTAGGTTATTTTCATTCTTTGCTACTTAGAACTAATTGTTATGCAGCTTTAATTTGACAATACACAAAGTACTACTGTGACATTTGCTTACATGCCCCATTCCTATCCCCAGCTCTTTAAATACTTAGTTAATAAACTCTTCACAGCAAAACCTTTTTTAATATGTACTTTTTCCTTATCTAGAACAATGGCCTTTCAATAACAACTATTCCTTTAGAAATTCCTGCAGTTTAAAAAGTGGGAGATATTGCTAATGATGCAAATGGAAGACAGATTATATTTCATTTTAGTTTTTCTCAGCTGTGCCATTGTATGACCAGTGAAAACAAAGGTGACTCACAGGAGAAAAAAATGGTAAATGCATACAACACTTGAAAGGAAAAAGCATCACAGCTTCAATGGAAACACTGCAGTAGTTCGTTCTTTCTCACCTGCTTCACTGGGGGTGTTATTGCAGTTGCTTGTGGCTTAAGAGGTTGCTGGCTCTTCAGTTTCTGTGCTTGTTCTTGTTCTTTAGCTAACTTCTGCTTCTCTTCAAGTGTAAGTGATACCTGTAAAAGGGAAAGTACTGATGCTAAGTTGCATTGAATGGTCATTCTTACATTGATATTTTTATTTCATAAATAGCACCGTCACTTCAATAATATGTGGTAGAACAATACATATGTATACAGAAGAGAAAGTGGATAAGTACAAAATCTATTATAATATTTATCATACTGCTAAAGAGTACTTAAAGCAAATAAATACAATATTAAAAGCAGCATAATTTTAGCTTTGTCTTTCTAATGTTGTGCATAAGGAGAAGTGTTCTTCACAGTTTTCATTTTTATATGGTTACCAGCAGCACTTGATATAGAATTGCAACTGATCATGGAGTTGGTACAGGAATTTTATTTTAAGATTGCTTAAGAGGCTTTTCAGGATTTTAACTCTACTTTTGTTAATGATGAAGGATAAAATCATACAATCATTCCCCATTAATCTAAAATTAATGAGAGGGTTCAGATAGCTAGAAATTAAAATGATAAAATGTATAGATTATGGGAAGCCATTTACAAAATTAATAGCATGAAAATGATTTTATAATACTTTATGCTTATATTTAATATTCTAGATCATGTCGTGCTTTTTCTTTGCTTCTTGTATTTGTCCCCACATTGACTGTTTATTTTCACTTAACTTTGAATTGTACAGTAAATGTTGGTCTCTGCTACTACATGAAATTCAACATTTTATCTTCATCTCTGTTTGTAATTTTATTGTAAAGTGGCCTGGTTTGATTTTCCTATCTAAATCCACTGCTGAAGTTTTAGTTTCATTGAAATCTATAATTAAGGAGAAAGAAAATGACCAAAAAATTATAATCCTAATTGCTGCCTACTTTGTACAAAGCTATTTTCAAGGAAAGGCTTTCACAGAAATTCAAGGGTATGATTTGAACATTTTTCCAGTAGACCTTCACATGTGAGTATGCATGGTGCTGTGCTATACAAAAGCAGTTCATTTTTCTTTTAAAGCTTTAAGTATGATAAATATTTACACATACTCTTTTTAAGCAACCATATCAGCTTTGTGTTAGACAGATGGATGTAATAGGATTCCGAAACAAAGTAAAACACACCTTTTTCTGTTTTGATGACATCTCATTCTCATTACTATCAGATCCACTAGTTAGAAGGTCAGTTCCACCAGTATTAAACACCTTGTCAATCTGTTTAAGTTCAAAGAAAAACTTAGTTATTTGAAATGTTGTAATTTAAGGTAACAGGCACATTGACTAATTTTAAATTTCTTCATGTAAATAACGCAATAAAATATCTTGACTTACCTGATTACTTGTACTAGTAGATCTTGCCTCTTCAGACACGCTCATTTGGTTAGCTATATCCAAAGATCTATATAGTACAGAGTATATATATTACAAAAAGATCACTTTACTGTCACATCCACCACACTAATTCAGCAATGCAGATTATTCTTCTGCATTTCAATAATTCTAAAAACTGCATTATGAGAGCACTGCCATTTTTACAGAACAACTGTAGGACACTGGAAAATGTTAATATTCTAAATTGTAAAGGTTTCCTAATGATTATTTCACATGGTCTTAGCTCATCCTTTTGAACGCGGTGACACAGACTTTGGGTAGCCCAAGAAATCTCACCTCATATCAGATTCCATAAAATACCTCTAAATACCTTCAAATATCACTGTTTTATAAAAGGCTGTAATGTTTGTGTTTCTCCAGTATGGTTAATATTCTCAACAGCTATAAAAAAGCAACTTAGCATATAAAAGCAAGATATGAACTGTACTAGTGGAGCTCAGTATGAACATTTAATGAACTAATTGAAAATTATTGACTCAAAATAATAAACTGTGACTGAACTGTATAAAAGTAAAGGATTTTATTCTATAAAACCATTGACATCACAATATAATTATCATTGATAGGACTAATAAGCCTTTGTTGACAACTGTGCTTATTTGAGGTAATTCTCAACTATTGAAGAAAGAATTACGTAGGGTTTGTTATTGCTATAGCTAGAGTTTTCTCACATTTGCTAAAACACTAACTGAAATTTATCTCTGCTCACTTGTTCCTTCTCTAATACACATGTAAATAAGCACTTACTTCTGTTGCTCTTGCATGACATGAAGTTGCTCAAGTTTTGTTTTATGTTCTGCCTCCAATCTATTAAGCATATCTTTTATAACACAAATAAAAGAATTGAACTGTAAAAGAAATAGATAAGAAGTTTGTATTTGGCAGTGATGGAATTCAGACATGCGTAACTTCAAAGGTAATATCTCACAAAATACTCAGTATCATGTACACTGCAGATTTTAAAATAATTTATAATCTACCTTCACTTTCTTCCATTAGATACCCAACTACAAGCAGAGTGTGTACTGAAACAGTGAAAAGTATATATCACTAAAAAAAAAAAGTGGGGCAACACAGACAAGTCACAGATGAGTATTACCTGATTAATTTTCAAAAGAAATCCTACGATTGCACTTCTACATTATCTGCAACATTTACAAACAAGAGCAAGGGAAGAAACTTTAAGATTGTACTTCAGTTTTTAATTTTATCTGTAATTATGTTAGTACCTAACTGCTTTTGCAGAATATTTGGAAGGTGATAGTATTCATTTTGAAACTTTATATTAGAACAGTTAAATCCACTGAAAAGTAACAAGCTTTAAATAAGTAAATACACTAATACTGGCAGGTTTTTTGGTTTGTTTGCTTTCACAACAGACACAGACATACAGTAATATATACATTTTGCTCTGACAACAGTTTAAATCTATTCTCCGCCAATTTATCAAGTAAAAGCATGCAACATAGTCATGTTCCTACCTGATTGAGATTAAGATTGTTCTCAATACTAAGAGGAATCAGATGGGGCAATACTTTTCCTGCAAGCTGTTCTTTGGTAATTCCCAACTTCTTATGAGTAAATGTACATTTGTAAATACCTGACACAGAACATCAAAACAGCAAAAATTGTTTAGTGAACAATGTGAACAAAGCAGCACTCTCCATATGTATCGATCATCTGAACACACATTGGCTCTGTGTGCAAGCAGGGACAAATATGACCAACAGAACCATAAAAGCTAAGTACTCATCCGCCATACAAACATATCATACCAAGAGGTTTTGCTGAAGTTCAGAATGAGAGGAGGTCCAAAGTAATACTTCGCAGCTATGAAACCTAGTATCAGGCAATGTATTGTCCTGGTCAATTATCTGAGAATATGCATCTTTGAACATACCACAAGCAACTGAGTTACCACAAATTGACAAATTGCCACTGAGAAATTAAGCTGTGTTAACTAAGGATGCGTTCTCTCCTGGCACACTGAAGTGTCTAGGAGTAACTATCATACCGCTCTCTGATCGCATTTTACAAAGATTCTTACCTAAATGTTTGGAGCTGTGTTACACATAGGATCAGATATCATGCACAGTCTTTATCTGTTCTAAATCACTGAAAAAGGAATACTGGCAGACATAAGAGATCTAGTGTTAGGCCTACTAGTTCTACAGCGGTTCTGACAGGACTTCTCTGCTGAAATAGGTCTTTTCTAGTGGTAAACACTGAATGTGCTAGTGTAAAAGAAGCAGCAGCCTTCCTCGCTTTCTGTCGTTGCTGTTAGAACAGAGCTGTCAGCTAGCCAAGAAACATAGCACATATGAGACGGAAGGTATTATGATTCCAGAAAAAAGTAAAGTCCAAGTATATAAAATTGATTTCAGATCATCATTTCCAAACCAGGGTTCACTTATCCACTGTATCCAAGTAGAATTCAGGAGTAATACAACTAAATTAAACTGTCCCTCATTCTCAGACAGCAAATACAAGTCAAAGCTGCAAGGATTAAGGGAAACAAGTGGCTTTAAATTAGTACTGATAGATGCCCTCTTGTTGATTTTGAGCAAATTGAAATCATGCTACCGTCACATATTACAGTGTTTAATGAGCGCTGCAGCTGGTATAGCTCAGGTTGCTACAAATGATCTTCTGCCTACTGCTTTGGTGTCAGTAGGAGAAATGGCCACTGTCTTCCAGACTTGGTCACTCAGTCATCCCTCTTTCTTGGCAGCGACTCTGATCATCTGGTCTCTTTGAGCCCGTTCAAGTTGTTAAAATCACACATCCTGAGTTAAGCAAGCACCAGAGTGGCACTAGGAAAGCACAGCTGGGGGTGAGGCCGCATCTTCCAGAAGTAACAAGCCATTAGGTTTTGTTATGTATTTTGTGAAACCTCACCCAGACTATGCTCCGTTTGAGTGCAAAGGCAGCCATGTTTACTTAAATGTCCCACAAAATTAGTCTAACAAAACCTGTACTGAAGATCCGTAGATTTGTGGACAATCATTTATAGCACCTGACATGCAAGAGTGGAAGAAAAAGGCAACAGTAACACTTAAAAGCTCCAGCAGCAACTGAAAGAAGACAGATCATATACTCTCCTGAGGAAAACAGCAGTCCATGGAAGTGTCACAGCAATGAGTACTCAGAACTCAAGATTGCAACTATATGTACTAGTGTTTGGAATGTGTACCAGCAGTACATAAGGTAACTGAACACAGGCATACTTAAAAACCAGAAACAAAAAGTTTTTAATAGTCATTTTAGTGATACACTATGTACACATTATCAATGATAATACAGAAAGCTTTCAGACTTACAATATCAAAGCACAAAAGAGGAGGAAGTTGAAAGTATTAATTACCTAAAATTCCCATTAGCACTGCAGGTTCCTTGGATGGAATTTGTTGTAGAAAAGGTAAAATATCATCAAGTACAAACCATTTATCCAAGTACTCCAAAATCTTGCCTAAGCACACCAGTGAGTTTACCCGGACCTGTGAAGTATGATAAGAAACAAAGTCTTTCATATATTTTTGCTTAAGAAAAAAAAAACCCTCATAAAACTCAGAATAAAACGGGTGCTACTGAAACTACAACCTTCCTATCTGAAAATTCAAGAGAAGCTGAAAAAACACTTCTGTGTCATAAAAGGAAAATACATATAGATATACACTGCTCAAAAACCCCTTGCTTTTCTGCAGGACAAACACTGTTAACACGTACTACTGTGGAATACACTTCAACAATTTTTACAGTATTATTAATACAATAAGTTTTACCAACTTAAAAAAGTAAATGGTGCTCTTGTATTTGTAAAAAGTAAAACAAAAAATCTCAAAAAGAAATGAAATCACATTCATGGGCTTTTCTTTAAAGCACAACAGCAGAAAAGCCGAAGTATATAAAAGGCAACAACATTTCTGAGGACTGAGCGATAAAATCATTGGGATACTTACAGCAAGAGAAGAAGTTTGCAAACATGCATTTTTAATTCTTGGAATTAATGAATTTTTCATTGATGGGTAATCTATTAAATTGGCAAACGTAGGAATTATGTTTAGGCAAAGCTCCTATAAAAAAAATTTCTGTGTAAGTTTAAAAAGAAACATGCTTACTTATAATAAAATTAGTACTAATATTACTCAAGATCAAAATTAGTTTAAAATGTCTTCTTAAGCTCTTCTTTTAAGGAAATATCATGTTCAAATAAGCTGACCTTAATCTATCAGACTCACATAAAAATAGCTAGAATAATAAAGCGTCATGATATGTATGTAGAACCTTGGCAAATGGATTTCAAGAGTATTCATAAATTTCTAATAGAATATTTGGATAGCAAGAATATCTTGCATTTTCACAGAACACCTTTATATTAAAAAAAAAAACCCTTTTATTACATAAAACTAACCTTTTCCTACACAAGTCAAGCAAATCTGAATGAGTACTATCTACTACACTGCAGCAGCACGATAGGCTGGAAAAAAGCATATCAAGATTAAACATACTTAAGCGACAAGAGGAAAAAAAATCCAATTTCAGTACAATCTCAAAAAATAAGAGACAGCAATATGAAGCATATGCTGCAAGCAAACACCTGAGTAACCAAACTACTGATGCAGAAAAAAACTTACACCTGGTATTTAGAAATAAAAACCTTTCTCCATAATACTGCAAAGGGTTTGAAAGGGTAAAAGACACATCTGACTGCCCAAATCCTTCTTTCAGAAATATTTTATCTCCCCCTCCCACTCCTGAATGCCTTTGGGTAACTGGAAGTTAATTCCAGTGAAAGAATGGTTAAAAAAAAAAAGAAGAACATTAGAAAGGTAAAGCATAAAGAGAAAAATCAAAAATATGGATACATAAAAATGTCACCAAAAGCTACATTAATTCAGTTTTACAGCGAATCAGGTCTTCCAAGGTAACTGTCAGCACACATTCTTACCATCAGGACCTCAGAACAAGCAACCTCTCACTGACTAGTACAAACATGCATGCCTGCATAGTTTCTGCTGCACAGGCAATGTAGCATAAATGCACATCCTACTTCTTGCTATGGTGGCTAGTAAGAATGTAGGATAAAAAACATCAGAAAAGCAGGCAAGTGGCTACCCCCTAGAAAACAAGAGAACTAAACTTTATTTTACTAAAACAAATTTTCTTTGATAAAATATTAATCTCTTTCAATATTCAAGAATATTACACAGTTTTATCTTCTTTTTTGCAAACAAACACACACATAAGTATACAAAAAGTTGGCACACCAGCTTAAAGAAAATAGAAAAAAAAAAATTATACCTGGATCTGAATTGAAGGTGCTTCCAAGGCTCTATAAACCATTGGTAGAACACTGTTCTTGATCTCATCTGGTGGAGTTTTGGTTAGAAGCAAGTCCATTTTTTGCAGGAAGATCAACAAGATCTATTAAAAGAAGGACAATTCAGAAGACAGAAGTTTTAACTCCAGAAACATATACTTAGAATTTGAAGTGTGTTGTATCATATAAAAACTTCAAAAGTTTTCTTGTAACTCAGTAAATGTGATCACTTACCATGTTGCTTGCCTGAAGGCATGGAAGACAAAAAACACTTTGACATATTACTGCATTTTAGAAACAGTAAATACAAATCAAACAAAATATGCATATTCTAGACTAATCCTTCAGAAATAAGAAATCATAATGGCTAAGGAAGGAGTTCTTGTTTCTATTTACAACATAGTCTTTTCTTAAAATCCACCCATAGAAAATCTGTGTACACACATCAGTATTGAAAAAGCTAAAACTTCAAAAAACTGGCTCAAATGCTGTCCTCAAAGCATTTGATCACAACTCCACATATAAAAGCTGTATTCCATCTCTGTATCTAGCACCTAGAAGGGACACAATGTAAAGAATACGACAGCTACTATATGGACACAAACTAACTTTATTCTAATTCACATGGAAATTGTATATCACAAAATGAAAAATCCCAAACAAAAACCTAAAACCCAACACTAGAATAATACATTGACATAGTGGGATTCACCTTGCCTATGCTTAGCCATCTAAAAGTGAACTGCTCTTCTAAGTTACTCCCCCGGGCTCAGTCTCCAACAGAGAGCTACGTAACTCATGGGACTCATGTCTCATCTCAGATAGGTAAGATAACTTGCTACAGGTGACACTGACTATCCATTGATATCTAGACTCCTTGTAGAAAATAAGTTAGACTAGATGGATAAATTGTGGTGAATTGTATCACATTAATAATAAAAAGTCAAGTATTTCATAGGAGGAACATAGCAATCAGTGCTTGTATGTCAAATAAACAGAAGCATCAAAGTGTAGAAACACAAGAGTACCAAGACCACATTATAAGTGTTCCCCTTTCACTTGCTTTCCTTTACAGGGAAGAAAAATAAATTCTTTTAAGCTGCAGCTAATGTATGTTTTCTTATTGTATATTTATAACTACTTAAACTGTATACGTACATACACAAACTCATTCATTCACTCCATTAATTCTGATGCAATATCCCCAAATTTGGGAAAATTAGGGTAAGATGAACCAGATCAGTTTTGAAGTTAGATTTTATAATTATTCTGGAATATAGAATTTTTATTTGTCCCAAACTTGGTTTTTGAAACCTATATGCACTCGTAACACTGTTCTTCTCTTGTCTAGCACCCCTGTAATACTGTGGCATGACAGTTTCTATGTTACTTAAATGTATCGTTTTGGAGAAGGACGGTTTGATTGTTTTTGCAAATTTGAAAAGGACATGAATGAAACCTGTTATTTAGCAGCTAGAAAAGCTCCTTTTAAGTTAAACATTGTACTATATAGTCACTTAGATATCACAGAAGCAGTTCAACTGTTTTCCATTGGCTGTCAATGCTTTTTAACTAAGATAACATAAAGCTGAATTGGTTTTGACCTCTCTCTACCTGTCTTTTACCTAGAATGTTGCTGATGCTGTTCCAATGAATCCCTTCTATTTTTAGTTTTCTAGGGTCATACTTGATACTTATTATCTATTTAAGTAGAAACTAAGATGTTGCAGTCACAGATTCACACAGCCATCTAATAAGCAAGCAGCAGCAGTTGCACTCTGAACAACAGTGCTAAAGATATGCTTCATTTGTTAATATAGAGCCCCGTACTTGTCAGGGTACACTCTGGTGTACTGAATTAGAATATGAATTTACAACACAACGCATGCCAACTCTCTATGGATTTCCCTAGATATAAACCAAGGGTTTGTCTACACTGGGAAGCTATGTCAGAGTAAGCTAAGATGTTAATTTACAGCATGCCAGTTACTCCATGCTAACTTCAAGAGTACGATATCAATGAGTAGTTGAACTAAATATTTCCATTTTCATATTATAAATTCCCTCATACATTGTAAACACTGGACAACAACTTCTTCATACTGAATTACAGCAGCTTCCCTACGATGCATTCACTTCCTAACTCAAGTACCCTAAGAAAGCCAAGCAACAGGCCTCTCATACAAATCTAAAACATCTTGAGAGAGCATTTGGAAGAAACACTGGCACCTTCCCTGTCCACCACTCTCCATGAGATACAAACACACAGGAACCAGACATTTTTGCCTTGCACAAAGACAGTCAGACCAGGAGTTCTGTCCTCTGGCTCTCCGAAGCTTTACATTTTTTTTTCTGAATTCCCGGTATATTAACTTTGAAAACCCATCCTAGATTACTAAAACTTTGCCATATGAAAAAAGACCACAGAAACAATACTGGAATAAGCCATCTAGTACTTAGTATTGGCATTTTTAATGCACGCAAGAATTTAATACATAGTATCCAGAAAGCTACAAAAAAACTTCGCAAAGCTCACTGTTCATCAGCTGACCCCAAGTCTGTATTTTGCTTCCCTTATTTCTCAAGAAATAAAACAGCTTTTGTGCCTATTATGCTCCAGATAGAACTCTTGAGATAAACTCTGTAATGACGACTGTCTCACAAATCTGGTATTAATGGTAGCAAAACACAACATTACCTTTTAGGATGAAACAGCAGAAATAAGATGTTGACTGGTTTTTGGTGGGTTTGATGTTTAATTTTTTCAAGACAACAGCAAAGTTAACATAAAGCCTCAGTGTACCAGAAGTAAACAGCATTAAGTAGTTCCAATTTTCTGAGTTATTCTCAGTTACACAATTGTCCCTTTTCCCCACTCCCCAGTATAATAAGAGTTCTCTGATCTGGTTTTCTGAAATGGACTTGATGATCTTAAATGTGTTTTCCAACCTAAACAGTTCTATGATTCTACACTTGTTCAGTCTTATGTTTATCTTGCCCTTTTAGTGTTCTGCAGAGAAATAAGAGCATCCAGCAGCAAAACAAGGTGAGTAGAAGGAATGTATAGCTACATTTTATCTATGAAATCATCGTGCACATGGTGTTGACAAAAGGATGCAAATTTTTTGCTCCTTTACAGTAATGATAATGACTTACAACTTTTATGCCTGTAAACAATAGGAAAAAAGCGTATTTGACTTACATAATACATTTGTCCAATAAAATGAAACATATTACACAAACTTGTGCAAAGCCCTCAAATAAACACTATTTTGTTATTGACAATAAACACTACTTTTAAGGGAGTGTCAAAGTTACAACTTTTCCACTCCATGATCTCTGTGTCAGCAATCTGGATACAAAAAAAAAACAAACCAAAAAACCACCATAGGTGCAGCTACTGGCAGAATATGTCCAAATATTGCACTGTACAACCCTGCTCAGATTGGCTAGATAAGTGATAAAATGTTTATAAATATACTTTCTACAACCAACCAAAAATAAGAATTGAGTGGTAAACAAATTTTTTCCTTTTTTGCTGATCTAATCTCATCTACAAATGCAAATGTAGAGGCTTTGTCAAGTTCCTGGAAATAATCTAGTTCATATGAATCAAGACTGATTGCCTGGACAACTACAGAATAGGTTGGGCAATCTTTGTGAAGCTGGAAAAGGGAAACAGAGCAATTAGTCATATTTCAGGGGAAAAAAACACCAAAGAGAAAAACTGTAATCTGAACAGTATTAACATACCTGAATTGGTTCTTGCTGCTTAAAAACAGGACCAAGATCAGGCAGAATAAGCCTGATATATTCTTCTTTGGTGCATTCTTCAGCAATTAGGAGAACATTAGGCAAGACAAAGGGCACCATATCAGGATTCACAAATTCAGAAGTCAAGCAAGGCAAAATTCGCTGAATTATAACACGCTAAAAGAAAAAAAACCAAGCATGCATCACATTGTACTGCATTGCAGTAGATTACCATCGTGCCAGCTCAACAGCTTTTGTATTAACCTGATATTTACAAAAAAGGCAGACAATTTTCAGTTTTGAACTCTTATTTCACAGAATACTCTGGCTAATTTATATTGTGCTACTTTGCTTAATTTTCTCTGTTTGCACTCAAAACATAACTGGAGACTATAACAACAGTGACTATCAACAAAGAGCAATTAACTTTACAGAAAATAGGACTTCCAGTCACATACATGAATTACAAAAAAACTTATTCTATAATCTTTCTTAAAAATGACCCTAAAAATACCGTGAGAAAAGACCCTATCACCCCCCATCCTTCACCCCCCCCAATCCATTTTTCAGTAACCCATCACTCACTGAACAAACACCTAATCCTACTACACCTCGCTGTAAAACTCCAGGCACATTCCCTAAACGAGATTCTACTGATGAAATAGGTATTTACATGTGAAGGTCTACTGTAGAGTTAGACATCCCTAAATGCTTTCAAAGTCAATAAAGAGAAATACACAGTTGAAGGGCACAATTCCTTCCTTCACAAAATTGACTTTCAAGACAGAAAAAAGAAATGAATCCCCTAAAGATGATTAGGTCAGTCAGTGGCTGTCTAAAGTTAGGCGAAATACATCCCATCTGTTTCTGAATTCAGGGCATCAGTGATTTCTCATCAAAGGAAATAAAAAAATGAAAAAGAAGAGAGTATTAAACATGAAGTCTGAATTGTGCACTGTGTAGTTCAAAATAGAATTAAAAATAAAGACATTTAATGCAATGGTTAAGAAGCTCAGCTATTCTATTATGTTATAAACTAATACTATTTTTCTATCAGATATGCATTATGCTTTTATAAATTAAGGAATACCGCAAAAGGAAAAGGAGTCAGTCTAGACATAGTGTCTAACATTACACAGAAGAAATCTGTGATGACATTTGCCTTTGAGGTTTATGGGCACCACTAGCACAAGAAAGCACTCAGTCTGTTGAGGTAAGGAAGCTTTGCATCATTCAACATTAAAGTACTGCCTTGCTATGAAAAAATTTGAAGCAATCTTACTGGGAGAAAAGATGGCAAGATGACTTCAAAGAGCTATGATAGCATCTGGAAACAAAGGGAAAGTCTCGTAAGTGGAGAGAAGACAACTCCCTTTCAAAGTGGGATGAACTACAAGAAGGCATACACATGATGGTTCCTTACACACACTGATAGTACAATTTGCCATTTTCTGTTTAAAGAACCATTGATAGCTAAGTATTTCCACACCAATTACTTTCTAGTCTTCCCTTTTTACCTACTACTCTGTTCCGACAGTCTCACAGCAGTCTATTACGGTACAATGCTTCAAAAAGTCCAGCATTCTGAGCTTCAGAATGTAAACAGATGTTCACACATTTTTAAACTCACTATTTCAAGACATCATGCAGACATACCTTAGGTAGTTTTGGCAGAACCTTTGGTAGCCCTTTGAAAAATTGTGATTTCTGAAGGTTATCCCTTTGAAATAACGAATCAAAATACTGAAGCGTCATTGCTCCTACATCATCAAAGAACGGTATCTAAAAATAAGATTAAAAGCTTGTGATCTGGAGGGAGACAACATTGACACTGTTACAAAGATTCCAAAATATAATCATCTATTTACCTTTTCGATGCACTAAGTAAACCTTTACAATGATGTGCCTGCAACTAACAATTGGAAAAGTACATTTTTATGTACTAAGTAGTATAATATTCACAGATAAAGGTCAGAATTTTCCTAGTATTTTAAAGAAACTCATGCATGTTATTTGTATCTAAGTTAACTTACTGTATATGAAATAATGTTTTGTCTACAAAAAATGGAATGAAGAGTAAAAACCTTGATTACAAGTTCTCCTAGGAGTAATTACACTATTTAATATCACCACAAAGGATTACCTACTAGGCCATCCAGATCTGGCTACCACCCCAGGAAACTTATCATGAATCAAAAAGCATTTACATGCAATAAATGTGTAATTATATAAATTTTTCTCCAATGTTCAGACCCCCTTGTAAATCCTGTTAACTATAATTTCTCACATGATCTCCCATGTTTGCATTACTTCAGCAAAGAGGGCACAGGCTTGCTCAACTGTTGTGTAACGATGTATATACATAGACCAGGCTTATAAAATGGCACCAACAAAATACCAGGGGGTTTCACCTACAGCCATGGTGTATTGATAGAGCTGCTTTATCATTAATGAAAGACTGATAAAAATGCATGATTATAACAAGATTGTTTACATAAAAATCCATCCCCAAATATTCAGGTCTCAGTTAGCAGACGAAAAAAAAAGAGTAGAAGAGTGTCTATCCCAGACCTACACTGACTGGAATGAAAAGTTCTCCATTCAAAAACTTGCATGGGTAAGATTCCTCCTTTCTGCTAGCTCTCAGTTTTAGGGAAGGATATATCAAACCTCATGGGCTTGTGACAGTTAAAGACAAAGCATTGTCTTTTAGACTATTGAGACACTTTTCAGTTGAAAAATCTGTGCAAAAAGAAAGTATGTAAAATGTAAAAAAACATTTAAAGAAGCTCTGCTGTAAGGCAGAAAAAGAAGCCAGCAAGAGTAGGGCACTAAAGAAAAAAAGAACTTAAATTCTGTCTCCTAGATCACAAACCAAAATATACGTGATCATGGAATTCTACACAAGTTAACACAAACCAGTTAAAACTAGCAAGGTAAACTGGCCCATGTCAAGCTCCATTTTAGCTCATGTCACGCTGGCCGTAATGAACTGCTTTTAGAACTAAAGCTCTAATAGCTCTACCCTACAATTCAGTCCACAGCCAGATATGGTAAAAGAGACTTAACACCTTTATAAAGCCATGCTGCTTAATACAACCATTTACAGATTTGTTTGCTGTAGTCTTTCAGACAAGCGAGTTGATACCTAAGTTCTATTTGCCAGTTTCCTCACTTGCAGCATATATGTTGGCACAAACATTACCTGTTCCCTCTCCCTTCTTCTCTCTCCACTATTTCTTCCAACTGTTATGACACTGATTTATCTCTCTGTATACAATGTATTTATACATCACAGGAAAAGAAGAAAATCATTTACCTAAGCAAATCGATAAGCAGGAACCTGAAAAGCTATCAGGTATGAGAAAATAGGGTATAAGACAAAGGAAGAATCATGCTCCTAAGTTCTATTTTCAGATAAGAAAGTGAAGGTAGAGTTTGTCAAATTAAAACTTAAATTATCCTACTTGCAATTCATTTTTGCTTTATTATGGCAAGTAAGCACTGAATATATTTTAAGCTATTCTTCTGCATATTTAAGAATACACCAAAAATAATAAGCAAAAAGTTAATCCTTACATTTATTGCCCTTTATAATTTTAAGGCTTTAAAATCCTTCCAATACAGTTTTAAAGACTAAATTGTGTAAAAACATAGCATAAAAAAATACTTCCAACTGTACTGGAAAGCAACAAAATAGTGTTGCATTGAATGATTATTTAAATTCTGCTTCAGCACCCACTTCTGTGTTAATGAAGGTCAGCATAAGGATAACTTTTGGCCTCAACTAACACTGTTACTTCCAAAATAGTTAAAAAAATATTTAACATTTCAACTAAAATGATTAACAGGAAAACACTTCAAAATAGCTCTATTATTTCCACAAATCAAACACTGTTTTTCCTCTTTCCTATGGCTACTGTATTTTCCATGAACTGACCTTAGTCATTTGATCTGCGTCTGGTCTCACTGCTGGAGCTACATTTAAGAGCAGCTTTACATGTTCACGCACCTCCTCTGGTATATTCTGAAGAGTACTGGAGCTTAAACGGCTCAGCTGCATAAATAATTTAAGCATATGCACCATGAAGTCAGAAAATCCTGCATATAACTATATAACATAACATATATTTCCAATATACAGCAGGACTATACTTTGTCCTCTTGATGGTTTCTCTACCCTCACCTTTGATATCCCTCCCTTCTCTCATTTTATAACCCATTTGCTTCTGATCCCTCATAGTCTTACTTCTGTCTCCCAACAGCCTACTTGCTTAAGGTCACTTTCCCCTGTTTCCAACTTCTCATTGCGTTCAGGTCATCAGAGAACACCAACTCCATATTTTTAAACAGGTACACGTTATTACCTGAGGTGTTCTCTATGCACATTAAAATACAGCACACACAACTAAGGCAGTGGGCACCCAAAGAAGTTGCAACAAAGGAAACTTGCATATGAACGTACATCACGTCAGCTGATCCAAGTAGCTGTCTTCCATTAATATTCATAGTCCGCAAGAATGTGAAATAGCTGATAGCTAAGTGGATAACAACTGCAATGTCAAGTGATGAAATCACTCTAAACTCAGCCACCTTCAACGGTCCTACACAGGCCATTCACTGCCTTGTGTTTCACACTGTTCACCCCAATATGCAAAGTACTTATTCCACAAGACCAGCACTCAACAGGTTTACCGAGAAATCAGGTGAAAAATGAAAACTGTAGTTTATAAAGTTGGTACATGTAACCTTCTGTACACATATTTTTATTTCCCAAATTTTGATAGGATTCTTTTTTGTTGTTATAAAGATAGCATGCAAGGTAAGATACCATTACCAGACTGTTTATGTTGGAGCACTGGTATTGTGTTCTAAATATGTAAAACTGTTTTACAACAGTAACTTTTCAAATATGAAAATCAATGACTAATAGTCACAAATGGAACAAATACCTGATCCAGCTGTCTACTAAAGCTTTTATAAATATCCTGCTTGTTAACTTCAAAAATTGGTTTCCCTTTATTAAACACTGCATACATAACCGCTCCTAGAGAGTACATATCACTGGCTGTCTCACAGCTCACGGAGAGAATATATTCTGGAGCCAGATATTCAGGATTTGGAAGACACAACGATGGCAAGTTTGGATCCCATTCCTTACAAGGGAACTTTGGCTACAAGAGAAGTTAAAGAAAGTATGTTTGTTAGGGATTTTTAAAGAATGTTTTAAATAAGAAACTCAAGCAGAAAAAAATAATAAATTCATTCAAATTCAATTATGAAAGAAACAGAAAAGGAGTAAGGCAAAACTGTTAATCTGTATCTGTAGCTTAGAGAGATTAGCTGATGCAGTTAAGTCTGAATATTAGAGTTGGGAAGTACAATGTAAAATCAAAGTTCTGCTCCAAGAGCGAAACATGAACGATGATGGAAATTCATCTTAGGAGGTAGTAACCAGGCACTGAGTGGATGAAATAGACTATATTAGGTAACTGCATGTCATCCAACATGTAGGTGAGCAGAAGCAGCACAGGCTTCAGCCTCTGTCTGAAATCATCACTAGCCTATTTTGACCCCACTGAGCCAACTCAGGTTCTTTTTCTATGATGACCAAAGGCAGCACTTCAGTCCAGAGCTGTGCCATATGTTCAAACTTCCTGCCAACAAAATATAGAGGTGAATATTAAATGAATGATTCCATACTGAAATGCAAGGCCATGAAACTGGTTTCAGACAAAGATCTGAATTTGAAATTGAATTATGATAAACATAAAGATCTATTACCTCCTGTTCAGATGGATTTGTTGACTGGATACAAAAATCAAAGCCCATAATTTTCCATGCTCCACTCTTATTCAAAATTATATTTTCAGGAGTAATATTTCCATGGACCATTTTCACACTGCTATGCAAAAATGATAAGCCTTCAGAAACCTGTTTATAGAAGATTATTTCAGGTTAAATATTTCCTCAAATAATCTGTAAGACATTTATAAAAAATTCTGTTCCTGTGGTCACAGTTAAATTGGTAAGTTAACTAAGAAACAATTTTTCACCACTGTTTTAGGCTATGCCTCAAAAATTTTGCATGAAGGAAATGAAACACAGATGGGTAATCAGCAGATGTGATTAATAATGCCAATTAACTATCATAGCATAAGAACACAAATTATTTTCAAAATTGATCAACATATTCACCAAACAAAACCTGGGAGCTACTGTTCCTCCACAGAAGGTAAAGAAAAGACACATATGGGAGAGACAGCTGTAGCATAGACATTTATATGGAAAATAAAAAAATCATTCAATTTCTTATTTTCCATGTCGGAATAAGTAAAACCAGTAGCAACTTAGAGCCTCCCGTGTTCATCATTTCTTAAAGTGATAGGGCACTATGATCCCTCACTTCATAATTATTTGATTTTCTATAGGCAGATAAAACTTTGGCAGTTTACAAACTTTATAAAACAATCAGTAATACTAAAAGCATAAATTCTAAGGACAACCTGTGTCATACCTGAAGCAAACCATATTTGGTCTCCACATCATAAAGTTTATATTCTTTAATGTCGGATGGTAAAGGAGAAGGTAGGTTGTCCCAGCTGCCAAGGACGTTAGCTAAACTTGCACAGATTGGTTCTGTACAAAACGCCAAGCAATCCCTGTAGAGGAAATATATAAAAAAACTTCTTGTAAATAAATGTAATAAATCTCTTGACTGAGAATAAAGAACCAGGGCACTTGGTGCTACCTAAAACCACGTTATATTTCAGGTTTTAAATTATTATAAATAGTATTATACTAAAGAAAAATATATAAACATATGAAGTATTCAAAAAATGTGAGAATTATGTTATTCTCTAATATTCCCGTACATCACTAATGACGCACTCAATGCATCATAAAAAGTTTTAACACAATGCTTTTCTTGTCCTGATCCAGGAAAATCAAACAAGTAATTCTAACTATCATTAAAACTTGTAAAAGAAGGCTTTTAGCTGTGCCTGAAACTGACAGTCCTTGACTGAAGCATTGCTTAATGTGGGCAGAAAATGATCAGAAACAAAATTAATGTAAGGTAGCACCTGAATATTTTTTTACTTGCAAATGAACAGACAAGGAAAGATGCAGACACAAATATGCTTGTTGTATGAACTGCAGCCTGCATGTGAAGTGACTGTTTCCTAAATTTAGTTAGAGTTAACCATAGATGATAGAAAATACCGAGGGAACAGTTATTCAGTGGTTTTCATAACATAAATTCTCTGATTGCTGTTGTTTTGAGGGAATAAAAAGATGGCTGTTTATTTTTTACTTTAGAAGCTAATTAAATAAGGATGCAAACCAGAGTAACAGAAGGATGGAGCAAATCTAATTTAAGCAATTGAATATTGCAGAAGCTGATGTCTGCCATCTTCTTCTCCAATTAACAAGGTAAATATAGAATAATATTTTTCTACTGTGCTGTTTCTGGAAATCAAGACTAGTTGTAAGTAAATGTACTTATATTAAATATTTAGTATAAATAAATTTATTCATTATAAATGCATATAAAATGTATACATCATAATATATATGTTTATATGAAATATAATTACATTGAATACCAATAATTTGGAGTAGAAACATTCCATTAATAGTATAAAAGCCACCTCCACACTAGGGTCAGAAAGGTATCACCTTTCTTTCTCTATCTGCCTCAGCTGTGGAGGTACACCAAGTATCCCTTTGCACCGCAAAGGAGGAATAAAGGGTTACTTGAAAGCAGTTTAACACAACTGTATGTTACTTTGGAGACACAAAAAAAAGCCCAGGTACAGCCTAGCCAGAAGGAGTCCACAGCAGATTTCTTCAAGAATAAACACTCTGGAAAGACCTGCAATTCTAAAGAGTTCTTACAGCATGCTTGCACAAGGTTACACACACAAATGTGCTAAGCAAACTTTTCTTTTATGAACCCCCTCCAAAAACCGTTACACCGGTTTCTGGCAGAGCAAGCAACTGACAGGTTTTGTGCTACTGGTGTTTCTACCAGTAGCTCAATGTGCTGAGCACACTGGAAAGAAGAACTGGAGCAAAGTACAGGGCATTACTAAAAAGTCACGAATGAGAACTCTGACATAACCACACTGTTAATTTCACTGAAAAGGCTTAAATTCTTCACAAGGAGAACATCAAAGCTTTCTTAAAACTCCAAGGTATGAATCTAAGCCTTTTCTTCTGAAATGTGGACTTGAGGGAAGAAATAATTACAGATGCAAGTTGCTGAGACAATCAAAATACTGCAACAATTTTAGGAAAAAACCTGGGGTATACTATGCATACACTATGACTGAGATGACCCTAGGCCATTTAACATGTAATAGTTTATTTACTATTGTAGAGTACTGAGAGTCATCTTCAATTACCTAATTAATCTTCTTTAGGCTTTTGTGAAGGGCATACTAAACCACAGGGGCAATGACAGCTTTGAACCCTTGTCTATGTGAAATGTGTTTAGTACTGGAGGAAAGATATATATGAATACGTGAGTGTCATTTAATCCAAGAAATCTTTCCCAAAGTAGGCACTGCAAAGATGAATAAACCTTCATACAGTATTCTCAGCTCCTAGAAGCCAGTACATTTGGCAAAATGCAGGTTAATAGACACAATCAAAAATGTCTAAGTTTCAAAGGTAATGTACATGAGTTTTTATTAGGCTAATTTTAGAATAACTGCTGTGGAAAAAACCTCTAAAATCTTCATGATCTTCCTCAGTAGGATCAGGATCAGCTTCCTACCTTAACATGTAACCTTCATTTTACTACTTAGATTTTAGTGCATTGTTATCACTACAGTTGAACAATAAACCTGTTAGACTACTCCATTACTGTGCCTAGTGACCAACCTTAAATAAATCAAATAAACCCTACAAAAACTATATTTTGTCTCCCTCAAACGCCAATTGAGGACCTTTTAAACACATATGTGGCCACAACACATACAATTTACCAAAAATCTGCAATCTCACATGCACCAAGTAAATATATGTCATAAATTGAATAAACGTATGAAAAATCTTTTGAAAGAAAACGTATTTTAAGAGAGTTCTTTAAATGTGAAATCATTTGAACTACAAAATTTTTGTGTTGTAAGGGTCATGAGTAGCCTTATAGCTGCTATTGGAGTAAGATCATGCAATAGATTATTGATCAGATTCACACCAGAAATGCATCCTATCGCTTGGGCAGACAAAAAACCCAAAGTCTGAAGGTGGGGTGAACACCATTGTCACATGAGTAAATACAGTATGCTTGAATCTCATCAGATGTATGTGTTGAATGTTCCAGATATTTTATGCCCAATAACAAAACAATGATTATGAAAGTGTGTTTTCAACTTTACTATAGCTTACCTAGATTCTTCCAATGGATGTTGAACAGTAAGTAGTCGAGGGTGTCGAAGCCTGGTTAGCTGTTGAACACCTCGTTTTAAAGAATCAATAATCTGATCCTTTTCAAATTTTTGATACTTGTCTATTAGCTTCTTATCAAAGACAAAAACAGCCACTTCCTAGAAATAAGCCACAAAATTCACTCGGTATATAACATAGATAAAAACCAAACCTATACATGCTACATTCCCACCAATGCAGTAAGTACCTCAATATATACGGCTATATACATATTGTCCTTACTTTGTCCCAGTCATAATCAAACAGGTTACTGTATATAACCTCTGGAAAACATATTTTTAGGGTTAAGGTACTACTGCTCCTTATTTTACAAACAGCAATAGGTAAACTATTACCACTATCTACACAGTGTCAAAGCAGAAGATCCACAGGACAGAAATCAGCTTGATTTTAAGTAGGTGAAATCATTCACATCAACTATGAACAATTCAAATATTCTGAGCATATATGCATTCATTTGGCATTAAATATATCAAGAAGTGCTTTACTAAACCAGACCCTGTCTCAGCATTCTGCTCCAAACCAGTATGATCTTTATTAAACTACACGTTCATGAAAGATAATTTAAAGTTAAAGTAATCAATTAACCTGATCAGGCAACACGCACAATAAAACATAAAGAATTCTTTAATGCTTAAATATGTGTAAAAAGAAGTCCTAGAAATGTGGTAGATGTTAAAATCAGAGAAAATAGTGCTTTCAACCAACCTCTGCAAATGGAATGGGAGAAAATGAAGCAATTTATATGAAACTCTGAAATTACAGAAGTGGATGTGAAATAAAAAAAAATTTAATTACACCCCCATCTTGGAAGCCATTACAGAGAAATAAATCAATTAAAGAAAAAAGGAATTAAAAACTTTATCATGAAACAGACTTTTTTACACTCCTCCAACAGCATTATGAATAATAGTGATCAGAAACCAGCAGAAAATAATAGGAAAATACTGTTTTCAGTCTCAAGAAGAAGTCTATACTTTTGAGCTGCACTTTTTATAACTACTACTCTAATTAAAATCTCAAAGGTATGGTTATATTATTGTTTTTTTTAAAAAGGCTTCTAGAAATAGGCTATGTAAAAACAGAAATTCAGTCCAATACACAAAAAATTGGTTTCTATTTTTTAGCTGGTACCTGTTTCATCAGGTGAATGTCTAGAACTAACTCAATTAATACACTTTTCCTGATTCTATCCGTACCAGCTCCCTGCTTCAACTCTCAAGTGCGATGGACCAAACATTAACAGTGACACAAGGCAGGGAGGAACCAGTGACAGGGTATGGAAGACATACACTATACCAACAATTCTAAAAATACATATTTTCCAGTAAAAAGTGAATGTATTGAGCAGTAACAAAATATCAAACTAATACAGCACTTCTGAAAGCACTTCTCTTTAATAACAAGTGAAAAAAAAATCAGAAAGTGAATATTTAAATCAGATAGTATAGGACATCAGCTACGGTTTGAATATTTCATGATGGCTAAAAATAAGTTCTATTAGTGCTTGCTGCAATCCTGCATGGTTTGTTTGAAGTTTGACAGAACTTTTACATATCCACAATTAGCTCACATATAAGTATGCATATGAAACTGTAGTATTCTAGGTATGAAAATGATTACTATCACACTGATTTTGTAGACTTAGTTATCATGGAATGTGAAGAATTAAAGTAATTTGAGCTTTGTGATAATTTGCTTTCAAAATCTTCATTTTCATTTAACACTTCTGATACAAGAAGAAAGCATACAGCCATCTCTGTTCTCACGGATGCTAAAATGTTAATGTGTTCTGATGTTAATAATTCAAAATACAGCATTCTGAAATTCAACTTGATAACCAACATCGATTTTTATATGCAGAATGCCGTATCAACAATATAATATCTTAATCCTTATAAGTCACCAGACATTATTGTACAGAAGAATGAAGAGATAGCTGAGTCATGGGCAGTAGAACACTCTCAAGGCACAAAAACTACTGAAACAATATAGTACGCTTGGAAACATTTAAAAGTGTTCGTTTTATGCTGCAGGAACTAAATAACCCTGTTAAATCTGGACTATGAACAGATTATTTCTGTTTTTCCTTTTCTCATTTATAAGAACAGACGTTCAACCCCCAAAAGGAGGGCTACTGACTATAGCTGATAGAGACTTCATTTCCTATAATTACTTTCATGGGAAGTTACTGAAATTGCAAAGGCTTATATAGTTACTACTTCTTTCCGCAGATAGTTCTAGGAGAGTTTCCACTTCGTTTTCATTTCCTAAGTTTGAAGGAAGAGTAGCTTCCTCCTGAGATAACTACTTGTTATTTAATTCTGCAGTTGAGTCATAATTCCAGCTTTGTGATATAAAAATAAATTTAACATGAAAAGATTAAAATATATTAAAAAAATATGACTGGTCTCCACAAAGAAAGTGAAAAAGTAGAGACAAAGCAACCCTTATCTTTAACGACATAAGTTTTTATTCATTATGTAATAGGAAGTTTACACACCTTGCTCAACATGCTCTTGTCTCAACACAGTATACTGGTAACGCTACTATCTGGGTCAGGAAGTATGGATAAGTATGTAGAGGACTAGATCGGCCTCTCCAGAGATCCAAGTTCGAATCTCACAAGTTCTGTTCACAAATATGAGATAGTCTGCACCTTCTGTTTCACCTCCAACACACTTAAGCCAAGTTCTTTACTTCAAAGTGGTGTTAGGTAAAGCTCAGTGATGACACAGACACAGCTGCATTTTATGATGTTTACCATGTAAACACTTGCCAAGAGGAAGACCTTCATCATCTGTTGTTACTGCCAAGAATTTACAATTTTTAATATGGTTCACTGAAAAGACCAGTGTTCCAGTTCTGCAAGGCCTTTGCAAAGGAATTAAATGTCACCTGTGCAAACAGGAGTAAGCATCATTCAAAACATGCAAGACATAGGACATGGTTTAACTTGGCTATAATCATATATCATCTAGAACACCTTCAGACACTGAATAGAAAAGTGTAAATCAGTTCTCTTTGGTTGTACCTGTCCTAAAGACCTGGTATTCCCTAATATACCCCTTCATAAAGGTTTTTCTATCATTGTAATTTTAATCACTTAATGCTGCCACTTCCCTTTCCCAACTTCTTTGAGCAGTTTTCCTTTGTACTGGGCCTGGCTGAGTTAGCTGTCTTCATAGCATCCCATATGGTGCCATGTTTTAGATTTGTGGCTAAAACAGTGTTGATATCACACCAATATTTTGACTGTTGCTTGCACAGGGTCAAGGTTTTCTCTTTTTACCACTCTGCCCACACAGTGAGTGGGCTGTGGGTAGGCAGGAGTTTGGGATGGGACATGGCTGGGACAGCCAATGTGAACTGGCCAAAGGGCTATTCCATATCATATAACATCATGCTCATTGATAAAAACTAGGACACAGGAAGAAGATGCAGGTTTTTGGCTTTCTAGGTAGCTGTTGTTAGGAGGCTACGTTGAGCATTGGTCTGCCTGCGAGATGTGGTGAGCAATTTCCTTTGCTTTGCTTGCTCTCCCCTCTCTGCTTCCTTTACCTATTAAACTGTCTGGATCTTCATCTATGAGTTTTATTGCTTTTCTTCTTTCTATTTTCTTCCTCCCTCCTGCTAGGGGTGTGAAAGTGAGTAGCTGCCTGGGTGCTTCGTTGCTGGTCAGGGTCAACCCTTCACATCCTCTAAGTCCACCTGCAATCCTGCATTCCTTATGAAACACACATCAGTTTGAAACACACACTGACAGTTTAAAATGTGTCTTTATTTATCCACATAAACACCTTATAAACCACAAAGAATGCAAAAATTCTGCTCCTACCCTAGCCAATGCAACTGATGAAAAAAAAAAAAAATAGGGGGAGGGGAGAAGGGGGAAAGAGAGAGCAAGAGAGAAATAATTCTCCCTAACCAGAAAAACGCAACCAGGCAACCAAAGCATGTCACGCTTTCTCTTCTGTCCCCAAGAGGAAGGCAAGAATTCAGAAACGCATTGGGTTTGTGGGTCGAAAATGACGCAAACAAAACTAGAAAGTATTTCTAAATTAAAGACTCTTAAAGCTGTGGAAATGTAATGATAATGGAATAGCAATACCTCTTCCTATTCATCTCATTTCTTACTGAGAAAGCATGTTAACAATACCTGTAAAACATTCAAGCACTACAGTGATAAATGCTACAGAAACTCAAATACTTCTGTTTTGTGGAGTATAGTGTGGAATAATAATGCCAGACTAACCACAGAACAACAAGGGAAGAAAAAACACCACAAAATACTGAATAACACCAGTTCACCATCTAACCTGTGAAACTGAATGATGTAGCACTCTTGTGGAAAAAAATTAAATGTGATCACATTAAAGACTAAGCCATGAACATAAAAGCAAAGGAAATTTTAAGGTAGCAGTCAGAGTGCTTGATTTTAGAAACTTTATGTTTGTTTTACCTTTAATTTTTGTTCTCTATTTTACCCATATGTACTCACGCATTTTTTAAATAAATAATCAAATGTAACTCAATATGCAAACACATGATGTTTTACCAGACCCTCACACTGTGCAAAGCAAAATAGTCTCTGAACTAAAATACTGGAAAACATTCCAGAATTACTCTGTATTTTCCCAGAAAAAGATTCTCCTTCAGCTTTTGGGGGGGTTATTTTTAAAAGCTTGCCAATGTTTTTTTATAACCCTACTTTACCATTGATTTGTTTCAGTCATAAGGTATAAAATACAACTAATTCAGTTTTAAATGAATTAGCCTTTGAAGTTTGAATAGTAGGAAGCTTTCACTGCATAAAACCTGTCAAAACTACCTTACTTTCAATGTTATCACTTTTTTGTATACTTAGAGCAAAAAAAACCCCAATTGGTACACTGGGTAAATTCAATAAATACTGGATGTACAGAGTTCTGCAACAGCTAGACACATGCTTGAGAATATGGCAAAACTACGTGCTTAACATTATTCAGATTCTGTCACAATCAGATCACACATTCTGCACAATTATTTATTCTGCATAGTATATTTCTCCTCTTTTAGCCGTAGTTTATTTTCCTACCATCTAACAGATTATATATATGTTTTTCAAAGTTATTCTTTAGTGGCCATTTCTTTTTGGTACATCTGTAGGACACTGATTCATTGTCTAAGTGACTTCAAGTTTAACTGAAGGCCATAACTTATTAACACTTCTAATTACTCACTGTAAATTCTATTTCATCTCCAAGTTTAAAAAAAGACTTTTCACATTTCTCAAGAACAACAAAATCATTTTCTATAATAACAGTTCTTAAATTCTGTTCCAGGCAAACCTTCTTCCAAAGTCACAATTCCACTTCTATTTAGACATGTGACTTCAAGTGAGTCAAAAGTTTATACACCAGCATTCTAAACACTAATATGTTAAGAAAACTAAAAGGGAACAATGCCAATCCGAAAGCAGCACAGGGAAGGCACAACTCACTTCCTCTAACACCTCATTCACTATCCCATGCCTTCCTGTTACTGTATCTCATGACATAATATTTCTAACCTCTCAATTTCTATATGACAGCTAAGCAAAAAACTACAGTCTCTTTTGCTAAGAACAAGTGATGGCATACTTCACGATTATTTTAAACTAAAAAGCCAGTACTGCTGCCAAAAAAAGCTGCAAGGTAAAACAAATTGGGGAACCGATCCATGTTAAAACACGCTTCTTCCTTCTTGTCAGATCACTTTTAACTCAGATTAATTATTGATCTTGGTCTCAAATTGTATGCTGTGCATGCAGAACCACTTTCTTCTCCAGCAGTAAAAGCTTAAAGCAATTATCACCTAGGTAGCTGAGAACATTATATTTAAATAATGTTGAGTTCTTCGTTTCATTTTACTTATAGTACTACCCTCAGCATTAGTCTGCCCAGTTGAATTTTGGTTTTTAATGCCACCTACCAACTGCTACCCATCAGTCTGTTCTCTAATGCTTCTAAACTTAGGTCTTGACATCTCACCTGTTTTGTTGATTTTTTAGTTCCATTAAATATCTTCCAAGCAAGACCATTACCACCACTGGCAATATGTCGGCCAACATCAAATTCCCTGGTAACAGGATTTCCCATGACTGCACTGGTGACATCAGCCGTTACCTTTGTAACGGTACTCTTCAATTTATTCAGCATGGACTCCATGGTGACAACTGTGTACCAACGTATTATCCTACAAAGACAAGAAAAAAAAAATCTTCAGAGTCCTCTCACAACTTCTGTTAACATAAGACACATGTTGGAAACTATAACATCTAAACAAGAATCAAATAGGATACAGGAGTAACCCACAAAAAAAGAACACTGAAACATGACTTCCAGGCCTTTGAAGTCATACACATTCACACTGCATACATATATCTGCGTGTGCATACCTAAGGATTATATGTCATTGCTTTTAGTCCTCCTCAAAAATACTCTTGGGGCAAACTCTGTATGCTAAAGGACTATAAAATCAATCCTAATGAGTTTAAGATATCCACAAATCTAATTTATTTGGTTTTAAATCTTGTGCTTTTTGCATTGTTTCATTCACTGCCAGCCATCACACCGTCTCTAGCATCAATGCACACAATCTTGTTAGAACTCTCAAAAACTAAAGAGACTTTACAAAATTAATTGAGGAGATATCATGAAAAATTGTTATGTGTACGCATGGTCAAATTCCTTTGTATAAATCTGAAAGGGAGCCTCTCTGTACAGGTGATGGAAAAATGGTGTAGTATCGATTAAATCAGAAGTGCCATCTGCTGTGGGTGACAGACTAACTGCAGTGAGAAGCCTGGAAAAGCCACTAGGTGAGAATGTTAACAGCATTCCTATGTCTGAAGGGTTAGGATTTAAAAAAATCAAGCCTGGTAGGCCCTGTCCAACCTGTTCCTCTCCAGCTTGACAGTATGCAAACTACTGTTTAATTTAGCTACGAGTAAGGAGTACTGAGAAACTTACTTCTCAATAAGCAGCTTGAGTTTTAAGTTTACATCCATCTAACACTCAATTTCTAGAAATTGTCAAGTCAATATTTGGGCTATAATCTAAAATAGCATTTTGGTTTTATAAAAACAATTGTTATTAACAACTTCAGTAAAAACTCAGTACATGTCAACAGGAACAATGTACCTAGAAAATCCATGCCAAAAAAAAAATCAGTATCTATTTTGGATAATGTCTATAATAGCACAAATCATGATGATTTAACCACATCTGAAATATGCAACTTTACTTCTTAACTGTACAAAACCTGGTTTGTTCTTTTGTCTTCAGTTTGTACTTTTAAGACCGATCTACTACTTATAGAAAAAATAACAACCATGGGACAATAAAGTAAGTCAGTCACCCACAATGAAACTTTCATTTCAAGTTACAAGGTAATAAGAAAAGTAAAAGATCTTAAGAGTAATTGTGTTCGGACAAGGAGCACAAGATATGCAATACATGTTTAAGAACTTTGATTTCTTCCTGTTGGAAATTCATGGATAATACTAATGCCTCCAATACTAAGTCCATGAAACCTGGAACTAACCCTAAAAAGAAATCTGGATGGTCAATGTGTTGTTTTCATGAATTCCCCTCACAACCCGTAATGGTCTTTATGAATTCTCACTCATGTAAAACAACTGCATATTTTAATGCTATTAAATTATCCTTGAACTAATTCATACCTTCATCTGATGTATGTATGTGGGTGCACGCTGTTCAGCGGGGCATCATACACTCTGCCAGCATTCTGACCTATAACAAGCTGGGTTTTGCTTTTGTGAACCAAGGCAGGAGGCCAGGTACATGGGTACTTCATGCCACCCAACCCAAACTTCCATCCTATCCATCTGACACAAACAATGATGAATTCACAGAAGAAACAGGTGCTAGAAAAACTGAGTCTCGCCAAACAAAAGGGAAAAAACCAAATTTCAGGCACAACCAACCTTTTGCATTTGTTACAAAAAGAACAGGACGATCAAATGCAATGATGCATTGTGTACAGCGTAGCTGCTCTCAGAGTAAGTCGCCTTCGTTATATTTATTATTTTGGTACTGAGCTGCAACTGAAACCCAACCAAAAACTCATGGAATGAGATCCATGCACGGGGATCTGTTTGTCACCTACTGAGAAACGAAACCTAACCTACATGCTGTACAAACCCCTGGACTGTCTCTTGCGGGCCATTCCTCTCAAAGTATTCACTATTGTTTACAGTGAGACTGGACTCCCACCGCTCCGCCGAGAAACCCCCGCCAGCGGCGCGCAGGGATTCCCTTCCTTGCCGCTGCCCGCAGGGCCGCTGACTGTGCTCACTGCTCCGCAGGGCAGCCGGCAGGGAGCCTGCCCGGGGCGGGCAGCGGCCGCGGTCAGAGGTGAGCGGCGTTTGCGGGCAGGTGATCCGCGATCAGTCAGCTGGAGCAGCTCAGCGGTCACGGCCGGGCCCTGCTCACGAACGATCGCGCCTTCAGGGCAGCCCCCTTCCCCTCCACCCCTCAGTGCCGGGCTCCCGGGACGCGGGACGGCCATCCCCAGCCCCTGAGGAGCCAGTGGGCCCTGCCCGCCCCGCGCAGCGGCGCTAGGCCACGGGTAGCCGCTCCTGCCGCGGAGCGCGGGGTACGGGCTCTTACCTGAGCCCGCAAGAACCTGCCGGCGCAGCGCCCGGCTGCCCGTCGCCCTGTGGGCCCGGCGGGCCGCCTGTCACGCGGGCTCCGTCTCTCGCTCCGGCCCCAGATCGGCCCCGTCTCGCTCCGGTTACTCCATAGCGACAGCTACGGCGCCGGGGCAGGGAAGGGGGGGTGGCCGGAGCGTGCCTCACTTCCGCCCCAGAGAGGCGGTGATGGGGCGGTGGCCGGGGGAGCTGGAGGAGGGCGGGAAGTGATGCACTCTGCCGGCTTCCGGCAGCGGCACCGGCCGCGGTTATGGCGGTTTATTTGACTCCGCGGTTCAGGAGGCTCCACAGTCAGAGCGAGCTAGAACCGCGGTGGGGGAACGGGTGGCGGCGAGGTGGGGAAAGGAGAGTCGTTCTCGTCTCTCCGCTGCCGTGGCTTTTTCTTCCGTAGCGCCTGCGGGGCTGGCGGCGGCTCCGCGCCTCGCCGGGGAGAGGAGCGGGCTCTGAGGGGCCGGCGTCTGCCCGCCCTTTGGACGGGCGCCTCCGGCTGCCGGTGCCGCGGGGGAAGCCTTTGGTCGGCGGGCGGGAAGGAGCTAGTGCAGAGGTCAGAGGACCCGCGGTACAGAGGAGAGAGGAGCCGCCCCCGGCTGTATCTCCAGAAGGGGAGGTTAAGGGGAGGGGGACGCCGCTGCTAAGGCTGGGCGAGGAACCGTGTTCGGAAGGAAGGGTTGGGGAACAGGGAAGCTTACTGTATTGTACGTGTTCATTTGTCGTCTGCTGAGCCGAGAGTGATAACGTGCAGGAGAAACTGGGGACTGGCGGAGAGAGCTGGGACTGCTTAGCCTGGCGAAGAGAAGGCTCAGGGTTTGTCACGAATGTGTACAAGTACCTGAAGGGAGAATGCAAAGAGGACGGAGCCAGGCTCTTCTCAGTGATGACCACAGGGGCTGTGGACGCTCCGCCTTTGGAGATGTTCAAAAGCTGTCTGAACGTGGTCCTGGGTGACCAGCTCTGGGTAGCCCTGCCTGAGCAGAGGAGGTTAGACAAGATGGGCCTTCAGAGAGCCCTGCAAGCCTCAGCCATTGTGATTCTGTAATTAAGTAATGTGCACATACATACAGTATGTGTGGTAATAACAAAAAAACCCTTCCTTACCTGTTTTTAGTGTCTCTTTGTTCTCTTCTGTTGACTCTTAGTAGGTGTGAGTCAACTTATAAGAAGGTCTGATTCATGAAGTATTGCCTTTCTTTTTGGAAAATTAAGCTGTTCTCTGGAGAATTTATATATGTATATATAAAACTAAGTTCACAGAGTAAAAATATTTTTAAAAAAAAGTTAAAGCTTTATAAACATCTGTAAAACTTCCATGTAAATATTTTTCAGATTGTGATGGTCCTTTTCAAGCAACTCAGCTGTGGAATAGTATTATTCATGCTCTTCACAGGCAGGTGGAAGTCAAAAGACATAGACAACATCTGAAAACATATAAAAACTGTTTCACCGGCTCAAATGCTGTTGATGTCGTACTGAGCCATCTTATGCAAAGCATGTACCTAAGCTGCAATGATATTTCTCGGCTGAAGGGAGTCCGTGTGTGCCAGGCATTGATGGATCACAAGGTGTTTGAGCCAGTTGGAGCAAAGCTTTACTTATTCAAGAATGAGAAAGAAACAGAGTTTGAAGACTCAAACACTAGTCTCTATAGATTTGTAAACAGCAGTCTTACTCCTCTTCCCAGAAAGAATAAAAACAATGAGAGTTTATCACCTGAGCAAAGCTGCAAACAGAAGACAAAAAGATGTTCCAAGTGAGTTACTCTGAACTATTCTGATTTCTTTGTTTGTTTGGTTTGTTTTAAAGTTAAGGTGGTTAACTGTAGATGAAGTTAAGTCTGTCTAACAGGTATTGGAGATTCTTGAAAACTACGTGCTTGTTTTGAGAAATGTCATGCCTAAGTTGCAGATGACAGTTAATATTTTTTTTGTAATGTTGAAGTGCTTTGATTTGCCCTTTGTTATTTAGAATACAGTCTGGCACAGTAGCATAAGCCTAGGAATCATTTTGGTTTGCAAATAATTGTGCTGGAATCTGAGAATTAGCACGAATGAGCTACTTGCTGGAAGCTGGTAAAAGAAATGAAACTAATAAACAATGTTTGGAATCAATATCCTTGTCCTTTCCACAAAGCAGGTGTGGATGATCGGTTTTCTAGTACCAGGATAGACCCCGGATACGACGAAGCCCTAAAGTCTTGATTTAACAGCAATTTAGAAAGTGACAGAAAGATAAATGTGTCCTGATTGTATTTATTATACATCTAATTTTTTTTCCTCCCTAAGCAGATCGAAATGTGAAACAACAGTTTCAAACCCCTTAGCATTAGAAGCAGCTGATAAAAAGAGGGTAGAGGAGCTTCTTCAATCAATAAATGTTCACGCATCTTTACCTCCGAAGATCATGGTTAATGGACCGACTCATCTGCTTTCAAAAAGAGGTGAGGATTGAATTTTTCATTTTAAAAGTTTGCACTGTATCTGCGTGGGGTGAATATCTCATTTTTGATAAGCCCTGTCCCTCAGTCCTAAGTTTAACATGTTGTTAATGAAAAAACAGTTAAATGACTGCTGAGTAAGTACATGCTTATAGTAAGTAAACTGTAGGAAACAAAACAGGATTAAGTTTTTGCAGGATGGGGCTATTCTATTTATGCAAATACCACTTCAGAAGGAAATAGGGTTTAAGATTAAGTAAATCTGTATGATAACATTCCTTTGTGAATCTTTTGTTGTGTGTATAGGGTAGGTTATTAGCAATTCTAATATGATGGGGGAGAGAGATGTTCTCTTTAAAGCCTTTTTTCTCAGCATTCCTCTTTTGATCCTTCTTCCCCAACACAGTAATGTCACACTATGCTGTTTCCTCATTCTCTCTGAATACTTAAAACATTCTTGAGTAAAACCAAAGGTTAGTCTTTTACATAATATCTTATTTCTGAGGGTGTGTGTTTGTTTGTTTATGGTATCAGTAATAGATGATGTCTGGAAACAGCAAACTCTGCTACGACTGCTGCAGTTAATTGATGTTCCGCTTCTAGAAGGTATCTTGGTGTCTTCAGTGAAGACAAAACCAGACTGTTTTGGCAAAGAAGAAGACTTGATTATCTCAAATACTTTCCTGGACAGAGAGGTTACATGTAGCTTAAACTTGCCTGAGTAAGTTATACATCTGTAAAATGGATTTGTAATAAACGCTTCATTTTACTCTTGATCAAAGGTTTGTGTTAAAGGAACAAAATAGACATCATTATACTTGTAGATGGGGTGGCATTAATGTCCTTTTTTCACAAAAAGTATATATAGGTTTAGGATTGGACATTTGAGGATATTAAGTATACATTAAAGTTTTAACCTCAAGTGTTGAAAACACTCCTAGTTTCTAGACATTTCACTCTTAGGTCTCTATAACATATGTTAGAACTTGAAACAGTTTATTCTGAGGCTTTTTGTTTGTTTGGCACAGTTCCCAGTGATGGTGCTGTGAAGATATAAAGTTAATAAGGCATCTATTGTTAGCAGCAGAAAAGAAGCAGCTAAGCTGTAGCCCTGAAGAATGCCTATATCATGAGAATATAAAAGTGAAAGTGGCTGCATGTCATCAGTGCTCCTTTCCTTAAATGTTCTCCTATTTTTATAGTGTTCCTGTTGATTACTGTTGGGCTGAACTCTCTTAGCATGTGCTCTTAATGAATATGTCAAGGCATGTCTCCTCACGTGTGCATGTCTTAGGCGATGCTCATTTCAATTTCAAATCAATACAATTTTTATCTGTTTGGGAGATTAGGTTGATCTGTATACCTAAATTTGAATACCTAAAGAGACTCTCTTACAGTTTTTATGAATTCTTGCTTTAGGGACAAATTCTTAATATTTTTACATATGTTTAGAGTTTTATATAAGCTAATGAAACTCCTGGTTCCAAACTAGGTTTATTGCTGAATAGCATCTTAACTCCAAGGGTTTTTCCTCCAAGAACAGCTTAATAAGCACTGTTTCTTTTGTGCTTTATATTTCTTTTGTACTTGATTCTTGGGAGATTCGTGGGTTTATGTCTCTTAGAATATCTCATATGTGGTGCTTTGTATTATTCTGTGTTAAGTGTCTCTAACATTTGGGTCTTTGCTAATGTATCAGATGAGAAAATTAAATACTTGCTTCATTATTTTATGATTACTTAAGTGGGGCACTGGAGTAGCATTTTGTAGACGCTATCTTATTTAGGTCTGGCTTATAGCATGCCTGAGAAATGGAAAATTCCAGGTATGAAAAACAGCCACCAGTATTACAAGTAGTTGTAGGATTTATTGCCCCCAATATGAAGGTGGGGGAGTAAGCATAATTTATAACTCAAACTTTCTGTCTTCAGTTTTCAAAGTGTCATGTTATGCTTGAAATACCTGCTCTCCATGTAGGTACTTAAAAACTGTAATCAAATCCTGCTTGCAGTGATTGCATTGCTCATGGGATCATAACTAAAGGGAGGTCCTGATCCTGTTTCTACTTTACCCGATTTATGCATCGAAGAGTTACACAATCCTTGTTGGCCACAGCAGTTCTAACAAAAGTTTGTTTATCTAGCTGTCCACCAGCAAGTTTAAAATCTTTGTTTCTGCTCTCCATGATAAAAATAAGATTTTGTAGCTTTTAAATAATATTTGCATCTTCTCATAAGTTTTTTATTCAGTTCAAGTTATTTAATATCTAGAGGGTCAGAGAAATGTAATTCTCTCTCTGCGCACTGCCCCCCACCCCCCCCATTCTGTAATTTTAGATTTCTTCTGTACAAATGGGTTTGGTTAGTGACTTTTTCCTCTGACCTTCCAGTCTATTTGATCAATGAGTTGACTACCTGAATTTTAGGTTCTCCTTACATTTTTTTTCTCTCCCTAGTTAAGTCATACAGGCAACAAATGCTTAAGAAAAGTCATGCCTTCATAGTAGGTCATATAATAAACTGCTTCCACAATCTTCGGGAATTTAAACTATTTTTATTTTTCTCTATTTTTTGAACTAATTGTCTTGCTTCTCTTCTGTAAAGGTTCAGTCCCTTGCTTTTTCACCCTGGTTAGCCCTGATGGGTTTTTGTTGTGTGTGTTGGTTTACTACTGGGGTGATGTTTGGTTTCAAATACCAGCTGAATCAGGGAAGTGTCCTGGGGTCAGTAACAGTCTGACATGATTGCAACTTGTTTTGATCTGGGCATACCTCAGGTGTATTGTTTGTAGCACAGGAAAACCATGGAATTTGCTTATTTTGAGAAGATCCTTCAACTATTATAGTGAAATAAGTTATGTAAACTGCTTAATAAGTAACAAATTTAATATTGTGGTTCAAATATGTGACTGTACCTACATGGGTATTTCTATCTTATTTTCTTTAAATAAGAATAGGCAGAGGGTTTTAAAGTAAGCACTAAAACTAACTTTTCCTCCTACAGGGTTGACAAATGGCTCTATGCTGCAATTGAATGCTTGGAGTATTTCCCAGACCAATTCATAGTGATGGTTGGTCAGCAGTTACCTCAAAGCACTGACAAACCCAGGAGTCTGAATACATACAAGAAGATTCTTTTTGACGTTATAGTAAAGTATTATAGTCAAAAGAAGTACCCTCTTCTTGCCACTCAGGATCTCGATATTCATTCAGGAATTTTAGAACTTATAGGTAAGAGCAACCTGAAACAAAAAATACAAGTGAAAGCTGTATAAAGGATGGGATGTAATTTACTGAGCATTAATTGACTGCTTCGTAGCACCATTTGCAATGCTATTGCTGATGCACTTTATAGGTTGGAGGGGAATGCTCAAGGTCACTAGTCGGAACCTCTTCTCAAGTCAAGGACAAATTTTAAAGTTAAATCAAGTTGCTTAGGGCCTGGTCCAGATGGATTTTCAAAGTCTGCAAGGATAGAGATTCACCAGCCTCTGTAGGTAACCTGTTTCAATATATAACTATTCTCAGTGTGAACATTTCTTACCGCTAGTCAGAATTTCCCTTATTGCTACTTGTGACTAATAATATAAAGTCATTGCTGTGAAGTATTCTTAAGGTTTTGTAAGTTCTGGACTTAGGGATTTTTTTTTAGTAATAGAAGTTATTTAAAATTATAAAAAGGGCTGTTGAGATTGTGTTTCAGGCTGTGATCCCTCCCAAAAAACCCTCCCTACATGTGCTCACAAGTAAAACAGAAGAGTTTACTTTAAAAACAAGTTTAAGATTAATCCTACCCTAAATAGGTACTGTTACTTTTTCAGGTCTATGGGTTTATGGAGTTTCAGTTTTCAGAGGACTATGACAAACTTCCTGGTGTAGAAGCACAGTTGGCCTCTGTAAAAACTGAAGCAGAGTGGTGGATCCTGTGATGAAAACCTCATGAAAATATAAAAGGCAATATTTTTATCAGTAGTATTTAGCTAAGGAGAAAAAAAAATCAAATTATAATAGTCATGAAAGGGAAACTATTGCAAAATTACATAACCTATCACAAAAAAGAGTGCTAATTTGAAATAACTGAGTTAGCTACTGGTAACTTCTGCTACATGTTCACTTAAATTAAAGATGTTATCACTCATATTAAAAAATACAAACCTATATACACCAATGTTACAGAATGTTACTGAATTAGAGAATCAAACCAGCCAAATCTGTAGGCAAGGGAGAAGACAGTAGGGAGGTGGTGGAGACTCCATCCCTGGAAGTATTTAAAAGACATGTAGATGCAGTGCTGAGGGATGTGGTTTAGGGACCCTGGCAGTGCAGGGTGAACGGTTGGACTCGATGATCTTAAAGGTCTCTTCCAACCAAAGTAGTTCTATGGTAATTCTGCTGAATTACTCCAATGCTTTAGTTGCTTATAGGTCTTTTCCTTATTAAGTATCTGCTTGATCTAAATTACATGACTCGTTAATGTCCAGGGCTCTTCTGCCTTCTTATTCTTGTTTTAATTTTGTCATCTTTCCAGCTTGATTAAGACTCTCTCACAAGCAGTTTCTAAAGCTTTATTTCTTTTTCATGAAGTCGTAGCCATAATTTTATCATTAGGAAATAATTCTGTGTTCTTGGGTCTTCAGCTGTGTTCTAGCTCATACTAGATTGCTGTTAGGAGATTGTGCTTAACTATTTTACAACTGTTTTTCCCTCTCAGTGCTATGGAATAGATTATGGGCATCAGTGCATAATAACTTGGATTCTATTAGTAATTTTCAAGTAGAATCCAGTGCCATTAACCTTACTTTGTTAAAGAGCTGTTGTTCTGACTCTAGTGCAAAAGAGAGCTCAAATTAGCTATGAACATCTACATATTTGAAATACTTCCAAAATTATTTTGAAGAGCTGCAGTTAGCTAAAGTACAACTTCTTTTTGTTACCAATGTGTATACATTTATAACTGTATTTTCCTCAGTTGTTAAATGATTTGATTTAAAGTGGCTGATAATACAGATCTGTTGTGAATTCCAACAAGCTGCAGTGTTTGTTGCCTTTAAAACAGACAGACCTAGAGTGCTTATGTTACAGATGAATGCAGTTGGTCAAACTAGTCCATGTGGTTTATTGAACCTTTTTACACTGGAACTTTTATTTTCTGTGGTCTTTTAAAGTAACTCAGTAAAGCTTTAATCACAGATCAGAGAAACTCTTCACTTTTTCTCTAGAAATTACTTACCTTCCTGTCTTCATATCTACACTTTTACCTGAGTTGATCATGTCCTTTGGCAATTCTCTTTCCTGCTTTTTTGACTGCCTTTCCTTTGGAAAAGGGTCACTTGCCCTTCTGGTGTTTTTTAAGCAAAGGTGGTTTTGAATGGCTTGTGGTACAACTCTGAAAGTCCTGGATTATTTCTTGTAAATAATAACCTCTGTTCCAGTAGTAGGATAGAAGATCATACGTAGGTTCTATTCTTGTACCTGCCCTCATCTTCCTCTTGCCCTAAGGAAGTTACTTGGCTTTTTGATATTTCCTCGCTTTCAGAGTGAAAATAACTAGAATTATCATCTCAAGCGGTTTTTATTGGAGATTATTTGTACCTTAGCACATTTCCTTGAGAAACTTATGAACTAATGGCTTAAAAAGGCAGGAGTGGAGACCAGCCAATCAACAACAAAAACACAGAAAAACAAAATACCTCCACAAACAAGAGAAACTTAATTGTTCAGCTAATTAATTACTTGGAGATGAATCCTGGAATATAATATGTGTAAACATGAACAGTGCAAACATCACTTCAGTGCTTGCACATTGTACACAACCTAGTAATGTTGTGTGTATACTGTCCTAGTACATCTGTTTCCTGACTAGCTAGGGGACAAAGGTTTTAAGCTTATAGTGATTAAATGCTGTATTGAGTCTTGTCAAAAGGTTTTAGAAGTCACTGAGATAACTTGCTTGGTTTAGAAGGAACTCCCCCAAATGGCATTAATATTGGAATTTAAATATGTATTCTTGACTCTGAAAATGAACAGTTGCACTGGATACGCTGTTTTACTCCATTGCAGAAAAAGGAAAAACAGATCAAGCTCTAGAGGCATCACAGCTTTATTTAAAATTATTAGCACCAAATGTCCGAGAAGAACTACATAGACTCCTGACATTTGTAGCCATTGCATCTGAATCTGAGGGCTACAAATTACAAAAACAAGTAAGTATCTATTATGTTTAGCATAGGAAATAGCACTTTGCTATGGTAAAGCTAACTGTGTTTTTTCAATAGTTAGAAGTTTCTGTTTTCGTGTTTCCAATGTGATTAGTTTTAAAACAAATATCAAGATGTTCTTCCTGCTGATACAATCCTGTTACACTTAGTCTTTGCTGACTCATTGAAAGTAAATCTAATGCCAAATCTGAGTTGTTCTTTTTCTAGTTTGATAACAGATCAGTGATCATCAAGACTTGCACTAAATTCATCTTACAAAATAAGACATTGTCAAAACCACAGGCAGAACTGCTGACTCAGTTTCTGATGGACAATCACTCTGAGCTCTCCAAGGTAGCATTTTCCTTACCTTGTTGGCTTTGTCATTTTAAATATTAAATGCCATGAAGTGCCTTTTTGGAGATGAGAGGTCTGAGGAGCAGAGTTTAATGTTCCATCTGTTCCATTTTAATGGTACAGGCAAGTAGGGCAAGAAGCTATTTCAGACTATGGAGGACAGCTGTTTGAGAGCTTGCTTTATATATAATATCCTTTATTTATTTGCATTGTTTGTGTTAAATATTTGAAGAAATTTTTATAGAGGCCTTTGGGCACCTTTTTTCGGATGGCTGTCCCCTAAATTTTTAGGCTTCTTAGTGTCTTTCTCCTTTAGAAGTTAGCTGACATACTCTGAATTATAAATAAGATGCCATGCTCTGGTGCCCAGTGTACATATACAGCTTCGACAACTCTTAAGAGTTCCTTTTTGGTATTTTTAAATGTTAACTTCTAAATTAAAGAAAATAAATAAATCCACAAAATGAAATGACCTTTCTATTTAATTTGATCAGTTATGTAAATATACAGATGTATTTTATACTTCCCTTCATTTACGTACCATCATATTGTCATACATAGGAAAAGATGTCCCAGACTCTGTATTGACTTTCTGAATTCAACCAGTGCATTAAAGTTGTGATCCTTCGCTACTGTTCTGCGCAACTATAAAGTTTCTCATTAAAACACTAAACTAGATAGAGGTGAACTAATTATCTTAGCTGCTGTAAGATAGCTGTAAAATGCTCTAGACTTTTATTGTCCAGGTACAAATAAGCCTCACAGAAACATTGATTTGGTTTCAGTAAAATACTATTTTTAGTTCTTACACAAAGAAATTCATTTCCATTTCTGACCTCAGCTAAAGAAACATGGGAGTGTTTTATTTTTTTTAATTAGCTCCAGTTTAGTTTGAAACCGTCAAGTGGTTACTGTGAGGTTTTCTATGTGTCATTATACAGCCAAACGCAAGTAATTTTTTTCTCTTATTAGGGGTTCTGACATGAGGGTTAGGGCTTTGATTCATGACTAGAGACAGAGACAGATTTGACAAATGAAGTGCCCACTGCTTCATAGCAGTGACAGCAGAGTGGATGGTGGTTCAGTCTTTCACAACTGCAGTTGAGAGCCTTTTGTATTTTGTATAAGCTGAAATCAGTTCAAGGTCTACACTACAGTATTTCCTGTAGTTCAGTGGAAAAGAACATCTAGAATATCTTGTCTCCTATTTCTTTGGCCAGAAATATCAGAAATAAGCATATGTATATGTGTTTTAGTGCAAATTTTTGCGAGATTTTGAATGTGTACCTAAATAAATGTAGGCATAGATTATTCTGCAATTAATTATGTGATTTTTAAATTGATCATCTGAAAGTTTTAGATTCTTAAAATACAGAAGCATTGGATTTGTGACTTTTTCTTTGTATTATATTTTCAGACTCCTTTAACTCTTCTGGAACTAACTAGTAGGAGACTTGAGAGTTTGCTAGAAGGACAAGATCCGGATATCAATTCGGGTAGATGATGTGATACACATTTTTATAAAACCTTTCTATACAAATCAATTTATAACCAGTTGACTACAATTTTGCATAGACTGTGTTCTTTCCCTTTATTAGAAGTGAAGCATTGAAGTGTCTAGTGGCTAATTCACCAAATAATTTAATTATCTCTATAAACAAAACACTAACCCCTGAATATTAGAAAACAAGGATTCTAGTTATCTAGTTTGAACACACTGCAAAATTATTTTTACCAAGTAATTACTTCTGGAGAAATTAATGCAAAATATGCTTCCTGAAGTGACCTGCTTATAATTTGGTTTGTGATTTTGATGTGATTTTATATTTAGGAACAGCATTCTTGCATTTCTGCCACAAGAAAAAATTCCCATAGAACTCAGTAGTTTAAGGTTCTAATAGATGTCTTGAACTCGGACCTTGATTGTTTAGTGTTTTGAAGAACTATTCTGGCTAAGTACTAAGTTTATTAAGAGCTTAAGACTTACAGAAGGGTAATGTAGCCTAAAAGGAAGGCATTTGACACTTGGTGTGTATGTGGGATTAGTGTTTTCCAGCTCATTTCTTTTAGGAGCTAACATTCCATCTGGCCTTGCTGCCAAAAATATCTTTCAGCACTGTGATTTAAAAGGTTTGGCTTAAATAATTGAATTTCTCTCTGACTCTTTAACTTCTGCCTTCTGTCTTCTGTGTTGCTAATGCATTAGGGAACTGAATAATACTGTAAGTTCTTGTGCTGTTTAACACTATATTTAATAGAGCAGACTACTGTCTGAGGAGTAGTTTTGGTACAGAATCTTCTACCTTCTGTGTTGGGTTCTGGAATGTGCCCAATTTCCTTCCAGTTTAGTGTTCTGAGTATTGCATATGGTGTAGCCAAAGAGTGCAAAGATTAGCAATGGAGGAAGGAGTTGCCTGTCTGCAGTACTGCTGGAGCCTGTGTGGTCTCCATTAGCACATTGGACAGCCAGCTGAAGTACAGACCCCTGTACTATATCCTCCCTAGTAAGTTTTGGAGTTTCTATCTGTAAATGCAAGTAGATTCCATCTACTTATTGAAATAAATGGTTTGATCTGAACATAAGCTCTCCAGCATGCCATATTCCTGTTTTCGTGGGTGCCTCATATGCTGGTGTCATTTTTTCTTATGGAGGAGACAGGAGGAAAATCTTTCCTGAGAGCTACTGAGCATTCTTAGCGGGTGATCTTCTGAAGTGCAGGTGGGGGGCTGGGGGACCCCAATAAAAAAAGGATTCAGTCTATTGCAAGAATGTAATCATTATGTCTGCTGGAAATAAACATTCCTAAAAACACTGAGGGAACTCCAGGGGGTTGGTTTTAATCTAGTAAGCCTCTTGAAACCACTGAACTAAAGGATCCACCCTGAAGTTTTAAGAGTTGATCTCTTTACCAGAAGTGGTTAAGCTTTCTCTTTTGAAAGAGCTAAGTTTTCTTGATCTGACTCTACTACACCATAAAAAGTATTTCACATTTGGTGTTTGACAGCGTCATTGTAGGAGAAGGGAAGGACAGGTCCATGTGAAAATTCAAGTAGCTCATGTTATTTCCACTCTATGAAGCATTAAGATGATGGTGTTTGTACAGAAGGAATAGTAAGAATTTTTTCCTCTTTAGGCAATTGACATTTGTTCAACTAACTTGCTTACTAATGTGTGGAGTAGCTGAATGCCCGTCCTTCCTCAGGCCCAACCTCACCTGTCCAGTGATGGGACTTCAATCCTTGCATGGCAGTAGTTTAGGTTCACAACATCTGTATAGCTAAACAGCGCTTAAGTTTCACGTGTCTCAGGCTCCAGTCCCTTGCTCTGCTCTCACCCAGAACCTGCTGCCTGTTACATCACCTCTGCTTCTGGTGCCCAAACCATGCTGAGCTGTATAGTCTCCTAGAAGTTCTTGAATTGTATTTCTGAATTCAGAGGTGTGGTTCAGAGGCAACTGTTTCTCGCAAGTATTTATTCACTTGGATTATGTACTTGGCCTTGCTATGGATCCAATTCACTCACAGGGAATACCTGGATTGTGACAACCTCAAGGTGCCATTCTTGTCATGTGGCATTCTGCATTATGGCGTCTGTTTGAAAGAACTAGTGTTCTTTCTTCATCTCTTTGTCTTGCAGGCCAGTTTGCAGTACAAAATCGTCTGTGATATTGCAATTGTAACACTTTTTCAATTTTATTTTTGCAATTAATGTTTAGATGTTCATCTGTACTCAGTGGAGGGATGTATGTTTCACATCATTTGTAGAGAATTATAATCATATCTGAACTGGAATATCAATATGCCTATGATTCTGATCATATTTTTAATCAGGCTCTTATGTGATGCATTAAACTTAATCTAAACCTCTGATTTCTTACAAAGGCTTCACCTTCTGTCAGCACGTGACACCTGAAGAATACGAAGATCAAAAACAACAGACAAATCAGTATCTTCTCACATTGGTTCAAGAGATGGACAGTGACCCTACTGTTCCTTTGAAGCAGAAGAAGAAAATAATTAAAGAATTCCAAAAATACCATTCTCTCATCTATTGTAGTGGTTGTAAAAATACATGTGAATTTTGTACTCTAAATGGTTAGACATCGATACAGCCATTTTTAAACTTTTTTTTTAAAAGGGGGATGCATATGAAAATTGCTGATGATACAAACCATTTTCTTCTTACTTTCTTACATCAGTTACAGGAAAACTACAACTATCACAACTACCATGCTGCTAAAAAGCGTTAATTCCAATTAATGGCTCTTAAGCAAAATGTACTTAATTACTTTTAAATTGGGAATAATGGCATACTGCTTGTGCTGCATTGAGTTGTGGGTTTGGCACTTTTTTCCTTCTGTCCCATGACCCCATGGCTTTGTAGCTATATTCAGAGCTGTGCTTTGGTTGATAACCAGTAAAGTTTTTAATCTTTTCCATCTGTACTTCATAATCTAACTGTAATCTGTTCTTAAGATGCAGCTTATGACTCCTATGAGGAGAAGTGTACAATGTGTCAAGAATGTTAGGAGCTGGGCAGTGGGTTTTGAATCTGTGGCAGGCAAGGTTCATTGGGCAGGGGAGCTGTGTGTGGTTGCAGTCAGTAATTATGGCCTGTTACTCCTTCCCCACTCTGGCAGAATGAGCTGCTGTTGCTGATCTGGCAGTTATGCAAAAGCAAGTAAAAAAAATACATTTTGAAAAAAATTGAAAAATAATAATATTGTTTTAGATCTCTTAGTGTACTTAAGCAGTTTATTTTAACATGATGCTTTGACAGAGTCCAGTTATTTGTCAAAGATACTTTGATAGCATTTATGAATTCATAGGGCAAAGCTAGAATGCACATTGTCCTGTCTTGACACATCAATGGTTAACTGTATGTTGGCAAGGAAATGTTAATTCAAATAATTAAATAGGCAGTATAATGTTATAGGGGTTAAATTACTTCTTCCATCCTCAAGACAGACATATGATCATGTATTGAACATAGAAACATGGAATTGAGATGGGAAAGGATCTCTGGTTTAGTCCCACTGCCCAGCACAAAGTGGAGTCCATTCATGCAGGCTGCTCAGGCCCTTTTCCACTTGAGTTATCTCCAAGGATGGAGATGCCACGACCTCTCAGGTGAGTCTGGTCCAGAGTTTGACCAGCCTCACAGTATTTAAAATAAATAAATAAATCCACTTTACATGTAGGTAGAATTTCTTGCATTTCAGTTTGTGTCCCTTACCTCCTGTCCTTTCACCCGGCACCACTGAGATGTCTGGCTCCGTCTTCCTTACTCCCTCCCCTGAGCCTTCTCAAGGCTAAACAATCACAGCTCTGTTGGCCTCTTTGTATGACAAATGCTCTAAGCCCTTTGCATTTTCATGGCCCCTTTCCTGGACTACCTCCACTATGACCATGACTTTTGATTGTGAATATGCTTCTTTAGGTATCTACATCCTCAGCTCCTCTTCAAATTTGTGGTCATTACCAGGATATCAAAGCTTTCTGAAAATAAGTGCTGTGTGTTTTGTTTTTTTTTTTCTTTCATAAGTGGACATGGTTACACTGTTAGATATAATCACACATACAGGTAATAGGTTTGTGTTAACTTGCATAGTTCAAGTAGCTTTTTTTAAATGACCTGGCCCTCTTAGAAGTCAGGGAGTGTAGTTGAAATCTCTGTCTATGCATCCATGTTTCTGCATTTGTTATTTAACAGTGACTGACCAGTGTAAATTAAAGAACTTCTGGAGGAGGGAAAAGGACCAAGTTTCACCTTTCTTGAGGTGAATGCCTTAATGACTAGGCTACAGGACCACATATTCTTTTTCTAGCCCTGTGTGTGGATTTTGGTCATTCTTCCAGAAAAGGGAGCACATACAGAAGTAGGTTATTCAGAATAGTAAATAGTAAATTATTTCCTGATTAAGTGCATCTGGTGTAAGTAATGGGAGAAAGGGAATTTAGTTGTGGGTTTGGTTTTTTTTTTTTTTTTTTTTCTCTCTCCAGACCCTTTGCTGGGTTTCGCTCAGAATACTGAACCCAGTAACAGGGAGGGGTGATGACATAGTAATTTGTAGCTAGATGGACTGGGAATTGCTTTGGGGAAAACTATTTTTAAAAAACCAAGTTCTTGCACTTTGTGACTTGATTAGAATTTAAAGATTATAATAAAGCATTGCATAAAAAGTGGTGATTCAGTCTCATTTCATAGTGCTTTCATAAGGAAGAGGCAGCTCAGTGGGTGTGGAACTAGGTATCAAACAGAAAGGAAATGCTTCAAGTGGACAGCAGGTGCTGTCACGTGCTTTTCCTTAGTTCATGGGATAAGAAGTCAAGACTGATCTAGTTCTGTAAAGGGAAGGAAGAGCTCTTGAGAGACCTGTTATTCACCTACCCTGACAGGAAAATACTGATTTTTAATACTCTGTTGAAAGAAAGGTGGTATTTTACATTTAAGTCCCAACTAAAGCATGCTGATAATTTCATGAAGCAGTTATTAAAAAAAATAGAAGTTGGACACAAAAGCCTCTACATGTGGCTATCAAATGTCCTGTATTTTCTTACACAGAGTAATACAACAGCTGTATCCAAGAATTTGTAGGTGGTGTTCTCATGCATTGACACCCTAACTGCCCTCCTGTGTGGCTCGTATAGCTAGCAGGAGGGAGTTACCTCTTCCATTCCTTTCAGCAGGTTAGACAGGAGGAAACCCATAAGCTGGCAGTCCAAAGTAGAAAAGATCACATTCAAGAAGAAAGATCATTTCAGAACACTCTTAATTTGGGCAGCTCTAACTCCATGTGCTTAGCTGAAGTAGAAAAGAAATGGAAGACAAGAGAGGATGATCTCTCTGTATGTTAATGCTCTCAGTGAGCCCAGGGTCCGGTGGTATACACCTTTGTTTCCTCTGTTCACAGCTCTGGCCATTCCACTACATCAGTTAACCCTGGGTCACAGGTCATCACAAAGAACAGTTTTTCAGAAGCAACAGTGTCATCTTGTGCTTCAGAGTGCCCCTCTCTGGACCTTGTCCAGGACCACTAAAGGGGCATGAAACACACTGAAGCCTCTCCTTGATCCCTGCCATCAGCTGCCCATCAGTGCTCTTTGTTCCAGGGGAGGTAAGTGTACTTGCTGGTTTTACATAGGGGCAGACAAGAGAGGCAGTATGAGACCTCAGCTGAGAGTAGGATATTCCTCTGCAACTCTGAGACCACCCAGCATCACCAGCCCAACTAACAGGGCAATTCCCCTAAGGCCATGAGTTGCATCAGGTCAGGATCAGTGTCAGCACCTGTGCATCCATTATCCACCCTGTGCAAGTGCCTGCCTCTGCCCTGGCAACCAAGCAAGCCAGGTGGGGCACACCCTACTAGCACAGCCCTCCAAGGCTTCCATCTGGCTATTAACCCATGCTGCTGCTCTTTCCCCTCCTGCATGCAGTGGTACACAGATTGATGGCAAAATAACAGAGCTTCTGATGCCACCTTTGCTCTGTACACAAAAATAACAAGTACAGGCTGTGGCATTTGTGTTTATCTAGAATGCATGGATGGGACACAGATGAGATTACCCAGACGTAGTTGCAAGCTTTGTTCAACCCAGACAGCTTCTGATGTCACCTTTTCAGAACAGTGAGGGGAGTGGCAGGAAGCTTATTTGTTCAGCCATTGCTTAAAACAAAAAACAAACAAAAAATCCCACACCCTATAACCCAAAACCTTTTTTTAAAAAGGAATTGTTCAATTACTCTCTTCTCAACACCCAAAAATACTGCCAATAGCTCTGGTCACATTTCAAGCATACTACTCTCATGGCTATTCGCTAAAGTAACCCAAAATAGAACTCACTTATTCCTTTTGAGGATATGCAATCTCAGAGAGACTTTTGATATATGTTTAATGCCCATTCAATTGCATGCATGAGTTAGAATAATTTTCATTTGGAAAAAAAAATCTTGATTTCTTCTCACTGTGTATTAGTGTCACGCCAAGTACAAGCATTCAGTATTTTTATTGCCTCATGCATTGAGGTTTTCTGCAGTAAGAATACAATGAAGCTATCAGTAAAAGATGAGAACATAATGAAATGACAATTTCATAGTATTAGCCTTGTAAGACTTTATTTTTGAACTCTGAAAATTATTTTCCCCAACCCACTTAAATACAGGAAAGCTAAAGCACAGTCCTAACTGACAGAAAACAGGCTGTAGTTCAAAGAGTTCCATTCTGAGTAAAACAGTGGAATAACAACGTATTCAACTATGCTACCTATATATCAAATTTCTCTTCACAGATATTGTGTCCATGTTCTTCATAATCTTCTCTAGTTACTACCATATCTTCGAAATCATCATTTTCAGAAATGAGCTTCCCACCTTCCCAAGAATAAGTAATAGGGCTGAAAAATGAACAAAGTTATTGTTACTCATCTATAAGTTCATTTAAAATAGAAGTATGCAGTGATGATTTCCAACACTTTGATTTAGCCACACCTATTAAAAAAATAGATGTATGATTGCTAAATCAAACCATCCAGCTCCAAACAAGTTATAAGACAAAGTCTGAAACTTAACAGGGCTAACTGACTTCGCTTTTTATAAAAAAGTGCCTCTTTTGAGGCAGGTGTGAAGAGGGCATGATGTGGAGATGTCTTGCATAGTTAACAATTCTTTAATAATATTTAAAAATACTTTTTAACAATACTTTTAAAAAGTAAGGATTTTTTGTACTCTCAAGATAGACTGGTTTTGTCTCAACTGTATATTTATTCTCTGCAAAGATGTTACCCCTTCCAAATCCCTGAAGTGGCTACATTAACAATGACATGGCAGCTTATGTATCCACTTAATGACAGTACTGTCTTATTTATCTGTTTACAGTAAAAAGACTGATCCTGAAAACATTACTCATATGTTTAACTTGATTAGACAAAGTATAGGGCAAGTAGGTGGTCTCTAATTTATTTGGTTTGTCTGAAAGTACACTGATTTAAAACATTCTTACTGTACAATTTTGGTTCGCTTAATGTTTAAATTAACCCCTTTACTAAATCTATCTTTTTAATCAGCAAAAGAAATCCTACTTTATAGTTTGTTCTGCCAAAAGGACAAATCTTGATCTGTAGAGTTTTAGAACTTACTTTTCAGGAAGAACAACGGAAACATCATAATCAGTTGGAGTAAGACATCGAACTTCAGAATAAACCCGATCTCTGAAGCCCGGAAAGAGGGTGTTTCCCCCAGTCAGAACTATATTCTTGAAGAAATGAGGCTGCATTTCTGCAAAATATATAAGTACATCTGTAGTTAGAGACTGAATATGTATTTAAACATTAAACAGTTTTTCTCTCAATTTCTTATGAATTGGAACAGAAAAAAGAAATATGCATAGAATTACAGGATCGTCTAATGATCACATCAGTTAAACAGTTTTATTGAGAATTAGAAGGAAGTAATCAATAATCCCTGTTCTTGGTGATTTTTAGAATTTGGCTTTGATAATTACTGTTTTCTTATGTGGTCTATTAAGTTTCATGTCTGCCAACACACTTTGCCTTTCAAAAGGGATTTTAAATGATACAGGTTTTTTAGGAGTACAAAATAATAGCCTCAGTGCTGACATATCAATGTGGTATCATAAAACCTATGAAAGTCTTCTTTGTAGAAATAACATTAATTACATCACCTATAAAATGAAAATTTCAGTATTACTTCTGACAAACAGCAATCAGAAAGGTTTTATACTTCAATGCTTAAATTATGGAGTTTGGTCAGTTTTAGTTTCTCATCAATTTGATTTTTCTCTTCTTTCAGTGAAGAAAGATATTTTAAAATACAACTAAAACTAACATCAAGTATATTCCATCATTGGCATCAAAGACAGATCACATTCGAAAAGAATGTTGAGAAGAATTAAGTCTACAGCTATTAAATGAATCAAGAGTAGAAACCAATCAACGAATCACCACAAAACTGTGTTTGCCTAACAGAGAACCTTGAGGACCATTAGTTCAGGAGTGTATGACACACACCAGAACAGTTTACAACAACTTAGTAACTTGAGAGTGGCATATTGAGAGTCCTTGCTTCCTAAGACACTTTGGGTGCTTAAAAAAAATCCCAAACCAACAAAAAAACCCAAATCAAAGCAACAACCCCCCCTCCACTTTTACGAATACTTTTAAGTTATACCTTCAGGTAAATTCTGAATGGAATAAACAATGGCTTCAGGAATTCCCATCTCTTGAATACCAATGTCTGAAGGATGGAAGAGTATTTCTGGAACTGCAAATCTTTCATTTGTTAGACGAAGTATTTGTTCACCAGTCTTGTATTTTCCACTTAACACCATCTCTTCCCTTGGCTAAATTAAAGAAATGAACAGTAGCCACTGCTTAAGAAAATAATTACATCCTAGAGTATTCAGCTAATCTTTTTCATGTAGTGCAGAGGCAGGCAGTATATACGACGTTAAGTCGTATTATGAGCAAATCTTTTAAGAATAGTACATATTCTGGCATAAAATCTGATGTGACTTTGCTTTTGCTAACTGCAATTTCGTCTGAAGCAAAATAAGTATGCATGAGAGTGGCCTTAAAATACTGGCACTGCTTTCGAAACAATGGCAAACTCAGTAAATTGCTTTCATTGGTATGAAGACTTTTCAGACTCTTCTATAACATGACTTTGAAGCCTCCACCTATTAGTGTATTTAAATGAAATTCAGAGAGACTTACTAAAAAAAAAAAAGTATCAAAGAAGAGAAAACATAACCAACTTAACTTTAAAAAAACCCCAACAATAATGATACGGATAGGTTGTATGACAGAGCACAAGCAGAGAAAGCTACAAGTATTAAATAATAGAACATAAACTGCTACGCTGAAAAAATAGTATTGAATTTTCATCTCCACTGCCTAAGGAAAACTTTACCAATTAATGCATAGCACAGAAAGAAGTTACAACACAGCATTAGAAAAAAAGGTGTTTTTAACCTCTCTACTAGACTTGTGCAGGGGAACAGTGCAAACAATGCTTCAAAAACCATACTATCGTTACCTTACAAAATCCTTTTTTGATTGTGCTGAAGTCTGGCAAAACATAATCTACCATTACAGTATTTTCCTCTCCTTTCAATCTGAAAGAGAAGAATGTAAAATACCATAGAATAAAGAACAAGTTCTAAATTCCAGCAATTTTATACTGACAAGACTTCCTTTGACTTAACTGGAAAATTTTCTGATTAAGACTATAGTTTTATTTGTTCATACAAACAAATTATTCAGAAGTACCAACTTTTACATTTAGTACCATCGTATACATACTTGGCAATGTCCATGTCCTTGTAAAAGTCTTGAGAAACGTAACACACGTCTTCTTTCACTTGATTAATTACATGCGTTTCATCCATAACATGTAGCTGCCTGTGAAAAACAAAAAACAGAAACACAGAAGTTTGAGAATAATTAAGTTGTATCTTTACCTGTCCAGTTTTCCACTGAGGATGAGCAACCATAGTTTTTAAATGGCACACAGAAAGCTACTGTCCCAATATAAAAAATTTGTATTCAATTTACAAAAGTATTCCTGGCCTGCTGGAGTTTAATGTTTTCCTATTTCACAGTTCAATAAATACAAACATCTACCTGCATTTGCCCAGTGTCTTCATAACAAGGACAATAACAATAACAGGAAAGACCTGTACCTAAATAAAAGTTCCAAGCTAAAGCATCCTATTGAAATGTTGATTCTACTGAATTTTATTTGTGGACCTGACAGAATCAGTTAGCAAACTCTCCAATGATCTGCTGAAACTTCTCATAATATGTAAGGGGTTGTATAAACTGAGAACACACAAGTAACCTCAGCAACTCCAAAAGCGATGGCATTTTGAAAATTAAAATCCTAATTCTTAAAGATCTTCTCAATTCATCTGGATCTTAAGGTCAAGATGGCAGCTAGCAGATTATAACAGACAAAAATTCTGCTCTCCTTTAACAGCATTTAATCTAAAGCTCACAGGACCAGTAGGAATATCCCTACAAACTTCTAGCTCATTTTATACCAGCCTCAAGATGATGATCAGAATGCTTTACCTGTAAGAGATTATCTCCTTTAGATGGTTGGTTAAGAGTTTTCCTCCAACATTGATCCTACAGAAAAGGAGTAACACAAGGAATTCTGTCATCATTAACTTCAGGCATAGCAAACAACTCTTCTAAAAAATATATACTGCAGTTTACCTGATGATTGCCTCTTTCTTCTTTTTACTTCTACAGTAAGGTACAATGTGTGTAAAAGAGTATCCACTATCCACAATGATACAACATAGCTCAGACGGATTATCCCGGAAATACCGGTGTGCACTAAGAGCTCCAGCTGAAATACAGAAAATTTCATTCAATTTTTATGTAAATATACACTTTCAGAATTTAAATTGATATGAAAGTGTACTTGCTTCCTATTTTAAACAACTTTGACAGACTTCCAAGACCTCAATACAGCCAACACGTTAAATAATTTTGACAATGAATAAAATTAAGTATCGTATGTGTCCCCATTTAATCTTCTTCGGTAATTCCAGTCCATGTTCAGTTTCCTCTCCTAAAGTCCAAGCAGACTGATCACGCCACTATTTATCAAACCTGTCTAAAGGAGTATCCCATGTCCAGCTATCTTTCAGAAAGGTTGTGATGTTATTTAGACATTCCCTGTGAGATACAATACATTTCATGATTGTAATGCTGCATTTTATTTGCTAATACAAAATAAAAACAAACACACCCCCCACCCCACCAAGAAAAAGGAAAGCTATCAAAGGGTTCAAGCAAACTTTTGGTAGACTTTCTCAAATGCTATCCTGTTTCAAAATCTATCCATTAGCTCCGTCATCCTAATTCTCCTTAAATTTCCTTTAATTACATACCATGACACTCTTAAGAAAATAGTATAAGAGTATAGCTGGAATTTCTAAACCATCAAAAGTTTAACCCAGTTAGAATACATACAGGAGTGTATTACTCAAGAGCCAGGAAGGAAATGAAGCAATCTCTTTTTACTGTCTTTATATACACGTGTGTGTGTATGCATCCATGCTTATTTACTTACTTACTTACTTAGAAGGTTAACCCTCAAAATATATAAATGTGAACTAGAAGGAGACAGACTCACCATTTACTCTAAGAACTGCTTGAAATTGATATTCTTCAAAAAGAATTTCATTCATGGATTCTTGTATTGAACTGAAGTTAAAATAAGGTTCGGTAATAATAATATTGGTATCCACAAAATCCACCTATGAAAAATACGTTAAGACTGTCATTACACATAGCTTAGACATTAATGCGCTATTACTATATTTTGCAGCAGTTGAGGATCAAGTAAATTTGAAGACATGATTACCACTTGCCGTGTCTGTTTGTAGAAGCCAGGCTTAGAAAACTCTAGTTTATTTAAAGACTTCATGAGCAGTGATATGACTTTATCAAATAAAGGAGTTAAAACATAATAGAAGGGAACACCTTCATACATATATTCTGCTCTTGTTACTATCCTTGCGAATTGTAATCCAGTATTTTAAAGGAACACTACGATACTAATGTAAGGCGCTTTACACTAATCCTGTCAACTACAGAACAGCTCAGCACTTGCATCACAAAATTACTTATCTCATAACCAAAGATGAATTCCAGTATCTAATAACCAAAGATGGTTACTTACTGTGTATGTCTTTTGGCCTACTGACCTAGCTCATCACTCTTTGTTTACATCACCAGTTTCTTGATCTCTACACCACATTGTACCTGTCTATAATTATTACTTTTTACTAACTTGAACTCTTAATTGTATCGATGTGAGTTTCTTCACACATGTGAACTGAACTCAATATGAATACACACAAGACTAAAAAATATAAATGTTTTTTAAATTCCTACACCAGAGCTCAAAGAAAGAATTTTCTTCAGTTTACAAAAAAATAAACCCCTGTGATTAACTGAAGGCACTTTCAAAAAGAACGTAAGCTCACCAGTTCTATTTCATATTTGATGTACTTATGTTAATTCCATTGGGCAGCATTTAACCTACAGAAAATCTGTAATTAAAAAAAGGCTCTTACTTGATACATTTCTTTTCCAAAAAGATAATCCCAAACCTGTCTCTGGACATCCCAGTTCACCAAGTAACCCTGTAAGAATTTAGAAAAAAAAAATTACACTATTTAGAAAATAAAATGATACTTAGAAAAAAATAATTACTAGAAATCAAAAACCATCAAGTGATTGACAGACTGGTAAAATAAAGAAATTTGAGAATAAAAATGTCTAAATTCACATTTCTATGCTAAGGATTAAATGTTACATAGGATAAAGGATGTTACAAATATTCCCCATCATTATGTTAATTACTACACTATAAAACCAATGTAAATTGTGTTTCCTATATATATTATTCTCTTTGACAGAAGCCTGTCAGCATGACCTCAGTGCTGGGGAAGGTTATGGAGCAGATCATCTTGAGTGCCACCACGTGACACATAGAGGACAACCTCTAAGTTGTATGATCAGTCCCAGTCAGCATGGGTTTAGCTTGACTAACCTGATCTCATTCTATGACAAGGTGACCCGCTTAGTGGATGAGGGAAAGGCCATGAATGTTGTCTACCTAGACTTCAGTAAAGCTTTTGACACTGTTTCCCACAGCATTTTCCTGGAGAAACCGACTGCTCATGGCTTGGATGGGTGTACTCTTCGCTGGATAAAAAGCTGGCTGGATGGCCGGGCCCAGAGAGTGGTGGTGAATGGAGTTCAATCCAGTTGGCAGCTGGTCACAAGTGGTGTTGCCCAGGGCTCAGTATTGGAGCCTGTTCTCTTTAACATCTTTATCAATGATCTGGATGAGAGGATCGAGTGCACCCTCAGTAATTTTGCAGAAGACACCAAGTTAGGTGGGAATGTTGATCTGCTTGAAGGTCAGGAGGCTCTACAGAGGGATCTGGACAGGCTGGATCGATGGGCTGAGGCCAGTGGTATGAAGTCCAACACACCCAGTCCACAGCTGAATATGAGCCAGCAGTGTGCCCAGGTGACCAAGGCGGCCAACAGCATCCTGGCTTGATTCAGAAATAGTGTGGCCAGCAGGAGCAAGGAACGGATTGTCCCCTGTACTCGGCTCTGGTGAGGCTGCACCTTGAATGCTGTGTTTAGTTTTGGGCCCCTCACTACAAGAAGGACATTGAGGTGCTTGAGTGTGTCCAAAGAAGAGCAATGAAGCTGGTGAAGGGTCATGAGAACAAGTCCTGTGAGGAGAGGCTGAGAGAACTGGAGTTGTTTAGCCTGGAGAAAAGGAGGCTGAGGGGAGACTTTATCGCTCTCTACAACTACCTGAAAGGAGGTTGTAGTGAGGTGGGGGTCGGTCTCTTTTCCCAAGCAGCAAGTAATAGGACAAGAGGAAACAGCCTCAAGTTGCACGAGGGGAGGTTTAGATTGGATATTAGGAGAAATTTCTTCACCGAAAGGGTTATCAAGACTCAACAGGCTGCCCAAGGGACATGGTTGAGTCACCAACCCTGGAGGTATTTAGAAGACTTTTAAAAGTGGCCCTTAGGGACACAGTTTAGGGGTGGACTTGGCAGTGGTAGGTTTATGGTTGAACTCCATGATCTTAAGGGTCTTTTCCAACCTACAAGAGTCTCTGATTCTTTGTTAAACTTCACACTGTTGAATTTGATTCTTATGTAATACTGCACAGAACTATGTAGTTGGGCTTGTTGTATGAAAACTATTCCTTAAAACACCAATTTACATTTGTCTATAATGTCTATGTTAAAAAGAAATCTTACTTACTTTCTGAAAAGGGAGAATATAGAAAAGACCAGAGGGGTCTTTAATTTCATCCAGCTGATTTGCCGTAAAGGTTTTCAGGCGTGCAGTCTTTGATCTGAACTGACAGTTGGGAATAACGCTGGAAAAGATTGGTAAGTTTCCTATTCATCACGATATGAGGCACATTCGTTGTCTTTACACTGCTTTCATAAATAGTGCACTTTCAGTAATATTTTTGCTGCTGTGTTTTGGTTTTAATCCATTTATCGGAACGAGTTACGAGGGAAATCTCTGACACCTCCGGTGCAGACGAGGCACCTTTTAGCAAAACCAAACACCCCCACCCCGCACAGTGATTTGAGCCACCACCGCCGCCAGCGCAACACAGGAAGCGTCAGCAGCTCCTCTGCGCTCAGGTAAGAGCTGACACATCCACCACGTGACCGCCCCGCCCCCCATGGGCGGGGGGCCCCGGCGTAACGGTCCCGCCGGGCAGGCCGGCGCGCGCCGCAGGGGCGGGGCCCGACACCGCCGCAGGGGCGGAGCCAGGCCGGGCCGCTCCAAGGCGAGCGCAGGCGCGCTGACGGCTCGCTCGCCGGTGAGGGGACGAGTGAGAGGCGGCTTCCTGTGCGCCCAGGCGCCAGCGGGGAGCAGCGGGAGGGTCGGTGCGCCGAGAGGTGTGCCCAGGTGCCAGCGGAGTGATAAGGGGATGCCCGCCTGTCCTGCCCCCTCCCGCTCTCCCACCTGACGTTCGCGTGGCTGTAGCCGATCTTGGCGTTGTAGGCGCCGTTATCCAGCACCAGCGTCGCCATGTTCCCCACGGCGCCACGGCCGCCGCCGTCCCAGTATTGATCCGCCACCGCCGTGGATCTCTATGGTTACCATAGAGTGGAGGAGCAGCGCGCGCGCGTTGCCTGATGGGACGCAGGAGTGCCGCGGAATCCGCCTCTGGCGCGAGATGCTCGACGATCACGTGGTGCCGGTGACGTCTGCGAAGCTGCGGAGGCTATTGGTCGGGCGTGACCCGGAACCTGTCGCTGGAGTGACGGGCGGGGGTGGTGACCGGAGTCTCCTCGTCGAGCGCCTGTTCCCGTGCCGTTTCCCGCGGCCTTAGTGCGCCTGTGTGGACAGTCCCTTCCCCGGCCGGGGACCGCGCCACCACCCAGCGGCGGCGGGAAGGGGTGGCCGCTCAGCTCCAGCCTGGCGGGTTGCGCCCTCCCGGCTGGGGCACGACGGGCACAGCGGGTACGGCGCCGTTAAAGCCAGAGCCCGGGGGAGGGACGCGAGTCGTTCTCCGGCGTGTATAAAGTTAAAGAACTCGTCTGCTGGGGGAGCGCCTTGCCCTCGGGTGCGCTGCGGGTCGCGTCATGGGTGTCCCTGGCCGTTCAGTGCGGCTGTCGTTTGGAGCATCGCGGGGAAATGCAGTGGAGGAGAATCACTTCATGTGAGAACGAAGCTCGCAGCGTGGGCCTTTAATGTGTCAGAACGTTACAAAGGGAAAAGGGAGAACCCTCTTAAGTTCCAACATCATTATTGCGGTGGTGTTATAAGTGTGCTGTAAATAACGTTTTATTATAAATAGTAAAATACTCAGTACTATGGTATTTGCTGTCCCTGACCAGCTTTTGTTTTACGAAAGCCTGTGTTGAATACTACACGTCTTTATAGAATCACAGAAGCACGTAATTGCCCAGGCTGGAAGGGACCTTGAAAGATCATCTGGCCCAACCTTCTGTGAGAGCCAAAATGAGATGATCTAGCACCCTGTCTAACCCCATCTTGAAAACCAACAGCAGGGAATCCTTCACATTCCTGGGGAGATTGTTCCAGTGATGTGATTGTTCTCACTGTCAACAAAAAATTCGTTATACCAAGATGAAACTTCTCCTGGTGCAACTTAGACTTGTTGCCCCTTGTTTTCTCCTTCTGAAGAGAGAGTCTCATCCTTCTTGTAGCCATTCTTTAAGTACTGTAATACTTTGATAAGGTCCCTCGTGAGCCTTCTCCAGGGAGAAAAGACACAACTCTTCAAGTCTTTCCTCACAGGGCAGTTTCTGCATCCCTTTGATTGTCTTCGAGGCCTTCATCTGGACCCTCTTCAAGTCTGCCCACAGCTATTTTGGATAGTGGGGACGAGAATTGGCACAGTACTCCAGGTGTGGCCTGACAAGCGCTGAGCAGAGTGGGATGATCACCTCTCTGTCTCTGCTACTAATGCCCCTGTGGATGCAGCCCAGGATCTGATTTTCCTTTGTTGCTGCAGCAGTGCACTGCTGACTTCTGTTCAGCTTGCTGTCCACCAGGAACCCCAGGTGCCTTTCGGCAAGGCTGCTCCCCCACCACACAGATCCCAGCCTGCACTGGGCTCTTTGGTTATGTCGTGTCAGGTGCAGGATCTTGTGCTTGTTGTTATGATGAATTTTGCTTTATTTACATGTTTTACTTGCCATTGCTAGTGTCTTTGGTGCTATCTGGTGCATTACAGCTTTGTATCTATATGTAATCGGCTTTCCCAGAAGTATCAGAACTTAAAAATAACTGCTACTCTGTATGATGACTCGTTAACAAATATCAAATATCTTTCCATGAGCAGGGATGTTCAGCAGAACACACGGCAGTCTGATTTTAGACCAATGCTCTTTATGTGCTTGTCAGTATCTTAAGGACAGCGTCCTTAATCCCCACTCTAGCAGTTACGTTCTTTGGTTCTTGAGGAGAGGTCACAGGAATTACCAAAAGCCTGGTTTTCCAGTTCAGGAGTTTCTGGATTCTTCTAAAGAGCACTGTAAACTGTTAGTTGTTCTTCTTTGCTCACCGACAGTATACTAATAGTAAATTTTGGTTTTGTAATCAAAACCCTAAACACACACAACAGAATTGTGACAAATGCTTTAGGTATTCACAATGTTTCCAAGAAACATAATATATTACTCTTAAAGTTACATAATTTTTATGTTATGCTTTTATTGATAATGTAAAGCACTTAGAATTATTTAGACACACACAAAAAATCATTATAGCTATTGCTAACTTTTGCCTTGTGAAAATAAAGGTGCAAGCCAGAATTTGATAAATTACTTTTTCTCTTCTAGATATTAGCTCCATCTCTATGAGGCTTAATCTGTTGCCATTCAATGACTTGTATTGAATGTTGGGGGGTTTTTTTTTGGACCTAAAGGACAAGTGCCATGCTTTTAACAGTTCACTTTTAGATTTATGTGTAGTGGTTGATATACATAAATCTTTAAAATCTCATGGAACTAAAGTTGTGATATTTACTGTCATTGTTAACTGAGGGCAACTCATATACATATTTATTGAGTTTGTTTACATAGTCACTCATATATTGCAGTGACACTTCTGATAATACTTTATGTTGTTGTTGATGGAATAACAAAGTCACTAACACAGCAAAGGACACATAAGTAGGACTTTCAAATGTCCACATAGGTAGTAAACCTCGTACATTACAATAGCTTAGAGTTAATGTTTTGTGATGCTCTTTAACTTTGAGTAATGGTGTGTCAGACTACTTAAGCCTTGCACGTCTGCATTTGGAGACATCTTTTGCATTATCCATGTGAAGCCAGGACAAATTTCTTATTCTGCAACTATGAAACAAAGCACTCTCTTAGGTCACATTTTATTTGTTCTTTTTCCACATTTCCTACTGCTCTATTTAATGGGAAAAACCAACAAATATTTTTTTGTGAATTTTGTGACCTTCACATTTACAAAGTCATTTGGGCTCTCATTTTTCCTCTCAACTCCATTCCAGTTTTCACAGTTAAGGAATCCACATGACCACATGAAAAGTCAAACTCCTTCTGCACCATGAACGAAGCATGCAGCTGCTTATTTACTGTGCTCTGCGGGAACGTGCAGCCCCAGAATGATTGAATGGTGCCAGCTACAGAATTTGCAGGTTATTTAGAGCATCCAAAGAAAGTTACTCTTGAGGAAGAAGTCATTGCATTCTTTGACGCTGACACAGGGGGGCGTTATCCTGGATTTAGCAGCATGAACTGAAGTCCATGCACCTTTATTTAAGTGATGGTGAAGAGCAGACTGGCAGACTGCCGGATGGGAAACTCTGTACATCCTTGCGTTCTTGGGTCTTCTGTTGAATTGAAAGATTTCACAAATTGGACCTAGAAATTACCGGTGGTAAATAAAAACCAAAATTATTCTTTGAGATCATTTTAGTATCCTTCAGACACTCACAAGTGAGGTTCTTTCTTGGTGACTTGAGTATCAGCTGCTCCGTAAGGTAGGGAAGCCAGGAGCTGAAGGGGATGCTGTTGCCAGCCAGGGCCTGTCCCACCACCACCAGCCAGGGGTGGGTGGGCAGCCCAGAGCCCAGGTCATCAGGCAAGTGTTTGATGATGAAGCAGGTCCTAGGTTCAGCACATAAGTCGATCCTCAAGTCAGGGTCAGGATCAGGGCATATCCCAGGGATCACCAGGTCCATGGTGATCAGGCAGGTCTGAACTCAACATGGAAAGCTGGTGGGTAAGGGTTCAGATAAGCAGGACCTGGATCAGCAGGACCCCTGGCAATACATGTGATGATCTGCCACTACAGCTGCCTTTTCTTCTCCTGTGACACAATTTCTCCTCACTGGGTGGGGAGTCATTTTGGTAAATCAAAAGCAAAGAGCCTTGGTTGCTAGATGAAGAAATGCTACATAGCAATGCTTATAAGGGCAAAGTGGTCAGGAAGGCTAAGCCACTCCTTCCTCTTTGTTGTTATCATGTTAAGGTGACAGCTGATGACACTTTCACAAGGTTCTTCATAAACGGTTGCCTTCCTCTGTTAAGAGCAGGAATCAGTCTTCCAGGCTTTGTGTCAAGCACCATTTTCACACAGCAGTGGTCTAATTATCATGAACATGCTAAGAGAAATTCATCTGCTGGGAAACACACAACTGTGATTTGAAGACTCAGTCCAAAGTCATAGTAAACATAGTCTGGGAATATCCTGCTATTACTTTGCATCAGGCTCTAAAAAGAAATGTCAGCTACTCTTCTCAAACCAAGGGGTAAGCTGGGATCCTTATTGCATGCCTTTCTAATTACTTGGGCGGGGCGGTGGGGGAAGTGTGGTGTGTGTTGATCTGTGCATTTTCCTCCATTCCTCCATTCAGCGTGGTCCAGGAGATGGGTGAGAACATGAGGTCACAATTCGAACAGGAATATTTCTGTTTTCCAGTTCCGATGTTAGTGAAGAGCCTCTGGACCTTCCCTTCTCTGCCAGAGCTACACTTGCAGGACACTTGAAAAGGAACACGCAGCATGGGGTCCTGCTTTCCTTGCCCCTTGTATTTTCTTTCTTGATAAGAAGGTTATCCATCATGATGATGAACGTAATTTCTCCAAGATATTGGTAGAATTTTTCCTAGTTGAGAAAATGGAACTTAGAACAGGAATAAAAGGGTCAGTTTCATACACAGCTCATTCCCACTTTATAAATCTCTTTGAAGAATATAATGAGGTCAGTATTATACAACTGACTCACTGATTTTTAAATGCCTGAAAAAAAATCAATTGAAAACGTTCATCTCCTGACCTATTTTTTCTGTTACTGCCTAATATTTCTGACTTAAAGGTCCTTGGGGTTTTGGTTCATTGCCTGTAAATTATTAATCTGTTATGTATATGAGAAGCAAAGCAAATAGTATCTGATGTCTTTCCTCTGCAGCTCTAGACTATATTATAGAGGCAGCAAGAAATCCTTCATAGAAAGGTCACATCTGAAAAGCTTGACAGTTTTACAATTGTTATTTTTTTTTTTATTTTTCCAGTTACCATTCCTATTTAGGGTACTTGCTTACCCTCCACTGAAATTCTTCAAGATACCTTTTCTAAATGAGGGACCCCCAGAGAAGAGGGTGACTAGACGAACAGGCATTTATTTTTTAACTCACTTGGAAATTTTGCTGCAGCATGAGAAGCTATTCTCTCAAAAATTGAAATAACTTGAAAGCTTTATACTTGCCACAGATAACCAGTGACATGTAAGCACCTGGGGAATAACCTGATATTACAAGTCTGTGTGTTTGAGTAACTGCTGAGAAATTCGCTTTAAGGCAAAGATTATATATATGTATATACATGAGAATTTATTGTCACATCATTATAAGGTTCTGTCAGTAAACTTTTCTTCTTTTTTATCTGGCCTTGACCCTTTTGTGTGGTGCTGTAGGAGCAGTAGCAATCCTGGCTTTCAGCTGTGCCAAGGTCAGGCCCAGAAGAAGGCATGCAGGTGTTCGGGCAGAGCTTGCTGCCTGAACAACTCTTCCACCCTCCTCTGGAAGAATAGATGGCAGGGATGAATTTGTTGTTTCTGGGTTTGTCTGCTTGCTCAGCGTATCATTCTGGAGTGATTTTGGGGATTCCAGATAGGAACAAATTTGAGGATTGCCTTTTGTAGCTGGAAATGAATATTGCTTATAAAACAGGTATAAAAAGGATAAATGTCTCACTTGGCTAATCTAGGTGAATGCATTTTGAAAGAGCTGGAGTAATGGGGTTTATCTGAATAACTTAAAGTAACCTTAAATACTGTTTCTGTGAATGAGCTCTGCAGACCACTTGGGAAGAGCATGACATGTAGGAATTAATGCCGAGTATTAATGCCCGTAAGTAACTACGCATTTTATCAAGGAATATAGCTATATATTATATCTATCTATCTATATTAGATATATCTACATACTAGAACCAGGTTGTTTGTTTGGTTTGTTCTTGTTGTTAGACATAACACCTTTTATTGGCATTCTGTAACACATTTTCAACAAAAATAACAACCAGTACCGGCCACTCGGTGCAGGGGCAGCGCGGGCTGGGCGCAAGGGGCTGAGAGGGAGGTGGAGGCCGGGCCCACGGGGGACACGCTCCACAGGCGGGAGGAGGGATGGAGCCACAGGCGGGGACGCAGAGAGATGCTGTCAGAGTTTTGGAGATGGGAGGGCTGAAGAGAGCGGGGAAAAGGAGGGCGGTGCTGCCTGGGGCGAGCTGCGGCTGAGGGTGCTGAGGGGGTACGACGACGCTGACCTCGGCTGCAGCGGGCAGGGGGCCAGCGAGGGTAGGAGGCGCCCCTGTTCCGCCTCCGCCTGCCCGGGGCTGCTGCTCCCCGCGCGGGGCGGTGGCTCCGGGCTCGGCCCTCCCCGTTACCGCCCCGCCGCCGCCGCCCCCCGTCACTAGGCGATGCTGCAGCCAAGATGGCGGCGGGCGCCGAGTGAGCGTGAGCTGAGACAGCGGCTCCGCTCCCGGCGGTCTCGCCGCCTCGGGCAGGGAGAGGCGGAGGGATGAGGCGCGTCCCCGGTCCCAGCTGGTCGTCGTGAGGAGCGCGGGCCTGCAGACACCATGGCGGGGATTATCAAGAAGCAGATTCTGAAGCATCTCTCCAGGTCAGTGGGGCTCCGAGCCCCGGGTAGGCTGAGCGGTGCGCGGCGGGGGGGCGGCGGCAGGTACCGGTCCCGCGCCTCCGGGCGGAGACCGGCTCCTGGGGCTTGGAGCCGGGCGGGGGGACTGGACTTTATTCAGCCCGCGGAGGGTGGAGCTGGAGCCGCCTCCGCGGGGTGACTGTTGGTGGCGAAGGGGGTGTCTGGCTGCTTGTGTGGGGCTGTCCGGCGGTGACAGCCGCATAAATGGCCCCTAGCCCCCTCGCCCGGTGCCCGGCGGCGTAGGGGGGGGGCGCACAGGCGCCCGCCCGAGGCGAGCCCTCTGCCTGCTTGGCGCAGAAAGGAGTCACCGAGTGAGTCACCGTCGGGCTCCGGTCGCCTCCCTGCCGGGCAGACGGTGCCCGCCCCCGTAGCACGGCGCGGAGCCGAGATGAGCCGAGCCGGGCGGGGGCTGCCGTGGCAGCGGGCCCGCCGCGTCCCCCGGGAGGTGATGGCGCAGCCCCTCGGCGGGGGGCGCTCACGGGGCCTGCGGGGCGCCCCACGGAGCAGCCCGTGGCGGCGACAACGTGTGCGAAGAGGAGCGTGGAAAAAAAAGGGGGAAAAGCCCAAACGCCGTCGTAATTCAAAGGCGCAGGGGGGTTTACACAAGCCGTCCCAGGTCGCTTGCTGACTGGAGGTGGGTGAGCTCGGCCCGTCTCCTCGCAGGTGGGGTCGTGACATCGGAGCCCTTGCACACGCAGGTGAGGCTGGCTAACCAAAGAGAGGCGCTCCAGTGCACGCAAAGGGGTGAAATAAGTTGGACGTTTTCTGAGTGACTGAAATAATACCTAACGTGGGTTAAAACAAAAAACAAACGAAAAAAAAAACTCCATAAAATTTTGTAGCTGTCAGTGTGTGCTTGCAAGATGAAAAAAACTGCAGAAAGTACACAATCATTTTGGTACAATTTTCAAAAGAGACGTTACATTTCTCCCATTTTCTAAACAGAGACAAAAAACGTATTAGGTACTTGATATGTCATGATACCACGCTGTTGATAATCTTCAGAGCTTACTTTTACTAATTAAAAAATATAACCTGTAGTACTGGTCCCTTGTTCGCTTATTTTTTCAAAATGTTGTATTCTGGGTTTGGGTGGTATTTTTGAAAGGTGTTTATTTTCATTGGTGCTAATAAATAGAGAAAAGCAAACAAAACGGAATGATAAGTTGTCATTTGAAAAATCTGTGATGACGCATAGGGAAAACACAATTCTTGTTCCAAATCCTGTGATATCTATCCACTAAAGATGATGTATGAAGCAGTAGTAGAATAATTTTCCTCCTCTACCCTACTGTAGCTGGGAATGCTGGTAAAGAAGTCTTGTCTTTACATGAAAATAACTGAGCACTGTGCAAATGGAAATACAAAACAAAGACGTCATCAGCCTTGAGTCAGTTTTCTAATCAGAAGCGTACATGGAATCACTGGACTTAGTTGTCTGATCCAGCTGTCTTCCTATAGTGCTATTTAGCAAGCTGTGTGGAAGGGGAAGTGACTGAACTCGAGTCTCTCAGCTACAGGTTAAAGTCTAGGAACAGGGCTTGAGTAATATGACCTGGTTTTTTGTCTAGTTTTTCAAATAAACAGCTGCATAGATTAGGATTAAGTACTTTTTAATGTTGTTAATTCTGTGTTTGCTTGCTTGTGTGATATAATAATGCTTATTCACGAAGACTATGTCAGTTGTGACAGGTTTTGTTTCTTCAAAAAAGCTTATGGGATGTATCTAACAGTCTGAGGTTTGCAAGTTGAAGCTGAGGCTTATGATTCACAGTACGTTGACATTAAAAGAGTGTTTTTGCTGCTTAAAATACAGATAGTATTATTATTAAGCCCTTTATTATGGGTGTTCTTAATCATATGATCAGATAATGTCTTTTCTTCCTGAAGAACTGGTGCTGCAGTGATTGCAGAAGTTGGTTACAAAAGAAAAGAGAATTGAAGTGACTGAGCACCTGTAAACCTGGTGGCTTTTTAATTTTCAGGAACTTTGTTCTTCAACAAATATGATCAAGGTGTTCTTTATTTTAGGATTTTCTTTGATATGTTTTATAAGAACATGATTAAGGTAGGCTTCACACATTGTTTTATTTCAGTGTGCAGCCAAATATATAAAGGGTTTTGCTGTGATACAGAGGGTGCCAAAGGACACTTCCACTTTCTACTCTATTATTATATTGGTTTGTGTTCTGCACTTTTCATGGTTCCTCAAAACCGATGCCTGTTTGCCATCTGCAACAAAGCAGGTATTAGTGGCAGTATTAAAATGTGCTGAAAGAAGTCCATATATAATAAAGGAAGAGTGGAAAGAATTATCCTGTTAACTCAATTTATTTTCAGTTTTGATGATTGTATTTCTCTTTACATTTGAACAAAGCCACATCTAATATGTACTTCAAAGAATAAATAGAAGATGTAAACTGGTACCTTCAGTCACAGAGAAGTACCTTCCTTTTTTTGCCACAAATCAGAGTTGCAGAATGGTTGAGGTTGGAAGGGCTCTCTGGGGGTCATCTTGTCCAGCTCCCCTGAATCATCATTGATTTAGCAATATTTGCCATGAAGATTGCTGCAGCATCTGTTGCTCATGTGTTAGCAATTTGCAGCTTTCTTACTATCTAGATACTGTATATGCAAATTTAAAAGCATTTTGTCATTCAGCGGTTTGTGAGTTTAGAGAGGAGTTGTGAAGGAGCCTCATCATTCTGCATTTATTAGCTAGGGAAAATTTTTACATAGGTATGAGTCTTTAAGGTTTGAGAACAATAAGAAGAGGAAAACTCACCTGCATTTTGCAACAGTTTTGGTATGTAAATTACGTTTTACCTTTGCAAAAGATTTTTGTTACTGCTGTGTTACAGCTTGAGAACAGTGAAGGTAAGAGAGCTGTTATTTACTTGGCTTGTAACAAACCTGTATCTTATGTCAGGATCTGGTGATGAGTTTTTAGCTTTCTCACAGTCTTTTAAAAAACTTTTAAAATAAACTATATCCTCTACCTTTAACATGCGTTACTCTTCTCCAAGGCTGTGGAAGAAAATTAGAAGGAGGGAATGGGGAAAAAAAATAAATCTTTTTTGTTGTTCTTCAGATTATGTGGTGCCTGGTGTAGGATATGAAATTGAATGCTCTCTGCTGAGAGATGAGTTTGTCATTTGGAGCCTTGAATTTTTGTCAGCTCCATATTGTGTTGGTGCTTTTTATGAATGCGGATGGTGGAGTGTGTTTATTTCATAATATACGTGCCCTAAAGTTAAACAAGTTTCCGGATAATAGCATTATCCTTTACAAAGGTAGGAAAGAGACACTGTGCCTAGGAGTCTGCCATGCAGTGTTGGGATCACTTGCTCTTACTGTCAAGGTCTTCCCCAGTGAACTGAAACTTGTGTTGAATCTTCCTATGTGCTGTTATGTGTTTTCACAAGTGAGAGGTTTCTTGTTGAACTGCACCTTTTATGGCAAGATTTTTCTGTGCACTGCTCTGTTATGACAATAGCAGGTATCCTTCAGCGTTACTTCGTTTTGCTCAGTTAGACTTTGTAGACAAGTGTATGAAACAATGGTTGCACTATGCGAGTTCACAATAGTGTTCCCGTCACACCCTCTGTGGTTATAAGGGGATCATCTCCATGGCAGGGGTTTGAATCCTGAGTTGTTTTGATGCAATATATTGACAGAGTTTAGGTATTACTGACACAGATTTATGTAAGGGGTTTTCCAGGTATTTTTTGGTTTTGGCTTTTAGTATCATTGACTGAAATTCCCTTTCTAATTAATGAGCGGTCTGACTGAGTCTTCTGTCTAAGTATCTGCAATATCCATGCCTTTCTGTGTAAAAGTTTTGTTTATTAAAGTATGTCCAAGCAGCATGAAGAAAAGCTTACAAAGTCTATGTTGAGTTAAGTAGCCCCCTGAATATGACATTCTTCATCTCACTTAGATATTAATTCATAAGTTTACCAATGATAACGCATAGTTTAGATTGAAAATTACGTTCTTGGTTTGAATCTTATTTGCTGTTTTCACAAAGAAAACAGTAAGAGATTTAGAAGTGTTTGGTATGGCAGAAACCCAAATGTTTTCAGTTTGTGTCATTAGTTAATGTTTTAATGTTCTGTTTGAACTTAGACCTTCTTTTCTTTTGCTCACCTGAAGCAATAGATGTAAAAATACTAAGATTTCAGTAAAAGAAAATTGCGATATATTTTGTGACAATTTTTTTCACCTAATAGTTGGGAAATGATTCTAAAACACATATGAAGATCAGTTTTACAGAGAATAGCATACTAATTGTGTGGATATCAGGAACCAGTTGATCCTGCTGTAAACAGTGGTATCCTACATCAACTGGTATGACTGCTAGTAGCAAAAGAAGTAGAATTTTTTGGTTATTTTCAGTTTTGTCTATTCCACTTCACAGTTTTGTGAAAGTTACCCAGTTCTTTTAGCCAGCCAAAGAACACAATGTGTGTACTTTTTCTAGAATAAGAATAAACCAGCCTCTCTCTTTGCTTGTAGTGAAGATTTTACAGAGTGTATTCTACGTGACTGACTTTATTGGCCTGTGTAGTATGTGGGAAAATTGCAAACCACAGTGTAGACATAACAATCTACATTGTTCTAAATGGATCTGTGATGAATCTGAAAGCTTACAGGAAATGTTAGCATAATGTCTATCTTAAACAAATGCTGCACCTAGTGGAAGAATGGGTCTGAAAAAGAACAAGTAGTAAAGCAGAACTGCTTGAGACAGCAGAAGAGAATGAGAAAGAGCAATTTAAAGTTTCATTATAATCCTGTATTTCTCAAATTCCTTTCTGTTTGAAATTTAATACTTTTTGTATTTAAGTGAAGTCTGTAACAGTTTTGTCTGTGTGAATGTGTTGGTAGTGTTCTGATAAGCACAACGGAACCAGTAAATGCTTTTTTCAACAAAAATAAAAAACTTTCTTCTATTTTTGTTAGTAGCTGCATGCGTCGTATTGCATTTTAAGCTTCTGTAATAGAACATCTTCCAAAAAGTCAAACTGAAATTGCTATGGTGCTTTATGATATTATAAAGGTATTTTGGAGATAAACCAGAAATAATATATTTGCTGGTAAAATTCTCAAACATTACATTTATTAAGATCTAATATTAAATCTTGTGTTACATCTTAGAAAGATCTCTTAAGCTTTCAGTAGCATTTGGGTTAATAAAAGAAACTCACAGAATTTGACTTGTAGTTTTTGGTTGGTTTTACATTATTTTTACAAAGGTAGTATAAATCTGGATGCTGATTCTGCAGACATTTTATTTGTACAGATAAAGTTCTGCTGAAGCTTTGTTGAAGTCAGAGAACTCCATGTATACATTATAAAAATTAATGCATTCGCTGAATCAAGAGGAATTAATCAGCAGCATTTTACTTGTATAGTATGTGATCATTTTCTTTAGAAGAGTCTCAGAATAGTTTTACTGGGAAATAAGTTTCAGAATGAAAATGGCGTTTAAGATTTCTTCATGTTCAAGTAGTTGATATGCTAGTTTGAAGGATTTTCAGAAAAAAAGGTATTTAAATAAGCCTGTAAGGAATAAAATTATGTCTTATGTTCAAATGATTGTGGAGTACATAAGAATCAAAACAAAGGACATAGTTATGATTTTTTGGTTTTTTAGTTTTTTTTTTTAATTTGGTATTTCTCCTGCCAAAGCCTTAGTGGGTTTTCTTTATATCAAAGGAGTATAAAAGTCAGTACTACGTAACTTTCAGAGTGAGAGGTGCTAGTGAAAGTGTATTTTATTTTCTGTTTTCTTCTACAAGCAGATTGGGCAAAGAAGATTAGGTAATTTCTGATGAGACATTAATGGAATTATAAAGGCTTACATGAAGTGATTTCTTGCAAATCATGAGCATACTTGATAACAAATAATTACACAACGTATCTAGGTTTTGGCTGCTTGTGGGGGAACCCGGGGTTCTCAATCTGGTAGCTCCGGTAGAAGTTCTTCTGTTCACCTCTGTGGAGCTGGTGCTAACTAGGGTTCAGATCTCTTCATTCTCTCTTCATGAGAAGAAACCACTGAGGAAAGTGAGAGAAGAGTCCCAGCTTAGGCAGCGGCTTTTAGTGCTTCCAGGCTCCCCTGCATGAATGTAAGAGCCTTGCTGTGTGAAGAATGCTTGCAGCACAGATTTGGTGGCAGCTCTGCCATGCAGCTTACCATATAGCTTGAGAATACCAGAGCTTTTATTTTCTCAGAGAAGTTGGCTACTTCTGTCATCTGATTTCCAAGGAAGCAATCTTGGGATCCAGCTACCCAGAAATCCAGAAGTTATGTGGTTGCTTACTTCTGGAACAATTTTCACATTGTAGTTGCTCCCATTGCTGGGGATCTGGAGACCTGAGAAAAATAGTAATTCATAAGTAGGTATCTGTAATTCACTTTAGTTACAAATCTCTCAAATGTTGTTCAAATATCATAATCAACTGCCTACCAAGGGCACTGTCCAAATGCTTGCGTTTTATTGCATCTTGATTGTATGCAGGCTGAGGCATCTTTTCAAAGTGAAAATAATTAACAAAAAAATTCTTTTTTTAAATTACCACATGGTTTGCCAGATTAAAAGTTCTAATTTTAATTTTTGAAAAGCTTAATGTGCTAAAATTTCATAACTTCACAATCAGAATGTCAAACCTACTTAGGTCTTTGTAGCACCATCCCAAATACAAAACCAAATCCAAGAAGTCCTTTCCCTTGTGTCTGTAGAGTCATGTTTCTTTACTGTGAAGTTTGAATGGGTGAAGGTGAAACACCATGAATAGCCACAAATAATGTGGGCTGGGAAATCTCAGGCTAGGCAGAACAAAACTGAAAAGTTGTCTTGCATTTCAAAATAAAAGAAAAACCTCTTATGCTGCGTCTCTGGGTTATCTTCCTTCTCACATTCCAAATAAACTTACTGGATATCTCTGAAACCACTTGGCTGTATTATTTAGGTCTTTTGTGCATGATTAAAATTATATCTGTGAGCTGTTCATTTGAACGTGGCTGCAGTATTGTAGCATCAGACAGCAAGGGATATTCTTATGGGAATCTACCGTTTTACACAGATCTGTTTCCTTTTAGTTCTATAGTATCGTGATGTGTAACAAACTGTTGTAACTGCAGTTACCTCTAGCTTAAACTCTCTTACATTATTGTATCACTCCTTTTTTCCCTTTGAACTTGATCCCTTGTGTGTCCCCTGTGTCCCATTCCCTGCAGCGATCCCAGCTGGCTCTGGTGGAGATTGGTTTGCTGTGAATATCCTTACTCCAAAATGAGTACGAGAAGCTTCTCAGAAGCCGTGGCAACTGACCACTTGCTTTCGCCAGGAATAGGGGCCTTTTGTCTGAATACCTTGCCCTCAGGTAACTTCCCCTCTCCCACCTTTGTAGAGTAAGTGTAAGAGGTGGTATGCATTTATATAAATTTGGGAGTGAAATGAGCTCTATAAAATGTTAATTGGGTTTTCTCTCCTGTTTGTTTTTGTAACTTACAATTCTACAAAAACCAAATGTTTGCTATGCAGCTGTGTGGGTTTGGTGATTCTTTTTTTTCTTTTAAGTGCTAAACTAAATTTGCAAAACTGGTTTGTGAAGTAAATCATCCCATTATAAACATACCTTTAAGTGTATTTTCCGAATGTAGTTTTCTAGGTGTTTCTCAATATCTTTAGGCTATTTGACATTTGCTGTTTATCATTTACATCTACTTAATTCCTTTTCATAACTTGATGTTTATTACCTCTGTATTGTTAGCTGTTTGAAGGATTAGTCAGCTTTTTACCTCGCTTATATAAGAGAATAGCTTCTTTTTTAAATTTAAATATTCCTTGTAGTTAATGTCTTACTGAAAAGTCTTATTTTGTTGTGAGATCTGATCAGTTAGCATTAAAAATGTATCTGCTAATGTCACATAATTGATGTGTTTCCGAAAGGCAGAAGTTGTCTTGCTTTTACACTGCATTGTTATTTCTTGATTTTAAATTTATAAAATTACTTTGCATCAAGTGGCTTTTCTTCGCATTAGGTACTAAATGTTGTATTATGAGTGGAATTCTCAATGTGACGTGTTATTTTTTGCTGCTTGCAATGTGGAAGTTGCGTATACCTTGCCACATATGGTTTAGTTATTAAGGATTTTATGTTATCTTGTACTCAACATGTGCATTAAGGTCTGTTGTGTACAGGATTGTCATGCTTGAAACAAGTTTTTGGGGTTTGATGATAGTGACCATTTCTATGCTTGTGTAAGTGATATGTGAAAAGTCTCCTGGAATAGAAAAGCTAATGTTGGTCTGTGTGAGGATTCATTATAAATGAAAGAAAAATTGCTTGAGCAATATTCTGCTTAGAAGATAATTATCATTCATGCAGTGTAAGCTCCTCATTTATGCACAGTGCTTGGCTATGTCTGAGCAGATCTGCTGCATGACACATAATTAGATTGTAGCCATTGATGACAGCAGCTGTTTCAGTTCTGCCTGTACCCAAAGAACAACCAATACAGTTTTTCCAAATAGAAAGAAAATAATTTCCTGGGTGTATCACTAGAATTAACTAGGGGGAACTTAGTGTACTGTCAAGAGACTTGGTGGGGAAAGTATTTGTGAAAGGATGGAACAGGTCTTAGAGTGAGCGTATGAGTGTACTAAGCTGTCTTTAGGAAGTCAGCTGGGGTAGAATCCATGCTGAAGTCCTTCTGTGTTATGATGAAATGGAAGCAATTATTTGGCAAGCATCAGCAAAGCAGATGTACTGTTCAGAGCTCCACTCCCTAGGTTGGGAGAGGTAAGAGGGATGGTGTGACACTGCACCAGACGTGTTACACAAGTATGGGCTGGTTGTTGAGTCAGCATCCTAATTAGTGATTTGCCTGGAAAGGAAGATACATCTTTAGACTGTGATAAGCCAGAAGGCCTGTTGAGTGTTTGGTGGTTCACCTCCTGTGTAGGAGCCTGAAAAGTCCCATCTGAACCTACAGGGTTTTAGGTAGTGTTTTAGACTTGTCTAGTGTGCTCTATCTTGTGGCCACCTGCGAGCAGTAGTTCCAGGCTGGGTGGGTAAACAGAGGAGATGCCCTGTCCTGCTCCAGAGGATTTGCTGCCATCTAAATAGATCTAAGCATCTTGGTACTTTGGATTTAACTAATGATGGGCTGTCACAGGGAAAAGCATGGTAATGTTCCTAAACTCAGTATTTGCAGGTCATGTTTTGTTCCTGAGATACTGGTATTTCTTATGGCTACAGGCAAGAAAATACAAGAGAAGGTTCTTATGTTGCCTGCAGCATGCTATTTGCTGTGACTTTTTTTTCCCTTGTTATTTAAAGGTGGGAGGAATTTAGCTCTTTTTTTGATCCAGATCAAACCAGTTATCAAAAATCAGCTTTGATTGGTGGTGTTACAGTGGATGAGAGGAACTTGCTCATAACAATGCACTCTGGTGATCCTAATGCTTTGTTTCTGTGGCAGATTTGACAAAGTCAGTTGTGTTTCTCTAATGTTTAATCATGAAGTCTTAAAATGTGAAGTGATGCAGTGAGCATAATGATAGCAGACCTCCTTCTCTCTGTTACTTAGTCATGGGAGGCCAACATCATCCTCAGAAACTCAGCTGAGAAAAGACTGGTTTTCTTGTTTCTGTATAGAGTTTCTTAGTGATCTAACAGCATGGTTCAGCCAGGTGAAACAGGAAAAAAAACAGTTACCATGGTGTTACATTTCTGCCCTTTTATTATTGCCAGTGCTTGGAACTCCACGCTGCCCTTTTCGAGAGCTGGTTGTTTTGAACCATACATCTTTTTAAGGAGTTCCAGTTCATAACGAGAATATGAGCAAAACACGTGGCACATATTATGATTTAATAGTCTGTCATGATTAGAGCATACATGTAGGATCAAGTTGCTGAAGCAATTTTATTTAAAAAGCAGGAGAGGCATATGGTAGAGCCAGGTAGAAGAGACTGTGTTTTCAGTAGATGTGGAGAACAGCTGAGAATCCCAGACTTCTGTTATTTCTCTATTAAATCCAGAGGTTGGAGTTTCTGTGGGTGAACTTGACAAGGCATCTGGTATTCTCTCCAAACCTTTGTGGAACCCTGCTCTAAGCTTCATGTGGTTTGTGGCCATCATTACACAAACCATGAAGATGAAAGCTTGTGCTTTCAGAAAATTGTTTTCCTTTGTCTTTTCCACTGGTTTTTTTTGGTTGTTTTTTGTTTCTAGTTTCATTTCTTGGCAACCTTCTCTGAAAGCATGGTGAAATGCTCCATTCAGAGCTCCAAGCTGTGTTGTCGCAAACAAAACTTTAGAAATCAAGTATTTTGGGCAGGGAAAGAAGTGCATCTTCTCTGTAGATTTTTAGTTGTTTTAGTGAGAAAAGAGCTAAAAGAACTACTGTGGTCCTGACAAAATACAATGATTGCAACTTGTTGCTTTACATATGATTCTTACTACTGTGCTGTTATTGTGCAGTCTTTTATGATCTTCACTAAACTCTCAGTCTGTACTCCATAAATTAAACCATCTATCTAACTGCATGGTAATATTTAGTGCATGTGTGTGTATATATATATATGTACCCAAGGAAGCTATGTTAGGCTGCTTGTGCTATTGCTAACTTTATATTTGTGGGTTCTTGCTTTTAAAGGGTAAAGTATTTCATAATATTAATCTACCATATAGAATTGAATATTAAAACTGAAATGAAATTCATGCTATCAGATATAGTAATTTAAACCTCAAATTGTATGTTTTGAGAAATAAAGGGTTTGTGAAATTGAAACTTAATCTATGAAAACAGTTCTGCTAAAAATATCTTGTCATATTAGCAAACCAAGTACGTACTTCCTCAATAACAGTGATGTCTTACTACCACAGCAAACTAGTGTAATGGAAAACTGTGGTGAACTCAACCATGTCTTTTGTTTCCGTTCCTCTTGCTTTTACCTTTTTTCCCTTGCCATATTTCCCTTCCTCCATGACACAGCAATGCAGCCCAGAAAGCCAAACATATCCTGGGCTGTATCAGAAGCAGCGTGTCCAGAAAGCAGGTTAAGGGAGCTACTTCTCTCCCTCTATTCCTCTGTCATGAGACCTCACTGGGAGTACTGTGTTCAACTCTGGGGTCCCCAACACAGGAAGGACGTGGACCTGTTGGAGTCAATCCAGAAGAGGGCAATGAAGATGATTGGAGGGCTGGAGCACCTTCCCTATGAGGACAGGCTAACAGAGCTAGGGTTTTTCAGCCTGGAGAAGGCTCTGGGGAGCCCTTCCAGTATCTAAAGGGGGCCTACAAGAAAGCTGGAGAGGCACTTTTTACAAGGGCGTGTGGTGATAGAAGGGGCAATGAATTTAAACTGGAAGATGGTAGCTTTAGATCAGATATTAGGAAGAAATTATTCACTGCGAAGGTGGTGAAACACCAGAGCAGGTTGCCTAGAGGGATTGTGGATGTCTCTCTCCTCCCTGGAAGTGTTCAAGGTCAGCTTGAATGGGGCTTTGAGCAGCCTGGTCTAGTGGAAGGTGTCCCTGCCCATAGCAAGGAGTTTGGAAGTAGATGATCTTTAAGGTCCCTTCCAACCTAAACCATTCTATGATTCCCTTTTACTTTTCTCTGTTCTGCTTTATACACTTCTTGTCTTGGGTGTTAACACTTGGTCTGTTCCCTAGAAAAGGAACATCAATCAGGAGTTCATGGAATGTTGTGCAGGGAAATGGCCCCATTGAGGCCTCTGCTCCCAGTTTGACCCAGTTTTTAAGGAGTAATTAACGCATTCTATGGAATGAACAACAGTGAAAAACAAATGGGGAGCTGTTTGCTTGAGATAAGGCAGGAAGAAGATTGTGTGCATACCATGAAGTTGGTAACATTGTTAGTTCTGAGTAGTTATATGAAAAGCTCATAGAGGATTTTTAAATGGTTTTCCTTGATCAAAGATTTCTAACCCTGAAACATCATGACATCAAAGATTTCTAATTGCTACATATTCAAAAATTACATGGCTCTACCCTGACTTTATAGGAAGTACCTCTCTTCTTTACATAAAAATTGTATCATAAATACATTGGCCTAATAAGTTCTCAATGTTCAAGCAAGTAAGTATTTTAGGTTACAGTACTGACAAAGAGACACAGTAGTTCTTTAGCTATAAAGATAACTTGCCAACCTCCAAAGCTGTGCTGTCTCCTTGGATTTTGCCTGGCAATAAATATTAGAAAACTGCTCTAACACCAGAGTATCTATAATATTAACATTTAATTTAATGACAAAATTAAAAGTTATAAGTATTAAAATTTTAGATGGCAGATTTTATCTGGGTAACAGTTTTGTCAATGATGATTATACAAATTCATGGCAAGTTCATTAGAACTTGCATTAGACACATACCAGTGTATCTGTGGTACATCTTCGCCTCGAGTCTCTGTTGACTGCATGCAAAGCACACCAGAAAGAAAAGTCAAAGCACTCCGGCTCAATGGGCCGTGTCCTGGTTTGATGTACCATGTCCTAGAATGGTACCATTTAGAGAGTTGTGGTTGCCCTAAGGCTTTTTTATATTTTTAATTCAAAATGATGTTCTTTTTGTCCTTTGGCTTTCTTTTATGCATGAAGATCTGAATTCTTGTAAATTCTGACTAATGGGTATGATCACATTGTGTTTTGCAGGGCTATCTGCCCAAATAGGCCAACTTCTAATTTTTTTGTTTTTTAAGTTAGAGGCCAGTATATAAAACTAAAAGGATTTCTTCATATGTCAAGTAGTATGATGTCAAGGCTTAGGGCTGGGCTGGCCCCTAGACAAATGGGAGATGCTCTCTGTTAACCCCTCTCCCTTCCCAAGGGGGAAGAGAAAGGGAATAACGGAGAGAGACTTATGGATTGGAATGGGGAATCCCAGACTGGACTCAGTGGCAGATGGAAGCTGGATTCAGGAGCTGGATTCTGGAACTGGATTCAGGAATGCACAGACTGGGATTGAAGGCAGAACAGAGTCCTCCTCAGACACCAGCCGTTGAAGAAGAGGAACAAGAGAGAGCAAGACCCTCAAGAACCCTCAGCTTTATACCGAATATGACGTCTATGGGCGGGAACACCTTGTTGGTCAGTTTAGGGTCACCTGTCCTGTCCGCTCCTCCCTACAGGTGCAGACTCTCACTTACTGCACCCCTACCGTGGTACACAGGATTTAGCAATGACCTCGGTCTGCACAGCAGAAAGTACAAGCAAGAACCTTTTTGCAGACCAGTCCATGGCAGTAACTGTAAACATCAAGCGCTGTCACTTTTCGAAGCAGACACTGTCTGCAAAAACGTGCTGTTAACTTCAGAAAGTGCAGCCACTTAAAAGAGGCTGAGCTGGAAAGTGAAATCACTGAACAGAATGAGTTCTGTTCTAACTCACACCAGGACATATGAAATGGTTCTGAAGTGCTGAAAATATCCAACAGACAAACAAAAGCGTATTCTGTGGAACAACTAAGTTTTGAAGGAGCAGGGAACTGGCACAGAAATGTAAAGCACTGACATCCTCAGTGGAAAATTGGCTCTGGACAAAACAGATAGACAAAGCAGGTGTGGTGGTTGTATATTATGAAATTACTATTGGTTTGGGGGAAACACCACAATCTCAGCATTCACCCGTCAGTCACATTCCAGCTGTGGAAGTAGAATAAATAGATCTGCTGCTAGAGGTATCGACACCTGAAATATCTTCTCAGAGCTCGCCTGTTTCTTTCTGTGACTCTTGAAATTAAGGGTGTAGTCTTACAAGTGGAGATCCTCCGTTGTTGGTCTGTACTGAATGAAGCAGCACTAGGAGCATTTTTATTTTTGCTGACTGCAGGAGATGTAAGAAAATAAAAGCAATGGTCTCAGAAGAATTAAAAAAAAAAATGCGTAAAAATGAGGGTGAGGGAATGATGCTCCTTGTTCAGGTTGCTTTCCCTGTTCTTCTTCCCCTTCTCAGGAGAGACTGACTCCTACTTTGTCTGTTTGAATGGTGTTGGAAGTAATTCAAGATTGGCTCTGCTGTCTCTATTCTCCTCCTTGATGGTATTTTGGTATCTTTATCGCTGTGAAGTTTGGAAGTGCATTCTTGTAGATCCTCTGGGTTTCACTGTGTTGCATCTGCAGTTGAGACCAAGACGATGGTTAGATCTGTCTCCAAGCTGAGTGGCATTTCTGGTATGCCATATCAACATGGAACCCTGAGGGGTCATCTTATACAGAGCATGAGTCTTGGGAGACTCTGTGTGTGTGTAATGGCAGAGTGTTTTGGCATTCACTGTATAAATGTGACTTTAACACTAATCTGTGATTCTTATGTTGACCCTCATCTAGTGAAGAGTGGGTGATGCTATTATGTGACTGAAAACATTGAATGGCTGCTTTTTTTTTTTTTCCCCCTAGGAATTTGAATTAGCTGAGTCAGATGATTTCCGAGATAGGAGGCTTTATATTGTGCAGTTACTGATGGGATGTTTTACCAAAGCAGGTTATTCAGCTCTTCTCATTACTTTTTCTAGTTAAAAGGAGTAAAGAAGTGTAACAAAACCTTAACTAATTATAAGTCCCCTATTCCCCTCATAATGTTTCTAACTGAGCACTTAGAAGTAAGTTCGTTGTCAAGGAAAATATATTTGTCAATAGCCTTATCTTAATATATTTTTTAGTAGTTAAATTATTAAAATATATTATTAATGAATCAAAGCTTGTACCTTTTGTATAATTTATGCCTTGTAAGCAATACAGAAACAATAGGCTGGGTAAATGCATTTCCAAAGCATACCGTCACAAGAATGCAGTAAAACAGTTGGACTGAGAAAATGCCTGCCATGTCTCAAGCCATGCTTGGAAACTTAAGAGGAAGATCTTGCCAGTCTTCTCTCATAATCTCCCCCTGAGTAGCTGACTTAATAAGGACCTTGTATTTCTGTTAGACATTGATCTCTTGAATGGGAAGGAAATGTTGGAATTACACGTCTCGGGGCGTTGCTTCAGGGTGATGTTCCATCGCTGTGAACAGACAAATCCTTTTGTTCTCTGCCTGCAGAGTATCACTGTGGGGAGATTTTGGTGGGAGAAGTTGCAAAGCATAATGCTAACAGTAGTGTTTTCTGTAGACCCAGTTCATGAGCAGAAACAATTCTGCATGGCAGAATGCAAGTGTGGTTAAGTGTAGCCCGTTCTTCAGCTTGTGGCAGATACAATGCTACAGCTGTTGATTTGAGAGTAGAGTACCCATGACTCTTGTCATGTTATCTCACAAGTATGTGAACCATTTGTCACAGTCACATAGATTGTTCTGTTGTATCGGTAAATCATAGCGCCTTTGAAGTATAATGAAATTTATTGCATAGGTGCTCTCTTAAATCGTTACATTTTTCAGCCCTTGTATATGAGATTGACCTTGCAAGTTTTCATCCAGTATTTTGTATACACCATGCTGCTGTGTGTGTAAATATGTGTACCTCTATTTATAATTTATGTTATTAAATTTTATGATTAAATCTCATGAATATTGTAAATAAAACTTTTCAAGATTTTAACTGTAAATATATATAGAAGGGTACTATTTATAAGGAGTAGCTTTTTGTTACTCATCCTGAGTGAATTCTGAGCCACTCCTGCTTGCTCTAAGAATGACAGTATAAGTTGTAGAGGGTTTGGATTTTTTTTTTCTCCTTTTGAAAAACTAAAGAAAAGTGAAGTAGATTCACTTTTACCTTATATGGTTTAATATAAGTAGTTAATTACTTTGAGTCAAGTATTTGTTATTCTGGGTGATTGACAAGTTAGATACAACATAATATATTTAATTTTGTTTATGTTTTTGTAAATGGAGTTGATGAGATTAAAGAATGTAGAGGAACGAAGCAATTCCATGGTACCATTTCTTTTCAGGGTGAAATTGTATCTAGGAACCAAAGATTATTTCCTCTCGCCCAGACCATTGCTTTAAGTTAAATTGTCACCTATATGTGGGATAGCTCTGATTGCTTTATGTGCATTTACTTAAGGTGCATGTTTGTTTTTAGGTTCACCAAAAATCTATCACCTGACAAGATCAACCTGAGCACATTAAAGGGGGAAGGTCAGCTGACCAATTTAGAGCTGGATCAAGAGGTGCTTCAGAACATGCTGGATCTTCCAACATGGCTTGCTATAAACAAAGTCTTTTGCAATAAAGCATCCATTAGGGTGAGTATTTTCTTTTGCGGGAGTGGTAATTAGCCAAATGTTTCTTTTTTTGCTTCTCTCTCCGTAAACTTTCAAGCAACTTTGTTTTTCTCTAAAAATGTTACCAAGCACTCACCACAATATTCTATTAAACCAAAGATGTTACTGGCAATAATTTCTTACTAATTTTTGTTGCTCATGTGATGACATGAAATACTTATGGAAACGATGAAAATAAGCAGTGGTTTTTAAATTTTTTTCATTCTTTCTGAATAGGATTTATTCCTGTGTATTCTGAAATAGGGGTAGAGATAAAAGCTAGTATTTGCCCATTTGCTAGTAATTAGTCTACTGTAATTGTTTATTATTATCTTTTTTTACATGTTTTTACACATTTTTATATCTCTCTTTCTATTGCTTTCCCTCTTGTTCCTTTCCTACTTCAAAAAATATTTTTCGAGTGATTCTGGTCTTTTTGGGAAATGTGGAAACACTCTAAATCTGGTAGATATTCCAGTTTTTGGTCCTGGTGGTTGGTAAGAATTGAAGCAATGTATATCATCTCTCCTAGATTATACTAATATGAAAGTAAAAAATGAAGCTATGGCTTTTTTTTTTTTTTTTGGCAGAAGTTAAGATCTGGTCAAACTTCGGCACCTTTTCAGTTTTGTTTTTTGGATGTTCCCACCCCCACCCCAATGGGAGATTGTCCCAGTTTTTCTGAATGGAGTGAACTTGATGCTTTGCTGCAAGCATCCTATTACTTATAGGCCAGCAGAGCAAATGTGGATTTTCTTTCCTTTTAAAGGAAGGAATGTGGAAGACAGTGTTTCTTTTTCTCATGCTTGACAACTCCTTATTTAAGGAACAAATTCTATTTTGTCCCTCTGTTTTCTGCTCAGTTAAAAGTAGATTTCAAAGTTCTGTTTTCAACATCTAAAATGAATTTATGTGTGCATAAATTTATGATACAGTACTTTCAAATAAACTTGATATTTTGAAAGTAGGTTTATTTTGAGCTCAGGAGTTAAAAAAATAATTTACATACGTAAAACACATTCTAAACATGCTTTATTTTACTGTATTTTTAAGATTTGCTTTGCTTTAAAATAATGTTTTTCCATGCAGATACCCTGGACAAAGTTGAAAACACATCCCATCTCTTTGGTGAGTTCTGAGATCAGCTCCTAAATATACTCTTTGTAACGGAATTTTTCTCAAATATTTAGATAGTTTTCTTGACTGGGCTCTAGAATTAATCGAAATATTAACGGGCCTTTACTAAGTGTCCTTTGGGTAACAGCAGATCGAGACAAAATGCCTTAATGTTTTGTTTTTTTTTTTTAGCTTTGTTTTCTTAATCCATGGCTTTGGGCATCATTACTGTAATGGTTGACTGTTAGTTACTTTCTATCAAGTTCTTCAGCTGTTACATCTTAATTTGGGTTCACCTAAAGGGTAATTATTTGTCCAACTAACCATTTCAAAAGTTCCTGCCTGTCTTTTGGAGCTATCTTTTCTAAGGATTCTTCTCTTCTACACCTGCACTCTACCCAATGATCTCAATTACAGACAGTTTGATAAACGTAACATTTACAGGGTTTCTGTAACAACCTAGGATTCAGCTTGGATATAAATAGGTTGTAAATGTGTGAATAGGACTCAACAACAATTATAATGCTAATTCTTGCATTTGTTGCTCTTGCTAATTCTTGCTCTTTATTTTTAAGTATACTAAGAAATGTGGTGGCACCAAAAGTGATTTGCTTGATGATGGCAAAACTTTCTTAATTGTGTTAACTTAGGAATGAATATTCCTTTAACTGTCATGCTTCCCAGTCTTGCAGGGAATTCCTGAATGTGTTTGTAATTCCTTAGTTCTGAATCAGACTTGTTGTTTTGAATACTTGATGCATTTGCTAGTGACCCAGTTGTAATGTATTAACATCTGTACTGCTTCTTTCTGACACTCAGAGCTTAAAGTGTGGTAATGCTGAGGTGGGATGATGCAACCTCTTGAACTGTAAGATGCAACTGCCAAATGAGGAAATCAGTTTAAGCTGTGCTATTCTTAAAGATTACATACCTTGACCTACAGTAGCAAGACCGAATTGTTTGCTTTGCTCCTATTGAACTTACATTAGCAATCTTTAAGGTTAAGATAACTTCCAAGGTCACCTTTTTTACATAAAACTTTCCGTGACAAGTGCATAAAATTGATAACAAAAGTTTACTCTTTTATGGTAGACTGTACAACAGTTTTTTTGGCTTCTAAAGGAAGGTGAATTCAATGTCCAACTTCAGCCCTTTATTACGTTACTGCTTCCACTAATTTGGTGGGGATATTTTTGCTACTAAGATTTTGATTAAATTAGAATAGTGTCCTCTGCATAGCTTAGGAGGTAACTTAAACCCACTTGTCTAGCCAAAATACTTTCATTGAGCTGAGTTGCCCTACGTGAAAACCCACCTGTTAACAGCGTGGCAAATATTAAGTTATCTTTGCTTTATAATCAATTTCTGGTTTTATATGATAAACAATATAATTTAGAGGAGCGCTTTGGGGACCCAAGGATGCTATACAGCAGTTTTTCCTCTATCACAGTACAGTAGTTGCCAGTGAGAAAAGAGTAGACAGATGTCTACATCCATGTGTTTTTTGTTAACTGCAGTTTATATTATGTAAACTCCTTAACTCACTGCCCTACTGTTCTTTGCACTAGTCACATAGTGAAAGAAATTGTTCCGAAGGTCTTAAGAAATCTTAAAAGAGTGGTCAAACATCTGAAAATGTTAGGATTACCAGGAGAAATCTGGGCATCACCCCACCATCCTCAAACTAAGGGATTGGTTTTCCTTCTTGTTTTTTTTCCTCTGTTGTTGTTTTGCAAGGTCAGTTATTCATTGAGAAAGCCAAAAAGACAATTTTTAAATGTCCATATTTACTGTAAACAGCTAACACTTCTCTTTAAGCATCAAAGTGTAAATAAATCCAGAGTAGAGAGTTTATGAATGTCTAGGTAGTAGTTAGGCCGTTTTCATAGATAAGAGTAGCACAGAAAAATGTTTGGTGGAGCAAGTGGATTATGAAGACAGGCACAATTAACACAATATGATGATAAAGTCCAGTAGGTAGGGCAAGTTGAATCCTGAAAAATGTAAAATTGAGGACAAAGTTTTTTAGCATGGTTTGTCTGACCTAAGAGAGGGTAAAGGGAGGAATTCAGAAGGGGTGGTATAAAGTCAGAACTAGACAGGGAAGTAATATTAGCTGTTGTGTTTTGAATGAGCTTCCAATGGGACAAGATTTTGGAACTACAAGCCTTAAATAAAAAGGCTTCCCAGGCTGTATGATAAAATTAGGTCACAAACATTGTAATGTAAGTTAGGAGATTCTTGAGTTTACCAAGTTTGCTGGGAATAAGGTTTTACATTTGGGTTGTTACCATTCTGTTCAGCCTCTTGTTAGTATGCATTATTTATAATGTGTAATTCTGCTATTTAAATATAGCCTTCAGTTAAAGTAGGATTTAGCTGAATCATTCCCTTAATTCCCAGCTTCTTTTGTAAGGGTCCCACCTCAAGTACAAGGAATATAATAAAAGCATTCAATTTTACTGTAATATGATGTGTTGCAAATTATATTAGAATATATCTTTTTAAAAATTACTTGTTTTACTAGATGTACTGAAGAGTCATACACACACAGAGTGTAGACACACTCGTGTATAAATTGTATATATTCAGATTTTGGTCTAAAGATGCAGTACAAAACTTCATCTACTATCAAGTTTAGTGGAAAAATTTTAGTGGAGTAGTTTCAAATACTTTCCGTTAAAATTTTCAGAACTTATCGAACCATTTAGAAAACTCAAGAGGTATTAAGTATTGCACTGAAAGAACGACTATATAGGATGAAAATCCAGACGAGTGTGCATTAAATGGCCTTTTCAGAATGCAATTTTTGAAAATGTGTGTCATGGATAAATAATACTCAGGAATCAAGAATTCTGTAATCCAATATTTGACTGGGAAGGTATGTTAGAATTCACAAAACTTTAAAATGTATATGAACAAATTAAAAAAAAAAATTCTGGTACATTACAAAAGTTCATGGGAAAATTGTTATGGTAAGAAATGTTTTATGTATATTTCAGAAAAAGTTCTCAATTTATTTTTTTTGTTGTTGCTTTTTTGTTCTTCATATGCCATCTATTTACTTTGTTACCTCTTGGGTCTCCAATTTTTTGTTTTGTTTTGTTTTTCAAGTCCTTGGATAAAGTTGTTATGGAAATGAGCACATGTGAAGAGCCACGTGCCCCTAATGGACCCTCTCCTATAGCAACTGCATCTGGACAGAGGTCAGTGATGATATTCACATATAATTGATCTAAAAAAGTTTAAATTGCTCATTTTGAATTACTATGAAACAGTTTGATCCCCTGCAAATTTCCAGAAGTATATAGGGTTGCAGCTTGCCATTTCCATCTCTCTAAATTTTTATTGCTTGTTGATGGAGTTACGTATTTATAAGTGATAATGGAACTATCTAGACCCAAGCCTGGAAAGAACATCTGAACTATGTATGGAGCTTCCTAGGCATGTTTCCTGTGGGTGCAGCTACTGCATAAAAAAATTACTAAGTTTAATTGATACTAAGTTTTTTTGAAAATTAAAGGTATCTTGTCTTCAGCCTATTTGGAAAATAAATAGAATGTTGGGGTGGGCTTTTAAAAATTTTTATTTTTCCTTTGTTTGATCTAAAAAACAGCATTAAGGCCTATTTGTTAGTGTGGTGTTTTAAAGTTCTGTTTATTTTATTGGCCAAATCTTGCTGAAAGATTGCATGCACACTGTATAGCCCAAAAGTCAAATAATTTGGTGGAACAATATAGCGTTACATCAGAGATTTCTACCTCCCAACCCCAATGATTTCCTTTTTATGGACCCAAAGTATTTTTTAGTGAGCGTAGGGACCCGTATACGGGGCAATGAATATGATGATGCAATTGCCTTTCTTATTTTAACTTCTGTGTAATATGTAGAAGTAATCCATGGGCCTCTGTGTCTCCTAGCCTGAAAATCATTGCCATAGAGATTCTGTGGCGGGTGAGAGTTATAAAAAGGAAAAGGAATGACAAGCCACATATACTGTGCTTTTAAAATAAGCAGACAAAATCCAAAGGAAAAAAATTTTAGATTATAAAAGAAGAGTTAAAACACAATTTTCCATTCACTAATCTAAACCATTGAGAACACTTAAGATTTTTATTAAAAAATTAATGGTAATTGCTTTATCTTTTTTAATACTGGAATGCGTGTTGATTTGGTGTGGAAATGTAACCATCCGTTAGGTTGCCTTTCTTTTATAGAATGAAGCAAAGCAAATACTTTGTACTGTTTTCCATATAAGAGAGATACTAGTTTTAATGGATGGAATAACTTAACTTACAGAGATAAGTACTAACCAGACTGGAATTATCAAATAATTCATTTGACATGAAATACTCCTTATGTATGCGTAAAGAAGAGTAAGATTTCTATGTAATGCTGTAGACTGTTATTCTTATGTGTTTTATATATGTATACACACACACATACATATAAAATTTTTCATACATTTAGATATGGGTATAAAGTATTTACCATGGAAAAATTGCATTAATTGTTATACTTCATGGAGATTGAACTTGATTCAAAATATATTCCTTAATGACTATTTTGAGATTAGGATTGCAGGGTGGAAATTATTGTAAAGTAGATCAAGTATATTTAACAAAAATTAGTAACTGGAGAATACATTAGGAACTTACTTTATGGTTTGTTTCATGTTGTATTTCAGCTAATTAATAAGTTTAGTTTTGTGCCCTTTCATTAAGTGTGTATTTAATATGTTGGCATTTCACTTTCTAGTGAATATGGCTTTGCTGAAAAAGTGGTAGAAGGCATTTCAGTTTCTGTGAACTCCATTATAATAAGGATTGGCGCAAAAGCCTTTAATGCTTCATTTGAACTTTCCCAGCTGAGAATATATAGTGTAAATGCAAACTGGGAACATGCTGACCTCAGATTTACCAGAATACAAGAAGCTCAACGTGGAGAGGTAAATACTATCTTTTGCTAACTTTTTTTTCCCTTGTTTTTGTGGTAAAGGAGGAGGAAGTTGAATTGCAACCTTATACAGTCCAGGAAACATGCAATTACTGAAAATGGAGACATTCTGTGCTCAGTCATTTCAGCTGAACTCTAGGAACACAAGGACATGAAAATGGTGGATGTGAGTCAGATCAAATGCCATGCCTCTAGCAGTGGCTGAAGTGGATACTTAGGGAAGAGTGAAGACCAGGGCAAGCATATATACTGTTCCCCTCTTACATTCTCCAAGCTTGCAACCATTTAAAAACACAAACTAGACCAGAATTGAAGAATACTGAAGGAAAAATGAGTGATGTAATAAATGTGGAAGGATCTATTACTTTTAAAGCTTTAACTGGTTATTTATTTGCTTGTTAAGGTTTGCCTAGTAAGGATCTTTTTTCCTTTAAGCAGTTCTAAATGAATTTTAATAACATTCCTATGCAAGAATTAAATATTGTTCTTGGAATAACTAAATCATACGTATACAAAAAGTAATAGGAGTAAAGTGCATACTCTTCTACTGTCTGGGAGAACCTAACATGAAAGTCCTAGATTGGTGTACAACTCTCTTTTGCTTTCTCCCATGTAACCAAAGTAAAATGTACGCTGAGTGCAAGGTTGATTCTAAGTATTGTATGTTGTATTGAGGAAAGTCTTTTAGCATGCATCAGGCCTTGGATAAATGGGTGTTTCAAATTTTGCCCATGTTTGCCAATTTAGAGAGGGTTATTCCAGAACAAACAGTTTATTCAGAGTTAAGGAGTCAGGTTAGTTGCTTTTTATGTAGGTAAAGAAAAACCCCAGGAGAATGTTAGTTAAAAATACCACAAAAATAGTAAGTTGAAACCAATTTTTCTGACAGTTTGTCTTTGCTGCAGCATATCTATATGCTAATGCTCATTCATGTGTTAATGAAGTCTAAAGAGGAAGGATTAAAGTTTGATTAGGTGGAATTACTGTATTGTCATTTTTTTTTGTTGTTTTGTGCTTTTTAGGAAGAATTTGATTCTGAGTAGTCACCCCATACCCAACAGAGCTTGCTTTGGGGAGCGTTCTTTTTAATGCAATGAATTCTGGAAACACAAATTTCTAGAAACTATAGTGAATGATTTGATAGTAGTAAATTGCATGAAAAGGTGTAAAAAGCAAAATCAACACTGCACTATAAAGATACCTTGTGGTAAACTATATTTTAAGGGAGTAAGCTTTTGAATCTGCACTATAGCTACACTCTTAACATTATAAGGAATCTCCTTAGAATTTTTTGAGAAGCTTCTATTCATGCTGCATCTCCTGGGTGAGGAGGGTATGTACTCTGCTTTTCTGCAAATGGCATTTTTCAGGCTACTTTGCACTGTGCCGTTCCATCTTGCTCATTACATTGTGTGTGCCTCCTGCCCAAACACATCGGGTATGCTTTACATAAGTCTCTGCTTATATTCACAGGACATAGGCTGTACAGTTGTCAAATTGACAAGAGGAGAATGACAGCTAAAAAATAAGACACACACCAAACAAACTCTTCCCTCTTCCACTTTTCCCATGGCTGATCTTTTTTTTTCTTCAGAGAGTAACATACAAAGGAGTTTTAGGGAAACTAGAATTAATGTTCTTTTCCTCTTGATGTCCTATTCATTTAATGTTCTCCATGATGTTGCTGCTGAACAGTAACTCATTTTGCCATAGTTGATTTTCAATATCCAGCTGTACTTGCTGCTCTTCTGTCATTGTTCTAACATTTTCTTGCTGTGTTTTCTAGAAATCCATGCAATGTCTTCAAAGCATACAAAGTGCTCAGTGTCTAGCATTCTCTCTTCAATTGAAATTAAACGCTCCAAAAACCTCTCCCGTCCCGTAGCTTTGGTTCCCTCCCTGGTCTTTTCCTATATACCAGAATTCAGCATTTTGAAACTAAACTACACATTCTTTTTTTTTTTTTTCTTTCTCCTCTGCCTAAAGCAACCTTGTGTGCAATAGTTGTGAACTTTATTTTCTTCTCAATATTTTAAATGCTACTTGTTACCTCTGCCTGCTTGAAACTAGCTTAACATTTTTGTGACATTCTGGAGGTAGAGAGAAGGATCAGGGCTTTACTCCCTGATACCTGTAAGTGGAACACAAGTGACTTGTATTTGTTCTGTTCATATGGCTCTGCAGGAAGGATACGTGTGAAAGTGTGTGTGTATATATATGTACAGATATATACATGCACATGCTTAGGTGCAGGTAAACTGTCATATTGCATGAAGGTTTTTTTTTCTTTCTGTTTAAAGGTTTTGACTTTTAAGGAAATCAACTGGCAGATGATCAGAATAGAAGCAGATGCAATCCAGAGTTCTAAGCATGAAATCATGAGTGCTCCAGTTCGACTGATTACTAACCAATCAAAAATTAGGGTCACGCTGAAAAGAAGGGTAAACTTTAAAAGTTTGAAATCTTTTATTATTTTATGAATCCTTTTTTAACTCATGCTCTTAATGCAGACGTGGACATAGTAAAGGTTTTAAATTTAGGCTATATAATATGTAGAATTCCCTGAACTAAATTTTTAATGACGTGTAACCAGTAAGATTGTAGAGTTTACAAGAAATATTACAGGCAGGAATTTGAAGATTAAGACCTTGCACAGGTCCTACTAATGAAATCATTTGATCTGCAGAGCTTTGTTTATGATGATGCATGTTGTTTTACCTCTGTAGATTCAGGCAATATTTACATTACTTACATTTAGAGAAACACATCAGTTTAATATCCAATGTGTGCCAAAAAAATAAAAAGTGAGGCACAAATATAATATAGCTTAGGTATTTTTTAGGTAATGAGAGGAATACATTTTAAAATAAGAGAATTGTCTGTTATTTATATGGAAAAGAGCTGGTTTTTGGGAAGTGTAGTTTTGTGTTCAACTTTTTTTTTTCCTTTTATTTGATAGAAGAAATGTAAGCATTTAATGGACCCATTGAACTTGTTTAAATTCTTGTTCTACAGTTAAAGGATTGTAATGTAGTGGCATCAAAACTGGTTCTGATTCTGGATGATTTGCTGTGGGTTTTGACTGATTCCCAGTTGAAAGCCATGGTGCAGTATGCCAAATCTCTTAGTGAAGCCATAGAGAAGTCAACAGAACAGAGGAAAAGTCTGGCTTCTGAAACAGCACAGGTATGATAATTGTTTATCTCACTAGGTTATTATCAGATGTTCTAAAATGCAACACAGTGTGGTTAGTTGTGTTAATGTATTCTAGGATATGTTCAGTTACACATTTTCATTCAGCTGTCTGTCTTAAATTACATTGGGAATGAAGCACAGCAGTATAAAATAGACTTCATTTTACAAGATTTTGTGTATTGTTGTTAATTGCAGGGAATAAAAAAGTCATTTCTTTATCCATGTACAGAGTATTTAGACTTCTGGATTTACTTAACAGTTGATTAACTGTTTGGTAAATTTAGTCTTCAAATGTTTTCTGGTTATCAATTAAAGTAATAAACTAAGACACACTGAGGTAACCTTGATGTATGGATAGATAGGCTTACTATAATGATTTAAAGTGCTTGTCCAGTTTGTTTTCATGGCACTGAAAAATTAGCTTTTAGTAAGAGCTTTCTTTCATGCAGCTATCTTGTTGGAATATATAGTGAAAAATAATTCTACTTTTAGCATATTTCTGCTGGCTTAGATGTGATATTGATGCTGCATGTAAGATAGTCTTAGGTAAATCTTGGTTGTCTTCCAGCACATACAACAGACTAGACCAACTGGGCTTTGTCAGTGTTGACACGGGGGCAGGAATCTCTTGTTGTCTGTGAAGAAGCAGCACATACACTGATAAAAGATAGTCCTACAAAAATAAAACATTATTGCTAAGACTGAGTAAAGTCATTTATGTAGAATCTCTTACAATAAAGCTAGTATATGGTAACGGAGAGTTCAGTTCTAGTGGTGGTCCTGATGACTTCCGATGTGATTTGATGCTTTAACTACAGCAATCTAACAGTTTGCAGTTACTGAGCAGGAAGGTGCTGATTCTTCAATTTCCTGTACTTGCATCTCACCAATTCCCTAGTACTGGCTTGTGTTCGACCCTATTGTGATGTAGTTTGGGGAAACTAAACCAGCAGAAATGAGGCCAACAAGAACCTGATAGTTTTCTCCTTGTTTAGTTCTCTGAACAACTCACAACAAAAGTTAGAAAAAATATCAGTGCTGCAAGTGACAGGTATGTAAAGAAGTGTGGCAGAAGGGGAGGATGGGGGATTGCGTTGGCATTGCCTCTTTGACACCTAGCCATTAGCTCAACTTAGCTTTATTCTAAAAACAGCACACTTAAATCTCAGTAACGATCCAAGGTGAATGTGTGTGGTGTAGATCTTTCCTCATTTCAAAGGGCTGTTTTGAGTAAGTGAAAGGATACATATCTTAAAAAGAAGGATAAACTTTATGACTGCTTATTTTTTCAGAGCTCTGCCCCTGCACCCAGCTCTCAGCAGGTGAAAGCACACCAGACAACAGCAGCACCTGATCAAAATGATGCAATAGTAAAATTGTTTAATGATTTTGATGTTAAGGAAACTTCTCATCACTTAGTGATTTCCCATTTGGACCTACATATATGTGATGATATTCATTCTAAAGAAAAAGGTAACCTTTTTTTTTTTTAAAGTAACATGACTGTGAACCATATCATCTTTAGAAGATATTTTGAGGAATACAATAATGTTAACCAGGAGTCTTTCTTTTAAAGGAATATTCAGAATTGTCTTCAGTGTCTATAGACATGTTTAAAATTAGCTAGATGCCTCTATCAGGACGATATTTCCTTATTAAATGTAATTATTTTAGAATAAATGCAGTAAAAACTGCTAAGAGTGCTAGTAGCTTTGGTGCTTTTCCTGTCTTGTGGAAACTGATTCTGTCTAGTCTGATTGTTACTGCAGTTTTTTTCTCTTATAAGTTAACTGGATTATGAAGAGCATAGTGGCAACATTACTGTGGCTTGAAGGTGCCCCTATACAATCTGCTTCTGTAGTACTCGTACAAAACACAGACTAATAACAGAGCAAATAATAAAAGACAAAATTTGTGTTACTAATTTAGAGAGTTTGGTATGCACATAGAAAGAATGGAACAAGTGTATTTGGTATTACAATTTTGTGGGTAATACTTGTACTTCAGGGTTTTTTTTTTTAAATGAAAAGCTATTGCATATAGCCATAAAATCAGAATCAGAAAAAAAGACGACAAATGACACTTCTGTAATGCCTTTTAAAAGTGATCAGAAGAGAATGACATATCAGTGTATATTCAAGGAGCTGGCTACTCAGTGAAGAACTTAGAGAGGGATGCAAGGTCTGCTGAGGAGAAGAATATGAAAACTTTAGGGTTTAGTGAATGTATTTGCTTGATTAGGAAAGACACTTGCAGACCATAAGGTCCACTGGCTAGAAATGTATTTCCTTACAAGCAGTGTATCTACTGCAGTTGGGATTTATCATTCTTAGTGAGATGTCTTTATTCGTCCTTTATTTTTTGGCTATGAAGCTTAAATTTAATAGTGGAAAAATCAGGACAAAGGACTCTCAGAAGACCTCTTCAGTGCAAGAATATTTGTCGTATAAATAAAATATTGTATTTATGATAGTCTTGAAAGTAGATGTTGACTTCAAATTACTGATCATTATCCTACTTCACACTGATCCTATATTCAGTGTGAAAACTTTTGTTTCAGAAAAACTAATCATATGTGTTTAAAGAGTTGTCTTTACTTTTTAATAGCGTTTAAAACAATATGCAATTTGTTAGTAGTGACCCAGTACAGAATGCGGAGTTCTACAAGCTGATCTTTAGAAACCAGTGAAGACTACTTGAATGAAAATTTTGAGGGAAGATGATGAGGTTGTAACGACAGCCAGTAAAGGGGAGGAAGAAAGAGCTGTTAGATGTTAAAAGAAATGCAGCAACATGAGAACGAACGTGCTAAATACAGTGTCTGCAGAGCTGAGCTTTGTTTTATTTTACAGACTTAAATAGACGAGTTACAGGAGGGGCCATGCAGCTTTCCTTCAGCTATTTAACAGTGGACTATTACCCATTTCACAAAGCAGGTATGGAAGTGAACATTTTGTGAATTACCTGTGAATGTAACTATCTTGCTTCAATACTAAAACATTTGTTTGTGTCTGTGTATATGTATTCAGCTTGGATAATCATGTTCTAAGCATTTGAAATACACACCTTTTTATTTCCTTCTGTATACAAAACCAGAGAACAAAAGCAACAACCTGGAAACCAGTTTAATTTCTGTGAATGAGCTATTTTAGGCCAAACACTTGTCCATTTCACTATTGTTTGGCCAACAAAATGGTGTTTACACACTGCTGACATGAAAAGAATTGTGTGTTGACAGAGGAAGGCGGTACGGCAGATTGAGAATTCACTAACTGGATATTCACAAGAGTTCAATCTGCTAGATTTTTTCCATATAGAAATCTATCGTTTTATGTCCATTTCGAAGCAATGTTTTGGGTTTTATTTTATTTTGCTAAACAAGAATCCCAGTGTGTAGTGGTTCAATTGTAGAGCCTTTTGTTAAAGAATTGTTATTAAACGGGTGTTACCAATTTCCAGGGAAGTGTTTCTTACAAATCACATGTAGTAATTTTTTTTTTTCAGAAATCTAAGTAATTTAGAAGAGACAAAATAAGTTTGCTGTTGAATTTGAGATCAAAGGCAATCCAGTACAATGGAGGGGCTTTTAGTTGGGGTGGGGAGCATTGGCTGGGCTTTGTTTTGCTTTTTACCAGAGGAGCCCATTTACAGACCAGTCATTTTGGTGATTATCCGCATACTTTAATGACGTGAATTGCCTCATGTCTTTCTTGCTACTCATGGTTGCAGATGGAATCCTGTAATGTCAATCTATTTCATTTGTAAGTAGCAAGTACAGTTTTTGCACTTAAAAAATGTAATTTAGTGTAGGTCAAATAAACACACACAGCCACAGAAAAGAATATGCTTAAGAAAACCAGTATTCTTTCTTTGCTATAAATTGTCGTAATATGGTTTGAAATTTGTGGTATTGGTTTCCTGTCCTATAAAAGTGGGAAATCAAGTTACAGAGGTTTAACACCTGCCTGTCTTATCACCCAGCTATGTTTTTAATTTACTGTCACTTTGATTCCTACTATGCTTAAGCGAGAGTCTGATCTGTCTATGGTTTCTGTGGCCTCTTCTCAGAGAATATGCAGAGAACCAGGGAAATAGATTTGTTTCTTTTGGAAAGATTCTTAGCCAGATAGAACCATGCACTGTAGGCTCTCAGACAGGCACATTAGAACCTCACTGAGCAAGAATGCTTTTAGGTAATGGCATACTGCGATATTGCATACTGAAGGACAACACGGTACTCTGTAACAGTGGGCAAGGAGGAAACAGCTATATACTTCTGTGACTGTTACCAGACCGTTTTCTGGTTTTGTTTGTCTCTGGCCTATGGAATATTTAGAAATTGCTCTTTTGGGTATAGTCTTCTTGGAAGTTGCCATTTATCCTTCAGGAAAAAGCCCTCCGCAATTAACTATTTTGAAGGTTGGGTTCTTGTTAGGGTGGGGTTTTTTTTGTTTATTTGGTTTTGTAACAGACCCCACCCAGAAAGACTAAAGGGAGTCTGAGGCATAACTGATATAGGGAAATTTCTAACCCATTAAAAAAACCAAGCTTTCCAACAAAGTAGTACTTACCAAAAATGAAGCAGGTTTTTCGTCCATTGACAGTGATAACCCTAGCATAAGCCATATTTACTGGGTATTGTAAAACTGTCTGTACAGCAATCCATCGCTTCACTAGTACTCCCAGACGTGCTTTAACAGAAGCTTTTATCCAGATCCGTTATCTGTGCAGGTGATATATTGCTGGATGATGATCAGAGAAAGCTGCTGCTTTGCCATCATGCAGAGCATTTTGCAGTGCAGGAAATTCTTGATCGGGCTGATATATTGAGACAATATGAGAAATTGGAAAGCATTTTCTTCCTGGGCAACCAGCAATAAATTCAGATGGTAGCAACATCAGTGCCAGCTCCACTAAAATGTTTTCTTGTTACAATCTGGACTGCGCTTCACTTTTCACGGATTAATGTGGCAATGACATCTCCTTATATAGAATTGTAGAATAGTTGAGGATGGAATGTACTTCTGGAGATTGTCTAGTCCAACCCCTCTGATTAAAGTTGTGTCAATTAAAGTTAGCTTCCCAGGATTGTGTCCAGCTCGGTCTAAATAGCTTCAAGGGTGGAGAATCTCTACAGCCTCCCTGAGTGTTGAACCACCCTCACAGTGGAAAAGCTTTTTTTTTTTTTTTTTTTTTTTTTGCTTTTTATGTGTCAGTGGAATTTCTTGTATTTCACTTTGTGCTTATTTTCTCTTGTCCTGTCATGGGGCATGCCTGAGAGGAATCAGGCTTCCTCATCTTTACTCCTCCATCAGTAATTTATACACATTGATAAGACCCCTCTGAGCCTTCTTCCCGCCATGCTAAATGATCTCAGTTTCTCAGCCTTTCCTTGAAAGGTGTTCCAGTCCCCTACGTATCTTTGTGGCAGTTTGCTGGACTTGCTTCAGTAAGTCCGTGGCTGCCTTGTACTGGGGAGCCCAGAACTGGACCCAGCACTCCAGACTTAGTCTCACCAGGGTTGAGCAAAGGGCACAGATCACCTCCTTTGACCTGCCTGCAGTGCTTTTCCCAAGCAGCCCAAGGTGCTATTGGCTTTCTCTGCATCAAGGTCACATTGCTGGCTCATGTTGAACTTATTGCTCAGGTTTATTCATTTGTTTCTGCAAAGTTGCTTCCCAGCTGGTCAGCCTCTAGCCTGTACTCCAGATGCTGGACTTGGATTTCCCTTTGAAGTTGATGAGATTACTGTTCTGTCACTTTGCTAGCCTTTTGAGGTTCCTCTGAATGGTAGCGCAACCATGTGGTGTATCAATCATTCCTCCGTGTTTTGTACCATCTCCGAAGCTGTTGAGCATGCCCCATCATCCAGGTTATTAAAGAAGATATATGGCCCCAGTATTGGCCCTGGGAGTATACCTCAGCCTCCAGCTGAGGACTTCATGCTGCTGATCCCAACCCTTGAAGACTAACGGTTTAGTCTGTTTCCAGTCCACTTCACTATGTACTTACCTAGTCAGTACTTCATTTTGTCATTGAACATGTTACAGACAGTGTTGAAAGCCTTGCTAAAGTTGAGGTGAATGATCCACTGCTCTCCCCTCATTCGTCAAGTCAGTCTTCTCATACTAGAAGGCTGTAAAGTTCATCAGGCGTGATTTCTCCAGCGTAAATCCATGCGTGTGTACTCCCAATCACCTTCCTGTTCTTAATGTATCTTGAAATGGTTTCCAGGATTATTTCTGTTGCCCTCTATTACCTTCTTTGAGGTGAGGCTGACTAGCCTGTACTTTTCATCCTAATTCTTGAAGATAGGAGTGACATTTGCTTTCTTCCGGTCTTCAGGAACTTTTCCTGATCACTATTCAATTATAACCTTTCAAACATAATTCAGCATGGCCTCCCCATGACATTAGTCATCTCTCTCAGCACTTTTTGCCATTACATCAGGATTGTATGGACTGGTGCATGACTGATCTGTGTAGATGTTTCCTAAGTTAATGCTCCTCTGCTGAGGTGAAAGTTTCCTTGCTCCAGACTTTCCCAAAGGTCTTAAGGACCTGGAAATTCTGAAGGCAAGTGTTACCAATGAAGATTGAGGCAAAGCTGGCACTGAGTACCTCAGCCTTCTCCATGACATTTGTCACTAGGTCCCCTGTCCCATTCAGCAGCAAGCCTAAGCTTTCCCTATTCTTCCTTTTGCTGGTATGCACCTGAAGAAGCCTTTCTTGTCCTTAATGCTTCTCATTAGATTAAACTCCAAATAGGTTTTGACATTTCTAACCATCTTCCATATTCATTTGGGGTAACCTGATGCTGTTTCCACATCTTGTGCACTTCCTTTTCATCTTTGAATTTAGTCAGCAGCTCCTGGTTCATCCACACAGACCTCCTACCACATTTACTAGATTTCCTCCTTTTCAGGGTGGACCATTCTTTGGCTTGGAGGTGATTCTTGAACATCGGCCAACTCTCCTGGACCCCTCTTGTGGCCAGGGTTATATCCCAGAGATTCTTTCAAGCAGGCCAAGGTTGCTTTCCTGAAGTCCTGGGTTGTCACTTAGCATTTTGCCTTGTTCCTTCACGTTGGAATCCTGCACTCGAACATGTCATAGTCACTGCAGCCACGGCTGCCCCTGACCTTCACATTCCTGACCAGTTCTTCCTTTTTTGTAAAATTCAGGTCCAGCAAAGCATGTGCTTTCTTTGACTCCTTAATTACCTGTGTTAGGAGGTGGTCATAGATGCACTTTTAGAAACTACATGGATCGTTTGTGTCTTGCTGTGTTCTCCCTCCAGTAGATGGAGAGTGGCTAAAGTTCCTAATGAGGACCAGAATCTCTGAACATGATACTTCCTCCAGTTGTCTGAAGAGGGCCTCATCGTCTTCCTAATCAGATGGTCCATAGTGGACATCCACCGCAACATCATCCTTGTTGGTCTGTCCTCTAATCCCAACCTGTAAGCGCTAGGATGGCTGATCATCCATCCCAAGGCAGAGCAACGTGTGTCCACATTGATGTCACTGAAGGAGCAACTCACCCTTCCTGGCCCGTGTTTCCAAAAAAGCCTGTGTCCATACTTTTCATCATTTCAGTTGCGCGTGCTCTGTTACTATGTCTCTGTGACCCCAGTGAGATCGTAGCCCTGCAACTGCATACTGATTTCTAATTCCTCCTGCTCTCACATGTTCCTCATGCTGCATGTGTTAGTGTGCAAGCACTTCAGAGAGGCACCTGCTCATAGTGACTTTCCAGAAGGGGTATGACAGCTTTTCCTATAATGCTGCTGTCCTGTAGGTACTTATGTGTCAGAATTTATGTGCGCGTGCTTGGAGTGGCCCTGTTTTGGAGAATCTCAGCTTTGTGGACTGGAATGTAATGTATCTTTGCCCTCTTGATCTCTTCCTGTTTTCTTCCCTGTTCCTTACTCTTCTTCCTTAGCTAGAAAGACATGAATAACCACCAAAAGGCTGTGAGACAGGATGGTGGAGAAAGATGTCATCTCTTGTGACAGGACCCTCCCTTAAAGATTTTTCCATACCAAAATCTTTGCATTTAGACTTGAAATCACATTTTTTTTCCCCAATGCATTTTCCTATTTTAATAGCAACCATATCTACTCAACCCCAGTGTAAGTATCTAAAACCTCATTACGTCCCAAGAAAGGTAAGTCTTCACATGCTGCTATTTAAAGAGTGATGTACCACTTGATAGAAGTTATTTGTATTGCATCCTTATTATCGAACAGGTTTGTAGACTTTCTTTACAGGGACTGTTTGAAGAGATCTCAATTTCTTTCAGAGATTTAAATGCTTGACCAACATGTTAGAAATAAAAGAAACATGTTAGAAATAAAAGAATTTCCACAGAGCTTGATTTTTAAGGCTGTGTGTGCTACAGCACCAATTGAATTTACCTTATTATTTGTGTGCCATAAAGATCCTAGAGAGACAATGTAAAAAGAATACATTTCTGGAAAGGAACCAGAAACTCCTTAGGACACAATTCTGGCAGCAAATATAAGCTTGAAAAAACGTGAGCATGAGAACATTGTTCTGTTACTTGTTCTCACTTTATTTTTTTTAATGAAACTTTTTTTTTGCATGTTCTTATATATGACAATGTGTCATCAAATTTCTCTGAATTGGAAATATGCAGTGATGTTTTGATAGTGGTGTTAAAAGGCAGGTGGCAATATTATATTGTTTTCTGAGTGATTTTGTGAAGCAACGAGACTTGTTTTTATGTAATATATAACTTTGGGTTCAATGTCTGTTCTAACTTCAGTTTTTCTATAATTAACAGCATGCATTGAGATTATATTTTGAAGAATTGTGAAATCAAGGCCGGGTTGGATAGGGCTGGTCTTGTGGAAGTGGTCCCTGCCTGTGGCAGGAGGGTTGGAGCTCGGTGATCATTAAGGTCTCTTCCCACCCAAATAATTGTATGATTCTATGAAATAGTGGAACTTGTTATTCAGTAAGAAACAAACTTTCAAATGAGTTAGTATCTCCCCTGTTCCTCTTATTTGCAGGAGACAGCTGTGATCACTGGATGCATTATAGTGATGCCACTAAAACCAGAAGCGGATGGGCCAAGGAATTGTTAAATGAATTTAAAAGCAATGTGGAATTGCTTAAGCAGGCTGTGAAGGACCAGATCATAGATTCTCCTCCCAAATCACCCCCTGCTTTATCTCCTCAAAACCTGCAAACAGGTACTTTGTTTGCATCACTAATGCTCTAATTCCATGAAATGTTAAAACTATTCTAAAAAAGACTGTTCTTTTCAATGATTCCATCACTATTCTTTCCTACAGGCAAGGAACAGATACCGAAAGGAACATCTAGGGCTTCCTCTCTATCTTCCCAACAACCAAAGGGCAAACTGATGTCTAGTCCTATTGTGGTTAGACTTGCAGATTTCAATATATATCAGGTACATTTCTTCAAGTTAGTAAAACCGGGGCTACTTTGCCCTTGACTGTTATATAACTATGGTTTTTAAGGGACAATTCCAAAGCCCATTGAAATTAATAGAAGTCTTCCCATTTGTTATTGGGTTAGACCTTTATGGGCCTGCTTCTGCTTTGTTAAAATTGGTGGATGTTTTCGTACTGAAATTATATTAGATGATACCCTATCGCAATTACGTTTTGGATCCAAGTTCTACTATTCCCCAAATGCTGATATTCGGAATTTTGTCTTTTCATTGTACTATGTCAGGTACCCAATATTTTAATATGTGGTTTTTGTATTTCATGCTTTTCTTATTGTTCTCTTTTTCAAGGTATGTGGATTTTTTTTAAGTTCAATTAAGAGGTTTTTAAGTTTTCCTCCCGCCCCTCTCTCCCCAATGATATTTTGAGTAGATACTTCAACCATTGTTTTTCTTCCCCCACCCCCGCGTTTGTTTGAGCGAGTAGTTATAGTTGCTGATTGTGGTCCAGATTCACTCTTTGGTGCAGGTAGGAGGCAATGGTAATAGAGAAGGAGTATCTTTCTAAGGCAGAATGGTAGTGATATAGGAGGATCTACTCTAAATTTTAGGTCCTAACAAAAATGCTTAGTCATTGTGACCTCTATTTGCCCTTGTTCCAATTTTCAATGCTTTTTTTGCCATATGGCTTCTGGTAGAGTGGGAGGTTGCAGCTTGCTGCCAGGAGCCTTCATCTGCATTTGAAGTGATTTTTATAATATTATTTTGTACTTTTTGTGATTTCACTTGCTTTCTACTCTTCAGATGCTTGTCTTTTCCTCCTCTTCCTCCCTAAAGAAATACATTTTCAATTTTTAAAATTGTCATTATTTATATACAATTTACATAAAGTTATTTTCCCAAATAGATCTATAATTGCTTGAATTTTTGTATATGTTAATACAGAGATGTTTGCAGCTTGAAAACTGCTACACAAAGTGAAGCAGGCTTATAAAGGTTATACGCTCATTATTTCCAGTGAAACTAATACAAGTAGACATCATCATATATTCAATATTAATACATTGGCTAATTTCAAACTAGTAGTCTGACCTAAGCTTTATTTTGACAACATATTTTTTAGACTGGGATACATTCCAAGAAATTTAAGGTCAGATCTATATCAACCGGCAATCTTTTTCTTGTTTCATAATTTACATTGGAAGGAAACAAAAATGGAGGATTACTGTTCTATAGTGTCTTGATCCTCCTGTGAAGTAGACCTTTGGGCACAGCCAGGCATTTGGGCATAGCCAGTCATACATATCTCTGCCAGGTGCACGATGAACACCTTGCTTAGCAGTATACAGTCAAGAGTTGGCCTATGTACTGGAATCTGTCCTTATGACAGTACAAGGACTTCCTAACAATTATCTAAATAAACTTAGCTAATTTATCTATCCCTTATTATCTAGATATGGGATCCTTTCGGACAAACAACATGCAATTATACCACGTCCTAGCACAATTGCTTGTACAGGAGCTGTAGTGTTTGCAATAAAGATACCAGATCATTCTAGGCTTCTCCTGAACGCCTTTGATGGTGACCTGCTGCCTCCTGCCTTGCATGAAGGAAGGGGATCTGGTACCATTAATACTATATAGGTTTCTTGTGAAACTATGTAGGTTGCTTCTCCTACAAGGCAACAAGGGGTTTCTTATTGTCAGCACTTTGTGTAGTTGGGCATCTACATCTGAGAGCAGTGGAATGTTACCCTACTAGGGGCAGTGTTTTGCAACTACAAATGTTTAATGATTCATAAAAATCAGAGGTATTAATGAAATTAATCTTTTGTCTTTTACAGGTGTCAACAGCGGACCAGTGTCGTTCATCCCCGAAAGCTCTGATCTCTTGCAATAAAAAGTCATTGTATCTTCCACCAGAAATGCCAGCTATTCATATTGAATTCACTGAATATTACTACCCAGATGGAAAGGACTTTCCTAGTAAGACCTTTTTTTTTTTTTTTTTTTTTTTTAATAAAACCATAAATTTTGTGTGTTACATTCACCTTAATAATACTGACTCTGAGTTGACAATTCAAAATAGGTAATGGCTTCCTAAAATGGAAAGCACACAACAGTGCTTCATTTCCACTGTACTTGCTCCTGCAAACTTCTATAAATATTGTTTTGTATAAACACGGTTTTTAAGTCTGAGAACACTCACAGCTTTTTACTTGACATATAAATTATTCATCTCCAACATACTTGTCTTGTTTCTGCAGTACCACTATCTGGCTACATAAAAGAACTCAGTGGCTACATTAAAGAATTCAAACTACTGCAGTAGGATCTGAGATGCAACAATGAACTGCTAGAGTTATTTTTATTAATGTGTTATGGGGCTGGCCCTGTTTCATATACAGAAATGTCAGTGAATTTCTTGAGAATGAGGCTTGAGGACAGCAAATCTCCTTGGTCCTGCCCTTCCTCTGTAACGCGGACATTGTCCCCTTCTCCTCAGATGTCATTCTATTCTAATATTAGCTTTTACATTCAAAAATTCAGTTACTTGCTTAGCATGAGCATAAGAAGCATCAGTTTAGGTACCCCCAACAGTTTATTCTTCCTTGGGACTAAAGGAGCGGATTTCCCTTCTTTCTGTGATGTAAAATACTAGTGAAGGTGTAAGTCTGCACTGATTTACAAAAAAAAAACAAAACACAAACCCAAACACAAATCAACTCCTAAACATCTTACTTATTCTCATGATTTTGTTTTGTTTTCTCTTTTAGTTCCATGTCCAAATTTGTATGGCCAGTTGAATGCTTTACAGTTCACCCTGGATGAGAGAAGTATTCTTTGGCTAAATCAGTTTGTGTTGGATTTGAAACAGAGTCTTATTCAGTTCATGGCCATGTACAAGTTAAATGACAATTCAAAATCGGATGAACATGTTGATGTTAGAATTGATGGACTAATGTTAAAGGTATGCTGTCACTGAGGAGGGGTTTTCTGTTCCTTGGAAGAAAATACTTTTATTCTGAAAAGCTGTTAGCAAAGCAGCTTAAGGAATAAATGGAAAAATAACTGAACAAACAACCCAACAATAAGCAATGCTTCTCTGGAAAACTGCACAGAATGTGATGGTTTGAAGACAGACATCTGTCTTTCATACTACTTCATCTATGTCCTAGGGGTATTTTGATTTTGTATTGAAGACCTGAATGGGAGTATTAACAAATTGTTTTACTGTGTTCAATGAAGCTGGCACAGCAGAGGAAAATAATTAGCAAAAAACACATATTTGCACTGTGTATTAATGCAAGGGCCCTCCCTTGTTCCTCTGGTTGTAGTATATCAAAAGTCCTTCATCTTGTTAGTGAATGCCTGGAGTAGAGAAAGCAGTTCACCTGAAGGTTTATTTCCTTCTACAAAACCCATTCTCACTCTTTTCTGTTTCACACTGGCCCTTGGCTGTAGTTCAGGTACGCAAGTTCTCAATATGTTTATTCCAGAGGAGTGGCGCTTGTTAATGCAGCTGAACATCAGACTTTTGTTTCCCTTGTCTTCTCCTTCTTTGGAAGAGGAGAATTACTGAGCAGACAAATTCTACAGCCTCCACCTCGATTTTCATTGGGCATTGATTTCTAAGGTTCAGAGGTGAACAAAGCATAGAGTCTTTTCAATGGTGCCCATAGGAGCAATTTCAAGGGTTCTAAAAAGTCAAGTATGAAGAGATGGTTATCTTCCTAAGGCTCATTGTGAATATTTAATGGAACTTTAAAAGGACTTGGTTTGTACTGAATGAAAACAATTATTGAGAACTAACAATTGGGTAACTACGAACGCAAACTGATCTAATATTGAATTACTATATTTGAATAGCCCACTAAACTAAGAGAATATAAAAGTACTCTTCAATCTCCCAAACCTTAATTCATGTTAATTATTTCATCCCTTATTTAACTGCATTATTTTTATTCTAGTCTTTTATTATTGGTGTGTTTGATGTTCACATATCACGTAGTTGATTATTATATAGTTAGATATTTGGTTATTTTGTTTTGAGTCCTTTTATTTACCTGAGGAAGCTTCATCACTCCCATCTTTTAAGTGTCTTCTAGGATGATTTTTTTACTCTGATCTTTCTAGATTCAGCATGGAGATGTAATAGAATGTAGTGTCAGTGATACTAGCAAAACTAGTGTGACCAAGGTCCATGTTAACAACATCAGAAACAGGATCTGGCATAAAAGTACATATTTCCTTTAAAACTTGGACTAAAGATATGCAAGTTAAATTAAATCCAGAATACTGGACTATTTTGTTGTTTTTTAGAAGTTTGAGTATATTTTTATTGTGAAAAAAATCTATTGTGATTATCAGGTACTGGTCACAAAATACCTCTGCAATGTTAAGAATATTAGCTGTCTTAGCACATTTAATGGTGTCCTTGTATCTTAACATAGAAATAAAATACTGTAGTATTCAGTGCAGTGAAAAACCCTATTTGACAAATCAGAATTCTAATTTGGAGTTCAAATTTGTAATACTTAGAACACTTGAAGAAACTTTCTGCCAAGATGTTCCTGAGTTAAAGAAATTAGATGCTTCAGCTTAATACAGCTGATATAAATCCTTCAGTTAAAGTCCTGAGACCCTTATGATTTTGTGCAAACACTGAATTTTAGATGCCACAGCATCCTTCTTAAAAATGAGAGGAAACACAAATGATAATCTCTGAGCCTGTCTTACCTGTGTTCCATGTTAGTAGTCATAAAATTAAAAATTATATTCCTTTATTTTAGCTATCATGGCTATTTTTTTTTTAATTTTATACTTCCTTAATCTACTTACATCTAACTAGAAAAACTACATTTCTCTCTCGCAGTTCATCATCCCATCTGAAAACAAACCTGAAATTCATAAAGATCAACCTCGTGCACTTTCCATTCAAAGTTCAGAGATGATTGCTACGAATACAAGATACTCGCCGAACTGCAGACACTCTGATCTAGAAGCTTTGTTTCAGAACTTCAAAGACTGTGAATTTTTCAGTAGAACTTTCACCGCTTTTCCTAAGTCCCAGAAGAATTTTAATCTTTTGCATCCAATCTTCCAGAGACATGCTCATGAACAAGATACGAAAATGCATGATGTTTATAAAGGTTATGTCATCCCAAAATTGAATAAATATGCATTAAAGACATCTGCAGCTACTGATGTTTGGGCCATGCATTTTTCCCAGTTTTGGATGGATTATGAAGGAACGAAAAGTGGGAAAGGCCGACCAATAAGCTTTGTGGACTCATTCCCACTTTCACTTTGGATTTGCCAGCCAATAAGATTTGCAAAGTCACAAAAAGAGCTTTTATCGCATAATCACACAGCTTTGAACATTCCAAAAAGTGAATCTAGTGATCTTGCTAATAGACTGCAACGTAAAAAACTTCTCAAGGAATATTACAGCAGTGAGACGGAGCCTTTGACCAATGGCATTCAAATGTCATGTGACACTTCAGGAGCGGTTTCTGAAAGCTCATCCTCTGATGCAGATGTACACGTTCTTGTCCATGTTCAAAAACATGTAAGCATGCAGATCAGTCATTACCAGTATCTGTTTTTGCTTCTTCTCCATGAATCTATTGTATTGCTCCTGGAAAACTTAAGGAATGATGTAGAAGCAGTGACAGGAAAACCTGCAAAGCAAACAGATGTCTGCATTGGGATCCTACTGAAAAGTGCAGAACTAGCCTTATTACTCCATCCAGTGACTCAGGGAAACCCTTGTAAGACTCCAGTTGTGGAAGAAGGAAGTCCCATGGCATCAGAACTCTCCCCTTTGGGAAATGGTGAAGCTCTTACTTCAGAGAGTAAATTAGTTGGCAGTAAGATAGTGGAAACTGGTATTACTAAGTTCGATTATGTAAATGACTGCAAGCCTCTGAATGCTGAAGTTAATAAAGGAATTTTAATAGATCCTCTTTTGTTTAAATTGGACAGTAATACAGATTTGCAGAAAGGAATGTCATTTTCAGATGATGCATCAGATAAAGGTTTGGGAGATACGAGTGAAGGAGGAAGCAGTGGACTTTTTAGTAGAAGTGATTCAGAGGAGGTCTATGGACCTCTAAGTGAGAAAAGTAGCTTGCATCCCAGGGATTCAGCATCCATTTTAAATAAGAGAGAAGATTCTACTGAATTTTTCATTGATAAGGAGGATGACAAAAACACATTCTCAAATAAGTTCAGTGAACAGGAAGGCACTACTGAAGGCTGTCCTAACCAAGTCACTGACTTGGAAACAGAAACTGCCTTAGAATCTGAAGAGCTTGAAATCAACAAAGTGACTTCAGTTAGAACGTCTGCATCCCAGTCTTTGTCAAGGTATAGAAGATTTAATACTAATTTAATTTTCCTAATAGTTGAAAACATTTATTAGTCTTGTTGGCCACATACTTTTAGTAATGGTCAACAGAAGTGAATATCTAGTAGATGAAAATTTTGAAAGTATCTAAAGATATAAGATAGGCAGTATCCAGCATTCAATCAAAGCTAAAATGAACTGTTAGTTAATTGATTGAAACTATTTACTTTTGGTTTAAATGTTATGAAATATGTACTGAGAAAAATACTGACACAAATATACAGGAATGCATGTTTCTGTACTTACCTCTTTCTTGCCAAAGGATTATTCAATAATCAGATGTTTTTCTTTTATATCTTGCCTGGTATAGAGGAATTTTTAAAAGTAACTTCTACGTAATTCCTTTAATTTGAAATAATAATTTCCTAATATCTTTATTTAAAAAGTGCAAAGCCTAAGGAACGCTGCCCGTCCAACCTCCCTGCATTCTCTGTTTCTTACAAGAATATGAAGAGAAGTCCATCACAAGTCTCTCTGGATACGATCTCTATTGACAGTATGATGCTAGAGGATCATTTGGTAGAGAGTGATGGAAGTGACAGCCAAAGCTTTTTGGAGAAAGGTAAGAAGGTTTAACAAAATATTTTTAAGCAATACTTGAAAATGTTGTTTGTTACTAAAATACTACTCAAAAGGATTGTAGTGCAGCAAATCCTGGATACTTTACAGCACTATTTCTATTCGCTTCTCCAGTCAGTAAAATCAGGTGTGTTCGCAGCACATCATTTCAAGGGAAAACAATAAGGTGTGCTACTCACATAGTGCTACTTAATTAAACACTATTTAATTTTCCTGTCTTGGGGAGAGTAAAAGTGTTGCAGTGCTACGTCAGGACTCTGAATTAAGCAGAACTGTTCCCTGCTTTGGCTAAAAGCTGTTAGTTTGGCTGTTTGCAGCTTTGTACCCTGAATCAGTGTTACTCTTGAAATGGTAAAGAAGCCTTAATTTTAAAAGCAGATGAAAAAGAAATGGATTTTCACTAATACTTACCATGCTAATTACTAACAGATAGATTTGATAGTCTCTTTGCAGCTTGTTCCTTACGGAGCAGTTCCTAGCTATTAACTGTCTAACAGCAGGCATTTGTACAGCTTTGCTCATATGTGCATGAATGCTTGCTCCTGATCTGAGGGAGGAATTCAGGCATGTGGTAATTATGTCCATATAGTCTGTAGTATTGTGGACTTAGGAAATTGTAATGATCTAGTAGCTTTCTGGCAAAACCAATTAAAAAATATTCCAATGTCAGGAAATATGATAAAAAGACTTTATTGGTACCTCTTTTCTGATAAATTCTACTTTGAATAAAGAATGAGAATATTTTTTTCTGTAGGATTTATTTTCAGTCTAGAGCAATAATGATAAGAGCGGTTCACTTGCAAACATGTTATGTATTTGGTTTATAGGAGTATTCCTGCATGTGCTTGTGTGGGAGTATGCCATAAAATACATTTTCCATTTTAAATAACCTTTACATCCTTTTTAGCTTTTTAAACAGTATTTAACTGCAGGTTAAGTCTGCATGCTTTCTAGTTGTCAAGGAAACACTGTCGTGATCACTCTAATGAAAATACATAAAGCTTATTTCTCTAAACATTAAACCAGAAACTTTTGTTCTAAAGGCAATGTGCAGTGTTTTAGATCCATGGCTTGGAATCTTTAAACTTTTTTTCCGCTGGATCTGTTCTATATTTGATTTGGAAGACTGAAAAAGGCCCTTCACAATTTTTTTAAACAATGCATGTAGAGTGCCGTTTTCATTTGGCACAATACCCTGCCTTACTTGCATAGCATCTAGAACTTTGAACTCTCTGTAAGAGGAATGGATTTGGCAGTTCAGTTGTAAATATTTGTTCAATAAGCTGGTCAACTCATCTTAAAACATGGGTTAATCTATGCATACAGTAACAGACACTGACTTTATTTTTAATGCAGGAGTGATACGGGTTATGCTGTGCTAACTTTGCGTTTTTTCTGGTGTATACATGGAAGGTATTACAGCCACAAACTATCAAAGCCCATCAGAAAATGCCCATGAAGGAGGCACAGTGATTGAAAATTGTGATGGGTCATCACCAGATGCTATGAGCGCTGCTTCAGAGAATGCCCATGAGACTAGTGAAGAAATGGTAATATTATTGAATTCCATTAGAATACATGCTTCAGTAAATTAAACCCTAAAATGAGTGCTTTTAGAGGTGATTTTCCAATTAGTTTTGGGAGCTTTTGTTAGTGCATTATGTAAGCCTATAGATCTTGTGCACTTATATTAAGTACAAGTGAAGATTATAATCCAGGTTACACTGAGCATTCTCTGTCTCTATCTCCTCTATAGCCACTGTTGATAAATGACAGTAGCCACTTAATGTCAGAAAATATTTCTGCTTTAGCACATAGCAATATTTTAAAATATCATAATGTTATTTTCTAATTTGTTGACTATGATATTTAAAATGAGCTTTCTAAAGTGATCAAGTATGAACAAAAGAGAGCCCCGTAATAACAACTCTCCTACGGGATCAGACCAGAGATGTCTTTTGTCCAAGATTGTCAGGACAATGCACAGTATTTAGAGAAGATAGTGAAAATATAGAGAGCTATTTCCTCCCTCAAACACCATGCGAGGTCCAGCTGATTCCATCTGCCTATCTACTTATTCCTTGCTGATCCTTGTCCTAATCAATGCTTCTTAAGTTATTTTTTTGTATAAGTTAAGGTCGTGAACTGGAAACCTAAGAGTATATGGGTCCAAAGAAAGACTGTGTATGTACTGAAATCTGTTGTGTGCTTGCTGACGTATTTTCTTTTTTAGTAGTGGTAGTCATGTAATCCTACCTTTGCTTTAAAATATTTGTGGAATTAAATTAAATTAAATAAATTTTAAAAAAAAGTAGGAAAAAAGAAAAAAGCAGCTCACTTAAGTGATTGCTTCCTTTTAAATAAATTTTCAATCATCTGTGCATATAGGTAGTATGGAAAAAACAGAATTAATTCAGATTGCTATGCAAATGTGTGTTAGCATATTTTTTTTCTACTTGTAGAATATAACTAAAAAGTCAGTAGAAAAATGAGCCCAAAATAGTAGTAATGATGATGGACATATATCTTCTGAAACCAAAGCTGACTTTTGAAACTGGCTGCTACTTTTTTTTGAAAGATAATGCAATCCAACAGAGAAAAAGGGCCGACTACTATGAAGATACCCGAAGTTTAGTAGCTTATCCTGTTTGTTTAACCTGGTCTGATTCAGCACCGCTAATGCTTGGTTGTGCTTATGATATGTATGAAGTTGAATGCAGTCTTGGAAAATTTCAGGTGTCACATAGGGCACATGCTTCTCTGCAGAGTGGGGAAAGTCTATCTCACTTTCATGGCTTTTCTGGTTTATTCTGAATTCGTATTACTGGATTATAAATATAAGTGTTGGACAGACAATTGAGCAACCCATTGTCAAGCCAATGGGTATAAAAAGAAGAGGAGAAATGAGAAAACTTTGTGCTTTTCTGTGAGAAAGGCTTATGGATACAAATATTGCTTTTCTTTTGTGGGGGAAAAGGTTTAGGCAGAACTTAAACAATAACCACTGTAAATTCAATCTATAATCTTACATTGTTTTATTTTGATTTTGTTGACAGATGTCTGTTGTGGTTTTCCAAATATTTGGTGTTAATGGGGAAATTGACATCAGAGGTGAAGACACTGAAATATGCCTACAGGTCAACCAAGTGACACCAAATCAGTTGGGAAATATCAGTGTTCGACACTATCTTTGCAACAGAACTGTCGGTAAGAACTAACAATGAGTTCTCAGTGTTGTGAAATCGGAGTTGGAAACATTATTCAAAGTAAATACAAACACTGTATTAGCCTTAAAGCACAAAACCAGTTTTGTTAGTACAATAGCATCCTTTTTATATTCCTTTACAATATGTACTCTGATTTCTTTCCTAATTGCCATACATTAAAAGGGAAGGAAATAAAAATGCAATCATTTCTGATAGTGCAATTAAAAAAAACCTGTATTGTGCAGGTCATTAGTTTGCTTTTTAAAAATCAAATCGGTTGCATTATATTATGTTATTGTTTTATGAAGACAGAACACTCTTACTGCTTTAACAATACTATGCTTAAACGTATCTTGGTTTGAAGGCTTGCTTCTTTTCTTCAAGATCCATCTCTCTAGATTAAATTAATGCTCATAGTTTAAACAGATTTATAAACTCTAGTTTAAGAAAAGTTAAAAATTGACTGTGTCAGGAAAGGTGAGCTGCAAGGGCAGCCTTTTCTTTTTTCCTTTTTTCTTTGGTGGTTTTTTTTTTTCTAAAGCTTGATAGGAATGCAGGGTGTAGTTCCATGGCCAGATATTTGCACAACTATATCAACGAGTGTATTGTTAGAGCTGTTCTTGGGCATGAAGACGTGTACATTCTCTGCTAGAAAACCTAGTCCACGTACTGTGAGGTTTTTTCTTGGCATGATGTATTGGCGTGCCACTTCATGACACAGTTTGCTTTGCTCCCCTCTGCCAGCCTTCCACATGGATTGCTGGATGCCAGCTCTGTTGTGCTGTAGGGTTTTGGGGGCAGATTCCTGATGCACCTGCTTCCTGCTTCTGGTTCATCTCCTTTCCCAGGAAACAGCTATAGCAGCTGTTGGCTGCCATTTATTTCCAGCCTTGCAGCAGCATGGGTTTTCTTCAGGAAGTTGTGCTTAGCTGCCAGCAGCTGCTGTCTGAGCAGCTGTTGCATGATGTTGCAGTTGCAATTCGGACATTTGAAGGCAAGAGGGAGGTCCAGCAGGAAAGACTCATGGCTCACCATCAGTTCATACAGCAGGCAAACTGATTTCTTGTTACCTGTTATATCCTCTGTAAAAGCAAGAGGAGTAATTAGTAAGGACATGCCACCTTCCTGCTCTCGTGGGTATCTAAAACTAGAACCTGCTTCCTCTGGTTCAGCTGATGATGAGAGGTTTGTGCACTGGCTGATTACTGTATGGACAAAAGGTTATAATGTGATTGGAATCTCCAAATACTTCCACTTCGTATCTTTTCCTTTCTCTTTCTGGTGGGTATCTGGATGGGTGGGCAAACAACACTTACTTTGTACATTGCTGGTCACTCCTATTCTGTAACGTACATCTTTTCTCCACTCTAGGGCTGTGCTTTCTGTACTGAGTCAGGAATCTTCTGCAGCTACTGTTGCTCCCCATCTCCCACATTTATTCTAATAGAAGCACTAAGGGAGAAAACAGTTAAAAAAAAAAAAATTCCAGAGGGTCAAGTTTAGGAATAAGCTTGAGAATTATATCAAAAGAAAAAATTTAAATGAATTAAGGGTAATAAAATACAGCTAAAACAACCAGTACACAAAAGCATAAGTGTTATGTTACCTTGTAAATACTAGTCTGTACAATAGAGATACGAAAACCTTGGCGGTCTGGGAAAGGAATGAGAAAAATCTAAACTACAAGTCCACGGTCTGAGAGGGACACGGAAGAAGACAAAACAGAAGAGAAAGGGCGAGCTAAGCTGTTTGAAGACTGATTGAACCTGCGTAAATCACAACAAACTGATAACACGGTTTCTCTGCCAATTGGACCCCATATATGGGAGAGTTCCCATGAAAATCTTCAAATGCTATTTCTTTGGTGACCAGTAGGACACGACATAGTACACAAAATGGATCTGCTTAAGCTCAAGCCGCATGCGTAATAGATATGCAAAATTATTAATCAGTTTTTGAATATGTATGATTATTTGGGGGAAATTAATTAATATGTATGTAATCGGGTGATATAAGCTTTGGTTGCGGCAGCATACAATGTGCAATGATTTGAGGATGAGACCCTCCTTGCACTCGGTGCTGATAAGATAAAGAAAATGCCTGCTTCTTGATGCTACATTGGTGTTAAGGAGTTTTTCTTCTGAATTTTTGGTAACATAAGAAAATATCCCAATAAAAGTAACCCACCCAAGACATTTAATAAAACTTACTCAATTGCCGAATTAACAATTGTAACAAGTAAACTGAGGAACCATGCAAAGCAATGAATAATCAAGTCATAATTAGTCAGCAAAGGTGTTCCGGGTAAAAATAACCATTTAAAACCTACTATACTGTTAATGCAGTACGTGTAGAAAAGGAAAAGTGTGCCTAATAGGTGGAATAAGTTTGAGGGCAATGTGGCAGCTGTGCAATTCCCTGCAGGGATGGCTGCTGGATGATGCTATCAGATCTTGTCTGTCAGCAATAACAAAAGAAGGGGAGATGGAGTATGGCAGAGATGCTCTGGGAAGGACAGTGCTTTTACTGAGACCTTGTCGTCCTTGGAGGAGAAGGGAACAGCAGTTCATAGCAGCTTCTGAAGTATTTAATACAATTTTACTTCATCCTTCTTGACTGTGCCCCTTTCAGATATCTGCAAGATAACCAAGACTGACTTCATGCCTGAGTGTGAATGTATCGTCTTTTCTTCTGCTGTTTTTCTATGCTTTGCTGGATTCTTCCAGTGATGACACAGACACTTTTCTGGCCAGGAAATACTTAGAGCACACACTGTTTATTTCTTTCTCTGTATTTGTGGGAAGAATATAGATCCTTGAGAGAAACAAAGTTTCCCAAACCAATTGCAAAGACTCATTGTACAGAGTGGTCATTGTTCTCCCATCTAAAGAGTTGCTCTTCCTCTCACAAGGACTGTTGGTAGCTAATTCTCTTCTGTCTGGACTAGAGTCACAAAACAGTACCTGATACTTGCAGTGTGCTTTTTGTTTTTGTTTGTTTGTTTGTCTTGGTTTTGGGTGGATTTTTTTGGTGGGGGAAATATGAGGTCTAGCACTTAAACATTAGAAGGATTGACGGATGGAGTCACAGCTGTTAGTGTTATAGAAACCTCTATTCATAGCGGTAGCAAAGGGAGATTCTGGTTCACAGCAGAGGCTGAAGATTCTCGTGTTCATTTAGAGTTCTTGCTTTTGGTCTTTGTCAACCCAAACTGGTGATATGGTCATCTGCCCTGGCTCTAGTGCCAATAGATACGTGCATATCCCCTGACTCCACTGCTGTGCTAGGTCATCCCTGAGAATTGGGGCACCATACAGAAAGTGGCACCCAATTAATCTACAGCTAGGAAAGCAAATCAGTTACTCTGTTGGCGTGCTGTAGCTCCAGGCAATGTCTTTGCATGCTGTACTTGAACTTGAAGTTACAGTTTTCAGTTGTGTACTATGTTCAGGCTGGGGCCCTATTACCTGAATAAAATTACCGCTCTTGCTGTATGTCTGTCTGATTGCACTTGGTCTAGAACAGTTGACTAGCCCGCGCATTTTCTGGGATGAATATAGAAAGTTAATTATCCTTCTCACCCCTCCTCTTACCCCACTTTTTTTTTTTTCTTTTTAAAATAGGCATATACAAACAAGATACTGATACAGTTCCTCCTGACTGCTTAAATTCTTCTTCTCGGTACTCTCCTGGAGACAGCATGTTAGTTATAGTTGGTATCCTTGAGTGTTGCATGCATCTGTCTTCCTTAGTCTGGCTCCCTCTCAGAGGAAATGCATTGTCTAGGAAGACAATAGGCGTTTAAACTTTTCTAAGCACCATATCAGCATCCCCACTGGGGATGTGGTCCACTTCTCCAGTTGTTAGGAACCTGGACCAAAGTCAGGTTTGCCCCAATGTCCTTTATGTTCTTGTAGGGTCTCATTAGGCCTTTTATAAGGCACTGCTGAAGGTTCCAGAGTCATCTTGGATCAATCCGGTCTGCAGTTTTGAAAAATAACACATCGTATATTGCTTAAAAGGACTGAACAGGTAACATTCCCCTACTACTATTTCCCAAGAGGAAACAGGAATTCCTCCTAGGTCCAGTGAACTTGCTGTGACTGGTAACCAGCCATCACTTGACTCTGTGTCTGTCTCTGGCCAGTGACTAGGCTCTGTGCGTGTGGTACTTCTGCAACTTTGCAACTACGGAAAATCTGTATCTATCCATAAGGAAAGCTAATGCCCTATGATCCTACCTTTGTGGATATAGAGATACTAATCTTGGGGACAAGAATTGGGGAGAATGCAAAAGGGATTGTTGCAAATACCTGTGGGATACCAATGGGAGGCTGCTGTAACTTCAGCATGGACACGTTACCTAATCTGCATAACAAAGCTAAATTTTGAATTAATCTGGCCCACTAGTGTCAGTGTGACCTCAGTGAATTGTCATCTGGTTTGTACAGATTTGATCTGTGCTTCATATGGTTTACTCTATCAAGAATCGGAATCCTTAAATACTAATGCTGTGAACAGTTGTCATAGCATTGCAGCAGCCATTAACAATTTACTAAAGATACCTTTTAAACATCTCACATGCTGCCAATGTCTTTTCTGTAACAGGATACTTGAGTATATTTATAGAGACTTGATATATCAAAAAGCTTGTGTCGTAAATGTAATGCAATCAGCAGTGATGCCATGGACTTTTAACCAAATGCCTTGTGTACCAGATGCATAATTTCAGAAGGAACACTAATTCTGCGCAGTATGGTTTTCCTTTATATAAGGTCATCCAGGATAGCTTTATTGAAGAGAAGCATGTAACTTGCATCCCACCAGCGTACTCTGTTTTTCTTTGTAGTACATGTCAGATTATTCAGAGTAGGCTATCTCTGAAATGGGGGGGTGGGGGGGTGGAGGCGGGGTGGTGATGGTAAAGCATGCTGCAGCCATTACAGTGTGCATTTTATTAATTAATGTTAGACACTACACAGCAAAGAAGCCACCACAGAGGAAACCTGCACTTCATGGGATCACAGGATACGGAGGGTAGAGGGAGTGGAGTGATGTCAAGATGTCTCTAGTCCAAACCTGTTCTCAAAGCAGGGTCTGCTCTGAGATCAGGCCAGGTTGCTCAGGGCTTTATCCATCAGGTCCCAGAAAGGACCTCCAAGGGCAGAGACTGTTCAACCTCTGAAGGAAGTCTGCACCACTACGTAATTTTCCTCATTCCTTATATTCAATTTGAACTTCTCTTGTTGCAGTTTGAGCTGTTGTCTCTCAACCTTCTGACGAGCATCACTGTGAAGAGCCTGTCTCTGTCTTTATAACCTCATCGTAGGTATTGGAAGGCTGCTAGTAGATTTCCCATGCACCTTCTCTTCAGCTTTCTGGTAATTGCTCATATATGCACAAGCAGAAATCAGAAGGGGAGTCACAGTAAACTGCATGTCAGTAATATGGGGCGAGAAGAAAGACTAGTACTAAAAAAATAGTACTAGTACTAAAAATATAGAAAAAGGAAGTCTTGGTTCATCTTTAGATTTAATTCCTAGATTTATCCACTTCTTTTTTCCAATTTTTAAGCTTGTAAACATTGGACTTTCTTGAGGGAACCAGAGTTTAAACCAAGAAGCTTTTTTGTTGTTGTTGTTTTAATTCTCTCAAATTTGTTTAACAGTTAGATGCTCTACTAATATAAACTTACATAATTCAGTTGATTTTACTTGAGTTACTTTCATTTCAGCTATCTTCTATGTTTAAATGTTTGCTTCTTAATATAATTACCGTGAATTACTGTGAATATGCCTTTTGTTATACAGATTATTTCTGTAGGTCAGCCATTGTAGTGACCAAATGACTTGGGAATCCCATGGGGTAATTACTTCTGGATGGTGAACCCTCTTCTTTGTACAATAAATGGATAGTGGTCATCCCCCCCACCCCCAATATCTGATTATCTTAAATATTTTATTTCATTTATTTTATTTTATTTTTAGAACTTTAGTTGTCCTTACTGGTTAAAGATACTGAAACTAACAAGAAACTGATAGGGGTTTTCTAAAGTTCAAATCTACTGCTTCCCAAATAATGGAAGTACCATGAGGTCATGTTCTCCATCTTACTGCATTACTGTTTATGTTTCTGTGTATTAGCAAGTAACTTTCTGAGTCAGGAAATTCTGCCTTTCTAAGAGAATGCCTGCTCTCCTGGAAGAGTGAACTGACTTAAATGTTTTTCTGAATTAAAATTGAAGGAGTTAGTGGAAAAGTATGCAAAATAATTGTTTTTTCCATCATCAAGGCATGAGGAAACACAGGTCTTTTGGTGCACGGTGATATTTCTGTATTGTCCTTTTCTGTTGTATTGTTTATCTCTCTTTAGTATTTTGAAGTGCTATACTTAGAAATTTGCTCTGAAGTTCTGTACTTGCAACACTGTAATTCGTGGATAATACTTCTAAGTAAAATCAGTTGGACAATAGAGGTAGAAGTAATTGCATTGTAATTGCTTTTTTTGTACATTGCAAAGTTTTCATGCATATTTGTTTTCCTTTTGCGACAGGTTCGGACTGTAAATCTGTGGCTGGACCAGTTAATTCATCACCTGAGATTAGTTTGAGATGGGAAAGTGGGCCTAGTGCTGTCATACATTCTCTGCTGGCTGTAAAAAATGGTTTCTTCAGTGTCACGTAGAGAACTTCAGTGCTGAATTTCTACGTCTTCCCTCACAAACATTCAGCATTTTCTAGAAGATGAAACTGTTGCAGAAGTGATGCCTATGAAGATAAAAGTTTCTAATGCCAGGATTAATTTGAAAGTATGTTAACATTGAGCTATTCGGCAGCTCTAAAGAAATTGTGGTTTTGTTTCTTTGATGATAAACTACTATCTGGATACAGTTAACTTCAAAGAAGCTGCTATCATACACTGGAAGAGTCTTTAGATAACACTAAAACAATTTAAAAATTAATAGATTTGCTTAGCGCTCTGGTATGCCTACAAGGGAATTTTGCATGACCAAGCTATTATATGAATAATATTTTATACTTTTTTCCTCCTCTTCCAGTCTCTCTTGTAGAGTGACAATGTCTGGGAGTTTTATAGGTAAGGTATACCAAGTCCTAGAGGCACAATGTGGCATTTTTCTGGTTGGAATTTTTTTTGCTTAGCATAGTAATGTTTTCTAATTGCAAAACACAGATTTAGAGGTTAATTCTCTCTCCTACTTAGAGGATAGTTCTTGCAATGAAAGTTCAGTAGAAAAGAATGAAAAAGGTTATAGGAATACAGTTCAAACCACTTGAATACCGCTTTCTTAGAATCCAGTTTTCATGTTCTGCCCTACCTAGAGACAGATACTAAATAATGCAAGCTTTTTTTACCACCATAGCTTAAAATAGTAACATTAGGAGGACACTCCTGCTCAAGTCTCTTGGGGATTTTCTTTCAGGCGTTTTTAAAGGAGATGGTGAGTTCTGTGCTGCACAGAGATAAGGACACTTTTTTTATTATTGGTGGACACACACACACACAAACAGCAAAACCCCCCCAAAATGTAAAGATAAGATAGTTATAATGTTGCTTTGGAATTAATAATCACTCATATAAACTTTGAACAAAGTGGGACTGGATTAGCAGCTCCAGTTCGCCATCTACGGGTAAGGCCTTGATTCTGCTAAGAGCTTTCTTGAATGGAAGGGCAACTGTCATCTCCACAGTGTTCTTCTCACAGTGCATCAGTATTGCCTCCTTCCATGAGGCAGCTTTTCTATCCCCTGCAGGATTCTTAGGCACCCCTTTAGGGGTGTTTCTACTACAGGAGTAGCACAAGCACTTTCTGTAAGAACTGTGGATCTGTTCCTGGATTTCAGTATATCACAAATGTGAATGCCCAAATGCAAAAAGGAGAGTCTTAACATTTTGCTGTTATTTGGCAGAAGCAAAATGTTCTGGAGAAAGCAGCTGTTAGAGGTGGGGAATATACATTAATAAACTGGCAATAGAGTCTGCTTGGCAGCAAAAGCACTGAAGTGCTCACTGAGCACGTGCAGACAAGTCACAGTGAAGTTACTCTTGGTGGTTGACAAACTGCAAATTGACATACAGATGATTCGTTTCTATAGAGGTGTTGGGTAATAAAGAGTGAGAGGATATGGTTTCAAATTTATGCTGCATTGCCTGTTCAATGCAGTATATTCTATTCTTCTGAATAAGACTTGATGCAGTGGTGTCATGGGGTGGGGGGGAGAATTTAAGAAAGATATTTTTATTTTTTGCACTTCTACTGCAATCTCAGTGCTGTTTCATGCAACTTTGGCAGTTAGATCTCATCAGCTTTCTTGCAAACATGTTCAATGCTGCTATGTATAGTATCTGATTATACTGGCTGTGTTATTCTGCTTGACAGGGATAATGAACTATAAAGTCTTCCTGGGGAGACCCCAAAGAAGTAGTTTGTGAAGTTTATTTTCTGTTGAGTACAGGAATATAACTGAAATGTAGCTGGTGTCATCCTAAACTAAAGTCTAAAAGACAAAATCTGAGCTCAAGCATGATAGCTGTATCCATTCAGTCTTTAAATAGTTCAAGGGGAAAATCACGTACTATATAGTGCAGACTTCTTATCTCTGACTCTGAGAGCTCCTGAGCTAAAGAATGTCTTGAGTTGGGATATCATCTTATTGAGATGTCTGTAAAATACTTTTGAAGTATTTTAGTCAGACTGTATATATTGAGTTCAGCAGACTTACTCCAGAGATAAATTTGAGCCTTAATATGATCCCTGGTGGAAACAAAAAAATAGAGCAAAAGTTCAGTTGGAGATCCCCTCAGAAAATGTAGTCTGAAATGTTCCATTTCAAGTTCCATTAAATACACTTACATTTAATGAACGTCATAATTCACCTATTTCTATTCTGGTAAACTAATTTTCAAATACTGTATTTTTTAGGATGACAGTCCACGTGAAATCTCAAGGCATCTGAGCTGGTACCCATAAAACTAAATATTGACATACTCTGGATAGAAAGAAATGATGATGGCCTTTTCTCATAGAGGTATGTATGTTCCTGCACCTTGATATCTCAATATTATAATCTAATTATTGTTAATACTGTTTTTTTTCCTTTGGATAATAATGAAAGATAACTGATGATAATTGTGTAAGTTGTGTTGCCATATACCTTAATTCTAAGTGTAGTCACATAGAGGAACATTACATTTTGGATAGTGTATTGGCTGTGGTAACCCACAGCTGAATCAACATGAGAGAAATAAAAATATCCATATAACTTCATCAGGATATGCTTCATCAGTGCATATCAATTTGTCATGATAAGTCTAAGGTCTCTCTGATTGACTACAAATGAACAAACAAAAAAAATCCCTTTCTTTACAGATTACCAAGGTGGTTACCTGTTGTCTTTGTGGTTTTGTGTTAAAAGTAGTAATAGAGAATACTGTAAAACAAAAGACTATTTGAGAAGTACAAGTAGCAGTTTTTCAGTTCTCTATGTTATGATGGCATCCTGGCAGCTCGGGCTAAGATTGTACCAAGGCTTGTACTTCAGACAGCAATTTAAACTTCATACTTTTCATGAAATGTGTGTACACTTAAATTTTTTTTTCTACATGTACGGGCAAATACTAAATACTCATAACAAGGCAATACCTTTAGAACTAAATCTTGTCTTTCACAGACAAGTCAAAGAATCATAGAGTAATCTAGGTTGGAGGAAGCCTCTAGAGGTCACCTGGTTCTACTCCTTGCTCAACGCAGGGTCAGATTAGATGAAGTTGCTCAGTGCCCTGTCTAGTCAAGTTTGAGCATCAAAAGGTGATACCTGCCCTAAATACTCTGTCCCAGTGTTTGACCACCCTTATGGTTAATTTTTTTGGTAATGTCAAATTGGGATTTTCTTTGTTGCAGCTTGTGTCTGTTGGCTCATGTCCTGCCACTCAAGACGGAGGTGCTTGAGCACTTGCCAAGCACCCTCAGGGAATCTGATCCATCTCCTCTATACTGTTCCATAGGTAGGCAAAGGCAGCATTAATGTCACCCATAGCCTTCTCATCTTCAGATTTGACAAGTGCGTCTCTCTGAGACCCTCATTTATACATCACATGCTCCTGGCCACAATTATCTTGGTGGTCTTCTGCTTCAGTATCTTTACCACACTAGGAATCCAAAACTGGATCCAGTATTCCAGTGTGGTCTCACTGGTGCTGAGTAAGGGGAATAATAACTGCCCTCATCTGCTAGCCATATCCTTGCTAGTATACCTGTACGTGCCTGACCTTTGCTGTCAGCAGCTCATGCTGACTCATGACAAATCTTGTTGACCAAGGCCTACAGGTCATTTCCTAACACGTTGCTTTTGTCTAGTTGGTCTCCAACCCGTAGTGGAGCAAGAGGGTATTTACTCCCACCTACAGGACTTCACACTGGCTTTAGCTGAGCTCATTAGGATCCAGTCAGCCCTTTTTTCCAGCCGTCAGGTTCCTCTGAAAAATAACCTTGCCCCTCAGTGCATCAGTAACCCTTCTATTTGGTATTGTTCACAAAATTACAGAGGGTGCACCCACCTCTTCATCCAGATCCTGACTATATTATCCACAGTATGTGTACATACTTGAGGACAGAGGAGGTTGCAGGGCAATCTTAACGCTCCTTCCACCTACCTAATGGGAAGGTCTAGCCAAAGAGGGACCGGACTCAGAGGTATTCTGTGGCATGATTTTAATTTCTCCCACATTATCTAATACATGTTTGAGTGTTTAAAGATGTTCAATGCATTTGGTCATCTTTTTGTACTAAACATTGGAAGAAATAGTAATTTAGTAAGAAAATATAGTTTTAAAGTTTCTTTCAGCTCATATTTTTTTTTCCCCTTTTGCTGAAGTGCTTTGATTCCTATACTTGTCATGGACTGCTCAGGTACAGTGACTTCAAAGGCATAGGTCAAATGCTATCTGCACTGCAGTGATTTATGGATCAGCAGTGATACATTTTTTGAGTCCTCACATGTGTGCGTGGCGGGAGGAGGAGTATATGAAACAGAAAACCTGTTTAAAGGAATGTTTAAAAAGAAAAAAAAACCCCAGAGTATTTTTTTTAGAATACTAAGAACCATAACTCTTATTTTTTTCCCTTGGTATACACAGCAGTGTATTTTAAAGGCTGTCTTACAGTGCACTTCAGTTGTAACTGCTAGAAGTTTCTTCAATGCCAAGTCATTTAAGTATATTTCTAATTTAAAACCCCTGATCCCTCAGGTTTATCTGTGTGTTCAAATGTAAATGCAGTCTTCAGATTGATTGGACCTGCAGACAGTATATTAATAGCAATATTAATAGTTTTTAAAACTTCCTAATTATTCAGAATGCATTTTCTGTGGTGATGATACTGGTTTGTATAAAAATGTGATCATTTTCTCAAGGTAGTAGCTACATATTGCTTCTTCTCATGCCTCGTTTCCTTTCTCTTTTCCTCCAAAAGAGTGTATGACTTAATTATTTTCTTTAACTTATTAAATTTTATTTTGGGTGATAAATATAAATGTACTTCGTATTACAAGTATGTTTGTTTATGTGTTTTTAAATTTGTCCAATGAGAATAAACTTTAAAAGATGACAAAACCCCCTAAGTACTTACTCTTAAATATCTTTCTGTAATATAGACAATCAAAGAGTAAATGACGTGGCAAAGATGAAGAATTCAAGTAGTGCATTGCAGCAAGCAACTGGACCTGTTGGACATAAACACAGGACCAAGCCACGCAGATACATTTGAAGTTCCCAGCCCTTCTAATCAAGCAGGGGTTCAGATGACTTCCTTAAAACGAGGTATTAAGAATTCCTTTGACTTCCCCCCACTCAGAATTATGTTATAATCATTAATCATGATTGTTAGCTTATCTGGTAGTGGGCTTGGGGCTCTTCTGTTTAGGAATCTGTTTGAGATGAAAATACGGATTATGGTTCAGTACTTAGGTGTGCAAAATGAATGTAATAATACTTTCTAAATAGGTGTAATAACATTTTTGCAGACTAATTCTTCTCGTCTTATGTCGAGGGAATTTTATGAGAAAGCAAGTCCCCCTTCTTCTCTCCATCTCCCTCATTCCTGTACAACATAACTGCAAAAGACAAAGGTCTAGACTGTTAATCCAGATTTACTAATCTGTCAATCATACCTGGATTTTGATTGATGATGACAGAACCTGCACATCAATTTGGCTGGTTTTTTTCACTGGGTAAGAATCCCTTCCTAAAGCTCAGAACCTGGCATAGCTAAAACATTGGGTATCTTGCTTTTTGAGCTAACTGCATCAACTCTCTCCGCGTTCTACACTCATTGACTGAGAATCAGTTGCAATCGACTCAGCCCCAACAACCTGTACTCCACAATGAATGTGAGCATTGGTATTTTAAAAGTACTGAAATGGAAAAAGTTTGTCAGCATGCAGTAATACTAATAATGCTCTTTTCTACCCAATCATTTCAGCTCATTGAAGAAAATGAATGTCTCAAACAGGAACTAGCCAAAGCCAAAATGGCTCTTGCTGAGGTCCAAATGGAAAAAGATGCCCTGCTTCATCGTATAAAGAAAATGAATGCTGATCATCAGTAGGGACAGTGTTCTGTTGTTGCAAGGCATCATCAACAGAACTTCAGGTGATGGTGGCATTGTAAATCACTAGAAGACATGGTTCTTTTCTTTGGTCACAGACAAAGTTTTCTCATTGCAAAAAAAAAAGTTTGTGAACTAGCTGCTATTCTGAAATTATCATTAAACATTGTAACTTTTTTCAGCCCACTTTAAACGGAAATGACTTTGGAAAAAACAGTTTATACTGTACTTTACTATTTACTGAAGAAAAAAAACCCATATCATCTACTTTTAATATTATCAAAGAAGGTGTTATTTAAAAATGTTTTCTGAAAAGTGGATGGCTTCAGCACTGAGAGAAGGTGCCTAGGTGCATAGCTGACTAAAATACAATGCCTCATTAACAAACTGTACCTCTGTTTGTTAAGGTTGTTTTATTATTACCAGAAGGTGTCTAGACAGGAGGTTACAGTTGCACTATGATGATATGGGCTAGATCCTCTAGAATGGTATAGCTACTGAAAAATAAAATACCAGCCCTGAACTGGCCCTAAATTTAGTGTAATTTGCCCAGCGAGGATTTAAGAATAATCTCTGGTGCTATAGAGTTGAAATACCCTTTCCATATGCACTCCTAAAATACCACAGTAAATGCTGGAGAATTTAAGTAGAGGGCATACTACTGGGCTGTTCCTTTTGCTGTGAAGGTCCACTGTAATCTGTACAGCTGATGTAATTTAGACATTCACACTTTTTTTTTCTCTCTCTGTGATGAGGATATAGCCCTGAAATAGGATCCAGCCCTTGGTGGAAAGGTGAGCTTTGAGCCTTTTGCATGCATGTCTGATTTTGCACAACTCATCAGGACATGCCCAAGGATTTGGTCCAGTGTATTTAAATATGTAATGTCAGTGGTTGGGGGGAGGGGGGAATCCTACAGGGATTCATTAATTGTATTATTGCTTTTTTGATAAAAAAGCTGTAGAGAATCATTTAATTACCCAATGAAATTGTGAATTACATGAAATGTAATTATACAGTTAAGTCATGGGTGATTTGTACAAATTGAACAATAACTTTCAGCTAAAAACTGGTACAGATGAATGAATAAAAAAGCACAACACTGTAAAATAGAGAAATTTAAGAGTGTGCTTATAAAGAATTTAGGAAACAACGTATAAACCCTACACGTCTGTAAGAGATTGTTTTTGCTAGAAGTAAAAATGACTGAATAATTTAACTAGTGACCTTGAATCTGACCACTGAAAATCTTTTAATTGCTACCACAATTGTTTCTGCTCCATGGGATGTTTAAGGGAAGTTTTGTCTGCAGACAAATCTCAAAAAGTATTTAGTATCCTGTGGTTTGACTTTGCATATTCAGGCTGTCAAACTAGTTTTAATTAAAAGGTTTTCATTAAACTTTTTGGAGGACACCCAATTTACACTGCTGAAAATAGTTATTGAAAGTATGTACATTTTAATGAAGAACTCTGTGGAAGAACTGGTTTCAGGCACTATTTTAGAGCCTGTGTTAGGAAGCCCTGGGTGAAACTCCCTTTAATGCCCATGGAAAATTTTTATCTTATATTCTGAATAAGATGAAAAAATATACACACAATTGTTTCTAATAGAGAGACTAATATGTATATTTCAAAAGGTATTTGAGACAACACAGTATTAAATATGAGTAGTCCGATTTCATACAAAGATCATGTCAGATTCAGGGGAGGAATTCTCAACTGATTTAATTCTGATTGGTACTGTTAAAGTCAGTAATTGTTACTCGCGTTATCCCTCGCAAGATCTAGTTAGAATTATTCTGACGAAAGGAATGTATAGAATGCTTAGTAGCATGTTGCTGGAATAATAAATTGAGAGTTGTCTATTTTAAAAAGAAATAAACAGCAATATCAAATGCCTGTCCTTATTACTGCATAAGCTAGTACCTGCTTCTTTGACAGAATACCCAAACAACAACCCAAACCAGCTCTTCTCAGTACAGATGTTGAAATTCAGGTTATCACTTTCCTGCACTTCATTATAGCTGAATACATTGCTACTTCATGGGAGTTTTGCAGTAATGAGCATCATCTGTGGACAGTCAGAAGAGATGGGTTTGCTTGGTTGTGGATTTGACGTTACTGGAGAGTAACAGTACTGTGTGACTCTGAAAAGAGTTTTGCTATTGAAAAAATGCAGAGGCAGAAGTTCATTTATTCCTGTTTGAAAGTACAAAGTTAATCTAAGCCTTAATAGGTTATGCTCAAAAATAGCAATTAAAGGCCTTAGTTAATAAAAAGGCTTAATTCATTCTCAGGGCTCTGGTGGTGTTCGTACCTCCTTACATCCTTCATATGAAATGTGTACCATTAGTAGAGCCTCTTGAATGAATCACCACCTTTATTCTGCAAGAAGTAAATGGAACAGAGTTTGAGAAACTTCAATGTATACAGAAAACTGACTCCAGAAGTCTTGCAGCCCAATGTTACCAGTTGTATTGTACATTTTCTGTTGAAATTTAAGCTGGTCTACAGATTAGCCTAACAGTCATTCAGCTTGTTAAGATATACTGTTTCAATGTCTAATAAAGCTTTCAAGTTAGCTCAACTTGAAGAGGATGTGCACTTTCCCAGTCTAGGTTATTGAATCATTATGGCATGCGCTGTTGCAGTTCTCACAGTAACTCTTAACGTTGCTAGTAAGCACCAACTTTAAATCAAAATTATGTGGCTGTACAGAATTACTTACAAAAGGCCTGTTGCAGAGGCAGCTTTGTAGAGATCATTCCTGTTCTCTGATGTGCCTGCTCCAGCTTCATGACAGTAGCTATTCCAGTCCCTAGATTAAACCCACCATTGCTGTTGGTGCAGGGGACCATGGTACTGGTTGGGAGGGAACTGGTTTTGCTTTGGGCTTGGTTCTTTTTTTTTTTTTTCCTGTTTCTGCCTAAGACATTATTTCCTGGTCCCATTAGCCATATCTGTACACTGTCTTCCCTAGAAATTGACTTGGAGTCTTAAACTGGGATCATAATTGATTTCTAACGGATAATTGCTAGCTACAGAACACTTGGAAGTCTGACATGACCATGGTTACCTTTTTTCATAGTATTGTCAGGGAGTGTGATGATAAAGGTAAAGACTTTATCAAGCAACTGCAATTCCAAGAGTACAAAATGTGCGAAGGTATTGCAGAAGCAAACTCCTTGCAGTGTCTAGATTTCAGGTAAGTAACAATAGAGAAGATGTTTTCTTTATAAAAAATGTTTGTATTGGTCTGCTTCTTAAAACATTCATCACAAATGCTTAAAGTAGATTTTCAGCTCCTGTTGCAATCTTCAAATTTTAGAGAGTTCTTATTCAGCTGCTGATATAAATCAATGTCTTTTTATCTGTTGTTGGAACAGAAAATGACCTTGCTAATATGTTAACCAGCAATGAATTTGTAGGTATTTGCTGTGAAATCCACGAATTCATCCCTCACAGTAGGGAAATGAGTTTGTTGACAGCCCTACAACCCATGCCACTTCCCTTTTGCTGACCATCTTTTGAAAAGCAGCCCATTTCCTCTGCCTCGGTGGAGGTACCTGTCATTGTGAACCTAGTGATAGGCTTTGTAGTGCTGAAACATGTCTAATGTATTAGAGGTAAAGAGGTAGCTTCGATAGTGCAGGCAATCTGCACTAAGATGCACTCGTTTAGTTCTGTGGTAGTGTACCACACAATCTTGTATTACTACTAATGACATGAAATCTGAAAGCATGAGCAGAACAAAGATCGTGTTAACCAGTATTAAGGGATGCAAAAAACGTATAGTGAAATGCCAGGGATAGTGGTATTTGCTGGAGGATCAAATCTTAATAGTAAATAGAAGCTGCATAGTTACAGTTCTATGTATTTTTTAATTTAAAAACTTAATCTTTAAATCCTCACATTTCTAAAATTATTTTCTCTTTGAAATTTGTTTAGTGAATTATTTAAATTTGATGGTCTCCTCATTGCATGTAGAGGGCCAAACCTGCTGTTACTTTGGTGAAGTAATTGTGGATTTTATACAAGTTTCAAGCAGCTTAAACAGCTTCATAAGTGTCAGCAGGGTGGACATTATATCTCTGAATAGTCTGGTTACTAATCAAAATCTGCTTATTGACTATTATGTAGTTTGGATATAAAAATCAGAACAATTTAATTATTGAAGGTATTTTTGAACATTTTAAAATAAAAAAAATGCAACTTCCAGCTTCTCAAGTACTATAGAACATCTTGCAAGTATGTGTCACACTACTTGCTAGCTGAAACAAATCATAGGAAATGAGTCTTCAAAAATCAGCTAAACTCTTTATAGCCCATGTTCCCTCTGACAGTAAGTGGAAAACTTCTGCATCCCAAAAAGTTAAATCTCTTATGTTGTCAGCTACTTGATGGGTGAATATTAGCTTTGTTAAAAGGTCATTTTGGTTTGTCTGTCACTGCTCAAGGTATACCTAATCAGTTGCATTGAAGTATCTGTATTTTGTTAATTCTTGCTATGTCCTGCTTTCTTTTTGTTGCCATCACTCATTTTAATATGGGCAGAAGTGGAGTGTACGTATGTAGGTTGCTCCGAAAAGTAATGCCTCCTATTTACGACGTATTTCCATGGAAACTACAGCAGATGCAAAGAGCACAGTAACACTGATAGAGCAAATTCTCAGCTACAAAACAGTATTTTTGACACAGTCCCCACCACTGGCTCTGCATTTCCACCAGCAATGAACAAGAGCCTGCGTGCCGCAATTGTTTAAAAATCTGCACCAGCAGAGGGGACCCACCATCGCTGTCACCGCTGCTGGAACGCACCACCCACCACCTCGCTGTGCTGACACCCACTGTTTGGTCTCCATAAAAGTTCAGCAAGTGTCGATGAATGTCAGTGGGTGCAATTTTTTCTGCATGGAGGAATTCCATTGCACACCTTTGCTTCACACGCACTCCCATGTCAGACAGCATTTTGTCAGGCTGCCCCTCGGCTGCCGTCTGTCACATGGCAACAAAATTTAATGGAATATTGGCAGGAAGGTTCAACCTCTACTGCCAGACCACCAACATCCGCCTCTGACATCGTGGGCCAACATAATATAATAGGAGGCATTACTTCAGAGGGGGCCTCGTATTTCCTAAAGCTTTCCCCATGTGATATCAGTCTTAGTCTACGAATTTCTGAGAACGTTCTTTTGGAAGTAAAATAAGATGCATCACAACGAGGTAAGACAACACTGAAAATGCTGATTGCTTTATAAGGTGTATGAGATAAGGACTAATGCTATATCTTCTGTGAGAAAAGCTGGTAGTGTGTGGAGCGTAAGCAATCAACTGGTTAATGCAGTTGTTCTGGGTTAGAATATGTTTGAAACTGCCATGATTTGGTTTTGAGTTGGATAATCAGTCAGTATTTTAAAAGTTTGATGTGACAAATGAGCTCTTCAGAAGTAGCAATCTGAGCCAAATAAGTGCCAAATAAAGAAGAGGCCTCTAAACAACTTAGCTGTGGAACAAATCTGGCTGTCTTCATGTTTTCTGCAAACCTCAATACAACCTTACCATGGAAGGTGCAATGTGCAACTGTCGGAAATACTTTTAGCACAGTGTAATTACATTCTAGTAACTGTTGAGGTTTTTGAGCACTAGAAAATAACTTTTGCAATGAGAATTACCATATTAAATCTACGATGTTTAATGTTATACTAATGACAAAAGCAGTGCTTAACCACTTCTCAGAATTGTGAATTTTTCAGTCATTCTTTTAAACACGGATGATGAGCAGAACTCTCCTCACCTAGCCACCGCTAGATGGCAGTCCAGGAAGTCACTTGTGGCTTCTTTTCCTTGTGGGTACCCGTACAACCCCACTCATGAACAGTCTCATTAAACGAGAAAATGTCAGGATACAATTTGGAGGTTTTTATAAACTCTCGATGATTATTTCATAATATGATTTTAAATCGGGCTTTTAAAACTTCTAATTTAGATAGCTTATCTTTGTTTCTGCTGCCTTCTTTATGGCTTATTCATTTTTCCTCTTTAAATAAATCATATGAACTGCCTGAACATTTATAAGAAAAGTTTTCTTCTCCATTTTAAGGTTTAAAGGAATTCTAAAAACAATTTTTGTACATATTGACCCTTTTATAGTAAAATGTTTATCTTATTTGTTGCGCTTCATCCATTTGCTGTTCAAATAAACAGTTTAGGAAATTTTTGTGGTTTTCCTATCATTGCATGGATGACCACTCCACCTTGGTATCATCAATTCATTTGTTAAATTTTCTTGCTAACCAGAAAAAACTCTGATTTTATTCTACTCATTTTTAATAAAAGGAGTGTATATGGAGGTTTCCTTTGTTTCTTTGGGAATAAACTAATGTAGTCTTTTACAAATTCTTACCTTAGCCACCTTCAACAGATGGTAATCTAACCAAGTAGTTTATATTAACACTGTAGTGAGTGGTAAGTGATCTGGAGTCATTACTTTTTATATCCTGTTTGGTTATTAAAAAACTTACAGTCAGATTGCTTTTCTCTGCTTAGTCAATCTATATAAAATTTACTGTAGGAATGGGGTTGCTTTATTTTTGTCAAATAGTTAGAGAAAATAGCATAGAAAGCAGATGTCTTTTCATTCCTCTGGCATTTTAATGTGGCTTGTTTCTTCCACTTATTTTTAAATTTTATTTCTAATAAGAGTCTGCAACTCGGGATACATACGATGCAGAGTTTTTTAAGGTGTCATCCTGCAATGCAACATACTAGAACATGCTGCAGAATTTTACAATGTACTTGACACCAAGACAATCACAGCCACTTAACTGAACTGTATTTATTGTAGAAATGAGGCATCTCTGGTCATACTTACCAGGAAGAGTCCTGAAAAATCATTTGCATCTAAAACATATAATTCAATATTTCTCCCATGTTGACCAGAAAAAACCCCCATATCTATTTACAGACCTCTTGAGTATTTGAAAATATTTATACAACAGCTTTCTTAAAAATTATTAAAAAAAAAAAACCTTCTCCAGCATTTTATTCCTATCCATGAGTAATGTAAGAAATACAGTAAGTTGCAAAGAGTCACTGAGAAATTCTTTAAAGCAGTATCACAGCTATTTGCTTTAACTGGATCCTAAATCCTTCGAAATAACTAACAGCTGGCTTCTTGTAACTTTCATGGAAAACTGCAAGTTAAGTTTCCAACTCATACTCATCTGAAGATATCTGAGAGTGGTCATGACCTGAACGGTGAGGTTCCTAAACCTTCCTTTGCAATTATCAGAAACATTTTCAGCTTATGCAACAGGAAAGTACTCCTTCAAAATCATAATGATAAGAAGATTTAACAACTCTTTGAAATGGGACTTGACAAACTATTTCAACGGGAAAGGACAATGTAGAGTTAATCTCTTTTGCCTTTACATTATGCAAAACATGTCCCTTATTTAGCTACTGTAAGTCACTGCTGTCAGGAAAGGAAAAAGGAAGAGAATTTGAAATAAGTGTAGGGAAAACAATACACTAGAACAAATTCTAGGCACCTTATTCATGAAAACTTCATTCTTATCCAGCTGAGTAGCTGTCATCCTTAATGTCATTGTGGCTGCCTTCAGCTCTACGGGTGCTGCAGTCAAAAGCAAGCTTTTTACCTAGCAGCAATTATGATTTATAGGCAGTAACTGGTTTTTTTTGTTTTTTTTTTTTTTCCTCCTTCCCCATCTGGTGATAGAAACTTGTACATGGAGCAACACAATGCTGTATTTAGTAGCTGCTTACTAACTGATGAATGCTGCCATTAGAGTATCACTGCCATAATCTCCCACTTTGCTGATGTTCCTTCACTTTAAGGACACTTGGAAACTTCTTATGCGAATCAGGAGAACCTCCATGAAGTGCGATTTATGACTAACAGGAGACTTGGTCATATCAGATACTGTGAGATCTCACACTTATTACTGTTCTGAGATACATCGGAAATGGCCCTGCCAGAAGAATCTGAAGCACTAGAGGTAAAATTAGGTAAAATACTTAAAGGATGAGGCAGAGCTGTAACTCAAACATGGCCTAAGCATGATATATGTTTTCACTACAGCCATCCTAACAAGGTAATCTTCCCTGTAAGAAATACAGCGTGTTATTAAAGAAGGAAGTAGAAAAGCAAGACAAACAGAATTTTTATGAAAGCAAGCTCAAAAATTGTGGCAAGAGAGAAATGCACAATAAAGGAAGACATGTTGAACAATAAATTGGACGGTATGAGCATTTAGATACCATGAAGACATGTATATACAATGTATATTAGGTCAGATACATTACAAAATGCACCAAAATATTCAAAACAATTGGAAAAGACTATTTGTTGTAGAACAATCCCACCCGAAACAAAGTTGACTTGGCTTCTACAGCAAATCTAAATTGCTTCCTTGCTAAAATGTCAGTGGTGGTGAAACAAACCTCATCATAAAAGGTAGTAGGCTAATGTAAGGTAGTGTCTTCACCGGGATATCGATCAAAGAAGCAATAGTTTGATGAAATGCTAACATCAAAGTAAAACTGCGCAGTTCCATGTCATGCTGATCCAATTTTAAAAATGTTTTATGGTATCTTTACCATAAAAAGATGATAAAATAGTAGCATCGTAGAATCTTACTAATTTTCCATTACAAAACCTGTTTTCAGGAAACTACAATGTTTGACAGGTTCAGAGGTGTGAAAGAAGAAGCAAATGTAGGAAAAAATTCATCACAGCAGTTTCCGACTTGAATTATTCATCCTACTTTAGTTATTCACCCTGCTTTAATACAGTTTCATACAGTCTTCTTACACCACATCTCTTTATTGGAGAGGGATCTCTTTAGCTCCAATTTGCGTATACTTAATTATTCGATTAAAGATTACTTTGCATTAATTATTGCATATTTTTCTAGGATGATGCCAGCCTATTTGCATATCCATAGCAGAGTACATCTTTGTACTCTCTATCCCCTTAATAGAATACGGAAATAGAACAACTATCACAAATAGCCATACCAATTTTCTTCCTGTGGAGGAGAAGAATCCAAAGATTAATTCCTGAATGTGTTCTGCTGAATCAGCTCCAGTTAGAAGAGTGTCCTGGATATGCTGGTATTCCTGTAATCCTCTCTACTACCTTTGCTGCTGATGCTCTGGTGTAGGTCAATACACTGTTGTGGTCTTGAAACATTTTTCTTACATTTAATACTTTTTGTTTATGCCTCTGAGCTCTTAGCTTTAACTTAGTTACTGAATTAAAATTAGTAGGGCTTTCAGCCTGCGGTCGATAGCCACCTTCAGTTCAGATAAATAGTGTGTGGAAATCAAATGAATTGGCTGGTTTAGCCATAAATTTTACCAGTTATTATCTTTGACCAAAATGTCTTGAATTGTCTGAAGGCTGAAAATGAGAGAGTTGTCATATTAGCAAACAAATTACTCATGCTAATATTTTCCTCTGTAATCCAGTTACACAAGAGATAAATGAGATTTAGAAATTCACTACAAAACCATGTCCTCTTATGCAAAAAGCAATAATTCTCTTCCCTAGGCAATACAGGACTAGCTTTCAAATTTTAATAAACACTCTAGAATGTTTTGTGGGGCTTGGAGAAGTAATTAAGAATGAAGAACCTTTTCACTGTCGGGTTAACTGAATAAAATATGTTTAGGGACCCTAATCTTGTGCTGGGAGCAAAGTATCAGCTTCACAAAACCACTATCTCTGACAAATTTAGTATTAATTGTTCCTCTTGGCAGATAGCAAAAGTACCTTTAACATCAGAATCACTGTGTGGTTGTATATGTACTGTACAAAACCATGGCAAGCAATGCTCTGTGTATTTAAATCTACATATGAAGACTACATTAAACTACCCTCTTACACAAGGCAGTATCCTCAGTCAAGACAGAATAGCAAGATGATGAGCGAAGTTTACAATACCTATTGCTTGCGCTGTGTTACTATCAAGTGTGCTTGCACAGGTAGCAGTCGCTATGCTAAAAGGTGATTTATCAGAATAAGAGCACACACAACCAAGCGTAGTAGAAAGCAATGCTAAGCCTATTCTAAATTAAAATGTTTGAATGAAAAAATACATTAATGTGTTTTAAGCCTGTCCCCCGACAATCTCATTGTGTTTCCCCAGTTGTTCTTTAGGAAAAAATAATGGAAAGTGGTTTTATATTTACCTTTTCTATACCACTTATGAATTTATGTGCTTCTATTATATCTCCCTATGGTTATAATTTTTTAAAAGTTGAAGTGGCCCAGACTAACTATTTAGACTGTATAAAGGCTGTACTATATATCCGGTTATACCTCTTTACTGTATCTTGCTTAGTTCCGATGTAATCTTTTGGGGACAGGACAAACACAGTGGGTTTATGCATTGACACGATAATGCTCATGTCCTTTTCTACTAATTCCCAATGATTTTATTTGTGATTTTGATTACCACATAGCATTAAAGGATCATTTTTTAAGAAATATCCCCAATAACTTGAGATGTAGCAGCTATTTCAGAATTACAAAAGGGGGATGCAAAATCTCCCTCCTGTGTTGCAACAGAGAAACTACTGCTTTCTTTTGTCAATGTTGAATTCCACCTCCTATTTTACTATCTACTAGAACAGGGCCATGATGTACTCTTTCATACTCAGTTTTAGTTCAAGCTACTCTGAAACCTGTTGTTTCGTTATCAAACTTCGTTATTTCATATTCTCTTCAGAGAGTCTTTATGTGTTTGCTGGACAGTGCAGGTCCTCGGGGAGACCTCTGCACAGCTGTCCTGATGACCTCTCACCATTGTGAAAACTGGTCATTTTCCCATTTAATCAATTGTCCACTCACAAGAGAATACCTCTTGTCGCTCTTACTCAGTAACAGTTTAGGTTTTTTTAAATTATTCAGTAAGTACCTTGTCAAAAGCTTTCTTTAAAACTAAATACAATATATTGACTGAAGTGCCATTTTCCATATGCTCTTTGACTTCTTCAGAGAACTAATAGATATATGAGACATGACTTGCTTCCCTAAAAGCTGTGCTGAATCTTCACTATTGTATGTAGCCAGACATCTACCAATTTTCCAGGCATGGAAATCAGACTCAGTAGTTCTCCAAATCCCCCTTTAAACCCTTTAAAAGTTACTGGCATCGCATTTGACACCTTCCACTCACTTAGTGCTCGGGCCAACTGAAACAGTAGCTCACACCTCACCATTTTAATTTCATGAGTGTTAGATTTGAGGTTCCTTCAGACTCCGGGGAATTTTATCTGGTTGAGGCAAGAAATTTTTTATTTATTGATTTGTTTAAAAAAACCCTTCTCTTATGAGACTGTAACTTGAGTTAAGCCCTTGGACTCGATCTGTAGAGAAAGGCCCTGGTAGTTGAAATGACAACCACTTTTCCACCACAAATAGTTACATTTATTCAAAAAGAACTGTCCAGACCAAAGAATCCAGTGCAAAGTTAGCTAGCTGCATCATTTGTGTTAACTATCAAAATTAGAAATTGCAAAGATTGGTAAGTTACCGCTAGTAAGAGAATCAGTGGAAGACTGTTCTTCTCTGTGTATTTGACAGCACTACATCCATTGGGTTTTTGAGGAAAAAAAACCAGTTCTGTGTCCATTTGGTTCCATGTTAATTCCCACTGTAACATTAATAATAAATTTCTCTTTGTCACGTATTTCTCCTTTCAAATGTCTTCCTTATTCCTAGCTGTATCACCCTCTTACTGCCCAGCTGTCAGTCTGAGATTTATTCCCTTTAAACACATGTAAACAGTTCCAAGCCTTCCCAGATTATTACCTATTTTCTTCTGTGTGCACAATTCATTTCCAGTAACCACTCTCTCTTTTGAACCCAATGGGGTCTGAAGCGATGTGTTGCAGAGCAGCACAGTTGGAATTTCAAATACATTCTGCCTTATTGGTCACCATAATGTGTACCCACAAGCATAAACATACCTGAAGGCTGTATGATGCACAAGTATTTGCCTAACCGTGTGTGTTAATCCTGAGGAGTGACTTACTACTATACATTCTTACATAATAGTTGCTGTTCATAGGGACCCAAACAGAATGGAAACCATTGGCAGAATACCTCTCGCTATGCTGTTGTGTGGTAGTGCACCAGTTCCACTGTGGTGGCATTCCCATTTGCTACTGTTCAGAGCCCAGGATACCATCTGTGCACAATTTAAACAGCTGTATGTGCTTTTCAGTCGTAGTTCCTTGTCACTAGCATGTTTCTGTTGAGATGTCTCTATGATCCTTCTTTCAGGCAGTCAGAAGCTGATGTGTAGGCAATGCTGTAGTATCTTAAAGGGAAGACAAGAAGTGGAAACTATTTTGAAGTCCAAAAGAGGTTGCAATGTATCAAAGGTAGAAACGAGTTATTTTTATTGCATCAAGCTGTGCATTGAGCAGTACAGGCAAAGCCTGTATTGTATCTGTCAGCACACTCTGGATTGGGGCCTCTAATCAGCATGCTGCTCCTTCCAACGTGTATTCACATTTGATTCTGCATTTCTCTCTAATGCATGAAAAATAGTCTTAGGCATATTTTGGTAGCAAACTGATGTAGACCTACAGCAGAGCAGAAGGATTGGATGAATAATTATACAGCTAATCCCACCTGCTGTCACACATGAAATACATGTAAAAAAATGTATAGATATACCAGTTAATCTTAGCATCTGCCATCAAAGCAAAATTGCAAGTGCACTGGAAACAGCACGGCAGACAGACTTGACTTACTGTCAGTACTATCCCATCACTGTGTTCTGGAGGCTCAGCTCTCCAGCACAGGCACAGCCTGAGACTTGCAAGCAGTGGGACGTTACAGCCCTCTGGGGAATGCAGCATGCTCCCCATGGCATGTTTGGATCACTCTGTAGGTCAGGGGCTGGGTGACAGAATAATAGTTTAATTTCTTGCTCTTCTTCAGTGTGTTAGGAGCCCCATGAGAAAGATGTAGTGGGGTCAGTCAGTGCAAATGCTGAGACAGCGTCTTGCTGTTGGGCAACATCACTAAGGGACCCTTTCCTTGCAGGTTCTTTTCCATTACGAATTTACACCGTGGACAGCATGCCTGAAAGCAAGTGTTTACAGAAAACGTGATTTAGTCAGAGATAGGATTGTTGCGAAGAAGTCATCAAAAATGGCTTTTTCCTTACACGTTAATTCAGCTTCTACTTCATCTGAGGAGTCCTAGCATTCGTGCGCTCTTTTGAAACCGTAGCACTCTTGGTGTTTTAATATTCCGCATGAGTTAGGTTCAGTACCTTGAGCTGCTATAATTTTCTTTTACAGTGGAGGAGGATGTAAGTCCTTTTGCATATTTCAGTGGTGAGAGCTAAACTAAGCCGCATGTGACTACTGTGGTGTGTCACAGTTATCTAAACTGAGGACCTGTCCACTGTGTCCACCTACCTTCTGAGCCTATCACTGAGCCAGAACTTTCAGAGGAAGGCCGATGTGCATCTGGGTTTCACTGTGATAGGGAACATGACCATTCACACCTGGCCCCAAGAGCTCCTGGGACCTCCTCTTCAGACTTCACCTCTGAGCCTGATGTTTAGATATCTTCTCAATGAGTAGAGCGTTTGCAAAGCTAGTCACGTTCTTTGAAGTTCACTGTGTCTTTTTTACAGTATGTATATACTGTAAAGAGCAAAAGATAATTATCAACCCTGAAAAACTCTTGCCACCTTGGTGCACGAGAAATGGCACTTTCTCTTGGGCAGTTTGCAGTCTTTGTCCCTGACCTACCATGGGTGTAGAAAAATAAGAATAATAATTAGTCCTATTTAATGCAAATTTATTTGCTACTGCCAAACCGATCTGATGGTTTATTCCAGCATTTTCTGCTCTCTCTCAGAATATCCCTCAGAACCTGTAATAGGGATCTTAGACCTTCCTTATATCTTTACATGAGAGAACTAATACACTCCTGAAATGTTAGGTTAATGTTTTCTATTCTACAGAATTTTTAATATCACAGATGTGATTTCCAATACTTGCAATTCAGTTTTTCATATCCCTTCCATACTCATGCTTGAAAATAGAGACGGGAAAGTCATAGAATGTTAGAAAGCACCCGTTTAATTTGCCTTTTAAGTATGGGAGGCTGCAGGAGGAGGAAATGAAGAAGTTGTCACCCTGAAATGAGAACAAAGCCAAGTGACAGTTGCATTGTAAAAACATTTAGGAAAGTCCCTGCTTATTACAGTCAATCCCAGCCCTTTCAAAAGACAAACCAGTTCAAGAATTTCTAGGTAGGCTAACTGCTTCCTCTGGTATTTTAGAAAATGGAAGAAAACAGAAGGTAAGGCATATGTTGTGTTAAGAGAAATTTTGAGACTGAAGGTGTGATGCCACTTAGACACTGACAGCTGCAGTGGTCATAACTTAAAATACTAAATCACTTAAAATACTAAAATCACAGAACCAAAATTCTGCTGTGGTATGGAACAGCACTGCTCAAAATGCATACAGTGTTTTGGCTGTTTCACACATTATTTTTCTTCTCTGTAACTGCTGCAAATTATAAAGCTGTTTCTATTTTCTATGTCTAGTTAACATATTTATCATACATATAATTTTGAACACTCCACAGTGTTGTCCTGATATTACCAGGAACAAAGAACGTGAGACATTTAGAAACACAAAGGAGTCCACCTGATCTAATAGATTTGACCGTTTACATTCAACTCAGTCTCGGTTTGGGGTTTTTTTCTTACTACAATCCACTATCGATTTAATCTCTGGAAACAGACCAACACATGTTCTGAATTCTTCACTTCAGTAGCCCTTAGAATTTACCCATGTTTAACCCTTCCGCTAAATAGTGCTGCTTAAATTCATTTTTATTTTTCTAATTGATAGAATAACTGTTTTCTGCTCTATTTTCTAATGAAACAAAATCCTCTGTTTGGCCTTCACAGTCTCATCAGCTGCCAGGCTGATGGGTTTACTGGTGTATGTTTTGAGCCTCACTACATTCATAAAATCTTCCTGAATTTGCTGGCTACTGCATGCATCTGCTCCATTGATATTTCTATCTTGTTTCTCCATACTGTTCTTCAACAGCTTCTGGATGATCTTTTCAATTAGAGCACAGTCTTGAGATTTTATTTTCCCGAGAAGAATTATATAACGTTTATACTGAGTCATATTTGCCATCTGCTGATCCAACCACATAAACAATACAAATTCTTTAAAACCTGAGTTTTCCTTAGTATCTGCTTCTAATTGAATTTTTCGCAAAAAAAAAAAAATTATGCAGGTTTATGCACGTACCCCTGCCTTACAGTTAGCTCTTCACGGAATACTGGCACCTCATCAGAGGCTCTCAGCAAACTTGAAGAAATCTGTTCATGCAGAGGATACATGCGAGAAGGTACTTACCAGGCAGCGCATGTGATCGCATAGAAAATCAAACACAAGGCAGACATAAAGGCAAGTTACTGCCACCTGAACAGAGGACATCGAAAAGCTCCAGAACGCAGCAGTATTCTTAGTTGATGGCTAACTCCTTTGGAACTAGTTAATGCTCAGGTGGTTGGTAACAAGATCTGTAACTTTTTACTCCAGCTTTAAATTACTGTTTTCCACTGTGACTCTGCTGTGACTAAGGACTTAAACTGTAAATCCCAATTCATGTGATTATACATTTATTTATTTAAATTATAATGAAACACTTGTGATCACAGAATCAGACCTTAAAATTGCTATTTATATCAGTCTCAATCAGAAAGGCCCTAGTTATAGAGCCTCTCCAGCTAATACTTCTACGCCAGTGCTCAACTCTGTGTCCTGTTGACAACGCTGGAGAAGACGTCATATCACATCCTGAAAATGCCAAGCTCTGTAAATTACATTTTCTAGCTAAAAAGCAGATACTGTTTTGTTGCTGCGGACAACTATATTGGAACAATAGGTCTCCAAGATAATTTTTTGCTTTGTAAAAGAAAATCTGACCCCAGAAAGAAATTTCTATTGATTCTTAAGAGATTAAAATTGTTTAATTAGCTAATAAAAATATGGAAACACCTGTAAAACTGTTACTGACAGGGACTCAAACCAGTCGTTTGTGAAATCAACAAGGATCTTCCCACTGACTTGAACGTACCCTTGGTCTGGAGTAATTAGCACTCTCTCTGGAAACACCACATTAAAATCCTGCCTACCACAATGGTATTTTGCAGTCACTGTGCTTTACATCTTGTGAGCATGGCTCGTGGGAAAATGCCACTGATCTCAGTGGGGGAACAGTAAGAGGTCTTACTTGTCTCTGGTACCTATAGTTCTACCTACACAAATTACTAAACTGAAACAGGAACATGGGGCTGTAGTTTGGCCTTTCAGGTATGTGCGGTACCAAACGGTGCATTAACGTGCCTGCACTTTCCTATTTTCACTAATGTGCTTATGAGCTGGCCAGCACTGAGTGTTTGCAGCACAGCCTGTAAGAGCCCCGAAAGCCATAAGGAATGATAAATTTTGGTGCCCAGAAAAGTCACACAATTCAAAAGGTGACATGTTTGAAACCCGTTCACAGAACCAAAAGCACCAGAAGGGATGGCACGATCTGACACCAAATACGTGCAGTTAAACCTCTCATGCTTTGAAACTTTAACAAGCCACGACCCTGGCGACTGACGGGTGCGGGCACTCCCCGCCTGCCCCATTCGCCGTGCCACCAACCCAGTTTTGCTCCTCACCTCAGCGGGGCCCAGATCTCCCTTTTTGTCTACATCAGTTTGCGCAACGAAGCCGCCTCGTATCCCTGCTGGAGAGTCCTGCCCTGTCCCCGGCTGGGGTTATATCCCTGCTCGGGGGATCTCTTCACATACACGCGGTGCTCTCAACCCCACCCCACCCGCATCTGCCGTTAATTCGCCCCGGGGGTGGGGGAGATGCGCCTCAGCACCCACCTCCGACCTGCGCGCGGCCCTCAGGAACCCGCCCTCCGCGGGGCAGCGCAGACTCGCCCCTCGCCGCACCCAGGGGCGCGCACGGCATCCCCAGCAGCGGGAGGGCCCGCCGCCCCGGCCTCCGCCGCCCTCGCCCCGGTCCCCCCCTTCCCCTTCTGCAGCGCGAGGAAGCGCCACCTCCCCGGTGCTGCCCCGGAACACCTACGGCCGCCGGCCCCGCGGGTGCGGTCGCCCCGCAGAGCGCTCCCGTTGCTGGGGGCGGGGGCGATGCACCTGGCGGGGAGGGCGGGCGGGCGGGCGGCGCTCCCCGTGCACGCGGGTGCGCGCGCGCGCCCCTAGCCCGCAGTACCGGGAAGGCGCGCGGCACCGCAGTGGAGCGCGAGGCGCCGCTGCCGGCGAGGAGCCGCTGCCGGCGAGGAGCGGGCGGAGCGGGGCGGGGCGGGGCCGGGAGGGAAGGGCGGAGGCACGGGGCCCTCGGCGGCGGCGGCGGTGGGTTGGGACAGGCGGAGGGGGGTACCGAGCCTGAGCAGCCACTGAGAGCGCGCCAGCCGCGTCTCCCCAGCAACGGGCCTGGCAAGTCAGGGCTGCGCCTCGTCCCTCCGTCCCTCCCTTCTTCCGTCCGTCCGCGAGGGTAGTTTTCCCACTCAGCCCGGCCGGCCGCGGGCACGGGGACCGAGGCTGCCCGCTCCCCTCGCCCCGTCCTCCGGGCCGGGGCCGGGGGTGTGTGCATGGGAGTGGGGGGGAGGGCGGTTCTTTATTGGCCTCGTCCTTCCCCCCCCCCCGCCACACTCCACCCAGAAATGATCCAGTGAAACTAGGAGGAGGTGATTCTCCTCCTCCCTGCTGCTGCTGCTCCTGCTGATCTGGAAGGGACTGCAGGAATCTCTGCTCCGCGCTGCTCTGAGGCAGGGTCTGGGGAGGGGAGATCCTTCTGTGAAGAGAGGGGGCCGCCGCGGCCCGGGTGTAGCGCTCCTAGTGCACGGCGGGCTGCCCGGGGGGCTGCTTGGTTCCCGACCATGGGTAAGGACCAGGAACTGCTGGAAGCTGCTCGCACTGGGAATGTGGCTCTGGTGGAGAAACTCCTCTCTGGGAGGAAAGGAGGGATCCTGGGCAGTGGATCTGGAGCTATTCCCTTATCCAGCTTACTGAGGTAGGGACATCGTTCCCCATCAAGTGCTGGGGATGTTAACCTCTTCTTCCCTATCATCATCATCGCCTCTCTCATCTTCATTTCCATTCCTGCACCCTTCATAGTAACAATAAATCGTTCACTCTCTCGCCAAGTACAAGTGTGCCCGTGTTTAAAGTCACAGGCAGTCATTTTATTAATATAGTGGCACTGAATTTCTTGCCTTCAATGCGTCAGTAAGGTACTTGTTCATTCTCTTACTAGCTGTGGTGAAGAACTTAATATTTTCCTTTTTTATTGCTGAGCTAATATGCACAATATACTAATTATTCACCCTTTGATATTTCACCTTCAAATTGCCACTTTTAATCACAGATGGAAGTGTTAATCGCAGACGAGGCATTGTATTGTGGAATTCTGTGTAAAAAGCCATAGCTTCACCCCATCCATACCCTTGCTCATAGTTGCTACCCTCACTTGCAGAAGAAATTAGGCATGCCTACAAAACAAAGAAAGGGAATCATTTTTTGTGAGAGAGGATGTGTAAAACTTATGGAGCAGGTAAGGTAAGAGCAGCATTACTTTCAAGGTACCTGGATTTAGTGGAAGGAAACTGGGTTACTGGCCATGCTGGGTGAAAGGACTTAACTTCAGTCATTAGTCATATCTCAGGCAATCTACAGCATGGCTTTGATGTTAAGTGTCATCATGCTCTTAAGTAAGAGCATTATCACAGGCGTTTAGGACATTTGACAGCATTCAGACAGGAGGTCTGCAGCACACAGTCCAGTGCTAGTGTTCAATACTACACTAGGCTTAGCAAAAGAAGACAGAATGAGCTGAAACACTTCACCTAGAACTGGAATTAATTCAGGTTTTGTTTTGTTTTGCTGGTTGGTTTTGTTTTGTGGATTTGTTTTGTTTTTCTGGAAAGAAAAGGCCTAGAGAAATGGGAATTGCTCAAATGAAAATATATTTGTGATTCTATTGCCAGTACCTCCTTGTCAATATATTTGTATTATTTCAATGTTCTCTATCAGAGAAAATTTAGTGTAACTGTCCAAATCAATACCTGTTTACCTCCATTAACCTGTTATAGTAGAAGTTTATACCTCTATTATAAAGTCTTGTTCTTTTAAAGCTGTTTTTGGTGCTGTAAACAACATTTCAGATATTCGTAGTTTACCAAAGTTCTGTGGTGCCCCAGTTCAATTAGGTGTTGTGCTATTGGCCCATCGACCAAAATCAAAATACACAATGCAATTGCTTTTTGTGCTGTACTTGAATAGGCTGCTTGGCAAGGAGTGTGCCAGATAACTGGTTGAATTTAAAATATGAGTTGTCTTAAAATGTGATATCCATTTTTTATAAGTACAGAAGTAAGTTCACTTCAGTACAATGACGAGCCATTTATAATCCAGTTCTACTGCATGATTTGTGTAGTGACTTTCTTCAGGGCTACTGCCTGTGCTATATTCCTGCACTATTACTTTCATGTTGTATATCATCAGTTCTTTATATCCAGAGGGAGTGTATTTGCTTGTGTCTTTATCAAACGGGGGTGTTTTACTTTGTCTACACAAGACACATTAACCATGTGTTTTGTATATGAAGAGAGGTCATGACAGTCATTGTTGCTTACTCAGAATTTTAAGTATTTTAGGTTGTAAACTCAACTGTAGGTTGTTGGTTTTTTTTTTTTCTGGAAGTGCACTTAGCTTAAAGAGAAGTAAAGCAAAGTAAAACATGTACTGTTTTATTTATGATATTTCTTACTGTTGTTATAAAGAATGGCTATGGCTTCTGTAAACAACTTCAAAAATTAAAAGTAAAAATTTAGCATACAACTGCTAAAATATTTCTAATTCTAAAGAAGATACTTGAATATATTTAAAAATAATTCAATAATGTAATGTTGCATAAACATTCTCAAGCTAACACACTATTGAACATAATGCATTTTAGAGGGTATCTTGCTATTTTCATTGACTTCACCAGTAATGTGCAAAGTAGAAGCTACTATGCAATAGAGAGTAGAGAAAATGTTTTCAAGAAAGAATTATATGTGCTAGGTGATTTAACATACCTTTTTTTTTTTTTTTTTTGGAGAAGTTGCATGATCTAACTGATGCCAGTAATTATGGATTAAGTCCAGAATGATATGCAAGATTAAGGTTGGATCTGTCTTGGAACAGAACATATGGAAACAAAACAAGGTACTGAAAGGGCATCATCTTGATACTGCTTAGGACGTAAACACTTACAGAAGATAGCGAAGTTGTCAGTTTGTACAGTATAGAAGTTTGAAGTTTGTCGGGGTAATCTGAAGATGTTTTCAGTACAAACCTAATTGAAGCAGCTTACTAGCAGAACTATACTAGTATTTTTTGCATAGAGTTTATTAGACTAAAAACTGGTTTTGGAAGTTGTAACACAGAGAAAGCAACAAAAAAATATAGGAACATATTTTTAGGAGACATTGTGTTTGACAATAACTCCTGGTGTTTCATTGATCGTAATTATTGCTCAATTCCTAAAATGGTGCCCCAGAACCATACTTGTCCTATTCTGGTGAGAAAGGTCCCTGTTGCTGTTTCTTTTTCCTTTTGGCAATGCTCCTTCTAAACATTAGGTTGAAAAAGTCCAAGCCTTTCAGCATAAAATGGACTAATACTGTGCCTATACTGTGGTATGTTGGTCTAAGTAGCAGTACACTTTCCCTTAGGATTTCTTCTTAGTGCTGGATAAAACTCAGTTTGTGTGGTTGAACCTTCCATGGCTTGATGCCTTTTTCTGTGGAAATTTGCTTTGCAGTAATTATGCACCTTGTGAATGAAGTTTAATATTCATGAATTGACAAATGCACATTGATTGTTATCTGAACCAAGGAACAAACGATCTAAGCTCTGATCTCCTATTTACATTTTTATAGCAATTTTTTTCTAATTCAGTGACTTTTATGACACTTGGGGGTAAAATAGGGCAAGCCTTTGTATGGTTGTTTTACTGTTGAACCTATTCATTGATGTTAATTGCAGAGTAAATTATCCAATTTTTAAAGGGCTGACTTATAACTTGTAAGTCATTATATTAAATTATGACAACAGTTCAGGAAAACAACACCGTTCCAGAAGGCTATTTAATCACACATATAAATATATGAACAAATTCCTGTGAGGATTTAAACACTTGCTTAAAGCAGAGTATGTGCAAAGTGCGTGAAATGATATATGCTTAATTAAGAGGTCATATGCACCCAGATACTTGTAATAGATCCTGTGTAAGACAGCACGCCCAAATTGATTCCTCTAAAGCAATGACAACAAATCAGTGATGTTTAACTGTGTGTGGACTGTATAACTTGTTTCAGTTCAGAAGCACTGAGAGGCTCTGGGTCAGTTTGTGGCCCTCTACCTCACTCTCCATACTTTGCTCTGGAATATTATGATTGTGGGTGAATACACTGAGGGTGAGTTCCTCAGATGCAAAAGTTAGCAAGAGGCATTTCAACATACTTGAGAAAGTATAATCCTCAGTAAACACCTGGCATACAGAGTAATATTAGTTGCTTTAACCTAGATATTTAGTGGCATTGTAGATGCCCATGAGTTTTTGAGGCATCTTCAGGGGCTGATGGGCTCTAACAAAGAATGATGACCTGTGGAGATACATCTAAATTCCAGGTGGGTACACTGGGCTGTATAAAGCTGCGTTACATGTGTGTGCAGGCTACAGTCTCCAACCCAAAACATTATGGTTTTTAGGTGTGTAATAGATTGCAAAGATAGTTTTCACAGATTTTTAAATTATTTCACTGTCTTTTATATTATTCCAGTATAAACACGAAAACTTGAGAATGAAATCTCACAGTTCCTCTAACAGAATATATCATTCAATTTCTGTATCCGAAATCCCTAAATATACATTAAACGATTTAACACATAAAAAGAGTAAAGTGTTTCAAACAAAACTGGTATTTTTAATGTACCTAATTTAATTATCTGTGTATACATAACATGTTTTTATTGACCAACCAGTTTTTCATTATTAGAAAAAGTCAGGCTTCATTTCTTTCAAAGAGTTTTAGGAAAAATAACTTTGAAAGTTTTCATGTATCTCAGACAGCTTATATAATTTTGCCACATGCAGTCATGTACATGACCTTTTGCCCTACTAATATGTTACAAGCTAAATAAAAATGGATAGTTCTCGATTAAATGCCAATTTTCAGTCTTTTTAAACTTGACGTGTTCGAACAGCCTTGGATTTTTAACAGGACTGTGGGATTGAATATGAATTAACGTGAACTGGCACAGAGTATCAGGGAAGGGAGTGTTGGCCCCTTCTTGCTCTTTGTTGGCTACTGCCATTACACAGCATGGGAGGGCGGAGCAGCCTGCATGGAGCTGGTTTTTTCCTCTTCTACGCTTGGCAGGCTGTGGCAGGGAATGGCTCCATTCTTTGCTTATCCTTACTTAGCGCAGCTACACCGTGTATAGGCCTGGCCCAAGATACTTCTCCTCTAAAGTATAAGAAACGCAGCAAGCAGATTGTCAGTCTGCGAGTTGCAATCTGTTTCCTCATCTGTTTCTGAGAGCAATGTCTTGCTCGCAGCAAAGCCACAGTTTAGCCTGATGGCCACACTGAGAACCACACAAACCTACTTCTATCCTTGTGCAGAGCCCTGTGATTCGTTCAGCTTCCCATGCAAAATCAGATCTCACTTAGATATGGCTTGTAGAGCGGAAAGTATTTAAAATATTGTAATACTTTATGAGGCTTTAGTTAAAATTTCAACAAAGCTATTTTCATGTTATAATCTAAATAATAGATTGATCACCTTATCAACAAAAGTAATGGCACTAATTCTGTTTTTCATTATAAATAGTATTTTTTAATGGCAGAGAAACTTTCTCAGGCTGATTCTACAAAGAAATTGTGTTATGAGGCTTGCAGTAGCAGGGTTCTGGGCTAACATACTTCTGAGGTCATTTGTTTCTGTGTTAGAAGTTACTTATTTCAGACAAGCAGGGCAGATAATAAAATGGCAAATATTTGTTACATATAGATCAGTAGGACATCCAATTAGTACTTTGAAAGGTCTGCTATATTGTGACTTGTCAAGGTTGGAAATGTTATGATGAGCAATACAGATGCTTTTAAGACAAGCATTTTCACAGGCACTGCACTAGTGGTCAAGAAGAACATAACCATTTTTCTAAAAATCTGCAGCTAGATTCCTTTATTTGCCTCAGTTTCAGTTTGTATGGGTATTCATGGATGAGCTATTGAGGAACTGCTTATAGCTCTAGGCCATTTTTTTTATTGCCCTGACATAGGCACTAGTTGACGCATCCTATAAACTGCTTTAATTTATGCTTCTGGTATAGAATCCCTAAGGAACAATACAGTGTAGAGTGCAGTTACACTCCCTTTTCTTCAGTAAACTTAGCCTGCTCGCCTGGGCAGGTGACATATACAAGGGTTCCACAGCTGGAATTCTGTTCTGCCGTGGAGTTTTTCTGCTGGCCACTTTTAGTCAGAGTACACGTCCTCATCCTTTTTATTACTTCAAGGTAAAATATTTTGACAGCTTTTAATGTTAAATGTGTACGGCATAATAAGCAGTGTTAATTCCTCTCTACTTATATGACATTTTTGTGTACATGGATCCTTTTGGGAAGTAGGGAATAGATTTTTTTTTTTAACTTTATAGCCTTTATGGGAAGACTTTTACTACTTTTTAATTACTTTTTGCTGATGACAGTATTTTCAGTATGTTCATTTTGCATTTAAGAAGTCATATAACAACTTTTTCTGTACCTAATTTAACATCTATGAATTTCTAATAATGTACATGTATCTAATATAAGAAAGGTTCTGTGACATTTAATTCCATAAGGTTGTGCTTTTATTAAAATAATTTTATGCTTTTTCCCATTTCTTGCACATAGGTTTTCTAAAGAAAGAAGAAATGCTAAAAATGACATCTTGAGTGTAATTTGGTTCCAATTTAAAACACCCAGTGACAGCTATGTTTCTATAGGTGTTGATGTCTGTGGTAATGTTAATCTTAGGTGTCTAAGTTCCCATTATAGCCAATGGAGATCTTGTCAATACAGTTAGAGAGCATACAGAGTGATTCAGCTCATCCCAAAATAGATACTGAATTATTTTATTTCAAACCATATCCCTAATTTAAATATTTTTGTAGGTAAAAGATATTTCAGTAAAGAACAGGAAAACAATTCTAATTGAAAGTATAGGTAGAATATATATATAAAAATGACCACTTAAATATCTAGGTTAAACCAAAATTCGGGTAGAATTTCTCCTATTCTGTATTTTGTAGCTGATTTGGATGAATTCGGAAGTAGCAGGCATTAGATAATGAAGAAGCAGAATCCTAGGTGGTTGAAGTTAGAGATGCACAAAAAATACATAAAATACACAATGTTTTATCACATGATGTTTGTTACCAATGTGCCAAGTGTGCAAGAGTGGAATTAGAAAAACCCTAGCTGGAGTTGAAATTAGTGAGGGATGGGAAGGGTGAAAGTCAATGTGTTTACAGCAAAAGAAAATGTGGACACATTGCTCAGTGGAGCAGGAGACCTAGTGACAAAGCACATGGAAAAAAGCAAGGCACTCATTGCCTTTTCTGCTTTGGGTTTTGGTTTTTTTTTTTTTTGTGGTAAAGTTTGACTTCACAGGTTCCTGAGCCTACTAGCAAAATTTGTGTGACAATGAAACATTACCCACAGCAGAAGATCAGGGGTGAGGCTATTGCTATCTTTGAAAGATCATATCAAACATGGGAAGTTTCTGGTAACTGGAAAAGGAAGAGAGAGCAACAGGAAGGTTCTGAGGTCATCATTAGGCTTGTCATTTCTAGGGAAAGTTACAGAGCATGTCATCATGGAAGTAATTTCCGGGCACACACATGATTGAGAACATGATTGAGAACAGCCAGCATGGATTTACCAAGCTCAAATCATGCCTGACCAACAGTCATTGTTGGTCGATGAGATACTGCAATGAGATAACTGCCTCTGTGGACAAGGGGAGAACAGTGAATGCTGTTTAATTTAGAGCAGTTTCCTTCAGTGGAAACTTCCTCAGAGTGGTCAGCTATGGACTGAATAAGAGGGTGGTAAGATGGGTAGAAACTTGGATGTACTTCATGGCTCTGAGGGTTGTGATCAACAGTACAAAATCCAACTGTTGATGTCTGCCAGAGGGTTTTCTCAGGTTTCGAGGGCCAGTATTGATTGCAATATATCAAGTGTAGCAGGTTTGTAGATGATACCAGATTGGGGAGAAACAATTAATAGGAAGAATTGCTCTTAGGAGAGGGATCTGGGCAGGCTGGAAAAAATGGGCTAATTGGAGCCTCATGAAATTCAGCCAAAGCCATTGTGAAGTCCTGCTGCTGGGAGTGAATAACCTCTTGCACCACTACAGGCTCTTTTGCTGGAGTGAGACAACTTTTCACGTTTTTCTTCTTTTTCTGTCATATTAGTCATTACAAAACCATCAATATCACATTTAATCTTTGAGTTTACACATTAGTAACTTCTTTCTCCTGTAAGAATGCTGTGATTGACATGTGGTTTCTTTCCTAACTCTTCATAGCCCAGACAAGTGCTGAAATAGGTTAAGCTGTAAAGTGTTCATGTTGTTACAGTATGAGAAGTGTCCAGGAAATAGTTGCCTTTTAGAGAAAGTAACTTGTATAAATTAGAATTGGGAATATCTTCTGGAATGGCGATTTTCCCGTTGCATATTGCCTGAATCTCAAACCTTTGCGAAGTAACTTTCTAGTGCGTTTGTTACTGGCAGTTCTGAGAGTTGACTGTGAGTTTAATGTCTGCCATGTTTACTTGCTGACTTGTCAGGGTCATTGTTTTCTATTTTTAGATGCTACTAGATATGAGTAATGAATCTGTGTGTGTAGGTTATTTTTGCAGATTAACACCCCCAGCACATTAATGTAGCAGTTTGACCCCAGAATCTCAATTAAGTCATTGGTAAGGTTTCCTAAAAAATGCAATTTACACTTATTTTTAGTTTTCAATTTTCTTGAGTAATTATTTATCCACTTCCATATCCTCCTTGTCATCTGTATAGCTAATTTGTCAGATTATGCTCATAAGTAATTTGCAATCACTCTGCTTCCTGTTTGTGCACATTTATTGCAGAGCAGTATGTTGCATAACCAAGTGGTCTAATGATCTGCCAGGGATCTTCTCACATAATATGCACAAGTAACGTTTCAGAAAACCAAATATACCAAATGTAGAAACAAAGCATATGGTATACAGTATGTATATGTTACAAATCGGTTGTTTGCCTGTCACAATAGTTAAATCTGTTCCCTCTATTTTTACTGACATGTAGACTATGTAAATCTTGATTTCAGAAGGATAGAAGTCATGACCGAAGCAGAAAATGACGACTCTAAAATAATGGAATAAGCATGTGTTCTGGGTGAGGAGCTGTGGCTAGAAGACAGGTGGAGGGAGAGAGGCTTGAGTATGGGTATTTAAAGTGTTCTGTAAAGCAGGCTGTATATATAAAAATCTTAGAAGGCTGGAATGCTGGAAATGGCTGGTAAAGGAAATGGGTATAAGAGCTGAGACTGGGAATAAGAACTGAGACTTGCTGGCCATGGAGGTTAGTACTGGTGAGGAGCAGCAGAGGCAAGTTTAGTAGACAAGATACAAGGAACAGGGCAAAAGGAGATACATGCAGCAGAATGAAGAGAAAGTGTATATCCACTGAAATATAATTTTCATTCAAAGCTTGACTTTTTCATATTTTCTTGCTGTAACAAATATTTGTGAAATGCATTTGCAAACTGTCTCATTTTCTTTCAGTGCTAAAATAGATAGCGGTTAATAAAATGTCATCAGTCATTGCATTAGTTTAAGTGGAGGAGCTTGTTGTGATGATACAGAGATCCTAAATCCTCTGGTAAAGTTTGGTCAAGATTACTCCACATGGTGAAATTTCAGGAGTTTTAGTTTGCTTTCTTATTAATGGTAAAAATGAGGTTGTCAGTGCAGTTTTTCTTTAACTCCCTTAAATGACACAATCCTCTTGTCTTTTCTTCCAGATGGTCCTTACCTAGGTTGCGGCCCAGGGTAGCCAGTGCTCATTGAATAAGCAGTTATTAAATATTTTTTATCCTTACTGTCCAACATTTAATCCCAAGCCTTATTTACTGCACATAATTCAAACTCTTCTCTAGAAAAAGAATGATTCATTTTTCTCCTGGGCTTTTCGGTGGTGTTCGTCACTGTAGTATCTGACTGCTTCACAACATCGAGTTCACTGTCACAGTACTTCTGTGACTGAGTAAGGTGTTAATATCTGCAGCGCACAAATACTAACTGAAGCACAGTTAGATTATGGTGAAAAGTATTCATGACTTGGTGTTTCTAACTGGTGACTACAAGGATCTAATTTTTCACACTATTGTATAGTTAGTGTAAAAACATAGGAATGGCACTTCTTGGTCAGAAAGAAGGTCCATCTAGCCAAGGACTCTTTTCCAGTAGTGACTGGGAGTTAAGAGGCTGTCTTAGAAAAATATAGTAGTAAAGCAAGCATATAGTCAGTAATATTTCCTCCGGTGTTCCCTCACAGCTTCTGACAATTACAGCAGCTTTCTGTCTTTGTATTTAATAGCTCCAGTGGATTTTTCTTCCATGCATTTGTTCAATTGGTCTTTGAAGCAATGCAAATTTTTAGCATTCATAGCATCTCACAGCAAGTGTTTCACATCTTAATGAAGTATTATGTAAAAAACATTCTCTATAAATTAAGTGGCATTTTATGTGTTCAAATGTAATAAAGATCTTTTTAGATGTTCAGAGGTTTGTTTCTGGAGTACAGATGCGGACAGAATCAGTTCTGTGGTACAGCATTAAACTGCTGTTCCTCTTCTTGTTTAATTGATTTAGTAAATGCCAACACACCTTTTAATACCTTTGTTTTTCAAAAAGAAAAGAGTTCTTATTCAGTCACCCCATTGTAGGGGATAGACTTACAGTTGTTCCAAGATCAGCATTTACTGCACAGGGAAAATTAATATGGAATCATGTAATTATTAAGGCTAATACATGTGTGTACACAGGATGACTTAGCACCAGCACTTTAATCCTTGCCTTTGCAACCTGAATAATATTTTTAATGCACTTTTCTGTATATAATTATATATATATTTCCATAAGAAAAAAAAATCTATTTCAACTGAAAAATATATTTCTTTGTGAACGTAGATACAGACTACCTGTGTAGTAGTGAACAGAACATAATGAATTTGGAGAGGCCTCTGTTGATTACAGAAAATACAACTCCCGATGTGTGTCTAATCTTATAAAAAATGATGTAGAATTAGATGTGCTGGAGGATATTTCTTCATATTTCTTCTTGTAATTTTTTTTCTTTTTGGCAAGTAATGGTATGCCTTTGAACAAGATTCCCATTATATTACCTGAAACAGCAGAGGTGAGGCAAGGAAAATCAAACTTTAATTGTTGAAAGTAATTTGTGAAGTTGGAAATGAAACAGCTGTGTGTTACTTTCCTCTTCTCTGTTTTGGGAAACAGTTACTGAGGAAAGAGCAAGGTGATTTCCCAGTGATTAAATGTTTCCCCTTGTATGTCATGCCCTAGAGTGATAGTTTGAGGCATAAATGAGATGTGTATCATTTCCCCACTTAAACTGGCGAATCAAAGTTAATGAATTACTTCAGGAGTAAGCTTTATAGTAGATGAAACCAGTCCTGGTCACTGCTACTTACTGTGTTGGTACTGCTTAATCAAAGGAGAGAGAACCTTCAGTATTCAGGCTCCATGTCTCTGTCATTCAGGACAGGAATAAATGAAAGAAAGTAAATGAAAAGTTCATTAAACACTTGCAAGCCTGAGATTTTTGGCACAATGCCAGTATTTGAGGGCACGCCCATCTTGTGTGATCTGAAGCAGGATACATGTGATTGATTTGGATCTGCCTATAACAGTCTAAAAATATTAGTACTTAGTTGTGACATTATTATGATACTCATTTTGTGCACTTCATGAATTATGGTGAGGATTATGCAACATGAAACCTAGAAAGAGGATTTGAATCTGGATGTAGATTTTGCAGAAAATCCTGGAGAAACAATGAGAGATACTGAGTATGATGCCATTGTTTGGTCTCTTCTAAATCCAAAGAAACTGATGTTGGGGAGCAGGTTCAGGCTTGGGCATCAGCTGGGTTTAAAGGTGGGCTGTTGAGACAGGAAGCAGAGGCATGAAAAATGCAGTGATATCCAAAACCTCACAGGTTAGTGTTCCTGTATGCACCAATCATTATGGTCTAGATCATGTATGTCTATTATTTTAAAAATACACTGCTTCAAAGGCAAATTTACTTTGAAGAGAACGAAGCATGTACTTAAAAAGCATCCACCGTAATGCCTTCTTCAGTTCAAGGATTAAAGTGGCAGATGTTTCATAGGGTTATAGTTCCAGATGTTTGATCAAGTGATCTGTGTGCGTGTTTTATACCGGCTTCTACATCTAACAAGCCACTGCTCAGTGAGTTGCCCCTAAAGAATAGTAGTTTATTTGGGGATATTTGCATCTCCACTCCAAGTGTGCAGAGTGCCAAAATCTTCATATTAAGATGGAAGTATGTTGCACTAGATTTGAAATAATGCAATTTTTGGAGGATTTTGTGGTTTTTTTTAATTTTAAATTTTTTTTTTTAAAATACAATATTTTAAAACAAGTAAATTCTTGTTGACAGGAAAGATCTGGGAATTTATATAATTAAAGGTCTCTCAGCAACAAAACACAAAAAAATGTTAGATTTCAGAAATACTTCTAAGGCATTAACATGTGAAAAAAAGGCTCAGCCATGCTGAAATAAGAACATTTTCTTTTCATCCTGTATTTTCCCTTTGTTGAATGTGTCTCCTACAATCAGAAGAACTCATCTTTGGCTTGCATTGCTCACTGACTCAGACTAGAGCAGTGAGTTCTTCAGTTAGTATTTAGGAATAAGTTTATTTGGTTGAATTTTTAATACTGTTTCTTACAAAATACTAGATACTCATCTCATGGCTAAACAAAATCGAGCCAGTTTGTGATGTGACTGTTTTAACAATGATGGATACTCAAACTCCTAGTTTTTCTGTTGGCGAGGGTTGTGTAATGGAAAAATAGGTGTTTTGTTGTCAGTTTTCAAAACATACTTGGAGTTGACTTCAATCATATGGTCTCTTCACTCTTTTGATCAAACTTGAGGGTATACAAGAACTCTGAGACCCAGACCCATAGCAGCAGTTATGACAAGGTATCCTTGCCATAGGAATCATCTAAATGCTCCAGAACTGTGTAAGCGTTACGTAGGTCAGCAAAGGAGTAACAGCAACAGAAATCTTGTGATGCATGAGTAGTTTTCTGTCATGAAATGAACTGTTGCAATGTTCGCTTCTCCTCCTCTTCCTCACCTTGTTTGAACAGGGTACAGACTCAGGAAATAAGTATTGAGAAAAGCAAGTAAGGTTGCTAAGAAATGTCTGCTTTCTAAACAACCATGGGAGCATCCTCTCTGTTAGGCTGCCTGCTTCAGTAGACAGCCTCCAAGGAATAATGAGCTGGTTATGATAGTGGTAAGAGAACAACAGAACTTTCTTTCCCTCCTCTCAGTGGCTAACTATCGTTTTCATCCATTTTTTTTTCTCCTCATCACTCCTCCTTTTCCCAGTATAACTGTTTTACTCCCCTTCCTTTCTCTCACTGTGTCACCCAACTTGAAAAGGGAGAAAAAGTTAGGAAGGGAAGAATCCTGAAGTTTCTTATGCCAGCCTGGAAAAACATGTCCTTGCTGCAGATACTAACGCCAAGGCCAGGCCCGTCCAGTATGAAAATATTTGAGATCTAAGTAATGCTTTTGGAGAATGCAGAAGGCACTAGATTTGACAATGGCATGGAAAAATTGAACATAATCAGAGCAGAATTCATTGGGAAGCTGCAAAGAAACAGACACAGTGCTGGGCAAAAGTGGTTAGATCAGGGATACAGAGTGATTTGGGAAAGCGGGTGTGATAACTTCCCAGACAGTGAGGCAAGATCCACTTTCAGAACCTTCCTCAAAGACTGATGAAAACTAAGAAGTGGCAAATTTTAGAGAATGACCAAGAAAATACATGTGAGAGGTTGGATGTTGTTTGGTCTTTGCACAACAGATCTGTAGCACATGTGAATGAATCTGCCTAGCTACTTGGGAAAATGCCAAAACCAAAACCACTGGCTCTGAAAAAAGTAGAAGGAAGGAGCTGAGTCCCTTTGTGGTATTTCTCTTTAAACATGCTCTTGGTTTTTAAAAAAAAAACCTAACCAACAAAAACCCCCACCCAACCTACAAAACAGGAGAGTATGAGACAGCAGGCCTCAGGATTACACTTTAGAGGATGGAGCCACAGTGCCTAGACCTTTTTGGAAGGAGTATACAGCTTTGCCTAGTCTGAAATTCTTAGTAGCTAATCTCCTTTGAAACACGGAATTAAACAACACAAGATGTCACCACTTCCGGTTTAAAACTCTGAAGAGGAATAAGAACAATTATTTCAGAAGGTCAGCTCATAGTACACATCTCTCTCCAAGTTTCACTTGCTTTGTGAGATGCTGTGGCATTGTCTGTAGTTTTCAGCAACCGTTTATGCCAGCATGCTTGTTACAGTCTTCTGGGATTCTTGGAACAGACCAGAATACAGCTAAGATCTTCCCGAGAAGATGGACCTGTTGGTAAAACTGACAATTCATTATATTCTGAAAAGTATTTTCAGTTAGTTTGGGGTGTTCAGGGATTTCCTTTCTCAGCTCCATAGAAAGCAATCTGTATACCAGATTCATTTCAGGCTATTGCACTACCATGCTTACTGGGCAGCAGATGAGCCTCCTGTAAAGCATATGAAGATCTACAAAAGATTGCTCTATTTTCACTAACTAAAAGCTGATGCTACCTTTCAGAGTGGTTGGATTGACACATAGGGAGTTTTCAGGAGCTATTTAAATGAGTGCAGATTTATCAGAGCAGCAAAGAAGGGCTGCCCTGCCTGTGTTAGCACTGCTCAGTGGCATTCTTGTAATCCCTATGCAATTTAGTCACACGGCCCAACATTCAGATCATCACAAGCAGGTGCACTATAGTTTTGATGAAAATCTCTTTCCTTTTGCAACTTTACTAGGGCACATTATTGCACATCTAAGCATACAGAACTTGACAATAATATGAATGAATAAAATGTTTGTTTTTCATTTAAAGTTGATATTTAAAATACTCTTGGTTAATTTATGAAAAATTATTTTCTTTCTAAAAATGTTTTCATTTTAGTTTTGATGGGATCATGCAAAGAGTATTTAGCTAGATTTGAAAATGCTGAAAAACCTGTAAACAAACACGTTGTACTAAGATTAGTGATTTGTGACCCACCTTAAAAATTGTCAGAAAAGGAAATAATGACCTGACTTTAACTTCTCGTTTGGAATGACATCTGTCTCTTAATTTGGTATTGCATTGCTGTGCTGAAGTGGCTGTATGTAATACAGTATCTGGTTTTTTGTCCCTGTCATGTTTGAAGAGTGATTGTCTTGGTTTTTTGAACAGCTGGGTTTTGGTCAGTTCGCATATGCTCGGAGTAGTAGTAGTACTGTACCCAAAGAGAATTTTTGGTGCATCCCTTAATTTATTTTCAGGCTTAAGCGGTGGTCATTTATCTTTAGCATAACAGCTGAAGACTGCACACCTAAACAGTGATTCACACATTCCAAGTGAACAAAATGTATTTTGGCTAACAGCAATGTATTTTGTAACTAGACACTGAACATATTAATGATACTGTGTGACTGAGTTTTACTGCTCCATTTGTGCTAAATATTACACATCTCTAATTCCGTTAGTGCTTTGAACATTAGATTATCTTTTCCGTTTGAAACACTATCAAGTTGTGGTGTTGTGTTTCACTGTTAATCAATAGTGAGCTAGCCTATCAATTTCTCAGTAGGTCAGTATTCTCTACTACAGCTTAAAAAATTAAATGTAAATAATTGTTCACTTTATCTTCACACTTTTTTTCTGTGGAGGGATGTTACTTAAATGATAATGAGACAGCACTTGGTATCACCATCCTCCAGAAAATAATGCAAGTAGGGGAAAACATACTGAAGGAATTTTTCAAATAAATTTAAGTTATGTTTTGCCTATAGAGGAAACCTTGAAAAATCTGGAAATGAGTACGGTCACAGTTAGGTAGCTATGTGTCCATTTTATAGATCGATACTTCAGTGAAAAGATCAAGTTTCTTTCCTTAGAGGCATGCATTCCTCAAATGATAGGATGATATTCAAGGTACCTTTTCCCCCCACCCCTGTCTTTTTTTTTTCAAGAAAGTAGAGCTGTCTGTTTGTATGTCTGTAGGTGTGCATGAATATGGCTGAATATGTCTGTACCTGCATGTCCTACAGAAAAAGGTAGTAAAATTAAAGTGGATAAAGATTTCTTTTTTTTCTTCTTTTTTTTTAAAGACAGCTTTAATGAATACCAGCTTTTCCCCTTGAGCTGCACTAGTTTTTATGGCATTTGTAGTGACATAAGTTTCTCAGCATTGAAATGACATGGAGTCTGGGAAAATCCAAAACATTAGTTAAGCTGGTAACCGTATCACTCACCTTTAATGTGGACACTCAGGTTCAAGTCTCTGTTCTGTCATTATCCCAAGAGAGTTCTCTAACCACTGGTTTACCCAACACACACTTTTTTCCTGGTCCAAAAATATATAGGTATGTAAACAAATTGAAATATTTTAAAAAAAATAAAAACAAAACATACAAGTGTTATTGATCAGGACACTTGCTGCTCCACAATGGTAAGGGGGACTTTAATCTTCCCCTCACAATCCAGGAGTCTTGAGTTTCAGATTCTGTTCTTTCCTGTTTAAAAAAGTAGAAACAAAGAAAACCACTTCAGAATGATTGTTAGATTAAGTTTCACATAGAAAAATGAGATTACCAAAACTGAAAAAGTAGAAGTCAAACACTTTACTGGATTCTAAAGGCAATATGTTGCAAAGTAAGGGGGTGTTTGTACTATATTGAATCCTTTCTAAACTATACATTTCAAACCCATTGTTTTTGTCAGATGACTTTTTTGAATAAGAAATGCATTAGAGCTTCAATAGTAGCTTCAGAAATGTTAGCCGTGTTTGAACTGGACTTGCAGTTTTCTTTTTTATGTGGCATGGACTTCAAATAAGTACAGAACTCTGAACTTCTACAAGTATTATGACTATTTTTAGTAGGTTTAGCAAGAATGACACAATTATGCATTTGTGAGTCGTAGGTTTGATTTGTTTAGGCACTGAACAAGATTTAAAACTGTTCACTTTTCAGACGGATATCATCAGCCCATTCTTGTCGATGGTGAAGCTTTGTATTTGTACAGTAAATTTCATCTGTTAATTCCTTTTCATATATGACTACTAGCTAAACTGTTTGAGGAAAAGTATGTTCATTAAAATATTGCATTACTGAATTACATCAATTTAGAACATAGAGGTCTCTCTTAAGTATCTCCTTTTCTTTCCCTTTGCCCCCATATATTTCTCTTTGTTTCTCTGTCTTCTCCCCTCCCTGCCCTCTCCCTCATCTCTCTCAGTTATTCTGTCTTTTCATCCATCCTTCTCTCCATCTCTCTTCCCCCCTGCTTCATCTCTGTCCTCTCTCTCTCTCCATCTACATCTCTCTTTGCCTTCTCTGCCCCTCTCTACCAGTTTAAATCATAAAGAGAATAACTGGTAACAAAATAATACAAGAACACAAACCAGGAAGCATTGCCTATTGAGCTGGAAATGGTTAGATGCAAGGATATAGTGACAGAAAGTAGTCTGAAAAGAGAGAATTTGATGTCTTTGTTTAGAAAAAAATTGGTGTTCCTCCCTCAGGATGAACCAAAGACAAGTGTGATTACAGTAAAACAGGACAAGTCACCCATAATCCCACATAACATTAAAAAGAAAAAGAGTGAAATAGAGGAGAAGACATGTTTTGCTTTGAATATGGAGATCTGCTTGGGTTGTATACTCTTTTATATGAACTGAGACTTACCATAATAAGAGTAGCAAATATCCCAAAGAATTACTGGAGTATTTCACTGATTATACTTAAGTTCATGAAGGAATAAAAGTCTGTGGAGAAATACCCGATAGGAACATGAAGTACTTCAGACATTTAAGAAAAGAGATTAAGATGAGAATGTCTGATATATTTTCAGAGATAATTTAGATGACAGCTACAAGTGAAAAGGAAAAAACTGACTGGGGATTACTGGCAGTAAAGCGAGAAAAGTTTTAGATTCACACACATTTAATTGACTTTGGTGATATTACTAGATTGTGTATCACATGTTCAGAAATGCCTTTCATTTTAGTGTGTTCTAAACAAAAGAATTTAACACTCAAGTGTGTCAGATTTACAATGGAACTGCTTTGGAATAAGCATGAAGAATAAGATAATTAATGTAATGATTTGTATAGAAAAGCGAAAAGAATGGGGAGGAGTACAGTGACTGACTGATTTTGAGTTTATAACAAACCTGGGGAGATGATTTTGTTAGTTAAAACATAAGTATGGATGAGCACATTTTATTTAGAAGAGATATAAAGAGAAGATATGGAAGGCAGGTTCTTTATAGTCAGTTTGCAGTTGCCTAGAGAAAGAGATAATTCATGTGATGGGTAAAAAGAGCTGTCTTGCAAAGGTCGAGGTCATGTGCTTCAGCACTCCACTTCCTAAGCCTCGCTGCTTCTAAAAGATCTTACGTCTAGGCACAGAGCCATAGAAGTGGTGAGAGCACATTTAGGGTCTCTTAGACTCAGGAGCACTGGGAAGCATAGTGAAATAACACTCACATAGATTATCTGTGACCCTTCAGTTGAGACCTGTCTGGCTTGGGAGACCCTACCGGAGGCATATGCCACCACCAGCATAGCTCTCAACTTCGCAAGGGCACGCAAGCTCTTTCCCCACGGCAAGGGGGTGCCCGTGAAAGCCCGGGCAGATGGAGCTCGTTTAGCCCTGTAAGGCCATCCATCTAAGAGAAGGATACTCTAACCAAACCTACGACCTGAGGACTTCGCTGTCACCGTCCAAGCTCGCTAGGCCCTGGCAGATGAACCTCAGGTGTAAAGGGTGGGGCCAGTCTCGCGCACGCTGCGCCTCACCTAAAAAATCCACCGCGCAGGCTTGAAGGGTGTACACACGTTTGCAAAGCCCTGTAGCGACAGGCAAGGGACGAAACGGCAATACCACCCAAGGAGACCCTCCGGCGTGCTCTTTGCAACCGGTCTTGCCTATCCCGCATTGGCCTTTTCAGCCATCACGCGCTTGCAATAAGCGTGGGCAAAGCCCTTCCCAAATCTTCGTCCGCGAAGCCAAGCCATGATGATGATGAGATTATCTGTGAATGACATTATCTGGATCAGGGTCAACAGAGCCAGCTAAGAATGTATGTAAGGTTCTGCTTAGATTTACATACTTGGAGGAATGACATCCAGCCTAAATCTACACAAAGCAAGCTTGGGTCTAGCAAGTCTTACTAGCTCAGATTCAGTGGCGTGCAAATGTGGCTACAATTCTTCCAGATCTTAGCTAGCTTTGGAAGCTTTATAACTGCATACAGTTGGCTAAGAAGCGCTATTAGATCCAAACTGGCTTTATGCACACAGTTCCTGTGTCTCTGTACCCATGTTTGTCTTCGCATGAACTGTGTTTGCCCATGACTGCCTGTTGATGGCATATTATGTGTATCGCTGAAGGTTGTACATTAACACATGGTATTCTTCAGATAAAATTCGTTCCCCCTGCATACTACAAGAACGGGTCATGCTCCCTTAGTTGCTCTTTAGTATTTTATTTTCTCATTGTTAGTGTTTTGACTTATGCCCTTAGTGCACATTATGCAGATGTTTCTATAAAGAGAATTATTTTCCTCACATTTTTCTCAGCAGAGTTTTGCAAACATAATGCATTTATTTTCAAAACAACCTGGTTTGATGACAGGGTATTATTACTCCATTTTGCAAATGGATATGTGAAGCCCTGAGACATTAAGGTTGACATTATTGGGTAATTTTAGATGCGTAGTTCAAAACACCTAAAACATGATTTCTGATTTTGCAGAATATATGTCATAACATACCATTTAAAAGTGCAAAGCACAATTTCCTCTGACTACCAGGGAAACTGCAAACAGTGCTTTTATAGTCAAAACTCAAGATATTCAGTTGGGCACCTTGAAAGTTAAATGCTTAATGATCATTCTTGCAAAGTTAGATTTAAGAGACTTTCCTACTGTCTAAAAACCTCTGTGGATGAAAAAGTCTACATCTCTGTGGCAACATTGCACTACCCTGCATATGAATTTCTTCTTTTTCCCCTTGCAGTCCTCTAGTTCATTCAGACTATACTCCCCTTTTTGTTTAACTTTACGTTCAACAGGTTCTGTTGCTAGAATCATGGCTTACCTTTAGAGACAGTTACATAGACATGCTGAGGCAGGTTTACTGGAGGAAAAAAAGCATGGACTTAATAGATCATGGAATCAAAGATTATGCATACATAAGCAGGAGTTAATATAATAAAGTTTTATTTGTGATATTTCTTGACTTTTCAGTGTGATTTGTTATAATATTATTGACGTAACTGTATCTGTGTAATTTCTTTTTTCTTTTTCTTTTTTTGTAAAAACAAACTGATAAATTAGAAATTCCATTATGTTTGTGGTATCAATGCTCATATACATTAGGCCTTTGCAATTTTTGCATCACAGCTGACCAGGTGTATGGTAACCGCTCATGGTACTAAGAACCTGAGTGTTTAGGGCCAAAGAAGTCATCTTTGAGGCCAGATCAAGCTTGCAAGCCACTGTCTAGATGAAATTGATGTGGGTCAATAACAGAGATGGCACTTCAAGATGTACTGCACTGAACTCTTTATGCTTTAGTGGAATTCTTGGTAGGAGTAGCCAATGGTCATGTGCGTTATTATTTTGCAAAAAGTGTTGCTGGCATTTGCTTAGTTATCATGGGATTCAGATTAGGAAAATGTGTTCTAGCAGAGTGTCTAACAAATGTTTCTGCTCACTCAATGGAAGTTCAACTGTCTTCTTAGCTTTTGCCTTCATTCCAAATATCTTGTGTGTCTTTGTGTCCTTTCACAGCTCTTAGTCTTACCCGGGAGGCTGATGCTTTCAGTTTTTTTACTCAGCTATTTTCATTCTTTCAGCTGCTCCTCTCCAAATTTCTGGTCTTGCCTGTAGAAGCTCAGTCCTCTTTTCTGTCTTCTCATTTAATGTTCTTTTAATTTCCTGTGAATTTCCTTTCATATGCTCACTCACATTTCCTGCCCTCAAAAATCCCATATTTTCTCTTACGACTCTGTATCTCCTTTATACCTCTTTAGTGAGGTAGATGTCTGACATATGAAATTCCAACTCAAATAAAGCAGTTGTGCTCATAAGCAAAGTAAAATGTGATTTTTATGCTGGGAAGTGGAGGTAATCCTTAAGAATAAGCAGTTCTTCTAGGACAATTGCTAAATTTACCACTCCTAAAGAAGAAAAGTTAGTCAGAGAAAGAACATCCTTGGATCTGTTTTTACTGATGAGCAGTAACTTTTTAGCATAGTTTGTAAAGCAGACCATGATTTATTTAATTCCACATGGTAGGATGAACAGATTCTTTGAATGCATTAGTGTGTGAATAGTACACTCAAGGAACTTAGTGTAAAAAAGACAATCTCATTATTATAACAGAATGAAGGAAATGCTGTAGTGGAAATAGTATGGAAATAGTTTGAGAAATCCTAAAATAAGATTTAAGAGACTTTTCAAAACATCGTGCATGAAAGTGCATGAAAATTTGTGGATTAAAAACCTGCTTGTTGAAAGGGTAAGAAAGACCATTTACGTGTATGTGTCTATATATATATATAAAATTAAATCCCTCAGTAAATGACATTAATATTATAGGTTTAACTAGTTACTCTGGAGAGTGTGTGGGAGAATTCCTTTGTGCCATTAAAAGCACTATTTTGCTCACATACAGCATATACGCGTGTTATAGGTACTTTGTATTACAGGAATACTGCTGTACTGGTAACATGTTCCAAGTGGAGAACTAGTTTCAGAAGGTCAGTGTGTTAAACACTTCTCTAAATCAGTCTTGACTATGAGAGAGACGTTCTCAAAGTATTTGACTGACAAGTAATGGGAGAAGAGCTTGTCAAATTTCTCAAAAAGAAAAAAATAAGCACATGTCAGAATACATGAGACTTAAGTACTTTTTTGTTATATAAGCTGGATGTTTTGTTTTATTAAGGATATTTGCTTGCAAATGTTCTCCACATCTGAGGATTCTTTTTAAAGAAAATTGTGAAGAACTGAAATCATCCCACAGAATGGTTAATAGTTTTCAAAAAGGATTAATATTATGATAAATTTTGCTTTCTGTAAGTAGAATAATATTTTACTATCATTTTACTTTGAATATGAAGAAAAATCATTAATTATCTAGAATCTGGGCAGAAAGCATTAATGATTCATGAATCATGATTTATGAAAAACTCAGTTCCATTTCAAAATAGAATCAGAGAATTAGATAATGAAAGGATACAGAATATGCAACATTTTTATTTTAAATATAATTGAACTTTAGTAAACAAATTATATTGTGATTCTTAAACCCTTAATTATTAAAAAAACCATTGCATTAGCTTGAATATAAATGATGTGATGGATTAAAGTTTTACTAGGTAAGATACTTGAAAAATAGAGACTATAAATCATAGCTTATTCTACCAAATTTTAAGGTTAGTAAGTTACTCTAACAGTAAAATAAAGAGAAATATACATTTAAATGTATCTGGCTCCCAAGCTAACCTCACGAAAGTCGTTTATGAAAGCTGTCATGTTCCTCCAACCTGTTTGTTTCCTTTGTTCAGTGTCTTGAAATAAGTTGTCGTTTGGGGACATACCAAAGTTCGATTCGGCTGAGTGTTTTCATTTTGAGGAAGAAATCAAAATTACATTAGTCAAATTGACAGGTGCTGAAAAACTGGAAACTATTACAAAATACTTTATAGAACAGGATTAGACTATAGTAAAACCTTGATAATCTGCAGGAATTGGTTGAGCTCAATAAAAGTTTGATAATTAAAGAATATTTGTAAGAGTACAAATAAAATTATAAAGAATATAAAGCATATAAAGAATCCTGAGTATGCAGAAGTTGATATCAGATACTTTATCTAACTGTTCTATACAGATACTTCTGTTGATACTATCAAATTAATTGAGATATCTCCAGAAAGCTCATGGTACCTAATTCTTCAGCAAGATATAGTAAGAATACACCTCATCCCAAACAGTATAGAATACAAAACCAGTCAAACAAGTCATAGAAAAACTCTAATATCTCATTTTTTTTCTTGAAGCCACAAAGGAAGGGCGTGCCAGAACTGTGATTTCTTTTCACATTAGTATTGGCAAGTGGTTCTTGTCTTTTCAGAGTCTGTCTAGAGTTCCTCAGATGTCTGCATTTTAGTATTAAGTTCCTTTCAACTTTGGCTTGTCTATTTTCAGTCTTTCCACACACCCCCCACCCCAAGTCCCCCATAGTTGTTGCATCTTGGTATTTGTCTTCCTCTTCTGTGATGTCTGCCATAAAAATAGTGTCACTTACACAGCTGGCGCCTGGGACACATCTTGGTGTCTGATTCATTTTGTGTTGAAACACCCAGAGGAATTCATATCTGGCAGGACCTGCAGCTTGTTGGGGAAATGTTATTTAGCCATGTAGCTGATCTAGCACAATATGCCAGTATCTGTTCTCGACATCTCAAACAATGAACATTTTATTTACTTGAATGGTGTATTAAGACTACCATATTATCATTAGCAATAAGTTGTGATGCCTTTTCAATAATTTTTTAAATAATTTGAGGTTAAAGCATATCCTCAGATTGGTGAAAATGTTCTCGTGGTTGTAGACTGCTGATAAAATTATGCCCTGCATCTACAGGTTTGCCATTTCATTTTCAGAAGCTGCATCAAACCTAATGATTTCACTGTAGTGAAAGTTACTGACTATAGGCAGTAACTAACATGTTTAATTATAACTTAACACTTCATATCTAGGTGCCTCTGTTATGAAATAGATCCTTATGTTTTATACTGGATCTGTGACAACTGTCCTCTCTGTCCTTCAACATTGAAGATGTAATTTGCAGTGAAGTTACAAAACCACCTTCAGCTGGTGGTGGTTGAGGCTGAATCTGAGTACTGAAATGCTTTTATTAAGATATAAAAGTTTCACTTTCAGTACATTACGAAGGCTGTTGAAGCCAATAAGATCTTAAGCACATCTTCCGAGTATGGCGCTGATGTGCTGAGAAGCGTGTTGTATTTAAACAGTTGGAATGGGCGCATCATGTATTAGCTTTGTATGACATTACTCCATTGCAGGTGTATTAGATTATTTCCTGTTCAGGTGTTTATGAGTATGTTTAGTGAAGTGCTTGACTGAGTATTCCTGGAAAGCATAACAGACAGTGAATTAAAAGTGACAAGGAATAATGTCAGTGAAACATCATAGAGTTGACTGGTACCAGATTAATTTAAAGGATTAATTTAAACAGATTTCTTCCATGCAGGTAGTTTGCCTCCTAAAGTTATTTTGTGGCAGCTGTGATCAAAGTAAAACAAAGTTCTCATGCTTTGTCAGGCTTACAATTGAAAAAAATTTCGGAGGATGGTTTGATATTATCATTAATTGCTATGTATAAGTAGATGAACTATTCAAATTTTTGTATACATCTTAATAAGATTTGAGTAGTTCCTATAAGAATAATAATTATCATTAATGTTTGCCTTCTAGAGTGTTATTAATATATCATACCAAGTTTTATTATCAAATTATTCTCTATTTGTCTTGATCTTTTGCCCTAAAATAACATTTTAATGTCAATGTTTTCAACTGAACTTCAATTTTAGTCAGTTTTAAAGGTGAAAATGTAAGACTATCCGTTAGTTTATGAGCACAGAATTAAAAATGTATTAGTTGATTAGCAATTGCAGAATTCAAGATAAACTAAGAAAGCAAAAATTCAATTAAATCTGAAGAAATTTCTTATTTGTGTAGGCATCCAAAGTCATAGAATTAAGTATATGCCTAAGCATCTGAAAAATAGAAGCTTCTATCAAAATTGATTTATTATGGGGAGAAATACAGTAGGAAGAAGGAAGTAAAGGTGGAAAGGAGAAAAGTACTGAAATGTCTTCTTTAAAACTGTAGGTGCTCTTCAGGAACCAGAGTACAGTGTGAATTAGTAAAAGGAGGGAGGGTGTATTCAGTGAGAGTGAGCGTGTATGTGTGTGCTAAATGGAAATCTTACTTGGCAGTGGTTTACGCTGTCTTTTGCAAACAATTTTTAATGTAGAAAAAAACCATTTTCTCAAGATTATTAAATTTAGAACAGAATAGTAGGGACAGCTGGCTTCAGGATAATTGACAAATTTGAACTCTGACAGACCAGGCTGACAGCAATGAGAATATCTGGGTTTTTTAACCCTTTAATCCCATAAGACAAATGTCTCTGTCCTTAGAATTCTAAGTTTATACGGCTCCCTTACCTTTTCCCAGCTTTTTCCCATATGCTCTCAGAGGATAATCTTTACATTCTTCTGAGACATGCCTACTGCTCTTTCCCAGATAAAATCTATACCACTAAATGAAGTTCACTTCCATTCACTTTCTCTACTCACTTGGCAAGCAACCACCCTAATGCTGAAGTATCCTGGATCCTTTGACTGTTCTCCTGTCTTCCCTTCTGATTCCACGCTGAGAGATGGACGTCCTTTCCTGCTTCCTGCAAGGAGGGCCAGCAGTAGTAGAACCTGGAATTAGTTGTTATTTGGGTCTGGAGGGTTTTCAGATCATATGGAGTGTAGGATCATATTTACTTTATCCTTTCTGATATGTATTCATCTATCAATCTGAAATCCAAGAGATAAGTCAGTCATGAAAGTATAGTGCGTTTTAGGAATAACTTCTGACAGATACTACAGGCAAAATTGAGATGTTAAAATTTTCCTTTGGTGTAACTCCATAGATTTTTTTTTTTTTTTTAATAGATATCTTACCACAAACTCTGTATTTGTTATTTCCGTTTGACTGGTTTTGATTAAACTACATGTCATTAAAAACACAAGCCTTTTGCAACACCTTCTGCAAGATATTAGCCTACATTCAGTTTCCATGTAGGCTTTCTGATAGAGACTAGTCATAGCTACTGAGAGAAAATCCTTGCTCTTTATGCTTGAAATGTTCTGTTGCACAGCCAGTGTCAACTGGTCTATTATTCTTATGATTGTTTATTTATTTTATCTAGAATTACCCCAAGATGAAATATAGAGCCATTGACTAGGTAAGGGACTGGCGGCTAGGATATTTCCCGGGTGAATATTCTAATCTCTGTTTTTAAGGATTTGCCACCGTCACTGAGCACCTTGGAAAGAAAGAAGTCAGCTTTTCTCAGTTCTTTGGGAAGAGGAAGTGGCTGCTTACATTCATAAAATGCCCTTTGAACTACGGATCTTAAATGGAGGACAGTTTTCTTTAGTCTTGAGATGCCTCATCCTTGAAACAAGAGTGGTTTTCAAAAACATGCATGACTTCAATGTTTCCTCTTGACAAGTTTTAAGGAAGAGCATGAGTATTCTCTTTTTAGCCGATTCTCTGCTGAAGTGTTAGCTGAGGTGCCTAATTCTGGCAATGCAATGTATGTGTGGGTAACATAGGTGTCTAACTCAGGGTTCATCCTGGGGAGCTAGATGTCTAAAAACTGTGTGTTACCTATCTCATATGTACTGTTCTTTTTGTAATTCTAGGCCTTAGGAAAAAGCAAAATGCGCTTTAAAAATGAATGAAAAAGAATTTTAGGTCATGTGAACCTGAATACAAAGCACAGCACATAGAAGCCTTTCAGCCTCAGCTAGATAATACTTGCTTACAATTTAGTATGCCCTTCTTTTTAGAAGAGATCTGGGAAAATTAAAGGGCTTTGCAATAGAGAATTGACGGACAATATCTAGGCTTCAGTCTATCAATAAGGAAGTAAGATCAAGGTTTGAAAGCCAATCATTATAATAATAGACTTCTGTTAAACCATGAATAGAATAAAAAGTGTAAGGCAGTTATTCCTTTCTTGAATAATCTTCAGTCATTTTAATATCTTCAGTTCCATTAGGGTATCTGTATTTTCTTCAGGAGGCCACATCCACGTACGTGAAGGACAAGAGAGTGAATAAAGGAATAAGCATGGATTTACCAAGACTAAATTTTACGTGGGTAACCTGACTGCCATCTATGATGAGAATATGAGTCAGCAGTGTGCCCTCACAGCAGAGAAGGCCAATAGTGTACGTAGCCAGCAAGTTGAGGGAAGTGCATATTCTTCTCAGAGAGGTGTACAGTTTTGGACTCCACAACACAAGACATGAACAAACAGGAGAAAATCCATCAAGAGACACCAAGATCATTAGGAGGCTGGAGGACTGTCATCCAAGAAGTTGAAAGACCTGGTTTTTCAGTCTGAAGAAAAGAAGACTAAACAGGATTTCACTGAGGTGTCCTCAACTACTTCATTCAGTGCTGAGAAGAGCCAGCCTCTTCTCAGGTGTGTGCAGTAAAGGGAAGAGGGGGACAGATAGATACAAACTGAAACAAGGAAAATTATGGTTATATTAGGGGTAAAAGTCACAGTGAGGGTAATCAAGCACTGGAAAAGATTGGCAAGAGGCTGAGAATATTTAAGACTTGACTGCACAATTTCCTGAGCAAATTGATCTAACCTCAAAATTAGCTCCCAACTTCGAAGTTTTCCCATCTCAGAGAAAGTGGCTGAATCAGATGATTCCAAAGGTCCATTTCATAGAATATATGAGTCTTCACAGTTACAGTCTGTTCATGATATTTCCAAAATGTGCTTTCTAAACATAAGAATTCTATCTTTTCTGGCAACAATATCTACAGCTGCCAAGTTCTTTTAGGTCTCATGCTTGGGCATAGGACTGATCATGATCAATCATGTCCATTACTTCCTACTGTCACTCAGTGTCTTAATAGTGATACTCTTGTTCTCCTCCCTAACTATCTTTTTGATAGTCTTTTTTTCTCATTGACTCATTTTAGGTACTTTAATTTAGGAACTTCCCTCATCTGTTACTTTCTTCATTAAGAGTTTAGATAGAGATGATTGCATGCCCCCTTTCTTTTCTGCTGCAAAGCCTGTCATTGTTGAAGGTGGCATTGTCCACAAATAATTTCACAGTAGAGCAGTTCTGGTACTTTTAAGTTCCCTCAGCCTCTGAAAATTAGAAAGTTACCTTTTAGTGGGGCTGAACTTCTGTTCTCCTGTCAGCCCATTACCTACATTGTCAGACACTTTGGAAGGATAAAATTGTTCAAATTGGCTTGCAATCCGGACCACAAATATTTAGACTTTCATGAGGAAAGAAACAAGTATGTTTGCAAATTTGCTTGGACATTGTCACATATTGTGGTCTTACTTTTAATACAAGTCATCTGACCAGCTTTTGACCACTCTCATAATTCTTATCTCAGGGACTAATGGAAGCACTTTATGGCAGTACTGGAAGCAGTTCGATATATCTCCCATGCTTCTCTCAAGGAGAGCCAAAAGCAGCCTAGATGTTACTAATGCATCATGTATCCTAGCTCCAAGTTTCATAGAAAGTGTATGTAGGATGGGATATGTGGTGCACCTGGCTTACATGTGTTAGAGGGGAAAAAACTTTTAGTTTTTGAGCAATTGGCCATATTTACTCCATCATTATAATATGAAGTTAATCTTGATGTAATCTGCTTACTGATGTATAGCTTTAAGTTTTAGATAAAGTTTAGTACAGTTGAGAATTTGAATTCTGTGGATTTGAAGAACAAAGATGACAGATGCATTTTCTATTGTGTATACTTTTATGCGTGATATCAAGAAGTGGACATCTTAGTGAAAAAATATATCTTCATGTAAATTTCATTTACAGACTCACAGAGCAGTTGATTTTGGAAGGTACCTCTGGAAATCATCTGGTGAGGTCAGCCACCCTTCCAGCAAAAAGTGTTTTCTGATTTTCATATGGAATTTCAGGTGTTTCATGTGTTGAAGTCTGTGCCTATTTCCTCTTGTCCTATCACTGGGCACCACTGAGAAGAGTCTGGCTTTGTCTTCTTTACACCCTCCCATGTGTAAAGCCTTCTCCAGCCTAAACAGTCCCAGCAGTCTCAGCCTCTACACTTATGAAAGATACTCCAGTCCCTTAGTTTTGGAAGTTAAACCAATTAATTTTTTGTATCAGAAAAAACTGGGAAGTAACTATGCTGATGGCTTGGACTTAAATTTGTAAAATCTTTTGATTTCTTTTATCCTGAAAAGATAGCTTTATTTAAAGAAACTTTATCCCTTCATAAAAATAATTATCGGGGGGGAAAAAAAAATCACTATTTTATTTATTTATTACACAGCTATAACTTACCCTTATTTTATATTTTCACCTTAACTACAAGAAAAAAGAAATAGCCATACAACCAATAAAAATAGAACCAAATGCTGTTGGACAGACTGATACGTGGGGAATTGTTGTTCTTGTATTGCCTGAATTATTGACAAAGCAACTTCACTCGTTCAACTTCAAAATATTTTATGCATTATTTGTTTGATAGGATAGTACCAAATGTTGTAGTAAAAATTAATTTTATACTGCTGTCTTTACAATGCTGAAATATTGATGATGATTCGTATAGTAACTGTTAACTTTTGTATAGTATCTTACTCATTCAAAGCTTAGGTTGAGTTCAGTATAGTAAGATTTTAAATGGGCACCTTTAAAAGGATAAAATTCACATAATGTCTTTTGGAGAATATGAAACTCTTTTCCACAAATATGTTGGAAATATGGTTTTTGCTTGATGTAGCTCGGAGTCTAAGTATGAAAATTATTTCCAAAGAAGGGAAATGGCCTTGGGAAGAAGTGAATAATCATACTATATGCATATACTTCTTGTTTACAAAACCCTCCACAATATATAGCATTTAGAAGATTATTTTATGCACTGTTTGTAGATGTCTTTCTTTCCTTATAGCGATAACTATATTTAAAATGATATCAATTTGAAATAAGGTTACATTATACAGTGTGCCAAGAGATACATATTTTCTAACTGTGGATTGTATGTTTATGGATTATTGTTCTTTTATGTTTCATTTGAGATCTGTGGGTTGGAGTCTAAGTTTAGAACTGTATACTTCTTTTAATTCACAGCAAACCACATCACTAGAAAGTGTAAACAAAGAGTGACAAAAGAATATGACTCTTATACTATATCTAACTTTAGTTATTCTTATTCGTAGTCTTGTGGTTGAACAGTACTTTGCATAACTGAGTAGGACCAGTGCTAGTTTTTTCTCTTCTTTCCCTTTCCTTCTTCTCATTATTCCTCTCCTATTAACATTTTCTTTCTTTTTTCTCCTTACACAGAAAACACCCAATCCCATCTTACACGGGCTTGACTTCTATTCCATTGTCTTATCCCTTAAGCACTTGAAAATATTATCCTCCTAAATTTGACTCCATGCTTGACTTCTGCATGCATATGTCCACGCAGCTGAAATCAGAACTCTTTGACCAGCAGTGTCTGCGATTCATTACATCCACCATGTACAAATGTAAACAAGATCATATAGCTTGTGTGTGTTCTTTTAGTGCTTGTAAATACAGGATTGAACTAGTAGGAGCTCAGTTCAAGTAATCTGAATTTCTGATTTCTTCCTTCCTTTTTCTTGTCTGTATTTACTTTATTTCTAATACACAGTATTAATTGCATTTAGTTTTTTATAGGTGTTTTCTTTGTACCCATTAAGTACTTTTTAGGTCTTCAAGTCATTAGAGGAGGAGGGAGACCTGTAAAAGCTTCAGCCCTTTCTCTCTGCTAGATTGCTTTCATTGGAATCAAGTAGTGACATCACTTTTGTGAACTCTTCACAGTCTGGGAAGAAGAAATCAGGAGTGTTGAGGAACATATTACCAATGTGCATGGTGGTCAGGACAGTGATGTCCTCTTATCAGATAGTCTGAGCTGTTGCAGCATGTAGAGGATACTGGAGAAAAGCAGTAAGAATCCTGGACTTACCATAGTCATTCTTAATGCCAAGGCTGAGGTTATTGTCACAGCACTCATCTGTGTCCAAAAAGAAGAGATATGAGTACTTACAGTTTCTAGTTATTGATGCCAGAAATGTTAGCATTGGAGTTTTTCAAGGAATTAGAATATTAAATGGATGATCCCCTAGATTATGTAAGTGATAACTTGTCTCATTGACTACAAAGCTCACAATCTAAAGAGTATCACAAGGAAAATGCCATAGCAAGGAGAGCTCGTATGTCTGTAATGTTGCTCTTTAGTGCGTGGGATCAGGGTTCTGTCTCACCTTCCAGGAAAATACTGTTCTGTACTGTTCTGTGCTACAAGCTTTGCTGTCAGTTTGGCCACATGAGGAAGGGCACTGCAGAATGAGATTCCCTTGTAGTTCTGTGCACAGCTAAGCTGCCAACAGTGTTTGAAGCATAGAATGCTGCTATATGTCTAATATACAAAGAGACTGTCCTACTTTCTTTTTTTTTTTCCAGAACAGGGAGAAATAATAATGTAATTCACTTTAAATACATCAGAGATTAATGTCAGCTTTGGTTAACAGTGGCCAATGTCTCACTTCTGTTTGTGGCTAGGGGGGAAATAAAATGGCAAACAGCTATTGCTTTTCTGTTGAAAGAAACGCCCAAATCATTAACGAACTTAATGAGAGTTCAAATGCATAAAATGCCATGCTTTTTATGTTATATCAGAAGTTGTTGGTATCTCTTGGTTTGTAAGCTCCTTCCTTTCCATAGTGTGATTTATCTGTGGGAAATATCTTTACTTAATGGTTATGACCACTTCCACTATACAGTCTGCAGTTTGGACTGTTCTGACTCAGTGTCCTCAGTGAGACGTGTCTATTCTCAAGTGGACTGGAGTGCCTTTTTATGCTCACTGTGATCATTAGGTATGGAAAGGTAGCTCTCTTGAAGGATATTAAGTTTTCATTTGCATCTCCATGAGTAGAATTGACTAGAATTGCTATTCAGAAATCTTACAAGAGTTCTAAAAATTACGTTCCTCATAATTCTAAAAATGGGAAAAATTCCAACAGCTCTTCAAATTCTTGTTGGGTTGGTTGGACTACCTGTGTTATTAATGACTTCCTGTCAGAATCCACAGACATTATAAATTGATCTTTGTTGCTTGTGGCACTGAAAAGGCACTTCAAGAATTTAGACCACAGTTTTGCCTGTCAGATTGACAGGCAAATGTCAGCACATCCCATTTAGTGGCTGTAATTGGATGCTCTTTATTCCAAATCTGGCCGATGTCTTTTCTTCCTCAGCATGCCACTAAGCATTGCAGCAAAGACTCTCTGGTATTCATGGTAGACTCATCTCACACAAATATTCTTCAAGATATGCCAGTTATTTTTACCAAATCAGAAGATGCAGGAGCTTGCACATGTCACTGTCACAATGTGATACATAAACATGAGATAGGAAATTTTCGGTGTTGAGAGCTGGTTAATCTTTAGATCGTATATCTAGTGTAAGATTCGAATTCCTAGAAGCTCTGAATACACTGTCAGACAGTTTGACCTATTTTAGGTTTGTGAGCTGTGAGTGGGTGATATAGGACAACACTCTATAATTTATTCTTATGACCTGAGCCTTCTAGAAGCTTATCTTTTTGTCTTAGAGATCAATAGAAAAGTGCTCTGCCCTGCTTCAACTGTAGTCAGGCCTTGGAATCTCTGTTATTAATTCCTTCTCTGATTAAATTCCCTCATTTATACTTTCATTTCCAATTTTTTTAGAGATTCTCGAAGAATGTATGACAGGCTAGCACTATGGTAGTGCTGAGTTCCAGGACATCCATCCTCATGGGTGTGGATATCCAACTCTCACTTTTCATCCTTGACCTGTTCTCATAAGACACAGACTTGTTCTTCCTTATGGAAAGACTCTCTCTGATAAATAGGCCAAATTTTCAATGTTTAACTAGGTCCCTCTCACCTAAGAAGGCTTCTTTCTCCTTGATTTGTTATGACTGGGAAATTAGAAGTGAGAAATCTGTCAGTTTAGTAAGGGCTTTGGCTGTCCTTAATTTCAGCTTGTTTGTACTGGTGGGAGTAATTCTTTCTTCCCACCCAGTCATTTCTGGGTTCCTCCCATACAATTTGGATGGGAGTTTTTCCAAGAGCTCCTGTTCCTCTATAGAACTTTAATTTGGGTATTTTTCATGTGAGAATTTTTCAGGTCTGTGCTTACTTTGTCTTTTCTGAACCATTTTCTAAAGACTGTTTTTTGGTAAGTATTCCTTCTGCTAAGAAGTTGAGGAGAGTCGTGCTGCTGTAGCCATTAACAATCTTTTCCTGGAATAAGGTCACTGAGAGTCTGTTGTGGATTCCTTTCTTAACTCGAGATGAGAATGAGACTCCTAGACTGCCTTGCAGGTAAATTGTGCAATTATGGATGCACTGCTGGGAGTTTCTATCAATATGAGTGTGCATGTCAAGAAAGTGAAAAGAAGTTAAAGCAACAGTATCTTGTTTGGGATATTCAGATATACAACTTTCCTTCCCCTTCCCCATGATCCCAGAGTCAGGCAAAGACTAAAAAAGGAGGTGGGGTCAGTTTACCATCCTCCCTTCTACGCCTTCTACTGGTATAATTAAAGGCCTAAAGCACAAACACGAACTGTGGACAGATGCTCATCAAATCTATCTGGACCCAAACTCAGATAGTTGCTTGTATCCTCTAAGCTGATAAATGCTGTTGGGAGACAGGCTTCTGCCAAACCTATGACAGGAATGTGAGGCCATGTCTAACTTTAACATGCCAGCGAACATTTCTGGAATGTGCCGTGTGGCATTCTCCCAAGGAATGAGCTACCAGTCACAACTGAAGAATTAGTGTGGGCCTAGGGCCTGATAGACAGCTATCCTGTTTGGAAGGCTTGAGTAGTGTAGGTGTGGAGCATTCTATGCCAGTATAACCTGGATGCCAGAAATAGTTCCAAACATGTTTAATTTACTATTGCTGATGCAGCCTGAGTTCCTAGATGGTTCAGAGTGGTAGTGACATGGGAACTGACATGGCATTCAGAGTATGGCAGAATGGAGAGTCCTAACCTGCACACAACTCATGACATAACTTCTGGGAGCTAAGTTTGCAAACTTGAAGAGACAATTCATTATCAGTTTACCTTAGGTGAAGATTTTTGTAACCACGGTGGCTACAAAACTGGAATTGTAAAATTGATCTTGCCATTTAAAAAAGCCTGCAAAGTCATTCTGAAATGGTTTCATGCCCTGGATTTGTTACTAAATTTTTGTCTCCTACGTGGCAGAACTATATGATCAACTAGGTTAAAATTTGTATCTCACTGTAATGAGAATCTATTCCTTCATTGGCTGTTAAAAGTTTTCTGTTTTACAAAAAGTTCAGAAGTTTTATTCCTGGTTTTTTGGGGGTTTGTTTTTTTTTTTGGGGGGGGGGTTTGTTTGTTTTTCTGTGGATTTGGTATAATTTTAAAATTTCTACAACCATGAACTGCATCTCGGTATTCTGTTTCTGTGCCTGAGAGGAAATTAACCTTTCAGCTTTGTTTGATTACTTTTTATTGAAAATGTTTACAGGTTGGTGTGCACTCAGCTACCCTCTACTGGCATAATCAAAGTCCGTATGGAGTTATTTTGATTATGGCTGGCAATTCTTTATGCTAGTGATGTACCCCAATTAATTCAGTGTCTCAGATACCAATATGAAAGGAATGCTGTGGTTCAATCTTTTTTGAATCATTAAGTGTGAATCCAGAAAAGATGGATATTCTAGTAACTAGGTGTTTTTAAACATTTACTTACCACACCCCACCGCCCCAACCCACACCCAACCCCAAAATAAGTGTTCCTGGAGTTCCACTAACTTAAGCTATGTCAGACACACTTATATGAGGTCTTTGTTGGTTAGTGGAACCAAGGGAGACCAGCCATGAACCAGCAACTAGTCAGGCCTTATATGTATAGGGCAATTTAAGGAATGAGTCTCTTTTTCTATAGTTTTTGCTGGGTGCTGGTTATCAAGCTACAAGAAAGGTGACCTAAACAAAGTCTTGGTTCAATTTAATTCTTTCCTGGGTGAAGCCTCAGCTACTTTTAAGGTTTAATTCCACCAGAAGATATATATATATATTCTGATATGACTCGAAGTATGGCAATTATTTTTTTGGTCGGGCTTCAGCACTTGGAGGAAAATGTCCTTCTTACAACTCAAAATCAGATTGTGCACCCTCTGGTGAAATTATTATTTCTTCATTTAACAGAATAATTATACTGTCAAGATTGAACTAACAATCAAATCTGCTTGTTGAAAGTGCCTGTAAAATGGGACATAGAAGAAGATCTTTCTTTGAATTCAGTATAAGGTAAATTCAACAGGGGCCTGTTCTTCGGAGTTTTTTGTCCGGGTTCTTTTAACAGTTACTAGTAAGTAGCTTCCAGAGAACCTAGCCCATATGTATGTCACAGGCCTTCCATCTCCATCATTCTCTCAAAATCTGCACCTTTCTAGAGGTTTCATAAATAAGGATCCCTTCCTCCCTGCAAATGATCTAAGTTTAATGACCTTTAATATAAAACAATGAAATAATATTACTTATACATATAATAAAGCGAAAAAAATGGAATCTGCCATCTCACAAGTGCGTTTCATAACCTTTTTTGGTTACCTCTTCGCCTTTTTATGTTGTAGGCCAGTCTATGTATGTATGTATGTATGTATGTTAAGTTTAGTTTACTACCTAAGATACTTAGCCAGGGATTTCTTTTATTGCTCTGTAATATGAAGAGCTAGGAACACTATTTGCATTAAACACAGTTGATCAAATCATAGTGATTGCTTCATGAGTCCTGCATGTACTACGGTGCTAATAGTAGATTATAGGGAGAGAGTTGGGATGAATCATTTTGCATGGTGTCTTATTGTGGAACTGGGATCTCTTCCCCAATGTTTCTCAAAATCTATGGTATTGGGAGGAATACTTGCACCCAAATTTGCATTCTCCAGATATCTCTTACCTAAGAGGCATTTCAGAAACAACATTACATTATTCCTGTAATGGCTGAGTCTTATAATAATTTTGCATAAAGGTATCTGCCAAAACAGATTTTATGGAGTATCCTATCAGTTCTATTTTAAGGAGCAGAAACATGACAAGTATTCAGTTAACATGCCTAAAATATTTGCCCCAAATTAGCATTTTTATTTTAAGATTGCTGAGAAGTTCATGATCCAGGGGGCTGCATGAACAAAGCACTTGCAATACTTACAGAGTAGATAGCCGCTTCATTTCTTGCCCCAGTAGAACTATTTGAGATACAAAGAATGGTTAGTTTCTTTGTTAGTATTTCACTGATTTTGTAGAATTGAGAAACAGTATTCACTTTAGATACGTCTAGAAATAAGTGGGGTTTCTGTTCTTAAACTGTTTGAAGCTCTAGATCAGCCAGATCTTCCTTTATAGTAGAAGCTTCTGTGTCATTTAAACCTCTTAGTCTTGGATTTCATTTCTACGTTGATAAGGCTTTTAAATAGAATAGAAACAATAACTCCTAATGGATTTAAATAGGGAATTCTAACATAAATAGACAGCAGATTTAATGAATATTAACTGTACTTACACTTTGCCTTCTAAGCTATGTCATTATTCAATAAAGGGCATCATGTTGGATGAATTTATTTTTTCTGAGTGATCCAAGTGATTACATCTTAGCAAATCTTTTGTTGGTGATGTGATAGATGTGACATTTGTGATTAATTCAGTAACAGTGTTCATGAAATTTTAAGTGGTGATACTCTTGTTACGTACCCAAAAGCTTTGGAAGACCTTTATAATATGTAAAGTTGTAAAACTAGCCTCTCTAGTTAAAGTGAGTCATTTGTCTTTGTGAAAGTAATTTTGTGCTGATGAAGTAATTCCAGTCGTGACATAATAATGCTTGGGATGCTCCTGAGGTAATTCTGCCCTCTGTTGGCAAAGCACAGCAAATGAAATGCATGCTCAGTAGCACACTTCTGTTTTGGTATTATGTATTTCAGACAGGAAAGGTTCCTGAGAGGAGGCATCAATTCCATGTCTTTATTGTTGGAAAGCTCTTTCTGTCCCACCATTCTGGTTAGCTTGAGCATAGCATAGAGGATTTATGTTCAAACTGTCCTTAGTTAATCTTCCCTGGTTTAGTAATTTTTATACCAGAGAACACAGTTTCATCCAATGTCTTTCTTACTCAGATTTTCTATACTATGCCAACAACATTTAAACATGTCACATTATAATAGCTCTGCCTGTTAAAGATTGGATGTTGCAAAGGTTCCATTTCACATTATGCAGTATGTCTGATATAGCTAATATTCTGTAATGGAATGTGTAAGGCTCTGAGAAAATGTGGTGAGTGGATCGGTTTTGCTCAATCATACTTTTTGCAACAACTAATTTCATACTAATCAACTTTATTGTTTTAACGTGTTAATCCAGTTAAGAGAAGTAAAGAAAGAAATATTGGTGTAATCTGAGCAGGTGCTAATTTTTCTTCTGCGCAGTAACTATTTTTTATCATATTATGTTTATCTTTCAAATGTCTTTCCTAGGTTGTGTTCTTAAGTAGTGCCTGTAGAAAGAATGAGTGTTAGCACTTCTGTGGAACCAGGTAACAGGCAGATACTCTATGCTAGTGTTTTTGCAAAGACATTAAATGCACCTCTCTTCTGAAACTGTTACTCCAGAGAACAGACTCAATTTTTTTAAATAATTTATGTAATGGATAAAAGGGGGTTTTGAATTCATTTTGATCAAGGTTACTTTCAATTACCTTACATCTTGCAAAAGTTGTTTGCTATGGAGTCTGAGTAAGTGAGGATGTATTCTACCAGGAAGCACAAATGTTCTGTATATCTTATGTGTATGTTACTGGTTGCTGATAGACTTCAAGAAACTTCATATCTCAGGATTCATATTTTGGAAGATAGTTTCTGGAGCTGCAGTCTTTCACTGTTCTGAGTTTAGATTAAGTTTCTGGCAGGTTGACCAAAAGGGTTGGACATTGTTGCTACTGTTATGAGATGAAGATATGGAAGCTTTGGACTGAGAATATGGGAAATCATGTGGATAGCTGATGTAATAATATGTTGATGTAAACATGATATGAGACTCTGACACCTGTTACGTTCTCGTATGTCAAGATAGCTAGTGATTGATTTATTTATGCAGGGAATTAAGACTCTGCTATAGGGTTGATTTCTGAATCTCCTTTTCAAATCCCAGCATAAATTGAGAATGAGGTGTGAAATGGCCTCATGTAGAGGAAAATGAAATAACTTTTTTTTTCTGTGTCCTATTTTGCTGGTGTCTGGTAGAATTACTCTACTTTTGAGGAAACCCCAGATTAGGAAGGACAAGGTATTAAAGCTAGCTGAATTTGCAGACTCTGTAGATAGCAAGTTCTGTTCTGTGTGTCCTAGAGCTGTAACAAAGAGGCTTATCTAAGTTGGATTCTAGGATGAACAATCTTTAATTCTGGAATGAGATTGTAGTTCTAACAGCATCCATATTTCAAAAATTTGTGACAGATATTGTAACTTTTCATAGTGCTGCTTCCAGTCCTACAGCTTCAGGAATTTTTATTCCACTTAAACAAGTGTCAGTGAGTGATCCAGAATGCATAATTAATAATTTAGAGGTTTTAAAGTCTCCTTTTATAATAAATACTGACTTTGCCTGTCTCTGATAAGAATATGTTTAAAACTGCAAACACATTTATGATGGATGGAAATACTATGTTGGACCTCCAAAAATGTATTCTGGAAAAAACTTTCTATAACTTTTCTTACTAAAGATTCAAAGTCAGTTGAATTAGGAAAAAGAATAGCTAAAGCAATACCTCTCCTACCAAAATATATCATCATACCTGTATTCTTGAGAGAAAGAGAAATAGGACTTTGCTTCAGTTTCTTTCTGATAGGAGAAATATTAGAGGGTGGTTGTTTTTTTTTAACTTTAGTGTCCTGTAATTTTTACAAAAGAAGTCAGGAGTGGTCTATCTAGAGAACATGTTCTGTTCTTCCAAGAAAATACTGATGATATATTCTACAGCGTTCATAGGTGTATTCATGTAGCTCTATCTTAAATAAGGAGATATGCAAGGGCTTTCAAAACCGTTCAGAAATCTACTGTGATTGCTGTGCTTACAGAAAAATAATTATTTTTTATATAATTTCACTAAATAGAGGTGGTCTGGGGAACAGCTGGAAGAACTCTGCGTCTATTTATATAGGGAGTTCAATATATATATGTACATATGAATATATGTATGTACATATGTATATATGTATTACATATACACTAAAAAAATATACAGTTGAGTATGTCTGATTATTTGTCTTTGTTATATGGTCTAATATTACCTAACCATGTTCCTGGTCAACTCTTTATCATCTATAGATCTTATCAAATCATATATGTTATACAAATCATAACAACTGTGTAGAACCCATGTACCTCATACATGTAGGGAGCCCAAAACCATGATACAAAGGGTGCAGAGCTGCACTCCACAGCAAGTTAATCAGAAGCACCAATCTTCAGCATTAGTCATATGGCAACACTGCAGATTGCTCAGATCATATAAAACATACATGGAGATATCATTGCCAACTGTTTTAAAACATGATTCACATTGCTTAAGCATGAATGATTTACTTACTAAGATACTTCCTGCTGAGCTGGTTTGGACTGAGTATTTTCGTAATTTAGTTGGTAGCTATTCTCACAGTGTTCTTGTGCCAGATGATGCCAAATGAGAGTTAACATTTTTTTCCCTATTGTGATGACCTGGCTTCTCAAGGATGGAACTCTGGAGTGGATCCAAGGATCTGTCTGACTCATCATTGACAAGCTGGAGTTACTAAGGTCACTATGAACTAAGCAAAACCCCAGCTTGTCCCTATAGACATTCTGGAATACAGAGGGACCCTGCTGTCATAACGATGAAAGCTTTTTCTCTTTTAGCCAGCCCAGGCAAATTGCTCTTGACTGTAAGGATAAGGCAAAGCTAACCAGTACTAGTCAGGACGCGTTGCTCTCTGAATATAGCCGCAGGTTTATGCTAGTACTTCCAGATAAGTGTTCCTTAAAGAATGATGAAGCCAGGCTGGTTAGGTAGTCAAATGCAAAGTGGCCTTATATATGATAGATTCTTTTAATATAGCATGACTAATTTATTGCCTGTTCCTTTGCGTGACGTCATCAAGAAGTCAAAGTGTTTCTTCTTTATGTTTTTGCATATTACTTGTTTTTAAATAACATTTAAACTGATATAACTATTAACTCTTATCAGAATAAAATTATATGCCTTCAAATGAAATTGATTCCAGCTTCAAGCAAATGGAGTTCTACTTCAGCTAAACTAGTTCATGTGACATTTGCTCAAGTTTATTAGCTTTTACCATATAAAGTACTTAACTGGAAAGACTGAGTGCTGGTCCATGGGGTTTTCTAGGTAGATTCTCTCCCAAATTGAATGTATCTAAATTTGCACGTACTTACACGGGATCGACTGTCTACTCTGCAGACTCCTTGAACACACCTCACAGGGCCTAAGTCTGCCCTACAAGAGCACTTACTTCTCTACTAGTTTTAATATTAATATCCAAAGTTGGCTAGAAAACCAAAATACTTTTTGTGGCTTTTGCAGAAGCCTATTGCTCATCTTCTGGTCTGCAAAATTTAACCCTCACCAGGTCTTGTGTGACAGCCAGCTCCTTGCATGGTCTTAACCTCAGAGACATGCATGCACACAGCTGGCTCCCAGGCTACTTCACTTACTTGTTGATTGATTCAGCTTGACCTTCACTAGCAATCACACGCTGTCTCGCACACCCACACTGCCTACAGTTGCAGACTCCATGGACACACAGGCCTTCTGACCCATAGTCCCACTCCCGTTTCTGGTACCCAGACCCTCAGTTGCTCCAGTTTCTGGCAACACAGGCACATGGGCTTACTGATCCATCATCTGACCCAGTTGCTAGCTGTTGGACCCTCATATACGTGCATTCACACAGAACAGAGTCCCTCACACAGGAAAATAGAAATGGAATTTATTAGATTGAGTGCAGGACATGGCCAAACTATGGTACTGTAGAGCCAGCGGTATACATGTGATCATCCCTTTTTGTCCCCGTACCCCTCTATTTTTCTACACTTATTCCACCCCAATCACCTAAATCTATCCCTTTCCCTGCTTTTGGTTTCTCCCCTAAACATCCCATAGGCAGTCTTGCTCAAGTCCATGTGTCCCATACCCCTAGACAGTAGCCCTTCTCAACCTGAGATGTGCTCCAGTATTGCCTCATCTTGGTGTGTCACCCCTGGATAATGGCATAGAGGCTCTCACAGGACAGCCCTGAGAGAGACCCCAACATGGTGTCTCTTCCTCTGAGTCTATAATTTGGGTTCCTGCCTGCCATTGTGTTTCTGTGCTCTGCTGGACATTCTAGGATGAGCCTTTAATTCACTCATGGCTCTTCTGTGACAAACTTAAGAGTAGCTTGGCCAGGGTATTACTTAATTCTCCCACCTGCTCTTGTCTCTCTGCTCCTTTGGGATGTACACAGGAGCTATTTATCACATAACTAAACACTCACATTTATGAAATTTGTATAGTTTCTCTTATCTCAATACTGTTCTAGATCTTTCTTTGGGTACTTCACAATTGCAATGTCCTCATATAGAAGTTCTGTAATTTCTGCCTCAGAAGTTCCTTTAGAGTTGCTTTTTAGTCCTAACTCTATCAAAATATACTTTTATAAGATCTTTTCTATGTCTTTCAATTGCAATTCTTCTTTTGTCCTAAATGTTATTCAAAGGATAAAGCCACATTGACTCTGTGATGGGACAATTGGCTCTGTGAGACTCACCATGGCTAAGGGTATTCTGGATATCCAGGACTTGTGTGTCTCTAGATCTGGGATTCTGCCTTTCCTCAGCCACACACTGAACTTGCGTCATTTATTGTCAGCCTTTTCTTACTTTCCTCCACTGGAGAAGGTGTGGATGGCAGATTGGGTTAATGACTGTACTAACCTCGTCCTTCTCCAACCAAAAATACAGTTAGTACAGCAAGAATGGTCATGGCAAGTGTACTAGGTTATTATGTCAGTTTATGAATTTTTTCTCTTTTTGTGTTGTTTGATATCCATCTTTATGAATATTACTATTACTACATATATCATTCCTTAGGTTTTCAAAAGCAAAACCAAATTCTGAAATTCAGTCACAACAGATATAGCATGAATGCCCTGTGAAATTGGCATTATTAGGTAGCTATTGAAGCTTATGCCTTAGACTAGATGAGGGTGAATGACTCTTCTTTTTCTAATTTGTCTTCGTATTTTGTTCCCATTCAAAGGGGTTATAAGTATACTGGAGGCTTCTACAACAGCTGGGAGGAAGAAACCCTTCTCTGCCTTTCAGAGAGGCATAGATCACAGATAGATGCCCCAGAAGCATCCCAGTAGTATTTTTTGTGAATGTCTACTACATCTCCCTAATGAGGAATCAGATGGCTCTCATGATGCTCCTTTCTTAGCTTATTCCAACTTGTTCAAGTTTCCAAGTTGAAGTGCATAATTCCTTGATAGGAAGGAATGGAGATATCTGAGCAGAATCTTTGTATCTTACATGTGTGCTGCACAGGAGAATTTCCTTCACCTCTGGAAAGCTTCACTATGAAAGAGAGGTGGCAGCTGGATTTTACCTTTAATTATTCTCTGCACTCCATTCCAATAGTTACCATGTTACCATGATGAATCTTAACTTATGGTATATAGGCTATACCTGTAGATCTTGTACAGGTAATGATCTTGTACAACCCTGGCCTTTTGCTGAAATAAGATTAATTGGATTAACTTGAACAATCTATGGTTTGTCATCTTCTCTGTTTTGATCACAGCAATGCATACTTGAATACAATGAAATTCAATCGTGATATCCAGCTATTTGAGACTTAAAGTTGTCAATTTCTAGGTACATGGACTCCCAATTTCTCACCGAGATGGATAAATTTTACATAAGCTATTGAAGGAGGAAGTAGCTTATTGTACATAACTCTACCTCATCAGACCACTGTGTAGGATTGAGACTGCTTGTATAGGAGCCACTCTAATAATAAGTACATATTGTATAATAAATAATAAAACTAATAATATTTACTATATTCAATATTTCATATTAAATAGAAACCACCAATTGAACAGAACCAGTATGAAAATAAAATCACAGTTTAGTGAAGTTCCCAAGTTTTTACAGACATATTATTTTCTGACCAAGGCTGTAAACGGATCAACGAAAACATGTAGAATTAGCTGCTTTAGAGCCTGAACTTGAATAACATACTTAATTCCATGAAGGAGTTGACCATAAATTTTGTTGTATTGTCTATATTGAGACAACTGAACAGCAGGGATCAAAATGAGATAAGCACATTCAAAAATGAAACATTTTTGAGTCACATTTCATACTGATACAACAAAAGCACTTAAACAATTGGAATTATACATAAATAAGCTTTAAGAATTCGATTCATATTAATGAATTGATAGTCCCTCTGCCCTTCTCATTTTTTAAAAGTTAAATTAATAACAGAAATATTTTTATTATGATTATTTTTTTACTTGAATTAACTCTCAGTTGCTGTATGCAACAGTTGCTTTTAATACTGAAAAGAAGATCTAAGACAGGCTGACTCAAGACATCATCTAGCTTTGCAATTTTAGGCCTTTAGCTACACTTGCTGAAAAAAAATCCTAAATGCATTTTTTGGTTGTTGTTTTTCTATATACAACTCTGGAGTACCTTATTATTTATAATTATTTATTATGCTTTAAGATATGGCCTTCTAAAACTGTTTTTCCCCACAGTCACTAAGAAAATAATTGGTTTTATTTCCTTGAATTAATTTGAAAATATATCCCCAATTTAGCAAAGTAGTGTAAATAATAGAAAAAGCATACATGGAAAAGACATGCCTGCTTTTCTTACAAGATAATATATCTTACATAACACTGGATTCCATCAAAGAGGAATCTGTAGAAAGAAAAAGTATCCCATTTACTAAAATGAAACACTTCTATGTTTGATAAGTAGCCTTATTAATTTATATAGGTTAGAGCAACATGATTGTCAACTTAATTTATTTGTGCATAAAATAGAGAATGGGAGCTATTTTGCTGCTGTTCACGATAAGTTACATTACTATTTTGTGTCTGAATAACTGATGATATGTATTACTGTGTAAAAGTTTGCATTTTCAAAATGTTCTCTAAAATCATCGATATGTTTGTTATAAGCTCATTTTACATGACTGAAAATGTTTATGAATATAGGCAGAGCACTAATGAATTGGGGAGCCTGGCTGTGTGCTCTAATAACTTGAAGCAATGCATTTCTGTTAGATCAACAACAATAAACATGAAAATTTGGCTCAGAACAACATTAATTCCTGTAGTATTTATTCTATGGAACACAGGAACAGTAAGGAAGCTAGATTTATCGGAGCTGCTTGATATTTGCCACCGACATCAATGGGAACAGGATGAAGCTTAGGATTTCTACTATTAGAACTGACCCCTCAAGATGAGATTCATTATTTCTGTAGTCCTGAAAAGCCAGAGGGTCTCTAGGAAGAGCTTTCAAAGGTATTGAAGACCTGGGAAGAAAGGTGGGGGAAGGAGCAAGGAGGGTGAGGACTAGGCATATGCTAAGCCTCTCTGAGCCCTCAGCAGGGTTTAGACCCTAAACGTGCAGGCCTGAACACTATGCTCCATCCATCTCAGGAGGAACTGTGATCTGGAGTTCCTCCATCTGAAGGAACTGTTTCCTTTGAGACAGTGTCATCCTCTTCCTTGGCCCTTCATTTCTGAGAAGAAATTCCGAAGAGGGTTAACAGTCAGTTGTCAGATACAGTTTAAGTAAGTGAAACCAATTGGCCAGACAGACACTGATGTCATTTAAAGACTGTTATCACTGTTTTACCAAGATGTTTTCCTTTCATCTTGGCAAAACTACCATATAAAGACCATAAATATTAGAGCATGGATAATTAAATAATAATGAAATAATATAATGGATGTACAGATGGGAAATACAATGGAAACAAATTGAAAGTTGTGATAGGTAACTGTGCATGTATGCTTGGTTCTTGTACTGCTGATAGGGAGCGTGCCTATGTGAGAAAGATCAGCTGAATTAACTTCTGATTTCCTTGCTTTTGAGTTCATATATGCGTAACAACAGCCACCTCACAATATTTTTTTTCCATATAGGAAAAAGCATAGCAAAATAGCAAATCAATCAACTAACCATCTTTTTCTTCCATCTGTCATTTTCATATCACTTTTCAAATGCTACTCTTTATGTGTAATTATCTTCCGCTCATAAAAAGAAAAATGTTAATTTTCTTTACCAAGAAAAGAGTATTTCCAATTAATATTTGACAGCAGTTCAAAAGGTCAATATTCCTTGTCTACAGTGAGAGCAAACTGTAATAAGAAGGTCTTTCTGCATTTGGCAGTAGTGTAAGTAGTATAACAGACCTCACTTCCTTTGTGCCTCACTTTGGCAAGTTATAATGGGAGAAACTAATTGATGATCATGTTTTAATTCATCATTGGATGAAAACTGATTATTTTGCACAAAAAGTAGGTTCCATTACTTTCTTAACATTCATTAAGTGATAGAATGATTTTCCTAACTTACCAATGTACATAGGAAAAAAAATTCCTAACTTACTAATGCATGTAAAATTAAGAAGCCTGATTATTGACTGCATCAAAGAATTAGGAGAAACATGTTTTTGAGAAGATTCAGTATTAGCAGTAAGCTAAAAAGCTACTAATTTTCTGTCAACAAATACTCTTTTCTGGAAATTGAGTGGTAATTTGTTTTGTTCCAGATTCTCCTTAGAGTTGCTTTCACAGTAACTATTGAAGTGTTTTAATACACAGATAAATCAATGTATTTGATAATTCCTCATACATCGTATGTATGATTTCAAAGAAGGGCTCATTAAGCTTTTTCTCTTTCTTCACCCCACAAGACACATGATTTTTACAGAGCTAGTACACCACTGGACTTTTGCTCTGCTGTATTCTGATTTAGAGGAACTGCTCACCACAGCTAGGAATTTTAGGGTGTAAGAATTGCTGTTCACAGACTGTCCAATTTGAATTTGTCAGTTATTAAAGCATAAATATCCATGTCTACACTGAACCTGTGTTCATTTTGTAGATAATAATATTGCTAGCAATAAAAGACTTCCTAGGAGGGGATTTTGGCACTGGCCGAAGGGAAAAGAGATGTCTGCAACTGAGTCCTGCTCATGTCTCCTGTGTTCTTTAGTTTGAGAACCAATTTCTGATTTTGAGCATCTTTCTGTCTTTGGGAGCTGACAGAGATTAGTCTGTCTGTCCTGTCTCATCTCTCTGATTCATCAGGATTTACTCACCCTCTTTTGCCCTTTGTCTCCCAACCTGAGTGTCCTGATGTGCTTCACATAGGTGCATTTATATACTCATTAATAAACCTTCAGGTTTTTTTAAAAAAATTCAGTATAGCTTCAGTTGAAAAAGTATTTCCTAAAACCAAAGTCAGGCAATGCAACAATGCATTAAAGAGTGCCTGGATTAAAGGAGAAAATTAGAGGAGAAAAAACCTAGGTTTTGGCTGGGGTTTTTTGTGTATTTGTTTGGTTTGTTTTGTTTTTAAAGGCCTAATGCCTCATGAATTATATATGAATTCATGTATCCCTTGCATTTTGAAAAAAACAACCAACAGGCAAATACTATCAACTGTAAACCAAAGCAAGCAAGCAAGCAAACCCAAGTAAATTAATATTCTGATCATTTACGTATTTATTTTAATAATTAAAAGACGACTTTCTATAAAACTTTTTTTTTCTGCTTCATTCTCCTATAAGCTGGTACAAATCAAAGGAGGAAAGTAGAACCCAATAAATAAGAAAATAATTAACAAAATAATATGCAAAAATACAGAAGAGGTTATAGAATATCAATAAATAAGGACATCTTTCCTTCCATATAAATAGCATCTGTCTATTATGGAGAAGCTATAGTTTCAAGAACTCAATTTGTACTACTTCATGAAGTTAAAATAATTTCTTTTAATAGGAAAGATTAGAGTTGCCTTCTATAGAAAAGAACATCTGTAGACTTCTAAGCATATTAAAAAAAAAACAACCTTCATTTTTTGCTTCTTTGCACCCAAGAAAATATTTCAGTCCTGTTCTTCCAAGAAATTAAATTGCAGGGAGAGGTGTGGTACCAAGCACTATGGAGAATTATGCTCACTGCAGAGCACAGTATCACAGAAATAGCTCTATGAATGCAGTATTACTTATTGTAAAACTACTGCTTAGATTTGTGAGCTAATTAATCAAACACATATAGTGAAAAAGAGTCCAGTCTACAACATCAGTATTCCGTAGGTAATAAGATACAGATTTAGTAGTATAGAATTCTTAAAAGCATATGTTAAGCATACCATGTCATTTTATAGATGTAGCTCATGAAAAATGTCAGACTGAAAAACTCTTTTTTCCTATTAGCTTCAGATTATTTTCTTTAAACTTGATTCCAAGTTATGAAGTGAAGGGAAAACATGGCTTGCCAATGACTGTTTAACGCTGTATTAGAAGCTGAAGAAGACAAACTGTAATTCAGAACTCATAACGTTGTGTCCTGGAAGTTGTGATGCTACTGACTGACACTTGTGTTACAGAATGAAAAACTTTGCTTCCGCAAAGGATACAGTCAGCTTCAAATGTCAGTTAGGAAAAAACCTGCTGGTACTCAATATGCCTCTGGTATCCATTTTCTAGTGGTTTGTTTGTTTGGGTTTTGTTGTTTAATTGTTTTTTTTTCATGTTGGGTTTTTTTGATAGATTAGCAATCACATTTTTCTACTTTGAAACAAAAAACAATTCCTTCACTGTTTTGTGAAGAGTCCGTAATAGATTGTGGAACTGGTTACATACAACATATAATGAAGCTGACTGTAAAATACATGCTGTAAAGTACAGAAAGATAACAAAAATGAGAAATGTCATTTATTGTATGAATCTAGAGTAACTTACCTAAAGTCAATGAGTATATACTTGTGAAAAAAAGTAGTGCAAAATCATATTATAAACTCAGTGTAATTACCAGAGTGATACTGGGAGAGCAGATCTAATTGAAATGACAGAGTAGTTACTAATCTTTGAGACTGCCCTACATACAGTTCATTACTGATATAAAGATGAATGTGTAAAATTATTTTTATAAATAAATTATATTGATATCAACATGACATTTGCTATTTTAATTTCTTTTTGAGACAATTTGTCTCTTAAAGTTCAATCACACTTGTTGCAGAGATCTTCAGGTTATTTATACATCAAATTTCTGACATTTCTATACTTGCCAAGCAAAAAAATTAATTTTACAATTGTGCTTTATTTGCAGCATCTGGCGAGGACCAAATATAAACTGCACAGACAGTTCAGGTTATACTGCTTTACATCATGCAGCTTTAAATGGACACAAGTAAGTGCCTCATGTTTAGTTTTTAAGTAGAATGATATTTAACTGTGTAACTTAAAAATTTGTAGCATAACACTGAGATTTTCACAGAAAGATGACAAATCCTGACTTACTAAATTAATCTTAATTTCCCCTTATATCAATGACACTGATATTGATACCAGCTTGTAGTAATGACAAATGCCGTTTAGAAGCTTTTGATTGTCTACAGGTTATTCCAAATTATTCCTCGTTTTTGAGTAAATTTATTATCATTAACGCTAGTGACTCTAGTGTTCTTTAGCTGGTCAGAAATTGCAACAGAAAATTTCGTAGTATACTCCTGTGTGTATGTACACATGTATAGTGCGTTGAATGTTTAAAGAAGCAATATTGTGAAACAAAAGATCAGTATAGATTAATCATTATCAAAGTAAAAGTAGCATGCTGAGAATATTTTGTAGTTACACACTCGAAAGTAGGAAAAAAGTGGCTATTACCTTGTATGGGACCTTGTAGCTTTTACCTCCATGCTGTCCATTCACGTTACCATGCCTGTCTTAACAAACTTGGGGAAAGCCTGCAAGATTCCCAATGAGTGGTACTGCACAGGCATGCCAGTGCCAGGGAACTCTTTAAGGCATTGATGTGTCGGTAAAAAAATATGGGAACTTGCTACATATTTTGTTATTACTCTTTGTAGTTTGTTCTGTGTTACCTCTCTTATTACATATTGCCCCTTGCTACGTGTTACTTCCATTGTATTATGCTGCCAACTGCATGTTGTTAGTAAGACAGAACAAGAAATAAAGATTTTAATGAGTTCTATAGAGTTCTAGTCAGATGGACCCCACTGTAACCAAGGTAAGAGCTGCCCCACTTAATGCAGTCCAGCTATCCTGTTTGTAAACGGATGGTGTTAACACTGACTGGATTTTCACTAGAAAAAAATTTGACATAAGTCTTTGGGTTATTGCTTTGTGAGCGGTAAGGAACTGATCCAAAATCAATTGAAATTAAGAGTGATTTGCACTAACTTTAATGTGATTTTGGACCGTCCATAAGATAACATATGGATCCATAATAATTATGTTTAGATAACTCTTTTCACAATTTTTGCATTCTTCCTTGGAAAAATTAAAACGTTAGGGTGTGTCTTTAACTGTATTCTAGAAACCTGCATATTTTCTTTAGATCAGGATAATCTTTTGGTGAATATAGGATATTCTGGTTCTGAATAAATATATTAATTTAAAAAGCTGTTAAATTAAATATTGTGCATTTTCCAAAATTTCAGTTCCGTATCAAGGTTCAGAATCATCCATTAATATATTTTACCTCCATTAAATTCAGCCTTTTTAAAAAAAGAGAGAAAATCCCATTTCTCTTGTTTGTAGTTTATGGATTGTTTCCTGTGCCATTGTACATTTTTGATTGACAAAAGACCAAGCCTTAGCTTGGAAAGGTTGTTGGTTTTAAATAGATGAAACTGGTTTTAGTATGTTTAATACTGACTATAAATCAATAGTTACCCAGCAAAGTAAAAATATTGCTGTATAAACACTGAATCTATCAGAGATCAGGTGAATCCTAGCAATAGAAACTATAAAGTCCCAAAACATACAAAAGCCAAATAGTGTTTTCCGACACAGTGTTGGCCAAACTTCTGCTGAAGTCAGAGAGAGCTTCAAGACGTGGACTTATGTATAGTAGCAGATAAAACTGCAGCTTTTGAAAAGGTCATAATGGCCACTGGCTGCTATGACCTCTTACCCTCACAGCAGGGTAAGCAGCAGTTACTAACATCACATTTATAGCTTGTTATGTTAAACTGAAATACATCAGGAGTTATTTAATGAAAATCATTATGGTTCAGGGCCTGCTATCCAAACCGTCATACTGACCCTGCTACAGTGGCTGCACTCAGCAAGAGAATGGGAGAGACACCTGGTGGTTGTAATTCCATCAGTTATAACAAATTATAAATAAATAGCTTTACCACCCTGTTTCAAACTTGAAACTTGATATTCAAAATCAATATTGGGCACAGTCTTGTGGCACAAGAGCCTTCCCACTTAGAAGAAGTTCTCACCCTTTAAAAACTTCTGGAGTTTTAATCTTTCACACTTTACATTAGGATGAACTTGAGAGATTTCAGGGTTTTTCAGGAAAAGTGAGAACATAAAACTTAATGACCCAAACAATAATTTGGGGCTGGGGTACTTGTCCCCGCTTGGTTATGGTATGTCATGAATTCCTGCCTCCTTGGTTGTTCTGGGAAAGTTCTCTTTCCTTTTGAAACTATTCTGCTTTATATAAGTAATTAAATCATATCTGGGGCAGATAGTTCAATCTCCCTAAGTAATTTTACTTAGCCCAGTGATGTTACTGGGCTAAGGACTCTCAGTCTTCTCCTCTGTGAAATTTGTTTCTACAAAATGAAAAGGTTCTGGCAGAGTGCTAAAAAAGACTCGCTCTGGAGAAGTGTGATAGGTCAGGGCATTCTTGAAGGATGAAGGAGACCTAGGTTCTATTTTGTAGCTTGAATCTTGCAACAGTCTCTTCCCAGTAGTTGCTGTATACTGGTGTCTATACATAATAGTTCCTGAATACATTATCTATGCATTTCAGTTGTGGAGGGTTTTTCGTTTTTTTTCCTGTTTTTCCCCCACTTAGTTCAATTTCTGTTTCCTTTGATTTGTGTCCTTTTCAAACTACTCTGTATCTCTAGCCTTTGTTAGACCATTTACTGCAAGACCATCTATTACTACATGAGAAGTCTCACAAACTTTATTTGTACTAGAAAGTTTCTCTTGAGAGTTACTTTTCTGGAACTCTCTGTATAGCAAAAGTCTTTCATAGTGGAGCTGCTTTTTCTTGGTGGTTTTGGTGTTATTTGACCTTGTCAGGAGTAAGCAAAATTCACCTTAGTCTCCCTCAAAACTTAGATGTCATGACTGCAGTTTCTCTATGATTTCTTTTGAAGACAATTGGTAGTTTCTTTTGACCTGGATGTATTCACTCTTATTTGCCACCTTTGTCTCTCAACAGGCAATTAAATAAGGTTCCATCAAGGTTGGGAGAACAATTGCCTTGGGATTTAACTTCTGTCTTAATTTATAGTCAAGGGCTTCATTTTTTCTCATAACATAGGCTGCATCGAGCTCCCTCCCCTCTTGATTTTTTGAGTCAAGTCGGTAAGAACTAGTGTTTCCATATTCAGCAAAAATATGCGTAGAACTGCCCATGCAGTATCATAGAGGCTATTAACTTAATAACTAATAAAGCCTGACTGTGCCAAACTATGAGAAGACAAATGGAAAGATAAGACAGAATTTATTTACTTTCTGACGTACTTGATAACATGATCATACCACACAGCTGGTTTTTACATTTAACTTTGGAAGTTGAGGAGACTGCTTAAAAATCAAGTATGCAATATACCAGCTTATACTAATCTTTCATTTAATATATGATAAGTCACACTGAAGATACTGACAGGAATATTACAAGAATTAAAATAATAAAAGTTGTTTTTTTCCTCACTGCTTTCAGGAAGCTGGATGTGGGAAATTAAAATAGAAGCGGTTATTTCATAGGAGATAGTATACGTCTAACTAGATCATCATTAAATTGTTTCCTTCATCTCTGAGATAATGCCTTAAAGAGGAAGATAAACTGTTGCTTAAGCCTCACTGCAAAAACCATGTCCATAAAGCTACCTTCTTGTATTCCTGCCTGCAGAACTCAGCAGTAGTGGGGATAGGAGTACTTCTCTGCCTTTAATACCTGGAATGTTTGTCTTGAGGGACATGCATGTGGCCTAGACTGGCAAATTCTAAAAATTATTCTTTGGTCGGGTGATCCTGTTGAAAGAAACATTCAGAGAACTGAATATTTTTTATAAGTATTCATAAGAAGTTAGAATCATTACAATTAATAATATTTTGGCTGTTTTACTCTCTCATTCTTAGAAATGATAGGTCTTTCATTTTTTAGCTGTTTCACTTGAAAAACAGGGTTTTTTCCTGTTATTCAGGCAAAAAATTTTGGTAATACATATGTCCATGTAAAAACTTAATAAAATAAGCTTTCTGTCAATTTTTAGATTTACTTCCTGTTTTCCAGGGATATAGTTCTCAAATTACTTCAGTATGAAGCATCAACTAATGTGGCAGATAATAAAGGTTATTTTCCTATTCACTTGGCTGCTTGGAGAGGAGATGTAGACATTGTGAAGATTCTTATCCATCATGGGCCATCACACTCCAGAGTGAATGAACAGGTGAAGTGATAAAATGTATTTGTGTACATCATCAGAAAAGAATGACATATATTCTTTAGGTCTGGCAAATTTATAATCAACTTAAAAAAACAAAACAAAACACCTATTTTCCATTGTTTCACTAATTTCTTCACCAAGACAGATAAAATCTTCCAATATAAGCATACTAGATATCTTTCTTCTGGATGGTCAGTGACCTAAAGAATATTACATATAAAAAGTATGAAAAAACCTTCTGCTTGTTTCTGAAAAATCATGTGAAGATGTGCTCTAACTATGCATTTTATACATATTGATGTAAATTCCATAAACTCTGTCTTTTTTACTTTATTATATATTAAATTCCTGAAAAACTTCAAGATAAAATTAATATTGGTATATTTTGAGTGTACTGGAAATGAACTGATATGCTGAGATAAATGACAATCCAGATGGACTGCATGTATGCTTCTGCCACAGAAAGGGTACATGAATACTAGGGAAAAATGATGAGAGTATTACAGTGGGTAAGGGCAGGATAAGTATGTTGCATTCTGTTGTCAAACAGATGGCACACCTTCTGTTTTAATTCTGTATATTCTTATATGCTCCATTTGTAGGGTTAATATTTAGAAATAGAAAGAAAGAAGTCGCACATCTATAGGCCACTGAACTGCTTGAGGACCTGGCATAGGCTGTGAAATATGACTAGTAACCATAACCTATTGAATTTGTAAGGGTAATCAGGAAGGTATTGGGATGTAACAGTGGAAGTCAGCTCCAAATTCAGATCTAAATTTTAGTGTATACATTGCCTGTATATGCATTGTTTTATTCCACAGACGTCTAGTCAGTGTATCACAGGAGCCAACAAGGTTATTCAGGTGACCAAAAGTAAGGCAGGATTCGTTTGCTCAAACACAGAAATGCGATACCTTCTAAGACTCTGCAGTAAATGAGACATCTGTGTGGGCCTGAAGGGATGACAGAGGATGCTCAGAATTTCCATATCCTTGTGGAGTGGCTGATGGACTCCGGGTAGGGTACCAGTGTGAGATGCAGTTCCTTGAATAATCTGCTTGATATTTGAGGTTATACACTTAGCCATTGGAATCCATACAATAACTGTGATATGAATATCGAGTATTAGAGCAGGAAATATAGGAAAATAAAATAATAAAATATGCCAATGTGAAAGTCTTCTGTGAAATCCCATAATACTCTGACTCATCCAAGAAAAAATGCAAAACACAGAATTCATCATTCTGTGGTTTGAGTTGCAGATTAGGAGTTTCTCGGAGTTTCTCATTCTCATCAGCTTTTACATGTAGGATGAAATGAGTTGAATTGTAGGATTATCTTTTTTTTTCAAGGAGAAGGGGTTTTTTCAATTTTATTTCTGCAAAAAATTAAAAAAGCAACTTTCTGAATTGCATGTTATCCGTTTGCTTGAAGAGATTCCTTATATTCTAGTGACAGAAAACTGAAAGCTATGCAGGAACTTTAGAGAGAGGGATAGTGAAAAAGATATTTCAGTAAGATCAGAAAGAGCGAAGAAAATTCAAACCTACTTTTCCCCAATCCCACATATACATCCAAACCTGTTCTAGAATATTCTTGAGCTTAATTAGGTGTGCTATCCAGTCTCTCTGGGTTGACGCTGGAGCAAATAAGCAGGAATACATCTTACTCTATGCCCCACTGACTCAAAAAAGATCTCCTTATCAGATCTGCTGTTTACACGTTTTACACCAAAACTTTAGAATGGAAAATGTGTGAGCAATCCTCACAATAAATGTTGGAGCTTAAATCTCTTAAAGGAATCTTCATCATATTGAACTTTGAAGTTAAACTCAAGCAAACACAGTTCTGACTTTGTAAATCCCCTGGTGTTCCACTCTAGACAATGGCCAGCTTTAGGACGTGAACCACTTGGCTGGCACCAATTTTCCTCTGCTAATTAGCACTCTGCACAGGAGAATATTGTCCATATCATAGAATGAGGGAAGTGCTGCGTTGATATTAAGCCATTTCTACCCACATAGCCTCAAATAACACTGGAGTGGCATTCTCAGCCTAATACCTATTGTACATTATTATGAGTCTGTAGGTTACTGAGGCTTTTGGGTTTTTTGCTGATAGGCTTTATAAGGCAGATGACTCCTCATAGCTCTCATAGCTTCTCTCAGATCTGTGAAGCTGAAGCTACAGCTTGTAAGTAGTCCTGGGCTATTTTTCTTCCTTGTTTTTTCTTCTGAGAGTTGGGGAGAAGGAAAGCCATTTTTCCTGACACTTTTTCACCACAGCAAATTATATACTCAAGTAAGAATTTTTTTCCCTTTTTTTTTCCCCCCAAGGATTACATTAAGAATGTATGTGCTTTCAGTTTAAGAAAATAATTTTGTTCATGATTTTAAAAATGTTGCATTGCATTGCAACTATTTTATTAAAATTCTATGTAAAAGAAATGCTTCTAAAAACTTAAGTTTTAACTTTGAAAATAATGAACAACACAACAAAATAAATGAGAAGCTCATGATGCATAAATCTACATTACATGAATTAATGGATTTAATATGGTGTACTGTAAATTAATTGAACTGCATTCTACACATTTAAAATGCAGTTTAACTAGCATCATAGGATCATATCCAGCCACATCTAGCATCTAAAGCTCTGAATGCCCCCTACTGTTCTTATTATTCAGTAAAATTGGGAAAAAAGTAAGGAGGCAAATGGTTAAATGACAATAATTTTCTGGGGACGGTAGAATGTAGACTGGCAACTTTACACACAGAAAATGGTTACAGCATAAGAATTATGTAAGAATAATTCTATCACTGTTTAATACAGGAGTCTTAGTTGACATGCACAATGTATGTTTTAAATTATAAAATATGGTGAAATTACAAAACACGTAAATGTTTAAACTTCATTGATGTAGACTTGAAAATATGTAAATTATAAATTGAATGAAAAGCAAGTAGGTAGTATGAGATCAAGATTTGTTAGTAAATGAATACCACATATAATAAAAAGGTGTGCTGTTAACAGTCAAACTACTTACATGTTTGTTTATGTAAGGACATGTGGTTAGCACAAACATTTATTGTGGCAACTCTCATCATAAAAGTACATAATTGATAGGAAATCCTAATCTGGGGAAAAAAAAAATAATAACAGCCACATATAGGTCAATATGTAGTGTTTGGTGTTAGTGCAGGAGATCACATGCAAAAAAAATGAATGACATCAGGAGTAATCATCAAGTTCAAAATGTATTTTTCATATATATATCTACAGAATATGAATAGTGAAAAAATTACAGGAAAAAATGTGAGCACTTCTGAAATTTCTCAGTGATGTTCTCTGTTTTGTGATTCTGCCTGGTTTTCTTTATTCACAATCACGTTTTTTTCCTTATATTTATCTATTTAATGTACTGTAGAATTTGCCTGTGCATCCAATTGTAATTGTCATAAAAAATACTCTCATTTCCTTAATGCCGTTTTGACGCTTCTTCTGAAATGTGAAGGAAAGGAGTTCAGGATGCATTCATAATATGTAAATACTGAACATCTAACATATTTACTGACTTCATCAAAATGGAGCACAAACATTATATGCTTCTCTCAGTGACACCTCAGGGCCTTTCAGAAGTATAAGTCAGTTCCAAAGTAGCTTGCAAACCCAATAATTTTCAAGTTCTATATTTGATGGTTCTCCCCCCACCCCTTAAGTTAGAGACTGTGGATGAATTTCAGAATTTACGTTGCAACTCTTTTTAGAAGAAAAAGATGTGCAGAAGAAATATTTTTTATTTGAGCCAATTGCAGCAATAAATTTGGAGGAAATATTTATTCGAAGTACTCAACCAAATTACAGAATTACTTTTTACTATGTTTCCACAGGCGTAAAGGTGAAACTTCAATGGGAAATCAGTAGATTTGATTTTGATTCACACTGAGTAATGTGCAGCAGAATTTTTCCTAATAACCCTTACAATAATTTTTTTTTTTTAAAAAGTATTACTATCTAAAGCCAAGTAGTATTTATATTGTGGGACAATGGCATCTTTATTGTCATCGTATTGTTCTTATATAGTAAAGATATTCAGTAGAACTTGTTTACAGAGCCATAGAATCATAGAATGGTTTGGGTCAGAAGGATCCTTTAAATATCATCCTTCACTAGATCAGTTTGCTCAAAATTCTGTCCAGCCTGGCCTTGAACAGGGGCCAGGGCATCCACAACTTCAGGATGGGGGATCCACAACTTCTCTGGACAACCTGTTCCAGAGTCTCACCACTGTAATCATTAAAAATTACTTCCTCATATCCAGTCTAAATCTCCCCTCTTTTGGTTTAAAACCATTGCCCCTTGTCCTGTCACTACAGGCCCTGGTAAAAAGTCTCTCCCCATCTTTCTTACAACCCCCCTTTATATATTGAGAGGCTGCAATAACATCTCCCTGGAGCTTTCTCATCTCCAGACTGAACAACCCCAACATTCTCAGTCTTTCTTCCAGGCCTCTGACCATTCTTGTGGCCCTCCTTTGGACGCGCTCCAACAGGTCCATGTCTTTCTTGTGCTGGGGACCCCAGAACTGGATGCACTAGTCCAGATGGGGTCTCACAAGAGCAGAACAGAGGGTGAGAATCACCTCCCTCAACCTGATGGCCGTGATTCTCTTTAAGCAACCCAGGATAGGATTGGCTTTCTGGACAACAAGCACACGTTGCTCACTCATGTCTGATTTTTCATCCACCAGTATCCCCAAGTCTTTCTATCCAAGGTTGCTCCTAATCATTTCATTACCCAGTCTATGCTGATATAGGGGATTGCCCTTATCCAGGTGTAGGACCTTGTACTTGGCTTTGTTGTAGTTCATGAGGTTCACATGGGCCCAATCCTCAAGCCTGTCAAATTCCTTCTAGATGCCATCCCTTTCATTTACTGTACCAACTGCACCACTCAGCTTGGTGTCATCCACAAATTTGCTAAGGGTGCACTTAATCCCACTATCTATGTCACTGATGATCATATTAAATGTTACTGGTGCCAGTACAGACCCTTGAAGTTCACCACTCATTACTGGAATGTTCATTAGGGATTAGAATACAGAGGCTTAAATTGCACTGAGAAGGAAAACAAAGAAATGGAGCAGGGTAGCATGCAGTAAAGAATTTCAGTACCTCAGTTATCAGTTTGGTGTAGATTTAAAGAGAAACACAAAGAAACAGTAGTGTTACGGTACGATGTCCTACTGTTATTTATGAGTATTTGTCCTCTTACATCTAATTTCTAGTTTAAGTAAAATCCTCCTGACTTGACTGATTACTTGACTTGCTTCTACTGGTAATTGCCCATGCACTAAACTTTCTGTGTTCAGTTTTAATTCTGCATGTAGCTAACTTCTCTGGTATTATTAACTACATAATTCAGGCATTCCATTTTCAAAATTACGGTTAAGCCCATTCTTATTTCTGTGTTAAAAATCATCAAGGGTCTCCATGTCAAAAAATATTTGGCAGACAGCTTTAGACATTGGTGAAATATTATTTTGTGACAGGACAAGATCTCGTGAAAGAAAAAATCAATCGGGAATGGTAGGTCTTAAAAAAAACCACGACAAAGTTAGATAAACACATCCAGTGATACAGAGTAGAACTTCTTTAAAATACCTAATAGGTATGAATTCTCATGTTTCTAAATTTTTTAATGTAAGTAAAGTTGTGAATATTTTTTTATCTATGTACAATCACAATTGTAGCAGAACAGAAAAGGAAAATATTTAGTCTTGTCTTGAATAGTTTGATTTTTAAATCAGTTTTGAAAATTTATCTGGAAATATTAGGGATGCTAAATTATAATGCTTGGATTTGTGTTTAACAGAATACTTGATAAGGAAATTTGTGGGCTTTTATTATTTAATGACTTTCAAATTAGATAAGTTCATCGATGACGTGATAAGAAGCAGTTTGTCATTAGTTATTTTTCCACATAAACCGTAAAAATCTGTGCACCATGTAAAAACCCATTTCCTTCCTCAAAAAGAATGGACAATAAAGTCGCAATGTTGTTCGCAAGAGCTCTCCTCATTCTTGGCTGTGTTTCTGTTGTAACATTCTTAAGTCTTTGCCCTAGACATCCAGGAAAGCACTTTAATTCCAGCTGTAATTAAGTACAGTGACATGCTACTTGCTGAATCAATCAGGCAAACTTCCTTATTTTTTTCAGAGTTATTAACTTATATTAGTGCAACTTTTCAGGAGACTGCCTTCCTGTTTTAATAGATGAAGTAAGACCACCTAAGATCATTCCTTTCTCTGTCTTGGATATATTGGGTTTTTTTCTATTTAATTCTTTAATCATTGAAGCCTAATTTTTTGTATATTTTTTTTTCTCTCTCTAGTTGACCATTCTTGGATATATCGAATATATAGATAGATGTTTTTCAAACTCTCCCAATGCTCAGTCCTTCTTTAACTTAAATTCTTCTTTCATAATCGAGGTAATAGCACAAAGCTTTTCATAAAATAGTCTTGTTCAGTTACTTGACGTTGGGATTATGTGACAAAAAAATGGCTCAGTGATGTAGGAAGTCTCCCTTTTCAAGTTCATCATCAAGATGCTTAGATAATACAAGAGTTGAGCAATCAGTGGAAAGGTCTGTAAAATCACTAATTGAGAGTCATTACTGCTCGTACAGTACTCTGTGGACTTTAGAAGCTTTAAAATTTGCTTAGCAGAAACAAAGGACTACACAATTATGCAGTAAAAGTCCTAAATATACCCACTGTTTAATAGTGGCTTCACAAGGATGTACACAATATTCACGAGAGCCATTCATTCTTTTGATATCTCCTTACCTCTTCACTATCAGACTGCCAATGTATAACTGTCTCTATAATGTATTTGGTAATAAGTCCTCTAATGAGTAGACCTTGAGATATGTTCTACATTTTGCAGTGGCATGTGTTCTTAGTAGCTAAATGATGTAGTACACCCCACAATACTGACCAGATGCAATCTTATGAAGGCATAGTTCAGTTTGCTGCATCAGAAGCTTGAGTATTGGCTGTACGTGGAAGAGAACAGATTCAGCGGAAGGCTAGAAAATGTCAGGGTCATGCCCATGAAGAGACCCATGTAACAAATAATAAGGAAGAAAATTATAAAAGGTTGAAAACTGAGACATAAGATGCCTTCCATACTTCTGAAAGAGGTCTATTGGACCATAGAAATAATTACTTGCTTAAAATATTATTAATTATGAATATTAAGGACTTTATTTTTGCATAATATTGCTCTACTCTTTTTGTCTTACATTTTGTATGTCTTGGTTCTGATTTCTAGATCTTTCTTTTTCTTGACTCATTCAGTCTTAAGGTTTAGTAGTTTCTAACACGTAATGAAGTATCTGAAATGTCTAAAAGCATTCTAGTCTTTTCATTCAGCACTAGATGCATTATTTAGCCCGTGGATATTGGATTTGGAAGTCTAATTACACAATGGTAACTTGCATGCAAACATTTGTATTTTCATAGCAGGTTAACTGCTCACTGCAATGAATGTTAGCGCATAAACTTGCTGTACTTTAGAAGCAACTGTTTACATTTGGGACTTAAAAGGAAGGCAATCGTACTAAATTATTAATTTCTTCACGAATATTTTTTCATGTCTTTCAAATATTTCTTCAAAATAATAGGCTATTTTAGAGATAGAAGGATGAACAGTACCTTATGATCAATAGAGTTACACCTCAGTTAGATTTGTCTGCACAAAATAAAAGTCAGAAGTTTTGGGAGCAAGGAAATCATATAAGTTCAACTCTTAAAATATCATCATATGTTGGGGTCTGTTTATTCTCATTCTATGTCTTCTACAAACAAATGGCTTGAAGAGGAAGTTCATAACACTGACTGAGACATCCATATCTATCTTGCCATAAGAAGTGGGAAGAGGAAGATAATGTTTCTACCAGTCCAGAAAATATACTGCTATAGCTTCTTTCACCTTAGGGGTCTTTCTGGGAATGATGAACCAACGGTGTCTATATGGTACGCATTCCCTTCTTTCCTAAATTTGAAGATAGCAGACTTCAAAATCTGCTTAAAAACTGTCCTCTCTCCTCAGTAAAATATCTTGCTTCCAAGGTGATTTATTTTATGTAAGTACTACTAAATTATCAAAGCTTATAAATATAGAGGGCAATTAAAGAAATTTTAATTCTCTCTTTGAAAGTTAAAGATCATTCTATCTTTTATACCTGAATTGATTTACATTTTAAATAGGGGAAGGATGTTGTATTATTAACTTTTAATTAGATAGTACCTCTTAGCTTTTGTAATACAATATATATATAATGACTGTTCTGACTGCATGTGTGTAGGTAGTCTTAATTATCATGTTTGTCTGGGTTGGATTCTTCTGCTTTATGTCAGTGATACCTAGTTCTTTTTAATTTTGACTCAGCTTGATTTGACATTAACTGAAATGTAGCTTTGATTTGGAAAATGCAGAGAAACAAACCATACAAAAATGTTCAGCAATGTTAATTTGAAAATAATAACATTTTGTTAAGATTTACAAATGCTTTTATGCACCATGCTCTTTTAAAATAGACTTTTCTGTAAATATGCCCTTGCAGGAAAGTTCAGCTGGTTCTTCTTTATTTAGAAGGAGCAAATTTTAGTTTGCTGTGCAGCAGCAGTGATTTGGACTGGTTGGTCTCTATGGGGCTGTATTTGTGGCTGAAATTTTGGCCAGTCACCGCATCTTAAGAAAAAGGCCATAGCCAATTTAATTTTTATCTCTCTTTGAAAATTTAATCAGAATACTTTACAATATTAGACTGTTGGCACAAGATTCCAGATACTTTACATAATATTCAGAAATGCTTGAAAAAAAATCAAACATAAGCAAATACTGGATATATAGATAGATACATATATATCTATATGTATAGTAAATGTGTATTTTGCTATTTACCTCACAGAATGTGGATATGATTATACATCTAATTTCTTTGTGTAACTCTTTCCATTGGATATGTAAATACAATAACTGCAGGCACAAATTACCATAATTGGCCATTTTATGTGCAATTATCTGATTTTCATACTTAATTGTGGTGATTGTACACAAAATTAGACTGCAATTGCCTGATCATCTGTGCAGTTCTGTCCATGAAATATTGAAAATCTAAAAATAAATTCTAATAAACTATGCTTGTATACCACTGTGCATAAAAAAATTTGCTTTGTCTAGCCCTGTATAAAGAGTACGTTAGAAGTCACTAGAGCAGAAAAAGTGTGTCGTGTAGGTGATAGATCATTACATCCATGTAGTATTGTGATAGTATGTATTTTAACCTGAATTTATGATCTATGTAATAGAGAAAGAATGAGTAATGCATAATGATCAAATACTTAATAGTCATCAAGCCATATTGGCCAATGGAAACTCCCCACTTTCCACCTGGCTCTTCTCCAGCTTCTGTCTTGCAGTTTAGCAGGAAACACATTCCGGTCTTTGTGATCTTCTGTGGTGTTGCAGACACCTGAAAAGTTTATCTACAGCATTAATTGATCTGAATGTATTGATGTGTCTCTTCTGTTTCTCAGGTTCATGTGAGTCATTTTAAATTACAAAATGAGAAGCAAATGACAGCAATGTTGTTAAAACCACAAACCCGAGAATTAAATTCTTGGTTATAGAATTAGAATCACTGTTACCAAAAAGAAAAAAAAAAATCCCCCTCTCCACATTTTTAGATACTACTGTGAAACATGGATTTTCTAATGCAAGCTAGGTTTTGAGTAAGAGGCCGAAGTCTTCAGTTCTCTGATTCTCTCACATTTTCTGTCTTTCAAAAGACGTATATTTTTTCGATTTTCAGTTCTCTGTCCCCAGAACTTTCTTCAGTTGTTTCCTTGAGAATTACAGCCTATGGATTCAGATTTATCTCTTCTTTCTTTAGAATAATATTTCTGCCCTTTTCTAGTATCTTTTCTGAGTTTACATTCATTTTTAATTTCTTTATATGATACATATTAGCTTATTGGCTTTCTACTTTTACAGCATTTTCAAAACTGTCACAACACTTGATAAATCATGTATCAGGAGAGGCATTCAATGTACATACTTCTAAAATTTCTAGTGTTTAGCCTATTTTAAGCTTTAGAGACACCACATAAGATATATTAATAATATAGATGGCATAGAGAATTCAGAGAGCTCTATAAATTATTTCCTTCTTCTCTGCCTGAATTTACTTGACTGTTTGGGATTGCAAGTCTACAGGCAGAACTGGAAGAAGACAATTAAAAAAGATACTGTTTATTCTCAGTATTATTTATTATAAAGATTACTAAATGGTGTTTGGGGTAAGACTTCGGGGGCATTGCTTTATAAAGCAATAACTTATTCAACCCGCAGCATACAAATCCTCATATGCCTTAAAACGCACACATGTATCTCCCTGGAGCCCTGAGAAGACTAGCTGCTTACGTGATATGCTAAATCTTTCTAATATCTACAATTGCTGTTTGCCTTCTTCCAAGCTTTGATTGTTGTCTTGATGGTAACTTTTATAGTGATACATCGAACTAGCCTTATGCCTGATATATTTTCATTACACAGTTTTTCTTTGTAATTTTGAAGCTCTAATAACAAACTGCTTTGATTTAAAACCAGTTAAACTGAGAATGGAGACTTACATGTCACGGTATTTCTAAGAGAAGGACTCAACTACGATTTCAGGAACAGTTGAATCAAGGAGTGTTACGGATTTCAGAATATCGTGAACAACATGGATTTTTTGGTCATGTTGTTAAAAATGAATTTGGAACAATATGAACATGCAGGGCCCTGATCTGCTTGAGACTATTAATGTGTTATTAGTAAAATTTTAGTGGAATCATTCTGAGGCATTTATTACCATACATTACATCGCAAACCTTGCCTGTTTAGTGATCTCATGGAGGCAATTTATAGAAGCTGAGCAGTTCTGTTGTGTGATTAAATGTGAATTTCTGAAGCTTTTGTTTTGTTTTAACAGAACAATGAAAATGAAACAGCACTGCATTGTGCAGCTCAGTATGGTCATTCAGAAGTAGTTGCCGTTCTGTTAGAGGAGCTAACAGACCCTACAATAAGGAACAACAAACTAGAAACACCTCTGGATCTGGCAGCACTTTATGGACGTCTGCGTGTTGTAAAAATGATCATCAAAGCATATCCAAACCTGATGAACTGTAACACAAGAAAACACACTCCTTTGCATCTTGCTGCACGTAATGGCCACAAAGCTGTTGTACAGGTGCTTCTGGAGGCTGGAATGGATGTCAGCTGCCAAGTTAGTGTGTAATTTCTTTTTCCCTTCTTCCTTTCCTCCTTTCTTCCTTTCGTTCCTTATTTAGTTTTATCATTAGAATATGATTCAAATGAAAAAACTTCATACTTTTTTCTTTTAAAATACTTTTGCCTTTACTTTCTTAGAAATGCTGTAAGGTGGTATACAATACAGATTTATTTCTTAGGACCAGCTGACGTGTTCAAAGGGATAACTCAAGAAAGGTGCATGTCTTCAAAGCTGAGTGTGTGTTTTAATGTTGTCTTGAGAGATGTTGATACACTAATTGTATCAACCACTCATCTAGGTGTATATTTTTTTTTTACAACATTTGCTTTAATGATACTTAGCTGACTTGCTAGAGATACCTTAATGGTCATAGTAATCTGAAACAGTGCTTGACTGAGTACTCATTTTGCCAGGGTTAGCGCATTCTAAACCCAAAGTTACTAAGTAATAATAATTTTGATTTTCTGCTTTTCTAGACACTTGTTCTATAAATCAAAAAGAAAATGCTATAGTTATAAACTCATGCAGCTAGTGATTCCAACCTGTTAGCTGTTTGGTGCATCTAGTTCTATGATCAGTAAATTATAATGGTTTAAAATGGGTAACTTTAAATAAAAGAGGCATAGGTGGGAAAAGATATAAGGTACGGCAACAGTAAGTTTTATGTCCAAGCCTTTTAACTATAGAGGACCAAATTCTGTTGTGTGTGAAGTCTTGCTTCAATCTTATGATTTCTCTTGATTTGATTGATAACACTGTATTTGAGTTCGAAGTATATTTTATCTCAGATTTAAAGTAGCCTTCTTGCTGTCTAGGTATATATAGTTGTTAAGGTTGTTTCAGTTTTATATCTATTTTCACATCAACCAACTAAACATAATTACATGTATTTTAGAGTCAAATCCAGACATTCTTCACCAAAAGGAGGCTTAATAAATCTTGTGAACTTTGCCTAAACTTTGACTAAGTTTTAAAAACATTTTAAGCTTTAGGTGCATTTCATCAAACACCTTTGTACAAATAATTCCCTTTTATATAGAAAGATTGCAACTGAATTCCATGCATTTTTTTTATTTCTGGATTCTTCCATCAAGGTCATGTTTTTCCACTTTAGAGGAAAAGACTATGAAGTGGGAAAGAAGAGATAGATTTAAAAAACCCCAGAAAATATTAACGTATTTTAAGATCAAAAATGAATATTCTCAAATGCCTTCAAAATGAAAATGTGGTAAAATTGGTTTTGCTGCTTTTATTAGCTCTAGTATGTTTTGAGTTACTGTTGTTACTTGCTTCAAACTATTTCAACCTGAAACACTTCTTTTTCTGTGTTTTGCCTATTTGTGTATTATTTGCCTACCATTATGCTTCCAGTTAAATTTGCTTTCGATTTTCTTCACTAGAAAGTGATATACACTTGTAAAGGTTAATACAAGCAGCTCTTTTGTTTCAGCTGTCCTTTACTATTGCTACATCTTCAGTAGTTTAGAAAAGTTTAATGCTAAAGCAACACATAATGGAACACTCCAATACATATTTCTGGATATATAGTTTCTCTTCTGTCTCTAGCAACTGGATGAGGATAAAGTCAGAAACTGATGCCTGAATTAATGCTTTAGAAATAGAATAATGGAAGAGAAATAGTCTCTCTCATGGAAACTTACAAACTGATGGTTATATGAGGGGTGAATATTACACAATGCTTTTATGAAATGTGTTCTTTCTCTTATGTAATCTAGATAATTTTAGCACTACTGTGAATTCTCCTAAGCCATTTCTATCTATAGTTATTACCAAAAGCATAGTAATGGTATCTGTTTGCCATCTCCACTAAAATTCTAGGACTTTTTTTTTTTTTAATGCTCTTTAAAGTAATTGATATTCTATTTTTCTTAGTTATTCTTAGGCAGGGGGGGATTTTTTTAATTGTATTTTATTCAATTTTTTGCACTGGATAATCTTGTTTCTTCTGTGTTTGTCCTACTTGCCATAAGGAAATTATAATTTAATTATTTTTTCACTGGAATATATATTCTCCATCAATATGTTGCTTTTCATTCAGCATCTTAGCATATTGGCAAGTTGGCTCTGTACATATTGCTAAATTATTACTTCTATAACCTCTGAAAAATTCTTTGTTGATGATTACTGGCAGCTTATTAAACTGAGCAAAGCATGCAATATCAGCGTGTTACTTAAAACTGAACTCAGCTCTTTTAATATTAATTAAATTGCTCTGCATCACTGGTTGGGAAAGAACAATATACAAAGTGTAATCCCATGTTGTAAATAAAATTGTACACATTCATACACGTTAAATAAACTCAGTTTATTAAAAAAGAGCTCTAAGAATGTTGAGAGACAATTATAGTAGTAGCCACTACTGTCACTCTGTAATTGTAAATAGTTATTTGTTTAAATGGGAAGTTTACTTTAGCCTTGTTATCTTTCTTTTCTGTACTCCCTGAGCACTTCTAATCATAGCAAGTATTTGGACTAATAATAGACCGCATTTAATTTTTGATTGAATTAATCACACATTTTATTCATTTCCTAGGTCTATCCAATATCCTTCAATCTGACATTATTTAGGAGTGGGCAATACAAATCTGCTTCATCTCTTTATGCTTTGAAGTTTTCATTTAAATTGAAACATATGAAAAATACACAGGTTTTGGGTGAGTGATAGATTTTGGGCCCTCAGTAAAATAAGATACTGCACAGTTCAGTGTGTTTCATGTAAAGAGTAATTTTATAATTGTAAATACCTTAAAAAGTTGGCCCCTTCTGCTTATCCAATTTTCATCTCTCCCTGTTTGCCTTCCCTGTCTGCTCCAGTAATGATGGCAATTTCCATTGCTTATCACCGTAGTTCTGCAAAGAGAGATGCCCCTTCTTTTTTGCTGTCACTATGTATGGAGGATATTCCGTGAGTCAATTTGCAAAGCTACCGCTCTGTCCTTCAGATTATGTCTGAAATCCATGTCAAAACTATAGTAAATGGCCTTTGAATAAGAACAAGTGACCTAATTACATGCTCTTCCACATTTTCATGGTTAAAAAAATCTCAAATTAATAAAATCCTTGATGCTTTTCTGTGAGCCTGCAAATTGTACGCCAAGTTGATTTGTATATCCTGGTGTTCCTACTGACAATGTCCTATCCTTGCTTGTTTTATGTGTCCAGCTGTGACATTGTACCTGTATTTAGCTACTTGGGACAGGGACTGTTTTATTATATACTTAGCACAATTTGTGCTGTAGTTCTCTAGATTTCATGTACAGAAAACTTATGCCGAAGAATCAATATATGATCCATTGATGCAAACTCAAGCAGACTTTAGCTCACGGTGTTTGTGAAAAATACCATCATGTTTTTGCATTAAATATCACCGTGGAAGAATTTCCAAATAAAATGGTAGTATTTACATTGCCAGGAAAATATGATCCAAGGCAATGAAAGCTTCAGGAAGTAAAGCAGTGAATGTTGTTATAAATCTTAAGTTTGCTTGCTGTAATATAGACATCAAGAGTATATTAGCGCATAGGTACACCATTATAAATGAAAAAAATCTACGTAAAAACTCTAATAAATCTTAAATAATATATATAAATTATTTGCAACTGCTTTTTAGTCATTCCAGTTTGTGCAACATGCTCCATTGCACCAGAAGAAAAAACAAACAACATTATTGCTATCTTCCAGTAACAGGCCACATGCGTATTTACAGAGATGTATATCTGCTCAGCCAGTTCTTCGAATTTCTCTTAGCCCTGTTCATCCTGAGGCTCAGCATTTTCCCTATGTTGGTAACTGAACTCTCTGGTGACAAGGACATTTCTGCCTTCTGGACAGTTTTTGGTTCGCACGATCTGATTCACTCGTTATTCACTATTACCATGAAATCCTGCCTAGGGCTTTTAAGATTTACGTCAGCATTCATCTTCATGGCATCTCATGCAGGATTACACGTCTGCATTTTACAAGTGTACTTTCAGTCTCCATATTCCCAGACTGATTTTAGTTCATTTTGGTGGTAATATTTCCCTTCTTGCTCAGAAAATCATTCTGATATATGGCATTCATTAGGGTTGTCTGATAGCTTGGAGTTGTAAAGCAAAGACTGTCCCAGAATTCAGGGGCAGTGCAGAATGCCTGTAAAGCATTTCAGGATCATGCTCAGACATGACAGGAAATATCACAGTAGAATAGACCGAAAAGTGAGAAAGTATAAAATGAAAAAAATGGGATTTGGCTTTGGATTCCTCTCTCAACGCTATGAATTATGTATATAGGTGGCTTTTGTCCCTTGTTACAGAACTATCTTCTGGTTTTCAAGTTGCCCCCAGATAGATTTGTTTGCCTTAGAATCTACAGGAAATTTCCTCATCTCATGTTAGCTTTCATTCCATTTCTTGAGGTGCATACTTTCATCAAGGAAAATATTACTTGCCTTTCCTCCAGTGGGGAATTTTGATCAATAAAAAGGACTGCTGCCAGTTCTGACAGTCATCATATCAGGATCTTTTTCACCCCTTAACTGGGGAGTCTGAGCATAGATCCTCTTCCTTGTCCTCAAAGCTGTTGATTCAGCATGCTAGAATTAATCTTCCCTAGTCTCAGATCGTGCCACAGCAATGAGTTTTGGATAGCTGTTGTCACTAAGTATGTCTATTTTTTCTATTAAAAAGGGTTCCTTATTAATGTTAATACGGAATAATCTCTAAAATTTTAGTCAAGGTGCAGCTGGTTCCCATCTCTGCAGTTCATCCTCAGTAGGACTAACATTTAGTGCTCAGGCCCCCCATAACATTTGAACCTCTGTGGATTTCATTGTTGGTGTATACATCACTAATTACCCCTGGCAGAATCACAGAATGGTTGAGGTTGGAAGGGAACTCTGGAGGTCATCTCATCCAACTCCCCTGTTCAAGCAGGGTCACCTAGAACAGGTAACCCAGAACTGTGTCCAGACAGCTTTTGAATACCTCCAAGGACTGAGACTCTACCACCTTCCTGGGCAACCTGTACCAGGGCTCAGTCACCTGCTCAGCAAAATATGTTTCCTTATGTTCAAAAAGAACCTCCCGAGTTTGAGGTTTTCCCCATTACCTTTTCTGTCACTGGACAACACTGAGCCTGGCTCAGTCTTCTTTTTATGCTCTCCCTCCAGATATTTGTACACATTGATGAGAAGCCCCATGAGCCTTCTTTTGTCTAGGCTAAAGAGTCCCAGATCTCTCAGCCTTTGTTCATAGGAGAGATGCTCCAGTGTCTTAATCATCTTAGTGGCTCTTTCTGGTAGCGCCATATCTATCTTGTACTGGGGAGCCCAGAACTGAACTGGACAGAGTACTCCAGGTGTGGCCTCATCAGTGGTGAACAGAAGGGAAGATCACCTTCCTCGACCTGCTGGCAACAGTCACAGAATCATAGAATGTTTTGTGTTGGAAGAGACCTTTAATGGTCATCTAGTCCAACTCCTCTGCAGGGAGGAGGGACATCTTCAACTAGATCAAGTTGCTCAAAGCGCCGTCAAACCTGACCTTGAATTCCAGGGATGGGACACTTACCGACTCTCTGAGCAACCTGTTCCAGTGTTTCACCACCCTCATTGTAAAAAATTTCTTCCTTATATCTAGTCTGAATCCCCCCTCTTTTAGTTGAAAACCATCACCCCTTGTTCTGTTGCAACAGGCCTTGCTAAAAGGACTGTTCTCATCCTACTTATAGGCACCCTTTATGTACTGAAAGGCTGCATTAAGGTCTCTGGAGCCTTCTCTTCTCCAGGCTGAACAAACCCAACTCTCTCAGTCTTTCTTCATAGGAGAGTTGTTCCATCCCTCTGACCTCCTCTGGACCAGGTCCAACAGATCACACTTCTAGTGCAGCCCAGGATACCATTAGCTTTTGTTGTTGCAAGGGCACATTGCTGGTGCATGTTCAAGTGTAACAGAACATGCTCAGCTGTAGTGAATATGTTAAAACATGAGAGAACCATTCCTCTTTTCTCAAAACAGTGAGCCATAAATTGTGACTGAGTACCTCTTTTGGTCGTCTTCTCTGACAGGTTATCGTTCCAAATTTCTCCCCATTGTGGCTTTTGAATTTCACCACCTGTTTTTCCAAAGCCAAATATTTTCATAGTAAAAGCTGTACTTCACATCCTTGATGACAGGGAACTCTGTTAGTACCAGTTTCACCCAACAGTCTTGAGGTTTATTCATGTCAGTAAATGACCATTCTAAAGGAAATGCCATATCCACACAAATACTGAAGAGGATAATAGGCTGTGTCAAAACGTTTTTCAAGATTGCTGATGTCAAACCTCTTTCAGCAATCAGACCTATAGCTATCAGTGACTTTTCTGAGAACTGTTTTTCTTCCCAGAAGTCTCTGAGCTGCACCTTAAGGTCTGCATGTACCTTCGTGGTTGCATTGTGTCCTTGCAGAGCTATCCGGTGTTAAAGTCAATTGAAGTTACTGGAAAACCGCTATAGATACTGTTTGAATAAAGGATTCTGAAACCATCTCTAAGTAAATCTGAATATTTAGTCGTCTTGTTCAAAGTAAGTCCATGAATGTTCATCTGGATTACTTCTGAAAATGGAAAGATTAGAAATTGTTTTGAGATATGTATTTCTTGTGTATATTCTCTTACTGACTTCCTTCTCTCCATTATACTGTTAGTATACCTCATGTGCTGGATGTAAATGACATTGGGCATGCTCTACTTTATACATCCACGTACTAAGTATGAAGAAAGATAAAAAGTGAGTGTTCCTAATATGGACATAACAAGGAGTTTTCAGGCTCAATTGGTAGGACACATGTACACTTACTGTGTGCTCACATCCCGTCTCAGGATCTCTGATTACTTCTAAATATCCTGCCATGGCATCTCTATAACACTGGTGCATTCTGATACAACTAATAAATAATGAATCACTATTTATTTCAGTGTTAATTTTTGTGTCTTTAAGCTCTTTCCACCACAGCAAGCATGACAATGATGCATTTGGATAAAATATAGAAAAAAAACCAAATTCAAGCAGTAAAAACCTTAACATTTGTCCACAAATAAAACCCACTCAAAATCTTACTTACATTAAAAAAAAGAGGTGAGCCAGAGATTCAGTGGGATCTAGTAGTGCTTTAGCTAGTACTAATCCTATTGAATGGAAATGCATTCTGTTCAGATTTTTCAGTAACAGTCAGCAGTACAGAATGCTAAGAAAAATAGCTTGTTAAGAGAGGTAGTTTGTTTTTCAGTGCTGTAAATTTTATTTGAGCAGAAGTCCATTCACAAAGAATTCTTTGTCACAGAAATCTGCAAAATCAGGTTCACAGGCATCTAAGGTAGAATTTAAATGGTCCAAACATAAGCATCTAATACTGTTGGAGGTGCCTTAGGGTACTCAAGACATCTGTATGGGGCAGATATGATGCAGATCAAATGTGAGCATCAACTGGAACATCAGTTGGAGGCCAGGTGGGGTATCCTAGGGCATCTCTCACTGTGCAACTGAATTGACCTTTGAGGGTGTGATGCAGTTTCAGATTAAAACACCTGAGTGTAGATGTCCACATGTAAACTGGCTGACTCTGTTGAGCAGCTCTGTTCCACTGACGGTATTGACGGGATTTTCAGTCTTTACCGTAGGAGTTCAGAAATTTTACACAAACATAGGCTTGTTAATTGGGAGTTGTACATCTCTACTACATTTTCTTATACGGTTAATTTTTATAGTAGAACTGACAGCATTTATGTTGTTACCTTGAATAATAATAAAAAACTTATGTTAGCAGTTCTTTATGTTTTTTATGTGTTGGTAAAGTAGAGGGGAAAAATTAAATACTTCTTTTCTAAATGTATTCTTTTCAAAATGATCCACTGGTATTTTAATTTTCATTTTAAATGTCACAATATTTTTTTTTCCTAGACAGAAAAAGGAAGCGCACTACATGAAGCAGCCCTTTTTGGAAAGGTGGAGGTAGTACGTGTATTGCTTGAAACAGGTAAATTTGATTTACAGGAAACACTGAACAAATATCCTTAGTATTCCTAATCTGGCATATGCCTCTTCAAGTTTTGGTTATACAAATTACTGTCATCTTTCTCAGCCTTTGCAAATCTAATCACATGTACCTCTCCTTAAAACAGTGTTCTTTTAGAATAAATTACTATACACAGAGAACAAAAGGAGTCTTTTCACTAAGACTCAGAAATTCCATATATGACTCAGTGTATGCTACTGTATTCAGAGAATAAATGTATTTTGAGAACGAAATGGCTACATAAAATTTTGTTATTCACTCTGAAAGACAGCCAAAAATAATCTTGCTTCTAGAGGCCAGAAGACTCATGTTCACATTTATGTCCTTCACTTAGCTATTCCTAACAAACACATCATCCTGCTTCATTCAGCTTCAATTCCTGGATAAACTTTGAGTGCTTTTGAAGAAGGAGGATGGTACTGTGTCTCCAGAGATTGCATTTGTCCTGAGAGGACAGGAGAACAGGGATATAGAGTCTCAACAAACCCAACTACATAATAAGGGTTTCAGAACTGTTGCAGGTAAATTACTCATCTAAACAACTCTCTTCTCAGATAAATGCGAAGACCAATGAAAATGAAAATATCTAGAAATTACTTCTCTCAGATACGTGAACTGGAGCATGTCCAAAGAAGGGCAACAAATCTGGTGAAGGGTCTAGAGAGCAAGTCCTGTTAGGAATGGCTGAGGGAACTGGGGTTGTTTAGCCTGGAGAAAAGGAGGCCGAGGGGAGACCTTATCACTCTCCACAACTACCTGAGAGGAGTCTGTAGCGAGGTGGGTGTCAGTCTGTTCTCCCAAGTAACAAGTGACGAGACGAGAGGAAAGAGCCTCAAGTTGCGCCAGGGGAGGTTTAGGTCAGATATTAGAAAAAAATTCTTTACCCAGAGTTGTGAAGCATTGGAACAGGCTTCCCGGGGAAGTGGTGAAGTCACCAACCTGGAAGTATTTAAAAGACATTTAGATGTGGTTCTACGAGACATGGCTTAGTGGTGACCTGGCAGTGTTGGACTTGATGACCTTAAAGGTCTCTTCCAACCAAAACAATTCTGTGAATTTCCGTTACACTGAGGGATCTCATTGATCTTTATTATCAGTGCTTGTGGGTTTATGTATTGCAAAAGAAGGTATGCCCTACTCATAGCTCCTCATCTGAATTTCAGCAGTACATACCTCATCTGAGATTTGTTTTCAGAGAAAAAGGTCATTCCAAGATGCTTTCCTATTTGGATGAATAAGGACGCAGAAAGGGATCTTCCCTCAAAAAGGCAGGGCCTTTTTGTATTAATTCACCTAAAAGAGCAAGGACTGAAGAACATGACACAAACACAGGAAGCCCTTAGACCACAGATAAATAATACCTTTTATAGATTAGTACACATTATAGCCCCTGCCAGAGTGCAATTTTACAAGACAGTGGAGTAGAATCTTCATTGTGAAATCCTTCAGTCCCAAATGCTCTTCACTTTTGTATCACTCCCCACCTTCTGCCTTTTTTAATCTAACAATCCCCTTTTCTCCAGTTCTGTTTCAAAAAAGTCTCAGAAGATGTTTTAAGTAGTTGCTGCAAAGGAAAGGTGTAAGTTGGTGTGTCTGAAAATCAGCTACCACTGCTAATTAGTCCAGCAATATTTTGGCTTTTTTTTTCAGCAAAAAACCCCAAATATCTCTTTCTTACAAATCAAATTAGGAAACTCTCCATCAGATCAGGAAATGACAAGAATGGCAGCCTTTTCTGTGAGTAGAGAAATCCATCCGTGCTTCCAGAATATCCTTATAAATCCTGCTTCCTCTGATTTCCTCTAGTGAGCGTCTCGAGAAGAATCTCATTCTCTGTGTTAGGACCTTTCATGCCTTTACTTTTTATGAAAGTACATCTAAACTAAAAAACAACTTCAGTCTTCTTCCCCTTCAAGACAAATCCCTTACAAGACAAAGCTGGAGAGTCCTGCAGTATCATGTACAACAGGTTCTCTGAGACCTATCCAGAATAAACCTGAAACTTATTTATGGTTACGTTCACAGGTTGAACCAAACAATTACTTTGTCAACAGTCTGAACAGTCTGTGAGGAAATGCTCTGGCTGTTCACAGAGCCGTTATACTACATATGGGTATTTCGGTCTACTCAGAGCATGAATTTAAAACATGTCGCCATGAAGTACAAAACTTTTATGGTTAATAATTTTTTCAGTATTGCTCCCAAAACTCATACTGGTACTATGGACTAGAAAATCCCCAATGAATCAGAACAGTTTGAGGAGAATTAGGATCCAGAAATGTAGGAAAAACTTTTAGAGAATTTCTTGATTTTATAAAATATTTTCAGGATGATTGTTTCTTAGGAATGATCTGTTAAAATAATACCATATTTGGTTTAAGAGGCTTACTTTATATCCCCATAAGTTACAGAAACATAAAACCAATCCATGTCAGCATGTGAATTTTAGGCTACTCAAGCGTTAAACAGAAATGGATGCTGTACTTCAACTATAACACAGCTGTTAATCTGCTACAGTTGTAAAACCGTTTGCATTCAATTTGCCAGATAATTGAGTCTGATATACCGCATTCATAATCCGAAGTTAAAAATTCCACCAGAGATCATTTTCTTTTTCAGGAATTGATACCAACATAAAGGACAGTTTGGGTAGAACAGTTTTAGATATCCTTAAAGAACATCCATCTCAGCAGTCACTCCAAATTGCGGCTCTCCTTCAAGGTAAGTCATATTCAGTTATACATTTGTTAGAGACAAATCAGAATAGCATGGAGGAATATTACGATATATAGTAATTCCTCCTCTTTAAGTATTTAATTATGCAGAAGAGTAGTCTTTTGAATTAAAAAGGACAAAATTCTTGTTTGCTAGATACACAAAAATAAGTGGTTGAATATCAGAATTTCAGAGTAAACCCTTTCATTTTTTCAGACAATAAACATTAACATGGTCTGTCACTTCTAGTTACTCTTGGTACATTCTTCAGAACAAAATAACATATTAAAATATTTCACTGCAGTTCCATTAAGTTGTAATGGTAAACTACAATTGAAATGCTTGATTTGTTCACAAATAACAACTATGACTGAAAGATGATGACAAATTTTCAAAACATTTCATTATGTTTTTCTCATTTTCTTCAAATTAAAAAAACCCCTAAATCTGGCAGTAAATCTTGTAATTGTAGCAGAAATAATACAATTTTGTTGTACATACATTTGTTGTCATTTCTCATCTTACTTTCCTGGTGTAAGACTGATGGAACTCAATTGTTCAATTTTTTACTCTAGAAGATGGCAGTAAAGTCATGACACATGAGCTAGTACATAACTCAGTGTTAAAAACTTCATTGCTTCTCTTCTATGGAATTCAATCCCTGCATTTTCAGATTAGTCTTTCATTAACTGTGTTTGACAGAGGAGTTCCATGCAGGTATCATTGCTGCATCTCCACCTGAATTGATTATTCCCATCTTTAAATAAGCCACTGTAATCAGTTCCGTGTTGGTTCTATATGTGAACTAGCTCATGCTTCAGTCTCCCGCGTAACTGTATTTCATTAAGAACATTTCCTAGAGAAAATGAGGTCATGTGGCCACGCTGTGTCCTTCAGGTTTGCTTTTCTGAATTACTTTCAGAGTTGTTAGCCAACCTCAATAAAGTTTTTCAGTGAGATGACGGACCAAAGATACAAAGGTCCTATAAAGTATAATGAAAATTTTGCAGGCTGGAGAGAGGTATTCTCTTAGGGAACAGGTTCATGTTGTAGCTGAACTGAATTAGCAGCTTGCATTGAGGTCTCCCTCTCTCCTTCCTTGCTGTTTTATATTTTTCTTCCCCCCATTCCCTCCCTTCCTCCTCCCCTACTTCCAACTACAGAGTTCCCTTCCATATTCCCTACTTACAGGAGATGACAAAGTAAACTGATTCAGCTAATGAACAGTAATATATAAAATATATAATTGTTTATATTACCTATATTTAGTAGTATTAACAATGACAAAAATAAGATTATAATCTCCTTAGTGTGATAACCTTGCAGTCTCAACTGCACTGATGAACAGTTTCTTCAAAGTACCCTTGCTCTATGAAAAATAGAGCACCCAACCCTCTCAAGGTTTCATTACGTTGATGGACCAGTACCTGCCCTTAGTTTTTACCACAAAAGGAGAAATATATCCATTTCAAGGATTTATGGTGCTTTGACATGCCATCTTTTTCACGCGTGCCTTGAAAATAAAAAGAAGACTGCTTAGTAGTTTCAGCTCATACTACTATGACGAAACTCTCCTTGTAACAAGCAGCTGTTTATTTTTGCTCTGTCTGCCTTATAGTCATAAGTGATGTGCAAGGATGAAACGTTTACAAAGATGCCATTCTGAGTCTTAAGAAAACTTGAGGAGCCCCTTCAGAACTCCCTTGTGGAACCCACTGAGATTCTTCTTCATCAGCAAAGGGTTAATTGAAGCTTTAATCATCAAAGATAAAGTTTGAATTGTGAGCTGAAGTTGAAAAACCAAATCAGGAGAGGCAGGATTCAGTACTAGCACTCCTGATGATACAGTAGACCTACCCTCCTCTAAAAAAAACGAGTTGAGTATACTTTTCACTGAAGTGTGGGCATTTATCCTGTGGTAGCTAAAAAATCAGTGAAGCACTGGGATTTGGGGAAACCTGGATGTACTGTAATTGAATTCAACTTCAGTGGGTAGTGAATTCCATGCAAAGAAAGGGCGATTGCTGAAAGAGAGGTAGTGGCTTCCAAGTACATGCCTGTTAAAGCTCCTGTCTTCAGATGATTGTCTAGAGAAGCTCCTTCATGAAGACTTATAGGAAAAAGAAATTAAACTAATGGCTTGAGACAATTACTGAGCAGATTTTTTAAGTTTCTTCCTGATTTTTTTCTTTATGCAGATGCGATGTCACTGAATTGATTCTTTCACTTTGTTGCCAACATAGAGCAAGATTTTATTGCCTAGCATTCTCATTAATTTTTACCATTTCCCCCTTGCATTGTTATGAGTGTTACTGTACAGTTTGTAGTATTAACATAACATAATATTTGTCCCTGCCACAAGACATTAGCTTTCTGACTATAAAACAAAGGCTGAAAGATGCGTATAAACACACTGGCAGAAACAGACAAGGGAATAATGTGTCTGGTGTTACTGGCTGGCCTGTTAGGTAGTGTTCTGTCCTATATGCAGAGATGTAACAGGTGTAAGAAAAATTGTGAAAGAAAATGGGTTGGTTTTGAGGATATTTATGAGAAATTTCTTTGAAGAAAAAAGTGATATGTCTTTAGAAGCAGTTCACAGAGACAGTAACACGAAATTATTTCAGCTGATGCTAAAGCCTACATTACTGATAGCCTCCTATGAATGAGGCCTCCAGAATTTAAGAACAGTGGGTAGAAGTTTCTATTGGTGTTCTCCCTTATTTTTAGAAGAATATTTATGAAACTGCTTTTTAGAGATCATAGGTTAAAAAGAAACAAAAACATATTGCCAGTGAGTTTTTAGAAAGGATCCTAGGGTTTTTGTGATCTTTACATGTTTTCTCGCTATCTTGAGAAAATACTAATTGAAGTTTCTGCAAAGATTTTGTTTGTTTGTTTTTGCAAAATCTGCTGCCTTTTTGGAGATTTTGGCACATTATCTGATAGAAGGAAAATAAATAACAAAATCTGTTTAAAGACCAACATGAAAAAGGCTGAGTAAGCTATGCACCACCTGAATGTTTTTTTACTGCCTGTTAATTATAGATGGAATTATTAGAAATGACAGTTCAAGTTTTAATTATTTGTCTTTCCTATATGTCCCATCATTTTCTGTGTCTTTCTCAGGTCTGAGTTGCATTGGACTCAATTAGAAATACTTATTCCAGTTTAGATTCTTCATGTGGTAATGAAGAAATAGCTGTTCAGGCATTATGTACTCAAAGAGCGGAGAATTAGAATACTGTGCCAAGTAAGGCCAGTCTACTGGATGAATTTCACTGATGTAGTGAAACAACAGCATTCAGAGCTGAAGCAGTTAACGGCATTGGCACTTAGGGCTTTATAATTAGACATTGAAGATAAAAGGGATGTTGCCAAGGCTAGTAGGCCTAAAATTAAACCAACCAGCTGTGTTTTAGTTTTAGCACATGTGAACGTGACGCAGGTGCATGCTATACCATCTTTCAACTCTTCCTCCACAGCCCACTATGCTCTCTATTAGAATCTAGCTCTTATACTATTTCTGGAAGCAGGATTCTTGTTATTATGAAAAAAAGGAGATAGTAGATAAACAGATGAAAAATGACACGAGCCCTGGGAAGGCACAGTAAGCTCTCCTGCATAGACAGTATGGATGGAGATGTAACGGAAAGCTGTTCTCTCTCTCTTCTGCTGAAGCTGCTTAAAACCCTAACACTTGTTACCAAATTATTCATAAATAGAAAATGCGTAAGCAGCTGCAGAACCAGAACTCCTTTCTTCTCTCTTCTGCTTAAATAGCTTTAGTGTCATTAGCACTGGCTTTTTTTTTTTTTTCCCCTATTCTCTCTTTCTCTTTCTCTTGCTTTCTGTGGAAAAGTAGATAGTCCATTTCCTTGAGTGCAGGAGGCCAGCCTCACTGGAGAGGAGGAATAGGTTTCCAGTCAACAATTAAATTACAGCTGTGTGGGAGACGAAAAGAATTGGGATTTCAATCCCCCTTTGTTGTTTTTTTCTGGGGACTTCTCAGCTGCTTTTATAGGCTATTGTGCAAAAGCTGTATAGTATTAACTATGTTTATGAATGAATTTAACAGCTGTTGTTTTGGGGACTGAAAGTTTAGCTACACCCTTACCTATCTCAGGATCACAGCAGTACTTGAGTTCTTGTTTATCTTCCATGATCATACACGTAAAGGTCTACTTACGTGCCTGTAACTTAAACACCTACGGATTTCAGGTTTCACTGGGTTTAAGTTAAACTTGAATCATTCAGATTGTCCTCTGAAATTTAGGAGACTGAAGTCAGCCCAGCCTCCATCTCAGCTCTAGCCTGTCACCTTAGAACACCTGACAGCAGCAGTTACCAGTTGGTTTTCTGCAGCTGCTGTGAAGAGGAGTTGGGTCAGGAAGCCTCAGGTGGGCTTCTTCCCAGGGCAGCGAGTGAGCTGTTTTGGGAGGAGCTTTGAGAGACCTTATGGGATGGGGCAGGTCTTAATGTAGCTACAGTATCCTCAGCTGGGTTCTGGGAGAGTCCTGGGGAGGGCAGAGGGTGCTTTGAAGATTGCTGCTCTTCAGGAAGGCATAGAAGGAAGGAGGAGTAAGGATCCCCCTGCAGGGACATTGACTGTGGAGGGGGGTGGTTTCTAAACCAGTTTTATTCCTCTGATCTAGTTACTTGGAGAGTCTTCTGTTTGAAAAGGTGAGTGTTTGGATTTTTATACTAATCAAATTGGGCTTTTTTAGAGTTTAAAAAGCCTTTTAGGCTTTTTAGGAGAAGTCAATCTAGGCATGGCCACAGTAGGCTCTAAAAACAAAAAGGAAAGGAGCTCAATCTTTTTTTTTTAAAGTTGTTTGGGTTTGGTTTTTTTTTCCATTAGAAGTTCTCCAAGGCAAATACAGCCATTACTCTAAAAGCCAAGGTTTAGAAATAAAGCAAAAATCTTGACTCTCTTACCTCACTGACGGTTTGGGACCTAGAGGAGCTGAAGTTAAAGCAAGCTGTGCTCTACAGCCTGAGCTTTTACTGCCACTGGAAGTTCAGTAGCGGCTCTAGCTGAGCTGGGCCGTGTTTTCTTCATGACTGACCTTCCTGGCTTTGGGCTGCTCGGCTGTGTTTCCCTGCTTACATGTTAATGCTTTTCCTTCTGCCTGGCTTTGTCCTAACTGGCATTACAAAAATTGAGAAAGCTGGTCTTCCAGATGTTTGAACTCTTCAGCGCTTATTACTTTCTGCATGTTCAGTGCTGGTCTTATTTCCACTGTTGTGGGACCACTTTTATGCTATTACTTTTTGTGCACATGGCCCTATTTGGATTGAGTAGGTCTGTGTTAAAATCAGCTATCTGTGGAAAAGAATGCTTCTAAGCAGGCAAAGTTTTTGAGGTTCTTAGTATTAACGGTCACTGAGCCATAATCTGCCATTTGAGTCAACACTTGTATGGTGAGGAAACATCTCTGAAGTGTGAATTAACATATACTTCCTTCACTCCTTACATGCTGTCATGACAGTAAGCTGGTGAAGGAATCTGATAGTTGTGTCCTAAACAGCCTTTACTCTCCTCTATTGTAAGAATGACAGGCTTTTTTTCTAAACTCTCTGAGACCACAGGTGGGGAAAATGTTCTGGTCATTAAGTGGTATAATTGACTAAGCCTGGCTTTGTTCTGAATTATCTTTATTTTTTTTTGAGGAAAGTGATAGAATCCAGAGCAGTCTCCAGAGTACACTGTAGTCAGAGTAGATGCTGGTAATAGTAATTTTTTTTTTTTGCCAATAAGTTTGGGCAGGCTTTGAAGATTAATTTCTAGCCAGCTGCAGGTAAATAGACTTCAGTTGCTGGTGAAAGCATCCACTGCTTGTGTGTACTTTGTCTTCAGGTCTTGATATGGATCACCTGATTTGTGTCAATTTCTTTGATAATATTATGGCTCTCACAGCTGAGCCCATGTCTTTATTTTCTTGTACATATCTGATAGAATTTTCAGTAGTATAAAACCAAGTTAGGAGTAGAAGTCCCACGGAAGTCCAAAGTTTTAAGGGTTGCACGCTTACAAGAATGGCACACTTCTGGCCCATACTAAGCCTCTACAATATACCCTGTGCTGAGCCTTTTGTAGAGGTTTTCTGGAAGGAACCCTGCAGTTTCTAAAGTGAGTATTTATAAGACTTATGTTGAACTTGGGATTTGCTCCTCAGAACTAGCCTTCAGCAGGTAAATGCGTTGGTATGAAAGTGGGGCCTGACAAAGAATAAAAATGGAGTATTATTTTTAAACCACCATCTTATATGAATATTGGACGGCAAAGTTAAAGTCCTCCACAGTCTCCCCTGCAGTTCTATCCTCATTTTGCTGTGATAGAATCACAGGCCAGCCACGGTAGGCAGGCCATTAGCAGTTTTGAGTCAGCCAGGGCAGCTGACTGGAGATGGCAAACAGGTACCATAAGCATCATGCTCATTATAAAGGGGTAAGTGTGCCAAAGATAGGAGCTCCTCCTGATACTCCTCTTCCTTCTCCTGCTTCTTTCCATCCCTGGAGGAACTTGTTTACCATTCTGTTCCTGAGGACTGCCTTCCTATTTCTTGCAACCACCTACGTTTTCTGGGCTGAGCGTAACTTTGTATAATTTATACTGGCATATCAACCCATGATTGTCCCTTTCCCAGTCCCCCTTCTTCGCTGGGTAGGGGTCATCGGGTGATGGAGCAACTGCTATAGTTTAGCCCTGGATACGGGCTAAACATAGACTATTTCCTTTCCTAGTATCTGTATTGATCCAATAATTTTAACACTTCCACCTGGTAGAACTTCATTTTAGGTTTGCTTTTGGACAGTTGCACAACTATCAAGCAAATATTTTCAGACATGAATTCCGTTTTTCCTTTTATTTTTCTTTGTGTCTAGCTTTCTTTTTATTTATCCACCTTGCACATTAACTTGACAAATAATAGAGCTGACAGAGCTGGAAAACATTCCACAGCATTTTATCATGCTGCTGGTTTTCTCGTGGTCTCTCACATCTCATCTTTGCTTCTTTGCTTTCAGCGCTTCTCAAAACAATAGAAATGACCGTTTTCATATGAAGAAATGTATGACAGATTATCCAGGGGACCATTGCCATCCATCAAACTTTATATATGACATTTTCAAATAATACATTCTTTTTAAAAAAAAACCAACCTGCAAAGCATTCTAAAACTGCTTGCTGTTCTGTGCCATTTCCAATTTCATTTTCTCACATGTCTATTTTATCACAGATTGTATTTGGGTTTGGGGATTTGTTATTTAATCAGGAATAACAGGCAAGATAAGCAAGTGTGTTGTAGACTGTAGGAATTAAATCAGGGAGAATTCACTTCCCAGAAACTCTTTAGTCCTTCAGTGTTATATTGATGAATGCCGTTATTGTAGTTTGTTTTTTCTGTGTGTTGCAACATGTACTGTTGTGGTTACTATCTGGTATCAGAAACAATATGTTTAAGCAACTTGAGAAAATCAAGAAAATGCAGATGCAGAATAACTGCCTGAACTGAGAACCAGTCACTCTGCTGGAAAAAAAGTGCCACTATTGTATGAATTAATTTCTAATTATTTAGTATTTTAGAAAAATCTCAGAACACTGCTTTTTCGACTGCTAGTTTTAACTACATTTTTGAGATTGCATTCTCTTTCTCATGTACTATGTGCTGCAAGCAGCATATTTGGTTTTCTAATAGTTTTATCTGCTTATTGTGAACATCCTGAATATCTTGACTCAAAGCTCTTCACAAATTTAGAACTAAAGAAGACTCTTTCAGCAGTAATAATATAATGGAACAGTTACATAGGTATTTCAAGGACATGGGAAAAATGCAGGAATAGTTGCAACTCATTACTCCTACAATGATATTTCTGTAACAGTTTCAGCAGATTAGAGAACTGGCCATTATAGTGTTTTACAATACTTTCAATAAATGATTCCTTGCAGTAGTGTTTATTAATAATTATAAGGTTGCAATGTTGAAAATTTTTAAAGGCTTTAATGAAAAATGAAGTAGCAAATATACTTTTGATTGGAATAAACCCCCTTAATTCAAGAATTTAAGTGTATGTGTATCTTTAACTTGCAGAGTATATGGAAACAGGAAATGCAAGTATTTCAGAGGAGCGCCCACTGGAATGCGCAGAACACCAGTCTTGCATTTTGTCCCCAGAAGTTCCTCCGTCTCCAAAGGCTAAAAGTAAATACGTGTACTCTGTGAATACAGAAGCTGTACTGAACTTCTCTTTAATATTAAAAATGATATTGTCAACACATTCATACAAATGTACAAAATTAAAAAGAGAGATTAAGAAAGTTTTTGATATTGAGAAACACTTTTCCGCCATGAATTACCTATCTTGATTACATACACTGTAATCCATGTCATGTAGGAAAGCAAAGGACTGTATTCTCAGAAAGGACAAGTCACTGATGGATTACAATTTACTACATTATTTGATCTTAAATCTTTTTAATTTATCTGACCTTTCCCATTTCATAATCAAGTAAAACAAAAGGATACTAGATATGTCAAAATAACTCTGCAGGCATTGTTCACTTTCAAATTAAAGACTGAATTTACCTTTCCCAGTGGGTACCTCTTCCAACTGTTACATTTGGATGCCTCTTTCAAAGATCATGTGTCTACTGCTCTGCCATTCATCTTCTAACATGTCTTTCGTGTACTGTGACTATCACTGTTGTGTTCACGTGCTTTCATCTTACATTCTGATTTGCCCTTTACACACCACAGCCACTTAAACAGGGCAATCCTGACTGTGGTGTCATCGTGCTTTTCCACAAAAAAAAAATCATCCTTCTGGAGCACCAAACCTGACTTTCTACCATCCGTAATCATCCAAAACAAATATCATTAACTGCAGGCAAATAACTAAGCCTCTCTTCTTTGTTTTTGATTGGAGTGTGTGTGTGTTTTTGTTGGGTTTTGGGTTGGGTTTTTTTGTTGTTTGTGGGGGTTTTGTTTGTTTTTTAGCACATTTATGGAGAGAGTTTTCATTCATGAGAAAACAAAGCTTACTGCTTATGGTCTTCATGATGATAGTAAACAAATGCCGTAGCTCTGTTTATGTTTCCCATTGGGGTACTCAACAGACATATGGTGTATGAAGATAAATAGTTCCTTTGAGATTAATAGAAACATGAAATCCACTACCCTATGCCATAGAAATGTCTACCCTAGAATTAAGTAGTAACTACTCTCAAAATATGTTTATTTCTTAAGAATCAGGTCATGATCTCACATTCCTTGTTTCTACTTTCAAGGTATAAATACTGTAAACGCGCTAGCTGGCTTTTCCTTGTCCATTGTGTAATCTGATTCTACAGGAAAGAATTTGTACTTGATTGTGTTTCCCATCCATCTGTCTGCCATTCTCTGACAATCTAATTTCAAATAATTTAAACCAAATTTGGAAGAGGAATAAGAGTATAAATTACCTCTCTGTGACTTTCATGAAAATAGGTAGGTAGATAGAGGAGGGAGACCTTAATTAGTACCTGCACTGAGAGAGAGAGGCAAAATTTGTCTTCTGTGTATTTGTTCTGGCAGCAATCAGCCAGCCAGTTAGAGTACATTTGCTCATAGGTCAGTCAGCACCATTGCAGGTCTAGTTTTGTCATACAGAATTTATTCTTGCCCAGTAAAAAAGAGTGCAGGCCATATGTAGGAGAACATGCAATTTGGGACATGAACATAATTCTGTAGGAAGGAGTAGTCCTGTATCTTTTTAGGGCACTGGATCATGATTGTAGAATAGTTCTTAATATTTAGGTATTCTGCTTCCACTTTCTATTTATTATAATATTAATCTGGAATAATTTCAGTTTTCTAATTAAAAAGGAAGAATATAAATAAACCTGATTATATCTTTGTTTAATTTACAAGTTTTGTGCAGTTACCCTTGACTAAGGGTAACAAGAGTTTTGAATCCAAAATTTCTGTTATTTAGATATTAAAAGGCAATTAGATGCTTTTAATTAACAACTTCTGTTCTTAGCTCTGAAAATTTCTGTCGTAATTTGCCATAGTTGTAATTTAAAAAAAAAATTTAGTATATTTATGTTTATGTAGCATAACAAACAGTGACTATGAAGAAAAATGACACAAAAAGAGCCTAGAACAAGGAGATATAATCTTATCCAGGACTTTCAGAGTCACATGAATATGCTCACTCTGTTTTTCCTTTTCAACATTTTACTCCCAAAGATGGAGTAAAATGAAATTATCTTATGTATTTTATCAAGTCTAAGGACTGTAGTTTCCAACAACATGATTCCTGTAAATCTAGTCAATAGTCTTATTTGTCCCTGGAAAAACTTGGCTTTCACTCATATTTTCATTGCTGTTTCTGAAGGTAGCTCTTCAACATATATGCAGTAGATTATCAGAACCTAATGCAGTTTTTAGTAACAAATACTGTACAAATACTTCTGCTCTATGGATGTCTTGCTGCTGCCAGCGGGCTATTTGCAGAAAACTTAGCACTTAACGTGATTGTAATACTTATTACTATGAGTAATTCTTATAGTGGCCTTCAGTTAGTATAGACATTAAAGCCCATTGTCTTACTATTCGGGTAGATTGCTTAACCAAAGCTATCTGATAAATTAAGGAGAAAACATGAAATACAATGCAGAATGCATTAAACGCAGGTTTCTGGCAGACTGCTGTAGGGAGGCATGTTTTATACTTGTGGGTTTTGCCTAGTATATCCTTCTACCATTCCATTTAGTCTTGAGAAGGTGAGCCAGAATTGTGTATAAAGCATAGTTGCTTTGATGGGACAGGTGTGCATTCTCAAACTCAGTTCCAAACTACTTATGGCTTATGGAACCTATGTAGTGTATTAATTGATCACAGCAGCAAACGTGAAACTGATGTGGAATATGGGATACTGATTTTGTATGTTTGTAGAAACTTTGCTTTCCTGGATTAATTTTACATTCTTGGATAGTTGCTATTTCTACCAAATTTTCAGGATTAGAAAACAGAGAAAAGGTAAGTGTATGTTGTAAGTCATCCTAATTAATTGCAAAGTGTAGGGGAATGAGGAAGTATGTAGATTACCTCCAGTGATTCTCATTCTGGAATATTTGAGGGGAGAATTGTGCATGAAGATCACTGTTTAGATGATAAGCCATGAAATATAACAGATAATCAGTAAAATTTAAAGAACGTGCATTTCCTTTTTAGGCATAAATTACCCCTGGTATTCTAAGTATTGACTAATGGTGTGTCTGTTTTTAAAGGTGAAGCTGTGACTGGAGAATTATCAAAGCTTTTAGATGAAATCAAATTGTGCCAAGAAAAGGAATATTCTTTTGAAGATCTGTCTCATACAATGTCAGACCATTATCTGGACAATTTTAGTAAAGTATCAGAGGAAGAACTTATGACCAGTGGAAGCCAAACCAAGCTTAATGTAGTAAGTAAGATGGGATACAAAGACAATATATTCAGTTATATCTGCTTTATTTATGGGACACTCAAGAAAAAAAAAAAGTGCAAGAATGAGAATAGTGCAAATCTAACAATATAATAGAAAAAAAATATAGCATGTGCTCCTTGCAGATTTAGATTTTAATGTTCCCCTTATTTTATGAAGATATTGCTTACCACACCTCAGAATGGGTTTTTATGGCACCAGTAATAGTGGTGGTAATAACCAAAAAAGTTCAGGTTAGTTGTTCTTTTGAGCATGAGGAGTGCAATGAAGGGTTTTTTGAGAAAACAGTTGAAATCAGTATGCTTAGCACTATACAAAAGTCTAAATGCTTGCAGAATCTGATCAGAAGTGCCCCCGAAAAGGCTAAGCATCTTCAGTTATGATTCTTATACATTTTATTACTATATAGCCTTCCCAGTTGCCGAATAGATATGAAAGACTGAGTCTCTAATACTGAAAATCGTTGTGGTTGTAATATTTCAGTGATTTCCATCTACAGTTGAAAATACAACTTCATTGCTACTAATCCTGTGCATAAAGTGCTCTAGGATTCATTTTTACTTTACAGTGTAACAAGGCTTTTTTTTCATTTTTTAGTTGAATTCTCTTCCTCAATGAGTAAAGTAAATGGGATTGTCCAGGGAATAAAGCACAGAACAGAGGCAAAATGCTAAGTGCTAAATTCAATTAATGTTGTTCATAATTTAAGAAAAATTATACTTTCATATGTGGTGGAAAAGCATGGCAAGAAAAGGATTTTTATGTTCTAGAGGATTTGTTACAATATGTGTAGACAGAATAAGATTTACAAAGATGGTTAGCTGCCCTGAAACACAGTAGATACTTTTGTAAAGCCCTTCTAGATATTTGAATAATTAGATGCATAACCCATACTGAAGTCAGTCTGAACAAGGTACTGATCTCATTTAAGCATTTTTATACATCTTTCTAGCGTGTCTCTGTATTTAGGTGCTAACTGCTATTTAAATCTGCTCAGATGCTGTTTTGTAGAAAATGTAATCCATATAATTCTGCCTACTCAGATTGAAATTTTTACAGACCTAAATAAAAGGTCTGCAATTTACATGCAGCAGGCAAATACAAAGGTAAATTAGGCAATACATTTTTTATAGATTTCATCTATTTGTACATTGAGCTAGATATAAAACCAAATCTTCAGAAATGGGGGCTGTTTAAAGTATGTTGTGGCTTTCTTCACCTAGTGCACCCAGCTTTTCTTTCAGAGAAAACTAGAATCAAGATGATGGGTACACACTCCCAACATGAAGTCAGGATGGAGGGCAGAGCACTATTTCCCTAGAGTAAACCCAACTATACAGGCCTATATGGAGACGACTTTTTGCTGTGATGTAGGATTTTCCTGTTTGATCTAAACTATCCATTTATTTTTTAAAAGAATATTAAGGTCACTCAGTCTGCTCAGTTGCTGCCTTGCATAAAAAATAAAGTTGCTTCTGGTTTTGACATCCTGTTTTTTAGTTTTGAGGAAAACTGCCTTCCTTGGTGTATAGACTCCCTGTATAGAGCATAGGTGATATGAAAACCCATACACGCTGTAAGGAGTCATCAAAGAGTAATCAGGAAGAAGCACTAAAATGAAGAGATACGTTTAGTTCTGAAAATGGGTGTGAAGGTGAATGCTGCCAAACTACTCTGGAGGCAGGACCAGCAAGCATGGTAGGGGACGAAGTGTGATAGTAGGGTGATGATTCAAGAACTTAAATGAATATTTATGTATAGGAACATGGAGATACAGAGAGAAAGAGTGAAGTGGAGGCATTTATAGATAGGGAGAATCAGAAATAGATTCCTTGGATATGTATTAGAGAAACATTCTTACAGCTTCTTTTGATTTTACTTTTCTCCTCCCTGAGAAGCTCTTGTAAAAATCTCAGTGGGGTCTTTATTGTCTGTATTCAGTCAGCTCACATTCACTGCTGCTGCGCATGCCAAGACCCTGTGGGACTGAGTGTTTTCTTCCTGTTACCAGTTACAGCACAGGGCTGAGAGCTGTACCTGGTGTGCCTCTACAAGTGAACAGTTACTTTAGGTTCAAATCAGCAGTTTTCCCTTTAACTTTCGTTGCTGACTGTGCCAGCATCAGCTCTGAAGAGGTGTCAAGGTCAGGTCCCTGTTGGTAGTCACATGATGGCGTTTTCTGGACAAGTGTTGGTTCCGGAGATGATGACTGGTGCAGACCTTTCTAAGTCTCCTGTAGTGATCTGAACAGGATCCAAAACCCAAGTCATGACACTTCATGACCCTTAGGGAGATTCTGCAAAGACACTGGCTGCTAGGAGACAGCTGTGTTTTTTCTTGCATTGTGCTATTGTTTAGAAAAATAGGAGGCCAAGACTGGGGAATTTCTGTTTGGAATAGTAGCTTGTGGGTCGAGAACTTTGTAAGTTGGAGCAAGAAGCATCAGGAGCCACCTCCTGAGGATAGGGTGGGTACATGAAAGAGAAAGCATCAGGAAGCAGAGTGTATTTCAAGGCATTTTTTAATCAGCTGGCTCTTTTGAAGAGGGCCAAATCACCTGTGGTAGTGCTCTGGCTAAATAAGGTTTAGATTGATTCAGGACTGTAGAAAGGATTGTCTATCTATCTAGGATTTACAGCCTAGCATTCTCTCCTGATTCTAAGTGCCATCCTCTTTTGTTGGAAAGAGTGTGGCTCACTGTCTTTGTTTAGTGTAAGGGGTAGTGGGTACGCCTGCCTTTAATGAAGTAACTTGACAGTAAAAGGCTTCATTTGGAAAGTGGAAGAATGGTGTTCGGTTCTTTCTATGGCATAAGCGTGGGTTTTAACATTAATGTTATAGTCTCTCAAGTAAAAAGACTCAGTATCAGCCTGTTGATCCTATCCAGTATTCTTTCTGGATTTTACAACCACTGGAAAAACAACAGTGCAATCCTGACAGCAGGATTTAGGACTCCCTATTCACTAGCAAATTATGTTCCTTTTCTGACCTCAGATGTCTGCATTGTTCATTGCGCATCGATAAAGTACCTGTAGAATACTACATTTTCTTCTGGAGAAGTTGTGGGTTGAAACTCTCTTAGAATTTAATCCATTCTTCCTTTTGCTGGGTTATTGGACAACTAGTCATCCAACCATGTAGCAAGTTGCTCTGGTATGTTTGGACTAATTGACTTCTTTTCATCAAGTTTTGCATTGAAAACACTACATATTTTTTTACTTAATATGCTTGTGTTGACCAGATGTGTGACATGTGTGACATAAGGCAGTAAAAAACCCAGAGGTTTATGTGCTTACAGTATTTTAAAGTCAAATAGGAAGCAAAGTTTGCACAACTGAGGTTAGATGAAATTGAAAAAACCTTTCTGGAGGAAAATTTAGGATTTAGTAATCTCAATTCCGAATCACTAGTCAGCTCTGTCTTAACTCATAAGTTTCCTCAGGAGATGGAAGTGCTGAATAGGAAAATTGAAGGGCAGGACCTTGAGGACTGAAAGGCAAGAACATCTGTGAGGGGAAGGATAAAATGGAACAGTAAGTAAAAGTAAGGAGAGTAAGAATAGACACCACAGTGTAGATGTCAATAGGAATAGATCCGGAGATGAGTAAAAATGTCCTGACAGGTCACTTCCATTCCAAAAGCTGAAAGGGAAACTGGGAAATTTTAGGGATTCTGGAAAAGCAAACCATGCTAGCTTCTTGAATGAGGAGAGCAATTAATGAACAGACTGAAAATTGTGAATGCTTGTTTGCTGAATAGCACAAAGTCAGATGAGAATAAGGTAATGTGATCTTTTATTTGAAGAGTACATTATAAATAATAAACTACTGAAAGTAAAATTAAAGCTACACTGGAAGCTTTATAATTTCAGTGCTTGATTTTGCAACTCCGGCTGTGTTTCAATATACTTCTGATATGCTGTCATGTAAAATATTAATTCCGTGTTTCCTAGTCTATCTTCACTGGTCATTAAAACATGTATATTAGGAGACAGCAGACAACAACTCCCTGTTTATTGTCTCCACAAAATTGAAGGCCAGATTGAACATAATTTTGCAACTGGAACTGTGGGTTATTATACTGCTTCAGAAAGAACTCCAAAGGCGTTTATACACCTAGGCATCATTATAGCTGGAATTGCCCATTTTTCTGAAAGGGTCGTACACTGGGGGTTGATTGTGGATGGATTCATAGACTTTTACTCCCAGTTCCTGTGTGCCGTACTACAGTTTTTCTGTGTGTGTTAAATACAAAACTTTCAGTCCAAATAACTAGGATTTGATTGTTCAGTAAGCCAGAAAAGGAGCTGTGCTTCAAAACATGTTCCAGAAAACATGAGGTGGAAAAAGATGTAGGAAAATCCTTGATTGTATCATAGATTATTAACTTAGGTGTTTCCTTTTTAAAAATTAAGCTGTCTAAAGTATGATTGCTAGCAAAATCAGCTTTTGACAAGAAATTATAATAGTCTCTGTTTCAAAAAAAAAAAAAAAAAGAAAGAGTATAATTTAAGAAATATTTCTTTTCCAATAGATGGCAGTCTGGCTCAGTAATTTCAAGAACAAAAGCAGCCATCTTATATAAGACTTTTCCAACTTTTTTTCATAGCTACACTAAAATTCTTTGGTTTTAACAGGGTTGATAGTACAAACTGCTTAAAAACAAACACCTGTAATACTTGTAAGAGGAAAATTTATTGAACATTGTGGCATACAGTTAAAGTACAAACTAAGATATCAGGGCTAAATTTAGAGGTTTATCATAACACAGTTTACACATCAAGTGTGTATTCAAACAATCTGTCTGAATTCAAGAGAAAGTAAGGATATTTAAATAGGTATAACTTGCAAAGCAGGGATCAAAAGAAGTTGTGTCAGGAAAACGAACAGAAGAATGTCAAAGAGTATATTGTGAGGAATCCTCCTGAGCTCCTGCAAGTAAATTGCTTTAACGTAGATTCCTCTGTCCTTGGAGTACTAACTAATGTCATTAGCAGTTTCTTGTCAGGTTTGAGTTTCCTGTATATCTATTCATGTGAGAACAAATTATTCTAAATGCAATATTAAAACCAGAAATAAGCTGAGTTTATTACAAGGTATTTAATCAATGTGTTTCTTAATTTAAAAAAAAAAAAAATCAGAAAAGTATGGGCTTTTTGTCCATGTAAGAAAAAACACCTGTGCACACCAGAGAATATGTTACTTTTTATTTGCTTTAGTCAGCCTGTGGTTGCAAAACAAAAAATAGGGTATTAAGAACTTCTACACTTCCATATGTGTGTGTATGACTATGTATATATTTACAAGATGTACTTATTGTATATAATGCATCTCAATCTTTTCATAAACTTGATATTTGATTTTAATGATTTTTTTCTTAAAATTGGCTCTGAAGAGATTCATCTTGTTCTGTGTTCAAAAGTTTCTTCCACTCCTTACTTAAGAATGAATTTGAAAAACGTTGTTTATTTTTCACTTAGTAACAATAACTATTCTCCACATTTTTTTGAGAAGTCATGAGAATTTTTGATCTAAAACTTTTTTAAAATAGTAAAAATCTGGCATACACACTAAATAAAAGGGAAGCTTCAAATTGGCTCTGTGAGGTGCTTTTGCACTCTAAACAGTGGAGTACATGTTAAGGGATTGTACTTAATTACCTGCAATAAATACTGAGAAACTTAAATTATAAGATGCCCATATTTTTTTTTTCTTTTTTGCTTACAGAATATTACTGAAACATATGTAAAAACATGTGGGATTATAGTGACTGCACTACAGAGGGATTTTGCAGAAGTGGCACCAATACATCTGAATAAATTTAATGTAGTTATATAATAGGTAATAAAGGCTGACAGCAGTAATTTAAATTTAAACATGAAGAAAGGTTCTGTGTAGTCTCAGGAAAAAGATTTGGGTTTCATCACAGGCACATAAATGTCAACTTCTGCTTACTTCGTCCAGAAAGGGAAGTATATACTTACGTGCATTGAAAGTGAAGAAAAAAATACTTAAAACCATCTTATATTAACATTGTTGAAAACAGTGATGGTACGTGTTCAAAGAGAAGATTCACTATTTACTTTCTTATGTCAGAATATCAAGAAGGTGAGGGTATACATAAGCAATAAAACTATGATCATGTTTGGTTTATAGCTAAAGGGAGATTTGAAAGCATAGAATTCTGTGTTTCTGAAAGAAGATGGCTAAGAATTAAGATATTATAGGTGAATAAAACTTATGCATGGTCCTTTAGAAGTAAATTATTCTGAATTGAAAAATTTGGAATTTGAAGGTTATTGAATTTGAAGAATATTGAGTTAATTTAGTAAGATTATTCAATATTACTGTTGTGATTTTGTTTTTTTCGAATATAACATTTAACTAAATAATGACTAAGGTGAAATATTTTAATGGTTAAGAGTGACCAAATATGCTGGAGTAAAATGATTAGTATCTTGGATTAAACATTAGTATCTTGGATTAACAATGCCACGCACTTGCATGTAGGCATTATTGAGACAGACAAACTTCCACATGACGATGATAAGCGAGCCAGAGGTATATACAATGACTGACTAATGAGCATACATTAAAAACACATTCAAGAACAATTTTGGTTACTTATTCATTAGGGAATAGTAAGACAATCAGGCCTGATTGTTTGGGACTCCATGGAAGGAAGCAGATAAATTATAAATTATTTAATATAGTAACATTCATTGAATTCAATAATACAGACTTTGTTGTATTATGTAGGCATTTATGATGTATGAAAAAAAGGAAAAGAATCATACTGAGGGTCAGTGTTTGGAGTATTGTTGCTTCACTTAATTCCTCTTTTATAATAGTGATAGATAATTTATGCATTGCCGAATTTTGACATTGCAAGAATTTTGTATTAAGCTGATTTTTAATCCTTACACCTAGTTCAGTTATGAATCTTATTTTGCAATCATATACTGACTCTGATTTCTGTGGGAAGTAAAAATATGAAGGCCATCTATCCCAGGATGTGTAAACCTTACCTTTTAAGATTCCCTTGTGGCATAAGTCTACCCACCCTCTGAAGATTATATAACTTTAAATTTGTTTTTAAAAGCTACCACCCAGCTAAAACCCATCTGTTAGTCCCAGTTTCTAGTGCACACAGTGGTATTTCCCACTGAGAACACTTCTTGCTATTTTCTTCTTTAGCCATTTATAATGTGGCACCCAGAACCAAGCATGTGCTTGGTCAATATAGAAGGATATACTTTCTATAAGCTACTTCACAAAATGTTTTCTAAACTCTATTTAAACATGACCTGGTTATTACAAAGAAGCGGAGGGAAGTGTACCAACTTCATGCCAATTTTTGTCGCTACTGTTTAGGTAGTTTACCTAGCCAAGGGAAGTTCAGACATTTTTAATGTATACCTTCCTAACCGATGTTCTATAGTTACTAAAATAGGTTATTTTTTTGCAGCTGTAGGTTATGCTATGCTTTAGTACAGCATTGTAATGATTTCTGTGTTAGAGGGATCCTAGCAGCAGCCATGCGGAACTTTACACGGAATAATTTTGCCCGGTAGTATGCTTCACAGCCAGCTAAATTAGCCTGCAGCTCCCCGCTGCTGCGATTTCGTGTTGAAGTATTGCTAGACAATCCTCCAGCGTGCTGCATAGACCTATCCTGTGAGAGAGTCAGTACTTATTTAAGAGTATAAAATCATGAAACATGGCAACACTTACTATGATTTAAACTAGATGGACTAAAGTATAACTAGGGGAAGGTGCTGGCCGAGCCACCAGTTCATTTAAACTGCATTAGAAAGAACCTACTCCTTTTCCACTAGAACAATTTTCAGGAATATTTAACCAGCCTGTCCAATTACGTATGTGTGGCAAATTCCTTGACTATCAGATACTTGCAGGAAAGTAGCTTACAGACAAACGGATCTCTCTGAATACCGTCATGTGTTTAGCTTGCACTGGCGAATCCTAAATGCATCTAATCCTTTTGCCACAATCTGTCACATTGCTTACCACAATGACCCTCTATTACTATGTTTTGCAGAACATGTGCTGTATGTACAGGCATTTCCTTTTATTTGTTGAGCATTTGCTTACATTTATTCTTCTTTTTTACTCTGTCATATTTTTCTGTAGAACCTACAGGTTTTGCACACTCTCCATAACTTGCAATACTTCAGGCTTGTTCTTTCGTAAAGCTTTCTTTTTCCTGACTAAGTAATCCTAGCATTTTCCAGTTTATTTTGTATGTAAATCTTGCCATGCTACTTCAACTTCACTTCACTTGCCCTACTGTGGGCTCTTTCATCTTAGCTAAATCTCTTTTATGTAAGGGTCTCAGATATGGCATTTTTTCCATATAAAGTAATTATTATATAAGCTTTTCAGATCAAAGAGCTTGTTTATCTCTATGGCTATAAAGTCATATAAATTTAGGGTGCTCTGGAAATGATTAGTATTATTGTATCTACTCAAGAATCCTGGTGGACAGCTATGTTTTATTAAATTAACCGCAGTAGATTTTTGTATTTTTTCACAAGGACCAGTTTAGTTCAGAGACTGTCATATGTTGTCATACTGAGCTTGTATGTGATTTGAAGACTAAGCTCCATTTCGTTATACTTAGATGAATACCAAAGAAATCTACTAATCTCAGTAGGATTAGGCAGGATCTGAGGACTCTATCAGAACTGATGAGATCATCTTCCCAATATGAAGTATACTTGCTTTAATTAAATATCTCTTTCAGTGCTTTAAAGAACTTTCTTTTTCATGCCTATTTGTGCCTTTTTTTTTTTTTTCCCCCAACATCCCTGAGGTGCCTGTGCCATTGTGGACACTTGCCAGGCTTACATAGCAGAACACTTGTCTCTTCCATTTCTTCCATTCCCAGAGTGTCCATCATCCTATGAGTACGCAATAGTTTATAACACGACATCCATTTTTAACGTATATTCTCCAAATTAGTTTGACGTCTTCTGAGAGCATTTCAGTCACTTCTTCAGAACTGAAAGAGAGGGTAATACCACAATATTTCCACCCAGACAGGTGATTTTGCGGTATTGACCGCATATCTCTTCTTTTCATATTCTTACAAAATCAAATCAACGAAAAGACTGACTTTTACTGTTACTAGGATATCAAGTCACCAGAGATGTTTTCCCTCAAGCTCTGACCTCCGCTAGAGGTCTGCCAAACAATCTGTCATGGGCTTCTGCCCTGCCTCTCCCTTGGATTTCTCAGCTTTTTCTCTAGTGTTCCAGCCAAAATCAGGTGTTCAACTTCTTCCTCAAAGAGAACAAAAAGTTATTTTCCTCAGGATCTTCCTTGGTTCTCTTGAAATTCATTTTCTCCCTATTTGATCGGAGTATCATCAGTAGGGGTGCTGAAATTTCAAAGGAGGGATCCAGCCGCCTTAACATTGTCTGTCATGTCCCTGTGGATGCACAAGGTGCCTTTTGCATGGGGCTAACATGTTCTCAGACAAACCTTCAGAAACAGCGATTAAGGGTCAACAGCTACACTGTGGTACCCAAAATGATACTAGATGCTTGTACTTGGGATCTGAATCCCACCATGAGCCCTCAAATCAGTTGCATAAACATAGGCATCTAGTGGTGTTCTTGTCAGCAGCTGAGACATCTACATGGGACTAACAGATGTGACTTGGAAGCTAATGCAGAAGAATGCTTTCTTTAAAAATTGTTTGGTAGCTGAAATTAGAACATTGGGCAATTTGTTTGGACTACTTAATTTCATTTTTATGCTATCCTAGTGGCAACAAGCACGTATATTTTATAATTGACATATAAAAAAGACTATTTTTGTCCCTAAGTCTTGAAATAGTTGACCACTCACGACATAGTTTCAGGCATTCTGTTGGCAGATTTTTTTCAGTCCCTGAATATAAGCTCATCAAGTAGGAAATGAATAGCAGAAAAATATATTGGACCAGATTCTTATGCCCCTATAAAATATATGATCAGGAGTCATTCAGAGTTAAGGAGCAACTGCCCAATATTTACTATGTATTAGAAATGTTTGACTATGGAATTAATACAGATCAACAGTGAGCTGTAAACGCACCCCTTAGCTTTTCTGTAACTTCACTATGTACTGAAACCCTTGGCTGAGTTCAGTGGTATAAGTTTTTAAAATGAGATTAGAAGCAGAAACCAGGGTTAGTTGACCATGCATGCATCTGTTTTCACACCAGTTTCTTCACTTTTCCAGAGGGATGTAAGAGTTGAATGATTTACGCCAATTTTGATCATCTATTCTTTTTTCTTGGCATCTGTCCTTCCTAAACTTATTATAAGTTTCAGTTAAGTGCCATGAGGGAAAATCTGACAAGAAGCTCTTCAATTTTATTTGCTTCAGTAGTTATTTCAGATTGAACAGTTTCTATTAATACTACTGCTATTATTTCTGTTGGTGTTGGTGCTCTGCCCAATATCTCTGGAATATGAACTGTTCACAACCTTCAATGAAGCAGTCTCAGCACTGTCTGTCACTCTTAGACAAAAATAATATTAAAATGTAAAAATGTTTATTCCTATGCTGGTCTTTCTTTTAATTATTAATAGTTGGTTCCGTATGGGTATTGGAGTATTTACTACCTTGCCCTTGTCTCTGTCCAAAATGGTGTTTCCTTTAAGGAATCTCAATAATTTTAACATGCATTTAGCCATAGATACTTCATAACAAATATAGTGTCACACAGGAGTTACAAATGAAGACATGTTACTGACTGACTTTTTACCTGTATTTTACAGGACCTTTAAGACACTATATGATGACTGGCTGAAGAAAGAATTTAAGTATTAGCTCTTCAGCTACGTAGGAGCATGTCTGGAAAACAACATAGAAGTGAGCCTGTATTGCGGTAGATCTGTACTTACCGTGTTGAATCTATCACAGGGAAAAAGAACAGTACGGATGAGCTAGCACAGGAAGATCAGCCACTGTCCTAAATCTGGCAGTACTGGTTATTGAGATGACTGCAGTGAAATCACTGTTTTAATTATATAAGGCAGGAAAAAGCAGCAGCTTGCAGTATGTGAGCTTCACACTGGCAGGTTTTCCTACCAGCTATAGCAAAAGCTTTGCCTTCCTAGTGAAGATGATTTTGAATTCCACTTCCATCTGCCAGGTAAATCAGGCTGCACTGAGAGCAGTTGTCCAGTTGTCGGTATTCTGCATCTCTTATGGGGTGTGTGATCTTTTTTCTAACGCCTCTAGAAGAGTCCTATCTCTTGCATGTTTTTCTGAGATCAAAAGGTAGTTTACTGTTTGACTCATCTTTTCCAGTGAGGCCTTCAACTTTTGTAGCCTGTCAAGACTTTTCACCTGATTGTCAGTTTTTCCACTGCTTGTTTTTATATTATCTTTAGCGCTTAGGTGACAGTATGGCAAACTACTTGTGATTTATTACTGATGGATCTGTAGATAATCTAGTACATATGTTCATCGATGCCTTTTTGATTATCCACTCTTAACCAGTGTTCACTTTCACATGTCTTAACTCAGAGCTATATGTAGTTCCTCTTCTGATTGGCTTTGTCTATGATTTTTCTCTCATGTCCTTCATTAAGCCAACGGTAACTTAATGGAATAATAACTGTGTTTTCAGCAGCACACTTTTACTGAGAATATGTACGCTAAATAAAAAACTGTGCATTGGAGGAGTAATAAAGTGGTGACTTCTGCCTACTCACTCAACACCTGATTTTCCCCCTACTTTAATTTCTGTTCCTTCTGCTCTATTTCATGACAAATAATGTATTTTCTATAAGTTTCATCATTCTGCCACCCACTTATCCACCCTCTTTTTCACAACTTTAAAAAAAGAAATACATGTTTTACAGCTGATTTGCTTTGCAATTACCTTGCACTGAGTTTTTCAAATGTTATATGATAACATTCAGATATTATGCCTCTGTAGTTATTCTCCAAGCAGTATTTTCTTTCTGTGACATTTAAAATCAAAAGTGCTGATCTCTACTTTGAATTATATTTTTTCCCTTTTTGCAAAGGTAAATATGCTTAAGCTTTTAATTCTATTTAATGTTTCTAAAAATATTAACACTCGATTTTGCTTTTCTGTAGGCTCCTACACCCTTCATTATCAGTCTCTTCTTTTTCAACTGGTACATGAGTTTTTCAGTGAGTCATATTGTGGAATGAGTCATGTGCATATTGATTCAGGGAGATATATAAGCCTGTCATTAACACGAGAAATCCCATTAACTTCATTGGAACTGGTCATGTGCTTAAACCTCAAGACTCAAAAAAAAAAAAAAAAAAAAGTTACCAGATTCCTGCATTTTTGCACAGCCTACATTTGCATATACCCTTCCTACAGAACATGTGAGGTCAAATCTACTATGTCTGTGGGATGGAAAGGCATCACCAGAAATACATTTTTGTAGCATAGTGTCCTTGCAGCCTATAGGGCTTGCTGGGTTGAATTCTGTTTGGGGGCTTTATGCTTCAATGTGCCTTTTCCTTGGTGAAGCAAAGTACCTGAAGTGCTTTGATATTAAGTATTTGAAATTGATACTAAGTGTGCAGATAGTCTGATTTATGAGTATTAGGTACATGCTCAATATTAGACAAGTGCTTGAAACACAGGTTCACTTTATCTAACACTAAGAGGGAGAAATTAATTTGGAAGGCAATTCAATCCTGTGGAAGTGCCTATATTTCCATGCATTAAAGACAACTAGTTTAATCCATAGATTAAATAATCCAGAAATTAATTTAATCCATAGATTACATGAATAGATTATATTAAATGTTTAGCTTTCAAACAGTTTGAGCTAGTCTAAAAGAATCAAGTTCTAAGTGTGTTTTTTGAATCAGGACAGTGCATATTGTAGCTTCAGGAAGCTACAACTTCATCCCATTAACTTCAGAGTGAAAAACAAACACAGTATATGCTTTCCAAGATACTTAAAAATGAAAACTCTATAGTCTTCATCTACTACCTCATTCTTAACAAATACCTTCTTGTTATGGTTAAATTATAATTATTAAAAGCACAAAGCACATAGTCTTCCACTCTCTGGAATTTTTTTATTTATTGAATTCTTCAGTTTTCTCTGATTTGAAAATCTTCACCCACATGACAAAATTAAAGAGGAGTTAGAAAAGAATGAAGATTCTTACTGAAATACAATGAGGTGTCTTTTGCTTTGCACTTAAGGTATACACACAAAATATCAGATCACTAGATATAAGCGTCCTAGTAGTGGCTTTTATATATAGGTGAAATACTCTTCATATGAAGATTACCACACTCCACACAGGAGATTTTTTGTTTAGTGAAAAACCAATTAGCTAAGATCAACCTTTTTATTAATAAATGACAGTCTTGTTCATAGGCCAATTTTTTATCTTATGTCATTTTTAGTAAATGAAAAGCTATCTTAAGTCTTGAAAAATACTAATTCAGTTTTTGATGGAAGAAAAGATGTTATTCCTTTTTTTTTTTTTTTTACTTTTTGCCTGGTATTTTCTGATTAATTAATAGCTAGTTAGGTTTTTAAATCCTAAAGCATTTGTTGTGTCTTATGTATGTAGGCATCCGTTTATGAGTAATGCAAAGATTCAAAATTGTCTTAGTTGTCATTATTTATATTACACGCAAGGATGAATTAAAAAATTGCAATGTATGGCCCTGCTTTGAATACACATTCAGATGTACTCATTCATTTTATAATCTCACTTTTACTAGTAATTTTGACCTTATTCAGTGTGCACTGTACTTGCCATCTAGTTCCAGGGTTTATTTACTGTCAGATCCTGCTTTGAGGGCAGAATGATTAATTTCTGTGGTGCTCATTATGGTAGGTGTCAATACTACTTGCCCACTGAGGGGCAGTAACTACACGTTCATGTACTTTTCATCATGTATGTGCATTAATCATGCTTGCCTAAAGTTAACACATTTTACTCTTGTTATGTATAGTCAATTACTATGTCTCTGCTGCCAGGGATTTCTTCCCAGCTTCGGACATTACTGTTCTTGAGTTCAGTGTGTGACTCCTTCAGACAACTTTGGGGTTTTTTTACAGAGCCCCAGTTAGAAAATACTATCACATGCAGCTTGGCTGATGTGCATTGGTGTAGAGATCAAGAGTCTCCCTGTCTGAGACTGCTGAAACTTGGATTTTCAGAGCACAGTCTCACATATCACTGAATATGGGCATAGTATATCTCATGCTGATCCCTGCTGTAGCTCAACACTTCTGCAAACTTGCCTTCACAGTTTCAATATAGTCAGAAAACAAGGATCACTAACTGGGCGACCATCTTGGAGAAGTTTAAATGACAGGTGCAGCATCCCACAGGGATTATTGCAGAGGTGGGTATCCAACATCTGGCTTCTTTAGGTTCAAGACCATCTTTGTTCTCCTGGTAATCTCTTGCTGCATACAGAAGGTGCAATCAAACTCTAACCAGACTTGTAGAGAATGTCATGATGAAAGAAATGTAAACGAGGAGCATATATGTGAAAGAATGACTGCAGTGTAAGGTGAATGACAAGGTAGTGGATGGGAAATGGAAAAACACCAGGAAGGGAGAAGGCTGCCTGGGGAGATGTGTGAAAGTTGTGCTTAGGCCACCAAAATGTTTCACTGTCGTTCATCTGCAGGACAGAGCCTGTCTTTTGTAAATGAAACTCGTCCTTGTCAGGATCCTTACTGAATCCCAGAAGGGTACATTTGGTTAATGTAGGGATCCAGCTGCGGAAAAATAGTAACTGACAGTGTTATGTTTCATGCCCAAATGCTGCTTTTTTTCCTTCTCTGCATCCATCAGGCGTTTTCCCCTGGGAGCAGCCTGGGCAGCAGCAGGGGGAGCACTGAGAGCACAGGAACACTGTCCTGGCTCTACTGTCTCTGGCTTGGCTGCCACAGCTGCTGGGAACAGCAGCAGCAGAGAACAACCTCCTAATCATAATTTATAGAGGATGTTCAGGAACAGTTTCGCTCTCTATTAGTTCTTAGTATAATGGAAAATTAGAATATTAGACAATAGTACTGTATTTTTTTTTTTTAACCTGTATTTCACAACATTATTGCATATCATTCAGGCCAGGCAAAGAAGTGGTAGAGACATGCCTCTGTAATCCAGCAGTTAGGATCATATGCAATATTTGCATGGTCCTATGTCTGACAAATTATTTCTTCAGAAGGAACCTCCTACGGACTTCGTTGTTCCGGACTGATTGGTAGCATTTAATTTATCAAATGTCTGCTTGCTTTCTACCTTCCATAAGCAGGAGATTGCCTTCCAGATTTGGTCTTTGCTGCTTCATTTCAAAAAGATTATTTTCTTAACATGGGATATGCTGCAAGATAAATTAAAGTTAATATCAGAGTCCAGGACTATGATGCAATAGCAAATGGTAGAGGTCCTGTTATTTTATAACTTTAACAATTTCAGTGGTGCTGACTTGCTCTAGTGGATGCTATTGGAAAGGGTATTTGCAATACTTATGCAAATGGATTCTAATTATGAAAAAATAGATACAAGAAGTAAAGATTTTGGTGTTTGGTTTTAGATTTTGCTGGACTACTTCAGCAAAGTCTCCTCTGTATCCTGAAATGAGGCAATTAAATCACAGTTTGCCTGGCAATGGCTGCTTATAAATGTCATGGCAGAAAGCAGAATGGTTTTCATTAAAACCGGAGAAAAAGAGGGAACAAAAGGAAATAAGAGGGGTTTGTATGACTTGTATTCATAGAGAAAACTTGTCTCGATAATGAGGTTATATGGTAGTCAGGAAATCATTGACATCTGTAAAAAGGAGTGCTAAAACTTTATGTGTGTTTTATAAATGGCATAAAACTTCTTGAGCTGTGAACTTGGTAGCTCTAAGTAATAGTTAAGATTAAAGTTACTCTATTTTTTCTTTTTCTGTTGACTTTTAAGAGTGGAAGACACTTTTTCTGCCTTTTTTTTTTTTTTTTAATCTGTATTCATCATTCTGTCTGTTGCTAAATATTGGCTTGTCCTCTTAGATCAGGAGAGAGATGTCAAGTTATTGTGATAGCCAATCTGATGTGCATAGATATTCTGGGAAAACAAATAACCTGTTTATAGAATAAAGTATCCTTCAGTCTAAAGTATCCTACTGGGCAAATTTTGCCTTTTATGTAGATGGAGATATGAAGAGGAAAACTTTCATACCTAAATTTTCAAAGACAATCTAAATGGTCATTAGGAATGAAAATTAGAGGTGATGTATAAGGTCCAGCAGAGTCTCAGGAAAGCTTGCTGCTAATTGTAATGGTCCAATGTCCTTATGCTAGATCTTACTACTCCCTTACTCCTATATTATTATTCTCTTTTTTTTTTTCCACATAGAGAACTTATATTGTTAGTTTCTTACTGCTATAAGCAATTTTTAATACTAAATTCAGTGTTCCAGTAAAAACTAGAACTTGTTCTGCATCAATGTCTTGTGGTTTGCCTGCCAATTTTTCCTTTCTGCATGTAATCTCTAATATATTTTAAGGTTCTCTATCTGTTTTCTTTGAGGATATATGATGCTTATACTCACATTTCCTCTAGATTGGGCAGAGTTGGCCTCTTTGAAGCTTACAGTTACAGTGTTACAGTTTATATAGACTTCACCATGTCATAATGTCAAATTAAATTAACTGAGCAACTATGATCTAGGTGGCATTTTCTAACTACATTTACTTTTTCTGTTTTGAGTCAAAACAGGCATGAATAAAATTTTCTCAATTGTGTCTGTTTTTCTTTAGGTGACAAAAATTCTTTCATGTCTCTATTTCTTCTTTACTGAGAAGTGGGCACAAATAACTAGTTTCACTAAAACTCTCCCTACAGGGCTGTTTCAAGGCTTCCCAGCAGCACACACAGAATTAGATTTTCGTGCCCAAAGGATCTCTAAGGAGGCAAAATTAAATTATACAGCAGAGCAGAAAAATGAGGGAGTTCTGGGAAAGGAATGAAGGCTGGGAGAGAATAGCAGGAAACTGGGTGGTCTGGCTTGGGAGTTTTATGGACTTGTGTGACAGTCTGAGGTCCATGGAGTGATTGTAGATCTTTCTGTATCACACCTCTCTCCCCCAGGTGCAGCCCTCTCCCCAGGATACACAAACTCAGACTACCCCATTTGAGGGACACCAGATTACCCTTTCTTTCATGCAGCTGTTCACTCCTTCCCTCATCTTTGCAAATGCAGCTAGTTTTCCCTGCAGCAACTCCCTTTTACCCCTTTGTGCCTGTTGTCTGGGAAGAACTGGACTTCTGGCAACAGGGATAGGTGAGAAGGATGTTAGCAATAACTTTCTTGACCCTTCACATACATTTCTCCTAATGCTTCCTTTTTAGTGCTTTATTAGTAGCAGAAATCCGGGCAAGATGACAGAAATCAGTCATTCAGTATAACAAGAGTCAACCCTGATTTGCAATAGTTTGTAAATTAGCCTATATCATGTTATTCATACCTGGATTGTCGAGTTCCATAAGAGTTCTAGACAATTTATTCCAATATTGTGTTTAATGAACTCTGACAATGACTGGTCCTATTTTGAATGATCAGGAAATCTGATGGTGTGTATTTGCCATTTCTTCTCATTCATATTGACATTAAATTAAATTCCTGTGATCTCCTCTATCTTCAGCTATTAATATAAAATACATGTAGTGGAAATAACACAAATCTCATTCTGCCTGTGTATTTTTTCTGTTATTCAATATTTTGGTATGATTTTTTTTCTCTGTGTTCCTGTAATGGCTAAGTACTCATGTTCTCCCATTGAATTTCAGTATTCATCTTCCTTTAGTTGTGTTGAAAAATTCTCTTTGATATTATGGGGGTGTACTTTTTGCCTTTAAGAAGGTGCACTGACATTTTTCTGTGACTTTTGTTGTCATTCACTTACACTACATCGGGTTGTGAGGTCACAGCTGATGTGTGTTACCTGCTTTCCTGTACCTAGCACCGCTGCAGTTCTTTGCTTTTTGCTCCAGGGGGCAAGAGGCACTTTATTTTCTGGTGCAACAATTCTGAGATTTAAAATATAAACGTAGGGCACGGAAAGACAGTGTCTTAAATAGAAGGGAAAGACCTGTAGTTTGCTTCCTTTGTCTACGCAAATGCCTGGCAACAGTAGTCTTTCACGACCCACACTCTGCAGAGTTAACCCGATCCTTTTAATAATCTGTATAAGAATATTGGTCGCTATGGCAACACATTCTGTGGTACCACTTGAGTGTCAAAATAACCTCATGAAATATCATGCTAAGAATGTTGTATAAATTTACTTTTAAAATAAAAAGTAAATAAATCCTCCCAACTTCAGAAGACATGGCTAGACTTGTGAAGTCTGCAGCAAGGGAAAAACCATTTTCTAACCAAGGGGAATCAGACTAGCAGAGATGGATATATCCTGTTTCTCATCTTTGAGTGAGCTGAAATAGGCAGAAGAAATATTTCTAAATTCCAAGTTAATGGTATACCGTCCGCTTCTATGTGTAAGAGGTTAGCACAAGAGTCAAAGGTTAAATGGTCCTTAGACGTTACACAATTTTACTTAGTGCCTGTCTGTGTGGTGCCTTTGCTTCTCTTACAGTTTCCATCAACTTGTCTTGATCTTTAGAACTGCTGCTCTTTCTCTTCTTTTCCCCCCTACTTTTCCTTCACCTCTGCATTCCCTTTCTTGCGGCAGACTCCAGGTATTTCTTTATTCTATTGGCTGAAATAATCTGCAGCTAGGTATTGTTGGGTTTTTGTTTCTATGAGCCTCACAGCAGTGCTTTAGAGCTAGTGCTACCACCACATTAATAGATGTGATCAGCCATTGTCTCAAACAGCATTATGTTGGTGAAGCAAAAATCCAGCCACTTCTGAAAGATTTTTTTATAAGACAGGCATTCCTAAGGACAGCATTTAGTATCTGAATATCAGGTAGGCTGCACAAAGAAATGTTAAGCAGGCTAGAACAGCTATTACATATTCCAATTTAAATATGGATGAAAACTTACGTAAAATTTACTTTTTTCTGTTGTTGTCATTTTTTTTTAATGTGAGATTTTAAAAATCATTCATTACTGGCTTAACTTTCTTCTTCTGAAATCAATAGAAGTTGCCATTACAATTCATTCAGTTGGAGTGAACTATCCTGTGTAGCAAAATAACATAAATAAATGGGAGCTGTCCACTCTTCCTGTTTCTGGCTGACCCAGAAAATTATGATACTGGTTTAAGTAAAGAATCAGCATTATTCCCTTATCACTGAGACCAATATGCCAACCTTAGTGCTCACAGCAGAATTACTTTTCCGAGTATCTTCATCCCTTACAGCTGATGAAACAAAATAAGCCAGATATTTTAAAATAAAATTTCTGCCTACAAGATAAGCTAACATGTTTAGTATTGGTAAATATAAAATAAAAATTGAAACCTCATGTTTTAATTGAATTGGTCCTTTTTTCTGCAAAAATCTTGTTCTGATCCAGGCAAATGTAATACAATTATACTTTTCTGAACACAATGGATTACTATTGAAGCAAGATCCCTTTAGCTTATATATTATTTCCTTCTTGGGTGTAGTGTAGGTGGTTTTTTTATAAATGTTAGTTTTTATTCTCTGTGGGGTATCCTAAACTTAATGATGTTAAAGCAAATTCTAAAGTAAAATGAAGTAGAAATTGCCAGTTACTTGATAATAAAGAAAATAAATACATATCTTTAAGGTATATCATTATGTTCGCTCATATTTAAAGTATAATTTCAGATAGATCCACATACACCTTACTTAGAGAGTGTGATACAGTGGATCAACATTGAGTTGTTACTTTGTATCTAAATAGCAGTTTATGTTTTGGAATTTATACATGAGAAGCTTTTAAGTTATTTTCATTAAGTAAAATGTTTCTTTACAATATATCTGTGTTTAATTTGAAAGTACTGTTTCTTTATGCACAGAGGACTTCTTCAACGTGTTTATCACCAAGAGAGGAAGAAGATGATGATGCAGGTGAAAATACTTGTGGTCCTTCAGGTTTATGGGAGGCGTTGACACCTTGTAACGGATGCAGGAACCTCGGATTTCCCATGCTTGCACAGGTATATGTGTACCCTTTCATCATAAAACTTATTAACTTTAGAAGAGTTGCTTAATCTCCTCTCTGCCTTACCTCTTACAGTCATTTCTAGTATTGCCTTTATCCCACAGCCTTCATTTTAATGTCAACATCTGGTTTTGAAATTAAATATTGAGGTATGGTCATCCTGCTGTAATACTCATCCAGATAAGTTTAATATTGATGTTAATTACCCCCATTTTAGATTTTGGTTTTTCTGTTGGATATCTTTCTCTTCTGATTCTCTCTGGAAAGAAATTTTGAAGTCACATAGTTTCCTTTGGGATACGTACTCTGTTTTTGACTGGCTTTTAATTAATATAATGACATCTCAGCTACTTTCTTTATAGAATTAATTGAGGACATCATGCATAACTCAACTGATGTAAGAATATAGCCTAAGACTTCTCTTTGAAGATTATGGAAGTTAAAATAAAGGTCCCCAAACATTTTCAAATGCTCATGATAATACAGAGGAGAATAAATAAAAACAGCTAATATAAGTCTCAACGAGTCTCAGAGAGGACAGTCTGCAGTATCCACCAAGGCACGCCAACAGCAGTGTCCTGAACAAGTGATACTGTATTGCTGCAGAACAATATCACACTTATTGCTGCTTCTGGGTCTCCCTTGTTCTCTCCCCCTGCTATAGATTAGCACTCTCATTTCTGTAACATTTTTCCTGTGCTTTTCTTGTAGCATTGAATGGAAGCCTGCCAAACTTCTGTGTAGAAATGTCTGCTTTTTCAGTTGCATCCTTACTTGGCACTGCATTTAAACAGCTTTGTCAGATTCCTGTGTACCAGATTGGAACTACATTTCCTGTCTCACCACACTTCATACACTGTTGCTTTCATACCGTGACTGTACGTTTTATTCCCTCTAGTCTCATGGGACTTGCACCTGTTTGAAGTCAATGCTGAAGCTTCAGCTGCAGTCCATGGAAACAGGATATAGCAACTAATGTGCTTGAATAACAATGAGCACTGCCCTATCTTTTCATAAGGAGCTTTTATATTCCTTTCCCCTTTGAGTAGCTGTTTTCTGCTTCATACTATCTGTCCTTTTAGACACTTGGCAAGATGCAGAGCTGTCGGACTTCTCCGGGTTTACAATAGGAGTGCTGTAGTTACTAATTCCTCATTTTTAAGAATTTGTTTCAAAAAATACTTCTTAAATGGAACTTTTCTTATTTAAATATGTATCACCTATGGTTTAATTATTCTTAAATTTTTCTATGATGAAAATATGTGCCATTTTGGAGTGATTTCCTGATTTTAAAAAACAATTTTGTTTTCCTTGTTTCTTTATAATGCAGAGTATATGTGAAGATTGTTATAAAATTGAGGAATTCATTTGAAAAATAGAGGGAAGTTAGCTTTGGTTGGCAACTCTTTCCTTTTTATAAAGAGTGGTTTATTTCAAGAACAATATAAGTTTTAAGATGGTGATCCTGAATTCATTTTATTCATTGTACTTAATTTTAAACTCAACCTTACAATATCTCATTTTTCTTGCTCTGAGAACTAATAAGATTTTAAATTATGGGTACATTCATGAAATGACAGATATCCTTTCCACATTGTTTCTCCCCATAAAAATTGAAGGTAGAGATAGTTTGGGAGTTTTGTTGATTTTCTTTTTATGTAAGAAAGGAAAGAAATTAAGTAGTGAAAAATCTCCAAATTACGGACCAGTGAATTCCGTTTATAAAGTCTTGCAATCACTGTATGCAATCTTTCAAGCTGTTAGCTAATCTGTTAGATCTTTCACATTTACTTCAGAATGCAGCAGAGAACATCTTGTTCTAAGGGATCAAGAGCACAAAGTATTTATTTCAAATTTTAGATTAAGACCAATATCTTGAATTAGTGTAACAAGTTACGATAATCTGCAACAGCATGTTTTAGCTGAAAGTACCAAAATGGGTTTCTGATACGCATGTCAATCAACTCACATATCAGAAAATGCAGACTGTCATGAAGAAACAATAAGATAAGGGTACTTGACGTTATGTCTTAAAATCCATACTCTACTAAATATCCCAAAATAGGGAAAAGGATCTATCTATCAACTCTGGAACATGAATGACAAGTTCATTTTTCCAGTTCTCCTGTAGTTAAAAATAGATTTTACAGTTACATAAATATACTCTGTTTACATATCAAAAGAGAACAAACATAAATGTTGATTCTTGGTTTACATACACAGTCAGAGGTACAGTGGCAAAGTGAATTGGGTGAGATTATGACAGTGTCCATCTGTGACCGAAGAGCTAACCATTTTCAATATGCCAAAGAAAATTTGATTTCTTGATTGCAGGAAAAAAGCCTGTCTGGACATACTTCTGACATACAATATGTAATTTCTGTCTGTACTGTACTGGAAAGTGTCATTTTAGAAAGGGCTGTTAAAGAAAGTTCTGTGTAAATTGTTCTGCAGATATAATTTAAAACCTAACATAGCACTATTATGCATATTCTCAGAATAAACAATTCTTTTACAGTCTCACAATTGCTGAAGTCCTGAAAGAACTTGATGGAAAATCTTTGTGTCTTGTAAAAATTTCAAGATTTTAGAAAGTGCCCAATTCTACATCAGAATGGAGCTAACAACCAGCTTCATCCAACCCCAAAATAAAAATAATAATAATAAAAAAAGATAGAAAGTAAGGATACCCAGCTGGATTTTGGGAGACTGAATTTAAAATGCCTCTTCTTATTTTAGCAGTGAGTGAATTCCATTTGTAGCTCATGATCTATGGTTGATGTGAGGTACTAATTTTTTTTTTCCTGAAATTAATCTTTCCTTTTGGGCAGAAATTCCATCTTTGGTAAAACTGATGCACATTTTTGTGAAAAATTTTGACTCCCAAAAATGAATATTTTATATCTGAAAAAACCTTTCTATATTTTCTGGCTGTCAGGCAGTATAAAATATAAAAGTTTTTTCCATCTGTATAACTGAGTATCTTCTATGGATTCCAGAATTTCTAATAATCTTAAATATCAGCACAGTAAAAACAGTTTTGCAAACTTTCAAAGATATAAAACCTCAAACCTGCTTCTACAGCACCCTCAAATTCTGGCATTGCAGGCTTCATTGGAAGCAGTTTAGTCTGCAATGACAACTCTGTTAAACTGAAAGCTTTTATAAATGTTATAATAGTCACTAGACCCTCTTCCATGAATCTCCAGTTCTTGTAAAATCTTCCTACAGTACCAAGATTTCTAATGCTTTAATGTTTGCATTCCTGTCCATAAATATATGCTACTAATGAACATTCTTCCTGTCCAAGAATACATGTATTTCATATATAGTTTTCTCTCAGAGTAGCTACAAAATAGGAGTTGTGTGACAAAATATAACATGTAGCTAGAGAGATGCTGTAGGCAAGTACTAGAAAGAAAAATGAGATATAATCCTTATAAAATATTTTTGAGCAATCCCTGCTAATGATAAAAAAAACTGAAAACATTGTAGGGTTATTATTATTGACCATCTCAAATGAGGAAGCTTTACTCAAGAGACTGAAAATTCAGCTAAATACAGGATAGGAAAGTTCAGAGGTAGAAATAGCGTAATCACCTTAATATGTACATGGGTACTTGTAGGTACTAGGATGTCCAAAGAAACACAGGGTGCCAGGATAGACTTTTGCAGATAATTGAGTTGACACTACAGCATTGTTTATGCTTTTCATGAGGAATGATCACAGTGCAGATAATGCAGCAGTGAAAATGTAGAAACGGGATTCAGCACAGTGACTGACCTTGACAACAAACCTGCTGGAACTGCTAGCCATAGAGTCAGACTGTAAGATTGTACCACCACACTGTCTGTGGTTTGTAAACTGTAGTGATAGCTACAATATAATGGTAGATACACAGCTACAGCCTTGCCAGCAGTCAGACCTTCAGTTATTGGGTACATGTGCCACAGATCCTAGTTTTCAACCTGTATCATTCCCATGGTTTTACTGGGAGACTGACTCCTCTGAAATCCAACTTTCAACTGATTTTTCTTCCCAATCTGAATTCCAGCAAGCTTCTCATCCAAACCTGCTCCTTTCCAATGCTTATCTTCTCCATGCCAGTCCATTTTTCGTTGTTCTCTGGTTTTGGTTCAGTCAGTGAACGAAGTTAAGTTTCTGAGCTCACAAAGGCAAGAACAGCAAATTTAGGCTGAGTAAGGATTCACTCCTTTTTATTTTTGGTAAAAGGAGTTTGAATTCTGGTCCCTGCTCTCTGTTTGTATATGTTTATGACAATTTATGTGGCGTGTCACTAGAGTTATGGTCATCTTATGTGTGATGCTTTTTCATCTGCTCAAATTTCAACTTGGATCAAACTTTTTTCAGCATAGTAAAAGGTTTGAAAACATTTTCCTATCAGGAAAGCCTATGATCTAGTAATAGACATTTACTGTGTATGTGGACCTCTAAAACAGACAAAACTGAAACTTGATCGTATCTGCTATGAATACTCTAATTTCTGTATTACTTTGTGTAAGACAGGCACTTCTACCAGCCTAGATTAAAAATAAAAACAAAATAAAGCCCCCCAAACATAGCTAACTGGTCCCACTGTATTCTGAAAGAAGCCTCATCCAGGTGGGGTGTGATGCATTTTCAAGAAGATGACAAATTCCTAGGGAAAGCAGTGTGCTTCTGTCTAGGTAGTTCACAAACGTTCAAGGGCACTTTGGTCTACCTTGTTTTAATGCAAACTAACATTGAGACAACGTCATTAAGAGAATTTTGAGACATGCTGAGATAAAAAAAGCTGGTCCCAAACTGCCCAAGCAAAAGGAAAGCCCATCTTTTCTTTTATGTGTATAGATGAGCTACGCCATGTTCTGCCTCTTGATAGAGGAATATTCGGTGCACTCTAGTCAAAAGACAAGATGGGTTGAAAACTACAGAGTTTTGAGTTTGCTGCTTTACTCAAAGGAAAAAGTTTCAGTGTATGGATATTGTCAGGGTGCATTGAGAGCTGGTGACTCCCTAGAGAAATAGAAACCCTTGTGGCATTATCTAATTTATAAGTTACAGAGGAGGAAACCTGTTATCTTGTAGGGTGATGTCCTAATTTGATAGGTGATGGTATAGGCATGGTAGAGACAGAATTATTTTCTAGGGAAGACCACTGTTAGTCAGGAAAACTTTGGCATACAGTGTACCTGGAACATGAATAGCCAGAGTAAGACTGTTATATTATCAATAATATTTTCCTATAGTTTCTAACCTTCAGGGAAAAGTATGGGGTTTTTTACCCCTATTCTTAATTTAGTGGATTAAATTGTGAGTTTTCTTACATGGGGTTGACATGGAGAGCTGCATTACCCATAAAAAAATATTTCTGTTAAACTCTTGATTTGCACTGTTGTCTCTTCTGCAGTAAACTTGAGTTCTATTGGTAAATTTAGGAATACACCACCCACATACTGAAGCAGCTACTGAAAAGTGCAATATGTTTCTGACTGGAACGAATCAGCAGGTGATGATTATACCCTGCTGAACGGAGATGGAAAATAAGTATCTTGAAAAAATTTGTGGCCTATTTTAGTGCTACGCTACATTTTCTGATTGTGCTTTAAGGCATGAAACTGAGTATTTTGTTCTTTCATATAGTATGTAACTTCTTAATTTCCAATGTAAATTTCTAGTTGCTCATGCCAAATCCGTTTTTACTGCACTAGTTGTACAATCCAGTCACCAATACACAGGTGTGTAATGTAACCAGAGGTGGTGTAATCTGTTTGTCCTTGGTATTTTCAGAATTGACTGGACAAGGCCCAGAGTAACCTGATGTACAAAATAGCTCTGCTCTGGCTCGAAGTTCGGATGAGATGACTTCCAGAGATCTCTTTCATATAATTATAAACATCTACATTCACTAATTCTCTGTAAAATTCTCCATATATTACCTCAGATGAGCTAATTTCTTTAAAAATTTAGGACTGACTCCATGGACTTCAGTTTGTAAATCACTGTTTGTGAAAATATACCTATCGCTGTCCAGCACTGTGCATGTACATCTGGGCACTGCTGGTCTGCGTTGTCTCATGGTGTGATCGTGAAATAGTGAAATTAAATGGGATGAGATAGAGAAAGAAGAGAGTTGTCAAACAATACTGGAATTGTTGATACATCAGAAATCATCTGAAGCATTGATGTTATTCAAATTCTTGTCAAAACTGTTGAACACTGTCACATTCCTAACTGAAATATGGCACAGTGATCACCTAGGAAGATATTTAATAGTATAAGTAAGTTACATTTCATTATTTTGTGATTTGCAATTTAGTGGTAACCAGAAGACAGCTTTGGGGGAATGTTTTTGCTTTCAGTACTGCCTGACTAGTTACGGGAAAATGGAAAAAAAAATATCAATTTTAATTGCACTGTGAGTGGATAGGAAGAATGCATAGCAAACAGTTTTGTACATGAAAGAAGTTCACTTTTGTATTAAAAACTTCATGTGCTGCATAACAGAAGTATTAAACTAGTATGCTGAAACTTGAAAACATATAGAAGTTCCTGGTTAATCTGACCAAATTGGGTTTACCTTTCAGTATTACAATTTGGCCGGGGGGCGGAGGGGGGGTGGAAGCCATCATGGATACTTTCTATTTGTTGTTTCTGTGGTTGTAACAGGAGAAGAAGTGTTTGTGGACAAAAGGTCTATTATCTGAGGTATCTGGAGTTAAGAGATCAATTAGGTGGTGACATCTTAGTGCTATGATTACTACATGGATTTACCACATGGATTAGCCATCAAGTCATGCTGTGGTAAGATTGCAGTTCTGTGCAGGGCTGTTTAAATGCATTTAACATTTTGGGAGTTTTTGAGTTTAGCAACTTTTTTTTCTGGTTTTAGGTTTGGATTTTTTCTTTTTTCTTTTTTTTTTTATGGCAGTAAAAATATATTTGAAAGCCACTGACAAACCCAAAGTGTGATTGTTTTTTGTTTTGTTTTGTTTTTTTACTTCAGTTTTTAGTAGTATGGAAATTCACGGTTTCATAGAGTATTTCCCTGGAGAAGTCTGTAAAACTGATAGAAGCTGATTTCCTTCTGAATAGAAGACCTGGCTGACAAATGGGCATTTAAAAAGAATGAATTTGTACGCTGTAACTGTGAATCCTCTGTTGCTGTACAAAAGAAATCACGTGCCTTGGGCTTTATGTCATGTGAGACTGTTGTATCTCACTGAAAACTTTTATTACCAGTACCCATTATACTGAGACTGAAAATGAGATAAACTCTGATTCAAAAAATTACTTAAGCCTACTTAAGCATAAGCATTACTTTGCTTAATCCCTTTTGGGCTTCCATACATGGAGAGCTTTATCAGGAGACACTTACGTGTTAAAAAAACCCCACTCAAAAGCTAGGAGTTTCTTAAAATCCGAAACTGATTGTTATGAATTTTCCACTATTAATAATTCATAATTAAGATGAACATATTAATTGGAAGTCATATAAAATGAAACTGAAGGAGAGTCCGTATTTGAGATAACAAAGGGAAGCATGTAAGACTACATGTTTTCATGATGAGGTATTTTGGATTTGTTTATTGATAGAAAATGTGATCTGCCAATTCTAGACAAATATGTCTTTTCGTTTTAAGGTCTCTCAGAAAGATAATTGAGCTAGGTGTTAATCATTTGCATTGCTGTAGAATGCAAATGCTCTATTCACTTTCCAGAAACAGTAAGTGGTCCTGATCCGTAAAATTTTACTATTTTAAATAGAAATAACAGTAATGCTACTAATAATATAGGGAATAGTTGTGTTCCTTTGGAAAAAGAGATAGCTCTTTTAAAAACAAGTTATAAATATCTCTCTGGTGTATAACCAGAATAGTCCACCAGGCATTTTGCGGAGTTTTTCAACATAGAGGGTATAAGTGTGAAGACATTGAGGTAAATTAATAAATTGACACTATCAAGTTGACTATATTATTTTTTTGGAAATGCTGTAATTTTCCAGCATCCTAATTTTTGATTCACAACATTTTATAGCACGAAAAAGAAGAGAGGAAATAAAATCTTTAGGCAATGTTAAGTTCCTTTCAATTCCATCTAATTTTGAATTTGACAAAATTGAGTCCATAACTCTCGGACAGTGTTCTAGCCAACCTGATTGTCTCGGTACTCACAACTCACTAGCTTCACCCCTAATCAGCCTTTATGTTTAGCAGGTACTTAAGTTCTATATACACATAAGGCTTTTTGAGTAAACTGTTGCGATCCGTTTGTATATGGACAGGTGCCTAAATTCTGCCTTGTTAAGACTGGTTTTATAGAATTATTGTTACTGCATTGTGATGAATAAATATTGACAGCAGAAATTTCATTCAGAAATCCATCTGGCTCCTTGTGCTACCTGAATGAGAAAATGTGGACTTCTCTGAAGATATTCAATTGATTGCTCTTTTATGTTGAACAGGAAACTGCTGGAAGCCAGCCAGCATGAGACCCAAAGTAGAGAAGTTCAACTGTGCCAGCTTTTGAGCTGAATTTATGTGCAAAATAAACATCAGGGCACTTACAGAGGGCACACAGCTGACAAAGCAGAAGGCCTTCCTTCACTCCTTTCTGCTTGCTTCCAGAGTGGACAGATTGAGTGTATCTTTGTTTCTTTTCGGTGTAATAATGTTCTGTTGTAAAGTGCATGAACAATTTTTGAGCTACCTCTTAAGAATAGCTATCTTAACATCTTTCTCCTAAGGGCAATTATTTCTTATCGGGACTGTAAGACCAAAGAACTGCAGACACTCCACAGTTTGGATTGTAAGTGGCTAGAATCTCATTTTCAACCCAGAAAGACAGACACACTGCCAAGTGTTTCCTGTTGTCTGGCTTTGGGTGGTTACACTTGACATCCAGGCTTTCTGAGTAGCCTATTTCTTTTTCTGACCAATTCTGTTTCCTCATCGTGAAACTATGAAAGGATCTTGAGTTTGCAAATTACTTGACTTTATGTTAACATTAAGCATTTATGTTCCTATATTGAAGTTGAGTTACTCATTTGTTCAAGTGTAAGAAATCAGTTGAATCAGAACCTAGAGCAATAGTACCAGTAGGCAAAGAGTTTTGTGTACTTTTTGCTATCTCGTTTGGGTGAAACACTGACATAGTAGTTTGTTCGCGTATGAATGAAGGTCACATGGCATTAATAGAGAACATCTGTAGTAAAAGTTTTACATGCAGCTTGTGTAACTGAAAATCTGGGACAGGATTCCTTAATTATGGCCATATAGACATACGAATCTGTGGTAACTGTCCTGAAACGGAAATCTTTTAGTTAACCTATGGAAGGTTTTCGAAGTTCAAATTTCATTGAAAATGGGACATTGGTTCCCTTTTAATCTCTATTCAATTCATTTTATGTAATCTCCTCTTTCTCAGTTCCCATTGTGCAACAACTAAGGCTGAGTATTTGCAAAAGTAAGTAGATAATCATACCGTAGAAATCATTATAGTAACAATTAAAGCAGTAGAGCTTTGACATAAAACAGTGGGATTCCTTATTTAAAGAGCTGTAAGGAAGTACCGTTTTATTAGCTGAATGTTTCGTCTTCAGTGATGAGTATAGAATTAAGTAACTATGCAGATGTTTTGTCCTTATATTTCAGTCTTAGCTACTTGACTTCAACATGGCCAAGTCAGTCCTCAAAATTGGCAGTATGTAGGCAGTATGATAAGATAGCACTGAATGATGGAGCTTTTTGTATCCATAAAGCTAAAATATCCATGTTATGAATGTTACTGGGTTTGGGCACATTTTTGGCCAGGAAACAGCAGAGTTCATAGGATCCTGTTCAGAACTATGGTTCGGAACTATGGTTTGAAATAGGAAATTACCAGGTTCTTTAAGAACATAAGGCGATATGGACAACATTGCATTAACATTTGTCTAACACTACTGTGCATATTTCTCCTATCACAATGGAATAATTTATATTGCAGTTTTTAAACAGAAATTCTAACTTACAATATGAATTTACTTTCCTTCTGATTGTCTCTTACTATTAGGATTGGTTTTCACACTGCTGAAATACCATGCTTACTTTAGACAAAGGTTATTTGGTCTAATTTAATTAGAAAGTACTAACTTCTCCAGACTTTGTATCCTGAGTCCTATAAAGAACAATTTCAAAATGTTGTTCTGTTGATTTTTGTATCTCATTTTCTCTTCAGTTGTGTACCAGATAGAAGTATGAGTCACAACAAAGTTGTTTGTTTTTGGTAATATGCCTCTCAATAACTTTAATAGTTGAAAAAACATGTTCTTTATGTTTTGCTGCAGGAGCATGTGTAGGAGGGGTTTCTTTTAAAGAGAATCTTGGCTTACGTTACTGCAATAACTTTTATACCAAACATAATTAAATTTTTATTTCTTCAGTATCAGACCTTTAAACATGGGAAAGTTTTAAAACATTTTCTGAAATAGCATGTTTATTTGTAGCTTCTATTAAATCCATTATGTATGGTATCAAGTAATTGGTTTCTATTGTGCAAATTTGTGAGAGTATTTACATGACTTCAGAAGAATGCATGGGCAGATACAGAATATTTTCTAAAACTGCATGTATTATTCATAACAGATAATAGATGAACAGACTGTAAAGCTTTCTTTGGTAAAGCTTTCTTTTCAAAGAATGTGACTTCTATAATGTCTCATTTTAGTAATGTTATTTGCCCTCCAATCAAGTCAGTTTACAGTTCTAGGGTTCTTTTCTGCTTTATGTTAATTAATATTCACACAGATGACATGTTGCTTCCAGATCTTCTTAGGTATATCCAGTTCCTCTCTCCCCTCCTCAACAACCCATATATTTTTCATTTACTGGCACAGCAATTGATAGGAATGAAGCTATAAAATGTGAGAAAATTTCAGCCTGCCTGCTTAACATAGAGTAGTGTGTTAATGTTTTTTCTGCACTTGTTTTCTAGTAAATAGTGACTCCAGGGTTTCTCAATATCTAACATTTTCTATGGTTTTAGCCCTTATAATATGAGATATTATTTTTACTTCATATTTGCTGCTTCTATTGGAAACCTAAGATTTGTGAATTTTAGTAGAGTAGGAGACAAAACTTGTTTAAGAGCCGGACCAAGCACATGGATCTTTCAGCTAGAGAGAGGAAGCATGAATGTTTCACTGCCTTGTGGTTCAAAGGCAGGACTGTAAATCCTCATTCACTCTTTCTGTGCATACTTCACACCGACTCTCAGGCACACTAAAAAATGTTAACCCAAAATGGGAAATATTTCTTTCATTGGCTTAGGGGAGTGATTTAAGAGTGACTAACATTTTTCTTTTTCTGCGATGCTCAAAATGAATCTATCAGTCACATACTACTGGGATCCCTGTAAGTCAGATCTAGCACGCTTTCTATAAAACTCTTGTGATCCTTTTCTTACAAATAAGAAGAACTTTTTTTTTTTTTTTTTTTGTTAGTGAAGATGTCTGATTATGTAAGAACTGATACTGTGTAAGGTCTCGCTTCATAACCACCTTCAAGTCTTTGGGCTGTTACTACATGGAGTCTAGACCCTGACAAGTACACATGTGTTTATCGGTCTCTGGGAAAGCAGAAAGCAGTTATTTTTCTTCTGACCACAGTAGATACCAGAAGAACCTTCCTCCTGTTGTTCTGTGTGTTTTGAAGCTGGCACCTTTGAAACTGTGACACTGTTCTGAGCCTCTTCATTCACCTTCTGAGACATCTTTTGGCCCAAACTTCTCACATTCCAATGAGTTGTTTTATCTCTTGCTAGAGAAAGTGTCATATGAAAAGAAATGTTTGTGTGGACCCTGCTTCATATATGAAGTTCTGGCTATGAAATGATATCTGAATACTTTGACAAAGATTGATTACTGGTTTTATTATCATACTCAGTAATGCATAATATTACATTCATAATTTTTTCATCCTATTTTTTTTTTATTTACCAAAATTTTCCCCCATGTATTAGCTAACTGCTGTTTTGTGTGTGTGTTTGTGTGTTTAAAACCTAGGCATCAGAGCATAAGAAACTTGCAGAGAAGTATTGTTTCCATGGAGCTGAGGTTTCAGGTCATTTTATCTTTATTTGAAATATCTTTATTTTTTAGCCTTTATTTTAAATAAGCATTTTCCTATAGCTTGATATTCAAACATGACATGTTTTTTTGTTTAACATTGTTCATGGAAACAGTGGAAAAAATGGGAGGATATTTAACCTGGAAATTACTTTCTAGTTTGTAATTGCATTTTGTTCAGCTAAACTAAGAAACATTTATTAAAGCAGTTATTGTATTATGCTGCATTGCCTCACACACCCATTAGCATTTGCACAAACAAGATTATGTAGACTTGCAGTACATTCTTTGTCACAGTGAGTTATTTATTAGAGGAAGCATCTGTTCTGTTTCGTGGCCTGAATGTTCTATACATGGGAAAGCACGTAACATGACTACAACTACCTAATGTCATTTGAAATTCCAAATATCTTCCAGATACAATTATGAAAACTCTGCATAAAACATAGTAGTATGTTTCTGCTCTGAGGTTAACACTGCATTCATTATGCTCACAATTTACCCATATTTTCAGACATTTATAGTTTAGGCTATATTGGTGAATTTTTTTTTTTTTTTTTTGGTAAAGCTTTGTAGGAACCTTTAGCTTTCAGGGACTGATATCTGTAGAGTTTTCCTATGAATGATTCTAAAGACATGTGAAACTATGCATTTGAAAAGGAGAGGTTAAACCTGCATTTGTGAAACTATGCATTTGAAAAGGAGAGGTTAAACCTGCATTTGGGGTGCTATGTAAATAATGTTCATTTTTCCTCAAACACAAAGTTTGAAAAAGCAAATCTAACTTTTTTAAAAAATTATTTTTGAGAAGTTACACATCGTCTTTAAATTTCTAACAATATAAATGTCCAGGACAACAAATCTAGCATGTTTTTTAAAATGAACACTTTTCTCAGCTCTGTGAAAGGCTTACTGAAACTTACTCACAAAGACTGTTTCAGGTGCTGGAGGGAAAGAATTATTTCAGATAACTCGATACATGTATTATTCCTACACAGCAAACCCACAGTTTCAGATGCTTACTGAGAGGGTAAAAGAGAACACCCATTTAAAATCTATATTGTGAATACTTTGTGCAAACCTGAGTAGATCTTCCAGTGTCATTACCCGAAAATGAGATTATTGGGGATTTGCCAGATTCTGTAATATATCATGAAGTGAACCTTATTATCTGTTCTATGACAAATTACATATTCAAGTGTTTCTAGCTGTCATAACAATGAACATTTATCATAGTTTGACTCAAGAAAAATTATTCTAATTACACGATACTATAAAAATGACTTTGCTTAAATTATTAGTAATAGATAAAGGTGTTTTTTCTGGCCATAAAATTATAGTAATACTCCTGATTTCTTTCAATGCAGAGGCAGTAAAAATAAAAATTTCGCTATCTAATTGTGGTTTTGTGTTTTGATGAGATAGGAAATACTTCCAGTTGGTTTTGCTCAGTACTTTATTGTGACACTCACACAACACCCTTCAGATCTGGGCATTCTCCCCACCACCTTGCTGCATGTCAAAAAAACCATCCTAATTATTTTCAGTCACTGCCACAGACTTCTTTCTTGTTTGAATTCTTGTTTCCCCTCAGAAACCTGTGGTTACTTATTATGAATATTTCAGTGTGAAGTGTCCCAATCCAACAATGTTAAACATCAGTCTGTTTACAAACATCAAGAAGTGTGTTTTATGCAAACACATTCAGACTAGCTAAAAGGAAGAATTTTTTTACACTGAGGGTGGTGAAACACTGGCACAGGTTGCCCAGAGAGGTAGATGCTCCATCCCTGGAAACATTCCAGGTCAGGTTGGACGGGGCTCTAGGCAACCTGATCTAGTTGAAGATGTCCCTGCTCACTGCAGGAGGGTTTCAACTAGATGAACTTAAAAGGTCCCTTCCAGCCCAAAGCATTCTGATTTTATGACATAAATGTGATAAATGCAATACTTATTGCTCACTGTCATGGCAATCATCAGATTTGGATTGAAGGACCGTTTAGGATCAATAGCTCTCCAAAGTTTTATTAATAGGAGTATCATAGTACTCTCCTAAAGAACAACTAGGCAGAATTTATGCCACTGTGAAGGAAGAAGGGCCACTTGGATTCTTCATGCTGGTCCCCAGGCATGGAGCAAGCCTGTGGAGAAGATAGGATACAATGGTGGATCTCAATGGGTATGTCAGAATTTAATAGCAGTTCTACATTATGTATGTAGTAGAAATTTTCTAAAGATGATAGATATATTGCATTCTTCCTTTTTACATTTATGATAATATCTCTTCTTTCAGATTTTTTATTCATTAGAAAGGAAACCCTGGGTATCTACTTTCCACTTCTTGATCTTATATATTTGCCGATAATCACTAATTATAGCCATAAATTTTTCTTTAAAAGTCTGAATTATCTACAAACATAATTAAGACCACTGAAACTGCCCCCTAATCATTCTCTTTCTGAAACAGTATCCTTAACTTGTATTGTCACGTATAAATATGCATAGGGGCTTTCTTGCTCCGTATGTGTTCTAAAAAAGTTTCTTAGGACTAAAAAAACTATTGCTTCTAACCTTTGTGATTCCTATTAGGTGTCTTGCATAAATTGTGAGGACAGTTAGTGTTTGTGACAAGGAAGTCATATATCAAAAGAGAGACTTAAGCAAATTCAGATCTAGTAAGTTTTCAAATATCAGGATTAAGTGTAGCCTTCACCCATGAGTAGCCTTGATTCCAGGAGGTTGAGACAGCTGTTCCTAAGTGTAGAATTTATAAGTAAGTTGATAACTGCCTGGTGAATACAACGTACATCCATGAATTATCACTGTGGTGAATGTGAGTGAGATGTAGCAGTACATCTTTAAACAATGTTTTTTCTGCTCTTGCTCATTTGGCAGTTATGTCTGACTCTGATGTGTTGTCCCGTGTTCCAGGAAAGTAATAAAACTACAACTGACCTGATTCCTATAGGAAAGGACATGGATGGTGTGAAAAATCTTCAGTTAAATAAAAAAATCTATTTTCTTGTCAGAATGTCAGTTCAGACTAGATGCTTACTGAGCCTCTATCACTTTATTCTTAGATCATACAAACACAAATTTATATATACTGCTTATATCTTAGTCCATGAGCATTCATCATTCAGATTGATTCTTATAAGGAATGCAAGAGAATCCAGAAGGTAGAAGCCGAAGTACCCAGAAGCTTGGCAGAAACATGGAAAAAAGTCTTAACATCACGTAGTTTTTAACTCGTTATAGAATATTGTTTCATACTTGTATATAAAAATTTGCAATTGCCATATGGATATTTCAGACACAAATTCATTCCTACTGATCCACAATTATAAGCTCCCCCCACCCCACCCCCTTCGTATTTTCTATCCTCTTTAGGTCTCAGATTACATATGATAGGTATTATACCATCGAGGCTGCACTCAGAAAAGACCCTGCTGACTGGAAGCCTCTGTGTGAGCGCCGTGATATGTCCCTGGCATGTGCTCTACAACTTCAATCTCACATTGCTGTTTCCTTTTACAAGGCAAAAATTTAATTTATATTTTATCAGTACAGGCAACTGTTCTCTAATGCTTTCCCAGTGACTCATCCTCTCTCTATTCTCTTTCTCTGTTGCTTCTATTGTGTATGTATTTTTATCTTCTCCACAAATATACTTATTTTAATGTACTGGGAGCCCAGTATATTACTTCTATGAAGCTGTAATTTCAAATTAGAACTAGTTGTGACTTGATAATGGTGGACAGTTACACGTATCATCTTCAACTTTTTTGAATAGTTTATAGAAATTCAAGATTGCGTAATCTCAAATTTGAAAAAAAAACAAACTCAGATAATTCTGATTTCAGGACTAAAGATTATTCAACTATAATGGAAGAGTATTTCTTTCTAAGATTTTATTACGCAGATGAAAATATCTCGGACATGTAGGATTCCTGTAGAGTTACTGCTCATTGCAGTGGGTGAGGTGAGACAACAGAACTGATATTATTGAGAAGAATGCTGAAGATCTTTTCATCTTAGAAAAAAACAAGATCTCATTGCTTGGTGCCTGATGCTTGAAAACAATTTTGTGTCATCTGGTAGCATCCAACTTTAATTAGTTTAGAGCTTAAAAATTTCTAGAATATGCTCAGTACCTGCAAAATGGAGAACACATTGCAGCAACCAGAAGACTTTACATTGCTTTTCTTCAGCAATGAGAAGTTTGTCTTTTTTTTTTTTTTTTTGCTACATATGCACTTTTTAATTAAGGTTTATCATCTTCACTTAATCAGTTGATAGAATTCCAAGCTTTTTAAAGTGTTGACTGGTTTTTTACTCTAACTTATTTAAGTTCTGCTTGGCATACTATTATTATACTTGCTTTATTAGGGAGAGATTTAGAAAGAATTTACTTGTCAGTAATTTACATTCCAACCATTTTCTCAGTAACCTTATCATTTTTATTTATTCTTCTCTGACATCTATGTTCTTGCAATGTTAATTACAGAATGTTGAATAACATTCAGAAAATTAAACTGAATGTTAAGAGCTATTAGGAAAGGAGTAGAGTACGAAAAAGGGAGTATCATTATGTCCGTATGAATACTTGGTGAGCCCTCACCTTGAATGCCATGTGAAAATCTGATCTCTGTCACATCACCGAAGTTTGAAAGGGTGAGGGGTGACAGGGCTGGTCAAAAGCTTGGAACAGTTGGGTGAGTAGTTTAGAATTTCGCATTCCCTAAGGGAGAGGACAAGGGAAGTGTGATAGAGGTCTCTGAATCACAAGGGGAGGATAACAACCATTCATTATCTTTTAAAGTACAAGAATTAGGGAGGCAAACTTGGTGAAATAGCTAAAAACAAAATGAGATGCTTGCAAACTGTAAAAAGTGACATGTTCGAAAGGCAATTTGAGAAGGGAGTTTTAGAAAGTTTGATTGAGGACATGCAAAACAAAGCGAGCACCTTTTGGTTAGGAAGTGTGGCCCATTCAAAGGGTTGTAGGAGGAAAAGTACAGTAGCTGTTGTCCTGATCTTTTGTTGGTCTGACTGTTCTCTAGGCCACCACTTGTTGGATGCCTTTGTAGGCAGAATATTTGGTGACATAAAGTATGATCCAATGTCTGTTCTTATATTTTGTATATTCATTTATATATATATATTTTTTAATGTAGTTGAATTCAGGAGCTGAGCAGGGTTTCACTTTGGTGTTTGGTGACAATTTTAAGGGTGTGGTATTTCTTCATGGTCTTCTCTAGGCAGATATTACAGCTATTACATTCTGATGTACTCTAATAGAAACTTGTATGTACAAGGATAAAATTGAAGTCTGCTAGTTTAGTCATTGCTTTGGTAAATAAATTTTTTGCCTGTCTTTTTACAGCAGACTTAAATGGACAAGGTAAAAATTCTGTTTTTTCAAGGCAGGAAGGAATCCTCCTCTTGTCCTGCAGTGGCACTTCAGCCGCTTTGATGCCTCCACATTACACAGTGCAGTCTAGGGAGAGAAGTGTTTATATTTATTGTGATAAAAAATGCAGGAATATAATACAGAGTTAACAGAGCTGTTATTTGTAAACTACAAGGATTTTAAAGTCTTCTCTAATTTAACCCTAAGGTTTCAACTCATGCACATTTATTCCAGTAATAAAACTGCGTATTTGTAAGCATCTTGATTTCCATTGTACTCTTCCTAATATCTATGCTTCATTTTATGCAAGTGTTATCTGCAGTATTGGAAAAAAAAAAATGCTCCTCCCCACACCCCCGCCATGTGTGGTGCAGGAATGTTTTTCTATTAACTTCATTTAAGGAATGAGATGGGTTAAGTTTAAAAAGTTGTATCTGGAGCTGCAGTAAGTCCACTTACAAGCTTTTCCAATTTCTTTTTATGGCTTTAGAATCCACTAGCTGAAACCAGTTACTATTATTATGTATCAGTAAGAATGCTAATGCAGTGAGCTCATACTCTGACTAGTCATAAACAAGAAAGGGTAAAAGAGTTAGAGACACAATCACATTCTTCTTTTAGGCATGCCTTTTGAACACTGACCACTAATCTTTTATTGTTTGCTAATATGTACTCACTTTCTATTACAAATGCTTGTTAGCATTCTGTTTATTTTATTTTGTATGATTTTTTTTCTGCTGTTAACTGTTCCCAGTATTAATTTTCAATTTCTTTATTCAGTGGTGGTTTAAATTAATAGGATTTAAAATTTGGTTCTACTGAAGTACTGAAGAATTTTGAAGTGAAGCTCCTGTTGCTGCCATCTCAACTCTATCCTTCGAGAGGCCTTGAATTATTACCAGATTATGACCTCTTATAAAAATCAGGCCACAAAACACTGAGCAGGAAAAACTGCAAAAAGTTTGGTACTGTAGTGGTCTGCTAACAGTATAAATAATCTACCTAAAAAAGGGACTGTTATCTACAGCCATAGTTCACCTTAGGTAATATGAGTTCTGCTTGTTGAAGAAATTGTTATTCCACATCCTGTTCTAGTAATCACATTCTTCAATCATTTTCTGAGTAGTGCTATGATAATATCTAAGTCAGGGTGCTTTCTGGCCCTTTGCATTTTATTATAACGTATTTGATTTATGTGCAGTGCTTGACTTTTGAAGGCATCCATATACCCAGTGTAAGAAAGCTGTGGAAATTTGCCTTTGCCTATGCAATTGTTTTCTGCTGGGATTGAAAAAAAAAATCACTAATCAAGAAACTCTGGTGAAGTGGTATGGTATCTTCTTATTCATGTTCTAAAGCAGAGACAGTTTGCTTGATTGGTCAGTTTAGTGTACCAGCAAAACTTCTGACTAATCATTTCTTTCCTCCTGGTCAAGGTATAGGGCTGGGCCAGCCACCAGATGAATGGCAGATGCTCTCTATTTAACCCCTGTTGATTCCCAAAGGGGAAGAGAAAAGCATTAGGAGAGAGCGAGCTAGGGACTGGAAAAGAAAACTGAAACTGCTTTAATGAAAATAATAACAATAAAAATGAATTATATACAATACCAATACTGAACTCAACCCCCCTCATGTCACTGTCACCACTGATGCTGTGGGGCAGACACTGGGGAAGTTCCAGACTGGACTCAGCAACAGATGGGAAACGGATTCAGGAGTGCGCGGATTGAGATTGAAGGCAGAACAGACAGAGTCATTCTTGGACACCTGCCATTGGAGAAGAGAGTTTGACCCTTGTGATCCCTCAACTTTATACTGACTATGACATCTATGGGATGGAACACCTTGTTGGTCAGTTTAGGGTCACCTGTCCTGTCCACTCCTCCCCGCAGGTGTGGCCTCTCACTTACTGCACCCCCACCATGGTACACAGGATTTAGCAGTGACCTTGGTCTGCACAGGAGCGAGTACAAGCAAGAGCCTTTCTGCAGACCAGTCCCTGGTAGTGACTGTAAACATCAAGTGCTGTCACTTCTCGAAGCAGACAGTGTCTGCAAAAACGTGCCGTTACCTTCAGAAGGTGCCATCACTTAGAGGAGACTGAGCTGGAAAGTGAAATCCCTGAACAGAATGAGTTCTGTTCTAACTCAAACCAGAACACTCCCTCAACCTTTGCTAATGACAGGAATTCGCTAGATGCATCACTGTTAAGGGACCGTGCGTCGTTACTGCTATTCACTCAAATGTAGAACAGTAATTCATCTTCATCCATAACAAGGATTCTGCCATCAAAATGTAGATGTCATATCTTTAGCTTTCATGTATATATAATATAAACAGATTGTAAAACCATCCCCAAAGAGAAAATAGTTGCAGTGGTTAATGTAATTGTCACTTTCGTGAGTTATAATTAAAAAAAAATTGAATAAACAGCATCCCCTGAATTAGAACCTGGCAAAGCAGTTATGGCAAGACCAGTTATGTTTGAGCTTTTGCTAAATACAAATTTTGATGTATAAAGACATTTCTGTAACTAAACAAGAACTATATTACACAAAACTTTAAGAAACAAGAAATGTTCTCTTTCAGCATGCAAGTAGTTTTTCCAGTCTGTTACAGTTTGGATTTTAGCAGAATATGTTATTTAATTTGCTGAATTTAACCTTTGCTAGCCAGAGTTAGTGAACCTGTTTCTTTTCCTGTGTTGTCTAAGAAATATCTCTCTTACCTACTTAAATTTTTGCATTTCAGGAATCTTATCCAAAGAAGAGAGGTTATGCATTGGAATCAATACCCTCTGTACCTCTGGATGCAGTTCCTTTGGAAAATGACAGCAGTCTTTGTGATTCAATAGACATAGCAGTGACCAAAAAACCTTGTTCCCTAGAGATAGCAAGAATTCCTTCCTCAAAACCAGGTAAATCACCAAATAATCTTTACATAGTCTTTGGTGTAAGTGTAATGTTATAGAAGGTATAGAATTATACAGAGAAGGTATCCTCATCACAGCAGGATTATAGTTTTCCATTAGCTACCATTAGAGCTTAATGTCAGAATGAAGGTTAATAGCAAAATGCTGTAGAAAGGAAGACAAAGCAGGGGTTTAAATAATTTCCTAGGTAAATATAACATTGCAAAAAGCCAAATTAAACCCCAAATTTCTGTAAGTCCAGCCTTTTGCAGTAACCTATTGACCAACCTGTTTCTGTTTTTAATGAAGTGCTTAACAACATTATACAACTAACTCAAAATTCAAAGTACTCTGTATTTTCATGTTACATAAAGGAATATCTGCTCCATTTTCAAAAAATGAAACAGTGAGTAAGAATTGTTAGAAATATTAAATGACAGTTTGGCAGACTGATGTTTATATTATACAGGTTTGAACAGCAATGAGTTACAATAGTTAAAAAACAATAGAATTGTGCCGAGTCAGATGAATGATATTATCTGTAAGGACTCTATGTTCTCCAAAATTACATGCTCTCTTCCATTATCCTTGTTTGAATTCGTTATTCACCACGTGGTACAGGACTTTCAGAATAGAAACATTTCACTGTAAGTAATTAGACTGAGAGTCTGCTTTGACAAATGACAGTTCTCGGCAGCACAGACCTATTTGAAATGGGCAATTGACTTTTCAACCTGTGCTATTTGATTATGAATCATGATTTGGGAAATATACAATCACAGATGATTGACTAACATCATGTTACCTATGTAGTCTGTGTAAGGGGAAGCACCTTCTTGATTTCACAGCTAAACTAGTATCAGAAGAGTGCCAGAGCTGTATCAGGTATAGTACATAAGGGCCAGATACCAAGATACAAATTTGGAGTCTGCAGAGTGAGGTGGAGTGCGTCATAATTCTCACCTCTTCATAAAATTTGGGCTACAGAAGACTTGAAGGAACCTGCATTATGAACAATGATCTAAGAGGTGGCACAAAATAGTATATTATCTTCATAGCACAGTTGCACATATTGGACCAGAATCTAACTCAAACATCAGCACAGCTACTTGTGTAACTGCAGGTTTACTTTGTTGATGTTTCTTTGGCTCTGATAATCTAAAAAATTAACACATTGTGCAGAACAATATTACAGGTTTTTATTCAGTAAAGGAAGAAAATGCCAAATTATCCTTGTTTTTCAGACTTCTATTTGATTAATATCCATAAACATACTTATTGCAATGGAAAGACTGCCATAACTCTACCCCATAAATTGGCCGAGGGAGTTTATTATCTGCCTCTATAGTAATGGGGCTCAACTATAAAGTTTTCCATGGTAATTGCAGTATTAATATATATATATACACACTTTTGCTTGTCAAAATCCCAGGCTTTGGAAGTGTGCTATCTGGTGAACATAGACGTTTTTCTTAGGCATAGCAAGTCCATTAAGATTGGTATGAAAACAGATCCTAAAAAGGACATTTTTATGTCTTAATCTGGAAATATGTTTTGTGTATGGTTAAATATGATGCGTATCAGAGACCCAGAGAATAACCAAGGAAGCTGTAGGACATTCTTGAGGGCATCCGTCATCTTTATAAGATCTAACAAGGTCAATGAGGTGACAATACAAATGTACTATAATTCCTTCTGTCTTAGTTTTCCATATGCCAGTATGATCTTTTCCTTGGCATTTTACTGGGAAGAACATTTGGCTGTATAGATAAGAAGATTCCAAAATGTCATTTTATATTAAGCTATAAATACAGTAGTTTTCTTACTGGCCTGGCTTGTAAGCTGTATCTGCAATCATGTTGGCTGTTATACTACAAATGGCCCAAATGAAATCAACAATGTCACCCACAGTTATAAGGTACTTAACACTATGCATAATGGTATGTGAATGTCAGCATGCCACTTCAGTTCATCCAGATTGCTTGAATAAGTTATGTGTGATTACAGAGATCATTCAGTTAAAAAAAAAAAAAAAAATCTAATTTACATGCATTTTTTTCCTGAATTTCCATGGGTTTGTATCACTGAGACATACTGACTTTGGGAATACTGTTTCAAATTCCTGTACTATGTCCTGTGTAGAGCTCATTTCAGAGCATGAGACAGCACTTTGAACATAAAATTGCATGTGTCAGTCTCCTTTCCCTCGGTGGTAGGACACTCTGATCAACTCTCCCCGCTGTCTGGTGCATTACTACCTCTGAGCAGTAGAAGTGAGAGTGACTGCACTCACACTTACAGTGATTGAAAATTCTCCTTCCCCATATTGAGAGGAAAGGTCATTCTGCCTGGCCTTTCAAGCTGTAGAGCTGCATGTCGTAACTATTATCCACCCTGCCAGTAAACTCCTAACGTGTTGGGAATAGTCACCATGCCAGACATCATTCTCTGATCTAACAGTAGAAAAAAATCAGTAGTTCTGTAGTTGTCTATGTTATTTTCGATTTCCTGAATCCTATTCTTAAACTGTTAAGGAACAGTAGAGGATGAGAACTGCATGCACCAAGTGGAGACAGATTGTTAGATACAAGGGAGAAAAACAGAACGGATAGGGAATAAAAGTAGTCATAAAGTTTGTTACTTCCACTTCTGACATCCCGTGTTGTGTGAGTTTTATGTCTGTTTGCAAGAAATTAGGTTTATATAGGAAGAACAGCAGTTACATTATTGGTTTATGCTGGTTTATTACTTCTAATTAGGACTGATCTAAGAGTAAAAAAGACCACCTGTATGTCTGAGTTCAAGTTAAGCTGTTCTTTGTTTCTGTGGTAGGTTGATAGAACAAGGTAGGCAGAGTGAGTTAGTATCTCTGTCTCAGTGTCTGCTTTTAAAATAACAGTTAAGATTTGATAGGAATATTCTGAAATACTGCACTCTTTCAGACAATATTTTCTGCTAAGTAAAATATAAATTTGGATTTAAAATGTAATAAATCAATCTCACAAAATTAATTGCATAAATTAATTCATTCATGAATCAATCTTACTAATCTTTCTGTTAGGCTACTCCAGGACAGTATCCTCATTCCTTAAACTGGACATTTCCACTAGTAATTTTAATTTTTAGACTGCCCTTCCATTAAAGAAATAAACCACATAACATACTTAACCTTGAAAAATAACCATAAAATTTTGATAGTTCGTAAGGCACGCATCAGTATTGCCTTTTTGATCTTAAGGATGTGATTGAATTTTGTGAACTATAGCAACAAATCATCTCAGAAAACATGTGAACTTTTAATTAATGGCTGAAGCTCAAGGCACTGGATAATTCTAATGTTAAAAGTAGGCATTGTAAAGTATTTTCATGAAGTTAGTGTGTTATTAATCAGTATCTATATCTAGAATGCTGGTAGCAGAAGTTTAGGTGCAATGTCATGCTGCATTTTAGCCCATGCTGTTGAAGACCCTTATAGGCTTAACTTGCATTCTTGGTAGCTTGGACATTTTGTATCATTCTCATAATGTCATACACTTTATGAGGCAGAAATATTGAATGAAATCTGAGCTATGGTACAGAAGAAATGTTAATAAATACATTTTTTTCATTGGAATTAAGCATGTCCACACCCAATAGAGAGATCACCTCTCTTTCAGTATGCCTCCATAGTTTCTAATCCCTAGGAGTGAGACCAGGTGGCAGTCTACATTTTTAAAAATAATGAACAATGGCCAGTATTACTTAAAATATTTTTAGGTCTCATTGAATATCATTAGGAATTAAACAGGACTTTTCAAACTCTATTTTTGAAACTCTGTAACTTGGTGGGGAAAAAAAAAATTCTTCCTTTCGGAAAGTTGATCTGTCCATGCAGATTAATGAAGGTTTTAATACAGCCTCTCAACAACAGGAAGAGACATTGCTGTCCGTCAGCTGCGTGAAAATCATCCTTGGATAAGGGAGTTCTAGTTTAAGGACCTGTTTTTTCCAGTTATGTTACTTTACTGGGGCTGCAGGTCGAGGAGACCATAATGAACCATCTTCAACTCTGGAAACAGCTCAGCTGTAGCAATGCAGAACTCAGTGTGGGCTGCAAAATCCAGCTGAGAAATAAGGTAAATACTTAGGGGCTTTACTTATGCTGAGCTCTCAGATGCTGCACAGTCAGCAATTCCCAAGTTACCAATTTTAAAGATAGTTCTGGTACAACTACTCTCCCAATTACATCTAAGATATGGCTTCTGTCAAGGGGATAAAAATGTCCTCAGATACGTGATGTGTTGCCACTAGCCCATAGCAGGCAAAGACAAGGCAAGGAGTTGTAACATAAAGGAAGAGATACCTTAGCAGCTATTCTGGTCATCTACCCAGTGAAATATTGCTGTCACGATGTTTTTGTTATTTAGAAGAATTAGTTAACTTGCACTTAAATGCCAGTAACTTGTAAGGAGGAGCGTGCAAGATAATAAGTCTGTAGTTAATGATACCTTTTTCTTATAGCCTCATAATCACAGCAGGAAAACTAATAAAAAGTGCTTGTCACTGAATTATTACAACATACCAAACTGCCCCCAGGCTGGCCTATCTACTGCATCATTAGGGATTTTTTTTACTTTCTCAGCCTGGCATCTCTCTCCTGTCATTACAGTGAAAATGAACCTGAAAATTTGTATTCAGTGTGTCAGATCACCTCTGCTTGCATTCTACTACACAACACTGTCAGCAGTTTCATACAGGTATCTAGGAGAAAGTTCTTTAGAAACCTGAATTGAAAAATATCATTAAAATTAAAATATTAATAATCTTCTAAATAGTTTTCAAAATCATTAAATACTTGGTTTGGTTAAAAAAGTGCTATTTGTCAGGTCATCATTTTCTGATTAACTTCAATAACAAATCTCCACAGCACCTACCCTGAACGTTTGGACAATTCAATTCTCCAGATTGAGACTAAGACAGCAAATGCATCTTTTCTTGTTTAATGAATTTATACCTTCGCTTTTGTGCAGTTGTTTTCTAGCTATAAGCAAACCAGTGCCAACTGGCCACAAGAAGGAACCATTAAACTGCCACATACACAAAATTGCCTGGGTGAATGGAAATTCAAGAGGCTAGCCTTAGTCACCCACGCTCCATCGTTTTGAAACTATAATTGTCTGAAGAATCATGAACCAGCCTTTTTGAAGTCCCCTCACCCAAATTGCTTCAAGCAGAAGGACTGCTGGTAGAGCTGTATTTCATTTAAGCACGCTTTTTAAACCAGAGATAGCAGGATATAGTGCACTTAAACACATGACCTACAGCCTAACTCCTCAGGATTAAATACTTTCAGTGGTCAAGAAAGATCGTCTTAGCTGTGAACAGAGAACGTAACAAAGGGAGGAGTATCTTGTCAAGCAGAGTTACTGTAATAAATTGGTCTAGAACCATCTGAAAATAGCTAGAGTCTATGAAATTTAGCCTAATTTGACATCAGTGTTTCTGAAGGAGCGGATGGTCCATGAAAGCTTTTGGTATTGTGGTACATATTCAAAATCATCACCTGCCATGAGTGCTGAATTTCCTAAGCACTGAGTCTCAGGTCTGATGTGTCAGGGAGCAGCAAGGGCCACATGCTCCTTCAGGGAGGGGGAAGCAGGAGCAAAAAGGACTAACATGGCTGACAGGGTAGGGGCCTCACTAGCCAGGGCCCTATCTCACTACCCATAAGCAGGGCAGACCATCTTCAGCCAAGAGCCCAGATCCTCAATCAAGTTCGTGCCGATAAGGTAGATCTAAAGTCAACCTAGAAGGTCAATATGCAGGTCTGTATCAGATCTGGTGATGGCCAGGAAGGTTCCTGATGACAAGATCAGGTCCAAGGTCAAGCTGGGAAGTCAACCCGTGAGTTGGAGTCTGGATGCACAGGCACAGGCGTAAGCGTGAGACAAGCACTCCTTCAGCATAGCTCAGGCAGGAACTAAAGGCCTCAGGCTGAGCTGAAATGGTGTCTCCAAGAAAGGAGTTGTGAATGGAGAACCTCGGAAGGCTGGTCAGGGCCGTTAAAGATTATTAGTGTCTCAGGGCCTGATACGATGTATGAATGATAATCAAAGTCCCTTATTCTTCCACCTGTTATGCAAGGAGACAGTATCGCTGAAGAGTAGAATTCATCTGTATGTTGAGTGAGAAGTCAAGAACCACTCAGAGCCTGTCAGTAAGGAATACAAAGCACAGACATGTATCATAAAGTGAGCCGTGCATCGGTTGGTGGTGCAGATAACTGACAAAAGAGGCTTGTGTTTCCATAACGACCTAACAGCTAAAGGCTTTCTTAGCCAGCAAGTGGCTTCTAAGTAAGTTGTGGTGTTAGAGAAGTGTTCCCATTATTAAGTAAAGTTTCCCTGTTCTCGTGGTGCTTTATACAGTCTAATCCCCCTTTATCTTTAGCATACAAAAATGATTCATAGGCCATGAAAAGAATGAGTAAAAGAGTGTCACAGTGCCCTGACGTGATGAGGATAGTGTCTTTAAAGGGAGCAAAGTTAGGTTCTAGACTTTGTGTAGTTCCTTTAACAAATGTATCGAGATACATCTTAAAAATAGCTGGGGTTTTGTGCCTGTTACTCTAGTCAGAAGTCTCTTTCAGAATCACTGATTTCTATGATAGTGATTAAGAAGCTTCTCATTTCCAACCTCAGTGTATTCCTGGCCAGCTGAAGTCAAGACAGAGGAGCTCTAACATAGTGCTTTGGCTAAGTCTGAGCTCTCCAGCCACTCTTCAGGAATCAATTCTGGGTAAAAAAATGATTGAACGATTTTGAAAATCTCTGGTTGCCCTTAAGCATGTCTATATTTACTGCCTTGTCATGGTGGCTAGAGGACTCCAAAGGGTGGTAAAGTGGTGCATAGAGGTCTTCCAAAGGTATGTACTCTGTGTGTACACAGTATGTTAAAGTTACTTTGTCTTATTTCTATATGCCTGCATCCATTTAAGGTATTGGCCTCTGTAGGAATCTGGATTATATTATCTACATACTGTGCCCTAATATCCTTCCCTTTTTTCTATGTAAGAAGAGGAGAGCAAAGTTATAAGGACTGTAAGACCTGAAGTGGTTGAATCAGAAAACAGATCTATTTTTCCAATTAAATGTTATATTTAGTCCGGTTGAATTTTTTTTTTCCTGTTTATTTACCTGCTTTTTAGTGAAATTTACTTTAAAGGGAGGATTGAAAATTATCAATTTTCAGCTGACATTTTCAGTCAATAGTGAAATATATTCATAGTGAAATATAATGACCAGCCTTAGTTATAAGACCTATATATACTTTCTGTCTGCTCTTCTTTGTTTTACTTTAAGCTGTGTTTGAGCCGTATGGAGAGAATTGGGCTAAGGTACAGAATATCTAAATTTATTTATTTTACCAGGTTAATTTATAAAGATGAAGGATCACATTCAGGGCTTCAAGATACAAATCTTTGCCAGAACACTATGTATTGGAAACCAAACTAACCTTCTCCTGACTCAGTTTCAGAGATGATACATTTCAGATTTGTCATTCCTACTGCCACAGTATAGAGCGTGCACTTCTTATCAGAAGCAGTTTTGTCTAATGCACTAGCATGTGTTTGCAGTTCAGATTTTAAGATTAAGGGAGTGCTAATGAAAGAGTAAAATATGCAATAGCTCTTCTATCATGTATTTTATTGTTTTTCTTTAGGAGACCTAGTACTTGTTTTAAGCACCCTTCAAAAATGTAAAAGAAAAGATTTCTGAAAATTATGCATGGAGAGTGTTTGCTGATATAGTGTTCCTGTAAAATAAGTTTAAAATGTATAATTTACTTTCTATTTTCAAGTGTTTTCTGGTATTTTATAGTTCTTTTTATTTTCTCTAAGTACAAATCCCAAAAATATAGGCAGCTTGGAAGTTCTGTTTTTATCGTAATGACATTTTCATACCTATGTTCTATGTTTCTGATATTGTTATCGTAGTTCTTGGAGTACAATTAGGATGCTTCATATTAGCTTTTTTAGTACTATATATCTTAGCTGAACTGTGCTCCTCTGTGTTTCCTGTCTTATGTCGATTACTGTTTTGTTGACAGGTGTGTTATTAACCTCCTGATTTCCACCAGTAGGTCTTCAAGTGATCTGAGTCTCAGAGGCTGACATATACTCCTAACCTCCTTGTTGTTAGGGCCTGTTTTAACATTGATTTCAGTTGGTTTAGATTTTTCACTGAATATATCTTCTTCCAAAAGAAAAGTCTTTATTAAAATTAGGAATTAGTCAATCAAGTATTGATAGGAGATTAGGAAAAATGTGTGTGTTGTAGTATGAGATGAAAAATGAGGGACTGTCTCTGAGACTATTTCCCTTTTCTTCTGATTTCATCATGATGCCTCTTAAGGTATTATAATGCTGTTGTAGGTGGAAGTGGCTGTAGATGAATCAATGTGGTGTGCATCTCTGATTTCTACCCACTTAGCTACCTCCCTAAAATCATGGTCTGACAGTATGTGAAAGCTATGACCCATTCTATTTGCTTTGGGTAAGTTTCAGGAGTTGAGTGAGAAAGCCTGAAAATTCTTTCTACAGCGGAGTTCATCCCTAGGTAGTTCAGATAAGTCAGGTTTCTGATGTCACCTAAGAAACATATCCAGGTGATCCATATACACTATATGTATACAGGTCCTGTTCTGTATTCTTTCTTGATATGGCTGTAGCCTGCTGTCAGTAGAGCTATACCAACAGTGCATATATCCCTGATCTAATGGTTCAAAAAGGGAACATATCCACTCTTTATTGTTTCAATTTCCCATACAATGTGGGAATCAGTTTTCTTGATAGAAGTTACAAAGGGAGTTGAAAAATAAAATTTAACTATTGTGGTGCAAAATAAGTGCCATTTCCTTTAGGGTATGACTCAAAATATAAATGTATTCACAGAACATATGAATAAATGAGAGAAGATGAATGATAAAAGATTTCAATAATAGCTCATCCACTGTCTGCTTCCACTCTAAGCAGTCCTGGGCAGCATGAGATAAAGACATAGGTTGCCCTAACACAGCTATTCTCTTAGTTATTGTATATTTTAAACAGAGCAATTTTGTGTTTGGACAAACTTCTGTTATCATAAATATCTCATATTAAACAACTGGAACATTGAAATGCTCCTATTTTGCCATCAGTTGGGCAGCAGACTCTAACTGCAAAGCTCTATGTTAAAAATGGATTCTTTGCTGTGTTAGGAATTAAAAAACTCCTGTTTTTTCCTTTTTTTCCACTTCTTACCTTTTGATAAAAGCTGGATAAACCCTCCTCGCATAGCCAATGGTATTTATAAGATAAAGATGGTGTCCTGGTTTCGTCTGGGATAGAGTTAATTTTCTTCCTGATAGCTGGTACAGTGCTGTGTTTTGGATTTAGTATCAGAATGCTGTCGATAACACACTGATGTTTTAGTTGTTGCTAAGTAGTGTTTATCCTAAGTCATGGATTTTTCAGTTCCCCAGGTTCTGCCAGCAAGGAGGTGCACAAGGAGCTGGCAGGGAGCACAGCCAGGACAGCTGACCCAAACTAGCCAAAGGGATATTCCATACCATAGGACATCATGCTTAGTATATAATCTGAGGGGAGTTTGCTGGGCAGGGACAATTGGTGCTCAGGGACTGACTGGGCATCGGTCAGTGGGTGGTGCATCACATGGCTTTCTTGCGTTTTATTTATTGCTCTTTTTTGTTACCTTCCTTTTCATCATTATTATTATCAATATTAATGTATTTTATTTCCACTATTAAACTGTTTGTATCTCAACCCACAAGCTTTACTTTTTTTTTTCCTGATTCTCCTCCCCATCCCACAGGGCGGGGATAAGAGAGCAGTGAGCGAGCAGCTGTGTGGTGCTTAGTTGCTGGCTGGGGTTGCACCACGACAGATGGGTAAAACTGTTACCTTTTTTTTTCATTTGGGTAGTCTGGAAAGAGAAGTGAGTGATATATGCAGTGGATACTTTTCATGCACATACATCTGGAACCATTCATTAATAACTTTTTTAAATTACCTCAGTTGCAAACGTAGACCTCTTTAATAAATTTTAGTAACCCAAATGTAATAAGCCAAATGTATTATAAAAGTGGATGTCAAATTAACTCTTTTTACTTGTATTAAACAAACTTATAATTTCATTTCAAAAGAAAGTTTACTAATAAGATCCAGTTTCTCTGAAGCAGTACAAATTTGCATTACCTATGTCCTTTTCATTTATTATTAATGGTGATCCATATCGCCTATTCCATTATTCCTGATGTCAGGCTGAAAGTCTATAACTACTAAGGTTACTCCATTAGCTTCTGTTTAGGCTTCTCAAATCTTACCAATATTCCAAATGCTATTAAGAAACAACACCAATTGTTGAGATAACTTCTTGCTAGATCTTTTTAAACACTTGGATACAAATTTGATCTGTTGATTATTAATTTCTAGCTTTAGTAACTCTCTTTTAACGTTCCCTTTCCATATTTTCATATAAGCGTATTTTCATATGAGTTCCTGTTTGATATTTAGGGAAAATATTTCACTTCTCTATTGTTTTATAATATTATTTCTCCTGCCACATTTCTAGCGTATTGTGCTGTAATTTAGTGTGTTCCATTGCCCATTCCACCCACCCCACCACCCCCTTTATGTCCTTGATGCAGCAGAGATCTTGTGGAGAAACACCATTATAATAATAATTATAGACTTTCTTTAGAATGCATATGCACAGGGGACTGAATTGAGGATGCATAAACCACATCAATTCTTACATATTGTAGCTCTAATGTACTTTCCTTTACAACCTTATCATCCATCTAAGAGGTTTTTAGTATATAATTAAGGTAATTGTTCCCCATTATATGCTCCTCTGGATAGCATCTCTGATAATATCCTTAACAATGAAATGTTATTCTTAAAAATACCCTGTCATTTCTGCAGTTAAAGCACATGGGAATGACTGATACCATGTGACCAGTTCGCTATCAAAATACATGCAGGTCTCCACCCATCCAGTATGTTCCAGTAAATATGTTCATGTTGTTAAAGTAATTCCACTTTCCAAAGGACTAGTGTACATTTTCTCTGCAAAGTGAGAGAAAAAGGCTGCTGGTTAATATATGTTAAACATGTTCTGATGATTCATTGCCTTTTATTATTATTCATTAGGGTACAGTTGGGAAAAAAAATTACCTTTGCAGGAGTTTTGGGCAATTTTTGCAAATGAGAGCATGCATTCTGCCCAACACTCAGTTTCATCCATCCTGGTGTGATTACCATCTAGAATGATCTCATTATACACTTGACTGCATGCTGTCAGACAAAACCCATTTTTCAAATCAAGAAAATAATTCAAAGAAACATAATTATTTTGAGGTATCTTGCATTTTAAAACCCACGTGTAAATATTATTTAACAGGATTTGAGTTTTTCTTTGTTAAATGGCTATTAGTTGCAGCATCTTTTGCAAGTACTTTGGAGTCAGGGATGAAATATACATAGACCATATACATCACATTCCATTCTAGTAAGTAATCCTACACTTCAATATGCTGCTGAGATTGTTTTTATAATTGAGCACGTGTAAGTTACAATACCTTTTATAAGTGATGATAATTTAAGAGATATACGAGGAATAAAATTGCTATAAAACCTGTGACATTGCTAATATTAGCAGTAATAGTAAAACTACATTATCAGTAATTTGTTTACATTTTACATGCATCTGGTGTGCTCTAGAGGTATATAATCTTGTGTAATGGGTGTAGCACTGCATGGAAGTCTTCAGTAGGCATTTAGCTAACATATATCTCCTGGTGCACCTGTGGATTTTCTACAGGCTTTAAATAGAATCTTCTACGCAGCTCTTCAGGTTGAATCCTATTGCATACTAGAAGTTGGGAGGAAGCAGTTGTCTTGACTTTGTACTTTTTATTCTTGTTATACTCAAGACTTGCATATTGTCCTATTTTGCATTAAGATGAAACTGAGTCCTAAAATTTGAGAGTTAGTGCTTCACTCGGCTTACGTCTGTAATGCAAAAAAGTTCAAGAACTATAGCAAAAGCTAACCTGTTTTTCAGAAAGACTGGAAATGCAAAATAGATATGTCTGGAATCCTACGAAGAACTCGGCGGTCTTTTGTGGAAGATTAATTTCTCCACTATTTGATCTCTCAATTTCAGTTGATAAAGGTGCTCAACTCTGAACGGTTAATCGTTAGACACTACCATATACATATCATAGAACCATCTAGGCATTCTCAGCTGTAGTGGAAAGTTATGGCATTAACGTTGCTCCTGATCTTTCCTGCTCCTTGTGCAGTTTTTCAGGCTTTTTTTGATATTTTCTATTTAAGGTTGCAAGTTTCATACAGTTTATTAGGGAGCATATTGTGACTTGCTGTACGTGGTGAATAGATGTATCGTCTACAGTTGCCTTGTAATGCACTTCATATTATGTGATTGCCTTTGATTTAGGTATCAGATTCGATGACTTGGGCATCCCTTCTATTTCTATGACCCGTATCAGGGCACTTATGTGGGATGTGGAGGATCAAGCTGAGAACCCTAAGTACTAGACTATAGTAACAGTGACTGTATCTGTGTCATAGGACATGAGAATGCTATTCAGAGCTGGGCCCATGCTTCACTCCGTATCTGCATCCCAGCTCCATGTCAGACCAAGAAATGTGAACTCAGTCCTTGCCCTGCTCTGTCAGAATATAGGATGAGCTCCAGCAGGACCTGTGAACTGACTGATCAAAAGATCAACTTTGTAGGATACCTGCCCTGCAGTCTTTGTCCTTTTTTTTTTTTCCCCATCAGTCTTTCTTGCAAACAAACCAGGACTTCCGTCCTGCTCCAAGAATTATTTCTAATGAAAATATCCTGAAAAGGGTCCATTGCCCTAAGAGAATCAATTTGGATTAATCGCTTTTTATATGGTGAAAATAATTTGTCAAAAGATTCACGACCTGCTCTACACTGCACTCATACATCGGTTTTGTGGCTCTGCTCGCTGGCAGATACTGAGATCTCTGGATCATTGTTCTGACTGCTTCCCCCTCCCTGCTTTGTGTCATTTCTTGTCTGTAGGGATCATCTCCTGCTGCACAGTTACTGTGCTTTTTCAAATGTAGTGAAGAGTCACTGGCTTTGATATGAATGCAATTAGTAACTTTGCTCCCTTTTCTACAATTCTAGTAGATGCAGCATAGCAAAAACTGCCCCCTCCTCCTCACCACCAAACAAACTGAAAATCTTTTGCTGGTCCTTCTGACTGACCATCTTTAGGAGAAATTCGTATTTATGACTGACTGCATCAAAATTGGGCTATGATTTTAGGTTATATCGTGTAGTCAACTGAATATACATACTAATAATTTCATTTCAGCATTGACCTGAATCAGATCTGAAATACTCTCTTTTAGGATAAAAAAAATCATACCCTATTTCTACTGTCTTTACTTCTCCAGTAAATAACAACTTAAATGTGGTAATTTTGTGAAAAAATTAAGTTATTGTATTTAATATTCCAATACCTTCAATTATCTTCTACCAGGAACTCACTTTTTCATGAGAATATTATATGTTTTCTGAGGGGTTTTTTTTAAGGAACTTTTCTACTAACTTTAGTACATTTGGAAAGCAGAAATCTTGGCACAGCTTGCTAAATTTTCTTAACACCAAAATATTTATGGAACTATTAAGTGATTAGTAAACAAAACCATTTTTTTACATAATGAACAGATTTATTTGTTTTGTTCAGTGTCAGAGATTATTAAAAAATAGAAAAACATTTATTTCTAGTTAAGGTAATCAGTATTGCATTCTGTAAAAAAAAAAAAAATTTCCATCCTGTTCTATTTTAAGTTAAATATAAAACCACTCATTTACATCTGTTTTCTCTTGTCTCCCTTTCTGCATCTGCTAGTCCTGATGGCAGTATGTAGCTCACTGCCAAAAAGTTTTCTTCTATTACTTTACAGAGATGTTGGTTTTGTTCTTTCTATACCATTTTCATTTTTGTGCCACCTCAAAAGGAAATTTCAAGTTTGCAAAGATGTAGGATTTTGCTGTATTTCAAAATAGGATGGGGATGTGTTTGTATTGTCAATCCACAAATATATAGATGCAGCGTATCTTTACTAGCAGCTAATGATAGAATAATTTTCTACCGCAGCAGGATATCAAACTAGTCTTTTCCTTTTTTTCTGATATGCCTTCAAATACTGCGGATTTGGAAGAACCCATATGAAAGAATATTTTCCTATTCAGTAGCTTTATTGTTTTCAGAAAGCAGGAAAAGTCTTCAGAAGGACCATTTCATGTTTTTTGCCCCAGGACAGGGTGTATTATTCTTTCTGTAATACAATATAACATTGATATGCAGTACTGTCTGTTCTGGATGAAGATATTAGAAACAGCTGTTAGTAAAATACTCCTTCCACTCTAGCTCCAGCTGTTCACTCCATGTCCTTTTTCTTTCAGACATCATTCCCTCCCTGCTGGAAGATACTTAAACAATATAGCACAATTAAAACCAGTTTCTTAGTGGTGGGATTGAAACTAACTTTTTCTCCAAGAGCATTTCCATTATTTTGATGTCTATTTCTATCTTATATTATGATGAAAAAAATATCAAAACTGTCTGTGAATATTGTGTAAGTAAAATTTGCAAAAAATACTTTTTTTCTGATCAATTATATGAGTTGTCTTTCAGAGTTTTTCTCATCCAACCTGTAGTAATTTCAACAAGGATTTGCCATTGATAAATTTAACAGAACTGTTAAATGCCTTGTGAAGCCATTGCCAACAAAAAGCCATAAATTATATAAATTGCTTGTCCCACTGCTAGATGTCAGCTTGATAAAACACAATGTGGAATGAATTTGTGTCTCATATGCTAGTGGGATAATGACATTTGCAGTGGGAAGTTGTTAGTGGTTAGGAGTTCTGGCAATGGGAGTGATGGGAATTCTGTGAATCCCGCCTTTTGTTTTGGCTAAGAAGACTCACCTGTCTTCTACTGTAATTTAATTGTAATTCCTTGTTGTAGTTTAAGACTTGAAGTTAAGGAAAGTTGAATAGTTTTAAGCCATATTTTTCTACATAAAACTTAGCAAAAAAAAGAGCATATTTTCACTTAATTATAATCCCTCTTTTGGTGTTAGTGGTTGGATGCGATCATCATCCTGCTTTCCTCCCCGCTGTGTCAGAATATTCCTTCTTGTCTGAATATACTGATTTGGCTCTATGTCAAAGAAAGGGGCCAAAGCTGCGTGGTCTAGAAATGATGATTTATTGATTCGTTATCGATAGGAACTACAAATGGCATACCCCTTCAATATATGTAAAGCTTTGTGCTGTCTTTATCATTCCTTTATGTGGTTAACTGCAGCTCTCAGAAATTCCCGGGGTCTATCCAAACTCCATTATCTGTGGTGTCCATAAAATAATGTAGTAGGTTGCATCAGTGGGAACACTTAATAGGAAGAATTTTAAGAAATCTGCAAAGCTAGCTTGTGGATCTTAGAGAACCTAAAACCAAAACAAGAAGAGAAAACCACTGAGGCAAACTGCACACTGTGACAGTAATTAAATTAAGTATGCTGAATTGTATAGAAGATTCTAAATATACTCAGAGCGGAAGTTATGTAAATCCTGCTTTGTCAGTCAGAAAATGAGCATAATTATGTGCAAATATATAGTACTGTTATAACATATGATTTAATCTAACTTACAGCAGATAGAAAATAAATTAATGCAGGAATATTAGTAAAAAGGGTAGAATTTGACTATTTTTCAGAAGAAAATACCAAGTATAAATAAAAATATGTAAAATTAATATATGGCAAAAATTTTTTTGTGTGTTAATTATAAAAAAGATAATTTGGAAAGTAAAAGATACAATAATGTGGGGTTTGTTTGGTTTGTTTTGTTTTTTTTATAAGATACTAAAACATCTGAAGTCACTGAAGAATTTAGACACTTTAAATAAGAATAACTGGATACTGAAACATCATTTCTAGCTCTCTGGCTTTAAAATATTTGGGTTAACTTTTTGACCTCAGTGTTTTGATAAAAAGCTTTATTAATTAATAGAATTAATTAATGCAGAAGAACTGAAGGTCACGAAAATGCAGTTTTGTCCATAAATTGCATTTCATTGCAACTAAAGATAGATGTATATAGGAAGGTTTATTTGCAAGACTGCTTTAAATTATTTATTAACTGAACTTGATCCCTAGGGAGTATGGCTATCATCAGTATTATTTAAATAATTTGAGAGCACCGATTCCTATCACCTTTTGCAATTTATATTCTGAGATAATTTGAAACCGTAACCTAATTCGCTAATCATCTATTACATTTGCAATAGTAGAATATATTTTCTGCACAGCGCACTTCTGTTACTCTCTTTGGATTATAGAAGAATCCTCCTGACATACTAAGGCATGCATGTGATAGCATTCAGTGGCCTCTCACGGATGAGTTAAATTTAAAAATAAGCAGACATCACCGATATGTATCATTCTTTTTTGAAGGTTGTTTTTTGTTGGGTTTTTTTTTTTTACAAGACTACTGGTTATTCTAGTTTTTAGTGAATGACTGAAATAAACAAAAATATTTTGGCACCTGTAACTACACCCTGTGCTTTCCATTGAACTTGCAGAAACACTATGACTACATACTGAGACAAGGCAAATGTAGAAAACTGTGAAATACCTGTCATAGACAAGTGCAGTCATTTCACTACTAAAACCAGAAAAGCCAAGAAAAAACCCATTTCACAAAAAATATTTATATGGCAACCGTGTAGCATTGTTTTTGAATGCTCAATTAGACATCAACAGCTTGCAGAGGCAGTCTCAAAAGGTTACGCAGGAAATGGTGGAAATCACCCATCATCTCTCATTAGTACTTAATGAGAAATGTTTTTTCCAGACAGTTGCCTGGTATTACAAGGGTTATGCAAGCTTGAAGGAGTTCCAAAGCCTATTTGTGCAGGTGGGTGATTAGAGGAGATAAAGTTGATAATAGTCATACACAACTCTCATGGATGGTGCAGAAACAACTAAGCAGACACCCTGCTGCCACTGGAATGCACTTCACTGGTAATTAATTCCAAACACAATCCTGAAGTAGCTGCCACATCCAAGTCTGGGGCAGTTATCACTTCAAGTACTGTCAGCAAGACAGTTGCAGATATATACTTACAGTCCTACTCAGAACAATGGTTATTCGGGTTTAAGTGTGTGGGTAACAAAACAAATTCAAAAAAGCAAATTCAGACAGTTTAGTCCAACTGTTCTCTCTCTGCATCCAGTGTAGCTACCTATTGATTCTATTATTCTGTATTCCATCTGCTCTTTTGAAATGTCTCTTGTAATGTTCATTCCTTGAAATCTTGAAATACATGGTTGTCCTTATCTGTAGTTCCTAGATTTATGCCATGTTGAACAGTCATGTAGAAGAGAAGATTTGCTTTGGGGATTTAGTCAAAAGAGCTGAATCCTATACTAGGGAAAATTGCCTAGTCCCTCAATTTGGGCTGCTATATTACATGAACATTTTTGTTATCTGGCTCAAAAAATAGGAGATTTTCTAATTTTTTTTTTTTTTTTTTTCCTGGATTTCTGTATGAACTGCAGCCTGGCTTGATTTGCTGTATGTGATTGCTGTGAATCTTTGCAATGGGTCCACCACTTACAGGAGGCATCACATTTTTATCACACGTGCTATCCAAGAAATTTTATGTATGGCAGCTCTGTATCAAGTAAGGTCAATTCCTAATATTTTATGACCTACTCTGCTCAGTTTTAGATCTTTGTTAGTTTCTTCCTACTTGTTGGCTTGGGCTCCTGCCTTGTAAATTTACTGCTGGTGGAATCCAGCAGCCTAGATTGACCCACAATGAATGAACGGAACCTAAGTAGTGTTGTCTCCATACAAAATGTTCAGTTGTATTGTGTTAAGACTTGCACTGAAATCTGTTTACAGGTATGTTTTAGTGTAATGGGGTTATTCTCCTTGCTCTGCCTTAGAAAGAGTTAATTGTGTTTTCATGAGCCCTCTGTAAGCTTCAGGGAGATCACTGTGCCCAAATTTTCTTTACCACAAAGAACAGGATTCAGATGATTCTTCATGGAGGCCTGGGTCTCTCTCACTCTTTTAGATAAAGCTCAGCAACAGTAGGAAAGATTCCCTGAGGCATAATCTTGGCAAGTTTCTTGGTCTCCTCTTTCGTGCAAGGATATCAGCATATCCCTAATAAAACTTCTATATCGTCGATTATCCCTGGAATCAGAAAATACTGGTTTTTCTATCACTCCAGCACAGTTCTAAGTGGTAAGTCTTCTTTTATTCCAGTTATGAAGCTTTTTAAATGAGTAGGTGATCATTCCCCCATCATTGAAGAGCACTAAAATCTAGTCCTTATGGTGTCATCCATGATGGGCGCTACGTTAACCTGTTAATTTCTTAGCCAGTCAATGAAACTAGGCCTTCTGGTGGCTGTGACCTCTGTGAGCAGATGGAAGTAAAGGTTGGAAGAGACCTTTAAGATCATCAAGTCCAGCCATTAACACAGCACTGATAGGTCACCACTAAACTATGTCCCTCAGCACTGTGTCTATATGTTTTTTAAATACCTCCAGGGATGGTGACTTCACCGCCACTGCTCTGGGCAGACTGTTCTAGTGCTTCACAACTGTCACTGTAAAGATTTTTTTTCTAGTATCCAACATAAACCTGCCCTGGCACAGCTTGAGGCTATTTCCTCTCATCCTGTCACTTGTTGCTTCGGCGAACAGACCAACCCCCTCCTCGCTATAACCTCCTTTCAGGTAGTTGCAGAGAGTGATATCTTCTCCCCTCAGCCTCCTTTTCTCCAGGCCAAAAAACTCCAGTTCGCTCAGCTGCTCCTCACAGGACTTGTTCTCTAGACCCTTCACCAGTTTCCTTGCCCTGCTCTGGACACGCTCCAGCACCTCAACATCCTTCTTGTAGTGAGGGGCCCAAAACTGGGCACAGTATTCAAGGTGTGGCCTCACCAGTGCCAAGTACAGGGGGACAATCCCTTTCCTGCTCCTGCTGGTCACACTATTGCTGATACAAGCCAGGATGCTCTTGGCCTTCTTGGTCACCTGGACACACTGCTGGCTCATCTTCAGCCAGCTGTTGACCAACACCCCCAGATCATTTTCTGCTGGGCATCTTTACAGCCACTCTTCCCCAAGCCTGTAGCATTGCAGGGGGTTGTTGTGAACCAAGTGCAGGACCCGGCACTTGGCACCTTCCTGAGCTTTGTGCCTCCATATAATGCATTTGATGTTAAGAGGACATGTAACATGTACAGACAAAGCCATTCCAACATTTTTTTCTAAAGACATATCCAAAACCATAAAAAGTGCCAGACTGGATAAGTGTTTCTGTAGTAGTTTTCTAATTGTGTAGCAAATTGAGTCTGCTATAACTAATCAAACTAAGGTCTGTCTTGATACCACACTATAAAGCATTTTCAACTCAGACACCACCAGGCCATCTGGAGCTGTATTCTCATTCTTGCATTGTCCTGATGCTGGGGTGTCCAAAACAGATGCACAGTTTTGGCCTACCTTCAAGTACTTTGAAACGTTGCATGAAATCTTCCACACTGAGCAGAAGTTGAGGAAAAAAAGGAAGTTATTTACTTGTAATAAGGTGCCTTTGAAGTTGCTGTCTCTATATATATAGGTGTATCTATAAATATTTTGCATATGTATAAATGTGCACCTTTGTTTTCCACCCTTCTTTTTCTTTCTCCTGGAGTTGCAGCGTACAAATCTATCCAGGACCTGAGGTTTTAGTTTAAAGCTCTACGAGGTCATAATGATTAGTCTTTGTGCTTTAAGTGCGTTGTTCGTACCTTGTATTACATCTTCAGAGGTTTTAGAATTTGGTATATGTATTTATAGACAGCATTAGATGCATAGCCTATAATGTAGTTGTAGATTATTACTGGTCCATACCTCTAAAGTTAAATATACATTTCTTCTGTTCTTATAGCGAATTGTAAATCTGAGCATATAGTATTTAAGTGACTTCACAAATAATTGGAATGTGGTAATAAAATAGGCTGAGTATACGTTTGCATTTTGGTTCAGAGCACTGGATGTGAATTTGAAATAAATTGTTGTTCCCAGTTACTATTCATGGCTTCAGTCACAGGCCAGTTTTGGAGCACATAACCAGACTCTTTTTTGATCTGAAGCACCATTTCAGGTGAGCACCAAATGTATAGGGTCCTTCTGGAAGCTGTGAGGTTCATGTGTGGTGGAAGTGTTTGACAGAATAAATAAGATGCTATGTAGTGCTAAAAATTCAAATCCACATACATTCTAAATGGAGTGTCATGAGGGTCAGCTGCTTTGATCTGTTGATCCACTGCCATTACACTGAATTGTAAAAATAACTGATGTAATAGCTCATACAGACATAACTGTAGGTTTTGAGAAAGACGCTAGTATGTTTCTATAATGAAAGTGGAAAACTACAGATTAACTTTGTGTTCCATCGTGAAGGTTTCTTTCTGAGGTGAAATCTAATTCTAACTGTATTTCTGTAATATGGGCTGACTTTTGGCTTTTGGTATTTTGCTTGCTGAGATGTGGTAGGAAGTGTTCTGGTTGGTGTACTTGGTATCTGCCCAATAGTTAATATTGTGGCATTCTAGACGTATAGTGTCTTGTCTTTGAGTACGTTCTGAGAAAAATTATCTATTAGAAAAGTTCCACTGAGCGATTTGTCCTCATAGTACATGGACAGTGGGATGGAAATTTTGATGAAACACTTGTTGAACTGTGGTAATATGGTCTATTACTATCCATAGGGGCTTTTTTCTCTATGCAGTGTACCACATGAAAGGAGACAATCATCTGCTAACTTGACTGCTGATGCCACATAGCATGGTAAAAGGCAAAGTTCCCAATGTATGAAATTTTTTTGTAGTTTCAGTTAAACAGTTAACATTTTTATGTTTTTTTCTGACTTCTTAGTAGAAGATGGCAGTAAAATAACACCATAGTTTGCTCTTACAATATACTAAAAGAAGACAATATTCATTTTCACTTTGCTCTTTCCAGACTCAACTCTAAGTGTTCCTTAAAAGTGTAAAGCAGTCACCATATCCATGAAGAGGAGCTCCTTGCACTCCCCTCTTTTGTTGACCTCCTGTTATCCTGTACACTTCAGAAAAAAAAATACTATAATTTTTTACCATGACAGTAGAAGTAATTTAAGTATCATTTTCACAAAGATCATTTGGAAACAATGGTTACAGTTTGTAAGAGTGTGGGTTGGGATTCATCCTTCGTACTTTTAGGACCTTGATCCAGTGGACCATACGTAGTTGTCTATTGACATTTGAAGTGCTTTTGGATGTCCCAAGCTGATGCTTTAGAAATTCCATAGTTCCTGCAAGCCTCTTGCAGATGCCTTGAATTTCCTTGACCACTGAGATGGCGTTAGTTAACGGTGCTTTGGCGGTTGAATCTTGCCCTGTTTGTCTACAACAGAAGTGTCTGAGCTAGCTAACTAGACTTTTTTTAAAGCTAATGCGTATCTTAGTATAATCAATGAAGCTTAGGGCTTGTTTCTCTCACCTAATATTTCTTCAGGATAATGTAGCTCAATATAGAATATATTCTAAATTCTAATTAGTACTGTTTTAATGGGTTTTCATTGACTTAAAGAGGAGTTTAGCATGCTCACTGGAATGTAGCTGTATTTAGAGAAATCCCACCCTGCAAGTCTGAAGATCAGTTTCTGAATTGTTCAAGACTGGGAAGAAATTAATGCCATTTCTATAGATAACAATTTATTTACTAGCATATGAATACAGAAGTTTAACTTCAGGCTCTGAAATTTGGTTCCAAAAATCAGTCTTGTTAGGTACACATATATGACATTACATAATGCCATTTTGATTTTATTCAGAATCGTTTTTGTAGAGGAAGACTGCACTGTGAATGAATCACTGAGTACTTACAACATCAGTGATAGAAGACCCAACTTTTCTTCCCATGAAAGGATTGGTTATGATATTAATTCTTATGTTGTGTGTGTGAGACTTGAGGTTAGTGTACATTCATAGTTAAACATTTTTATGAACAAGGTAACTATACTTGTATTAATTACACTTCAATAATTATGAGTTGGATAACAGATAAAACCGAACACTGCACAAAACATCTCTTTTTGCAATTGTATTATATGTGATAGTCTGGGGAAAAGTAGATTTTGTGAGGTGTTTGTCTTGCTGCTTCCTTCCTCTTTTAATGTTCTTATTAAAAAATGCTGTAAAAAATAAACATTTCCCATATGAAATGTCTTAAAAACTCTTAAAAACATGAATTTAAAAAAAAAATTATGCGAATTAGTTCTGATTCAATGTTATTAAATTTCTTTTTATCATTTTTCTATAAGAATACATAAAATAACTGTTGGTGAAATATAGAGTAACTGGAAGAGACCACTGACAAGCTAATCTGGATTTCTGGATTTGGTGGAGTTGATTCAATATTAGTGCTAGTGTGGCTTAAGAGTAAAAAATTTTTAAACAGTGATAGGGACAACCTGATCTTCAACTTCCAAGCAACGATGTCATCATCTGTAATTACAGTCCTTTGATGCAAAAGGAGAAGACTAATAGGCAAATTCTATGAAGCACTATAGTGACCATTGCTGTAAATACTGAGTCTGCTTCTACTGTAAATATTTCAAGCATTGGGAAAAGTAGCAAATAGAATTTTAAGAGGCATTAAGATTTGGAAATTAAGATGTGAAATCCTGTCTAATCCTCTGAGAAATTTAAGACTCACCATCTTTTCTCATGTGTCCATGAAATGTTTAGTGGTAAATGTGATTGTGATGGCATTGTAACACTTTTTGTCCTTTAAAACCTTGTATGCTGAGCCAATCAATCAACCAACAAACAAAGCGAATTAGTAAGATTTGCCAGGATGTAAATCAGCATAGCTGTTTTCATAGTCCACAATAATGACTCCAGTTAATCCAAAACCCAAGTTTATCAAGCCTTTTAAAAAGATATTTTGGTTATTCTGGGTGTAGAAATTCTTTGAAAATTAGAACAAACTCCAATTGCATAAGCCTTGTAAAAGTTTCTCATGTATGATGGAGGCAGGTAGGAATATTGATAGAGCATGCTGCAGTTCAGTAATTTTTAGCTGCCAGGTGATCCCTGGAACCTGGTCTTATCTGACTTGTACAGAAACATGTCTTAGCTTTTTGCGGCTTGAGCCAGGAACTAGAAGAGAATGATAGCCATAAATATTTCCCTGTTGGCCCCATCTATAGCACCTATCAGAAACTCAGCACAAGAGATAATCTTCCCTAGTTAAATTTGGTAGGTTCTCAAGTTTCCCAGTTCTTTTTGCCATGAAATGTTCCAGTGACACTTACAGTGTGGTTATGGTTACCTAAAGGGAAAAGGTATTTGCTTTAGTTTTGTTACCAGAGATAGATAAAGAAAATAAAATAAAAACATTATACGAAATGAAAACACAATAAAAATTATTCTATCATTTAGTTACAAATAAAATATATTTAAGTCTATTCTTAATGAAACTATGGGTACTGTATACATAAACAGAGGTTGCAGGAAGTAATTTGATGGTGATATTCTCTCTCTGATGGAGCAGATCCAGGTAGTAAATTATTATTGGTTGACTAATAGGAAGATCCCACTGTGAAAATAAACAGCTGTTCACAATGAAGAAATTGTTTACAAGAAACCATTACATGTCATACACTTTATTCCCTTGCGAAAGCAGTGAAGGCATGAAATATCGAGGAGTTGGATTTTTTCAGGGATGTTTATTTCAAAGAAAAGCACTTGGACTTTTTTTGCAAAGCTTTATTTTTAGATTCTAAGAGTATGATCCTCTTTTGTATTACCAATTTATTTTGCTTGGAAGGAAAGACTGTAGCTACTCTTTTTTGATATTGCTGCATGTTATATATGTTCCTGAATTGGTTATAATGGTATGCACACACTGTAGTTGGAGAAGTTTTTTCCTCAGCCCTGTCTAGGTGGGCATATTACAGCCCTACCTCTCCTCATTAATATCTTAAAAAAATTTTTCTTTCCAGGAACATCAGTTTGATGCTTCTCAGGTGGAACTGTACCTAGAGGCAAAACCTAGTCTTCAGTGACTTATCATTCAACAGGTCAACAGAATTCTTTCCTGTGGAAAGACCAACATCTTGCTCATATAACTAGACCACTCTGTTACCCTCTTCTGAGTATTTAAAGTGTGGCTAAACTAAGCTGAGGTGGTGACTTTCGGCAAGGCCCTTAAACAGAATGAAAAGGTGGGCAGAAAACTGTATTAGTTACCACCAGCACCAATCTGTATTTCTAACTATCTGTCCTTTGAATGATGCATCTTTGATACTTCTGCATCTTCAAGACTTCCCGATTTCACTTGCAAGGCTTTCCTGTGCTAAAGGGCAGCTGTGCTTAAGCAAAGCCACACAAGCCTCACAGCAGAAGAACAGCAACAGAAACACGGGGAGTGCTGAAGTACCGGGGAGTTGGTGTTCTTCAGGGGTTTAGCTGTTTGCCAGAGACAATTGTTCTGTTTGTTTCTCACACCAGTGAGGAAATACGTGCAGGAAGTACATTTAGCTAGGCTTCTGTGGAACATTTCTCACTCTAGAAGTTATTTCTTAACTCCCTAGGTGGTGCCTGTATTACCACATGTCTTGGCAGCAGTATAGTCCCTTGTTCGGTATCTCCACAAACACAGTGCAGGGCTCTCTCAAAGCAAGTCTCTGATTCCTCAGTCGAGGAGGCTCATTGATAATCATCTGTTAATGACCCTATCCATAGAGTGAAAGAAGATTGTATTTCATATTCTGGAGCAAAAGAGGATGAGATTTTCAGTTCAGTTAAGATGCTCCTAACACTCATATTTAGCCTTCGTCCTCACTATGAGATTTCCAAAGAGAGGCAAGGCCTTGGTGGGATTTCTTCTTGTCAAATCCCTGTCCCTCCTTTGATGAGCTAGGCTTTCAAATCACAGGATACTCATACACATGCTGCATGTGAACAGTTTTACAGCTAGACACCAGGTCAGTCAGGAAAGCATGAGACTTAAGGCTTTCTGGAATGTCATCCAAGTTCTTCCTTGTCAGGGATGTTATTATGAGGATTCACCTTAAGTTCCTTTCTAAAGCTGTGTAAAAATTTGTGTGATTCATCATATTAACACCTTGTATTACTTTCTGAATTAAATTAATTCAGGTCCAAGATTGCTGTGCGCACCTGTGATTCAGGAAGAGCCCTTCTGTGTGTTAAGACTGCATGCCTGAAGGACTGGCAGTTTTGATGAGATGCTTTTTTCAAAAGTTGGAATTGTAAAAGTTATATGTTTCTGTGGCAGGGAGGGTTCACTCCATCAGAGGTCAGGTAACATCTGAGGTTATCTACAGGATGTCTCCATTTTGGATGTCTGCCATACTGCCATCTGAACATTCATTTAAACTTTCATTAAGTGTAACAGAATTACTGAAATATTCTAGCCTGATACTGGCATTAGAAGAACAGTTTATCGGTCTGTGTTGGACTAGAAACTTTAAGAACTCATCCAGACACATAGTGTTTCTGCAGGGGCTATTTCTTAGAATCATCAGTTCTATGAAAGTGTCTGTAAGTTGAGAAGGCCACAAAGTTTACATTCTTGCACCTATTCCTGTTTATCCTATGTTAGCCACCTTAATGTAACTAGGTATTTTCTTCCCTTTGACATCTCTGCTACACTTCCAAGAATTCTCTCACGTCAGTAGGACTGAGATGGAGAAGCTTCTGCCATTGCTTTGCCGGAGGCATTCGTGACTTGTGCAGATGGAGGATCTTACATGTGGTCCTGCAGAAGTTGGTTAGGCAAAAATTCTCCATCTTACAGCACTGGAGCTGCTTTTGTTTATTTGGAGTTTGGGGTTTTCTGGAGAGGATTTGCCCACAGAGCGCAAGAACACATTGGAGAGCCACCTTAATTACAAGTAAATAGGCTTTCTTCTGTGACCTCTGCAGGCTGTCAGTTGAGGCTCACACACACCAGATTTGTCTGTAATCGTCATCTTTATGTAGAGCTGCAGGTGCTATAGCACATTTAGGAACACTGAGAACATGTCTTTGTAATCCACAAAGAAAGATACTCTATAAATTCACAAATATTTTAAAGACCACAGTAACTATGCACAGGCAATGGCATTTTCCCCAGAATCTGAACTAAAGCATTTGTCTACTAATACAATTCTAAAGGCATGAAGTAATGTGGAGCTTTTGGCCTCCTGCTAAGTCATTCTGGTGCTTGGTTACCATCACAGCTGGGAAGCTATGCCTTATTTCATAGCCCTCTCTATCCTCTGACCTGATTTTCACTAACTTCACTTTACATTGTTCAAAGAACATTAAGAACATTTAGAGAAGGTAAGAATGATATTTTAACTCCATTTAATGGTCCTTCGCAGTGCATAAAATGGTAACAGCATCACAAAATATGTTCAAACAGCAGTTGCCCATGTACCTGCAGGTATGTAGACATTTCTAAGCCAGCTGTAGCTTATCTATCTGAAATATTGCTAGAGAAGTAACTACTGCAGTGCAGAGCTCTATGGAGGACGCAAATTTCATCTGAGGAGCTGAGTATATTTTCATGTGATTAGTTCTTGCTGATTAGTTACGTTGCTCACAGTGTCCAGGAAAGTTGTCACTGATGGCTATTAACATGCTCTAGGTCAAGTTAGGATCTTCTAGGATGAGGTACAAGTTGCATCTTCAAGCTCTCTTTCAAGCCACTCCTATTACAGTGATAGTACATGGATTGACAATTGGTAATTAGGGTAAAAGAAGTATTTGTGTTTTGTTTCTGCCTTGTTTTATTTAGGTATTAAGAAAATGCTGTACCCTGTCTTAACATAGAATGAATGTATGTGCTGACAAACTAAGTTTAGATATGCAATGTATTCCTTACCAAATACATTTAAATTATAATGGATTTTGTAAGCTGAAACAGTTTTCTGACTAACGTTCTGTTTTCAAAATAATTTTTTTATTTTAAAATGTATGAAGCATTTGTAAGTTCACATAAATGCTATTTTTATTCACAGATAATGCACCTCAGGTAGCAATTACCGCACCAGGATCTGGTAACCGTAGAAACAGTTCTACAGGCCCAACACCTGACTGCTCTCCTCCATCACCAGACACCGCACTTAAAAATATAGTGAAAGTTATACGTCCTCAGGTAGGTGATCACCATAACCATTCTCTTACTTGTTGTATTTTTCATTTTAAAAGCAGGCTATAGTGCATGTATTCTAAGAGGATGTTATCACTATAAACATACGAATTGGTCAAAGGTAGATAAACAGAACACAAATTATTTTTTGTACTTAGGAAGCAATCTTGATAGCAGGAGAAGATAGAATGTTTTATGAATGAGCCAAACAATGTACAGAGAGATATCCATACATTTTCCTTATAGTACTAATGATGAATGAAGTCATTATGTAATATTTTATGGTTTTATGTACTATTAATTTTCTTCTGTTTTTATCAATATTAATCCCCTGTTACTTTCTCAGGTTTTCTTTCTTCTTTCTAGATCTCCATCTATGTGGTCCCATAATGTTTCATACCTTCTTTAGTTTACCTTCTTGAATAGTATTGCTTCTCAACTTTCATCCTTCCTAGCTATATTCTAATAGTGTTTGGTAAACAAGACGATTAATGTGTGAAAAACTTGAGTGTTTCCTGTAATTCTTTAAGTGGCACAGCCTTTTAAAATATAAGCTTTAAAAAAAAATAAATCTTAGAACTTGATTCAATAGTATAGAGGAGTTTATTTTAGAATCACAGGATCACAGGATAACTTAGGTCAGAAGATACCTCAGGGCGTTATCTAGTTCCCTGCTTAAAAAGGCATGTCATTAGGTGTGTCAAAGCTAGCTGTGACATCTACACACTGGATTGACTAACTGTGAAACTTTTTTTGGTGTGAACCAAAAGAACTTCTATTCGTCTCCTACCAGTTACTGGTTTCAAATGCAGCCATCTGTTCTTCATTGCTGAGCTGATCAACATAACTGGGACACTCTGATGCTAGTGCATGCAGGCTTCATATCATTAGTACGTGCCTGGCATTTGCTTTAGTTGAGAAGTAAGCAATATTTTGGTAAGAATTTGTTAAGTTTTGGTGCCACACAAGAGAGCGTGTTACACTGATGGAGGTAGATTTTCTTTTCAGTACTCACTGGAACACGCAGTTCAGAAGGTATTGCGGAATTAAAGGTGTTTACTAGGTGTACCTGCCATTTCTCTCTAGGAGCCATTGGTATCCTATGGCTGACGCTGTCAATGCACAATGATTCTAATGACTAGCTGGTGCAGACCATCCCTCTTTAACACAAGACTAGTTTGGGTTCCACGTCCTGGTTTAAATCTAGATTGCAGGGAGTCTAAAATAACAACTTCTCCTTTTCTCTTTTTATAGTTGTTTCATGTTTTGCTTGCTCCTGTAGTCTCTCTGTCCCTCCCACTCTACATCAGTATAGTACTGAAATGCCTCCTTTCCTCTAAGCTGTTTTTTATAGTAGGCGGCAAGCAAACAGAAAGGTATTGGGTTATTGTTGGAACAAGCTGTTGTGTGAGCGCTTATTGAAAATAGCATTTAAAAAGCTGTTTCCATCATGGTATTGCCAACAGATGGACCCAGAACACTGAATGGTGATGTTCTCCTGCTAGTTAACTCTGAATGAATTCAGCAGATTCTGGGGAGCTATTTTCAAGTTTAAATCATACCATTTACTGACACTCAGTATTCCCGTTGTCCTGCAGAAAAAAAGCTAGCTAGTGATATATATGGTCAGAACTTTACCACATTTGCTAAAATGTCTCTCCTGTGACCCTACATGTGGCATAGTTCCTATGCAGAAAACAGCCACAGCACAAAGGCACATGTAGTAAAATCTGTGTTGTAAATCTGTGTGCTAATGCACAAGAAGTTGGATATACTATAGCATTCAAATTGTATTATGCTTTTCCTTTCTGCATGTGCTTTATGCACATTCCTCCAGCATTATTCCTTTTCTTTGCTCTTGTTGCTTATATAATCACCTCCCCCCAAGATCTCAACCCAAGAATTGAGACAAAGAAGTTGTAGATATTTGCAATGTGATGTGCTAGTGTTAATTCTGCCTGTATATTTAACTCCTTTATTTGATGCCTGCTGCATTCAGTTGCATGGCAAGCTCTCTGAAGGTTAACACAATGGGAGTCTATTCTTGACTGACCTCTCACCACTCATGTAAAACTAACGAGTAGTGTTACTTAATACCTACAAAATAATCATTTTTCTGTTGTCTGCCAGGGCTTCTTTGCACTTTTCTAGCAAAATAAACAGATTTTAAACAGATCTAAAGCAGGGGTCATATACATTTCCAAAACAACTGTCACTCCTTTCCCCTTTTCATATGTCCTGTGCATTCATCACAGGAAGGTGCCATTGAAAGGCAGAATGAGGAACAGTTCAGCAGCTAGTATCACACTAGGCAGGCTTTGGTAGCTTGCATGAAAGTTCCAGGGAAATCTGGCCTTTTGACGCATATTGTTATTTTCATTTATATCCTTATTTATCTCTCCTGGAGGGTTGTGCACATAACAGTTTATCTGCAGTGAGGAGAAACACTGTGTTTCTGCGTAAGCAGCAGCAGAGGGGAACAAAGATTCCTTCCTCCCACCAGTCTGGAGAGCGCAGGCAATGGCAGAGAGTGGAAAAAGAGAAACCTGGCGATCTGAGTTTGAAGGCAGAGGTGGGAGTCATTCCGCCTCCCGTGTTCTTTGGCGTTTTCTTTCTAAGACTTCGTGCCAGCTCACGACAGCAGCACGTATACATGCTTCAGGACATGACAGATTTTGAAGATGTTTGTATCAATGTGAGGTTTAGCACAGCACAGTGGCCTCTCCTCTCTCCTGTTGCAGGTGCTCATACCACATACAGGTGGTGGTGGACCCTGTCAGCTACACCTGCTACGTGGGGTACTGAAAAGGAGGGAGACTGTGGTGCTACACTGCCAGCCCATGGAGTCAAAGTACCACAGCTGGGAAGTGTGAAACATGAACAATCTCATACACAAAGTGTCAATCCTGAAGGTTCTTGGTCATGGACAGTTAAGAAATTCCTCAGAGTGCACTCAAAAATTGTTTCATCTTTTTCCTTCTAGTTGTTTCTTAACCTGGCCCTAATTATTCCCCTTCTTATACTAAAAACATGCCATCACAAAACCTGACTATTTTCCCCCAACCTTTCACTCACTCTTCTGGAAATTTATCCTTTCTTCAGTTAAGTCTGCTGAATTCAGAGGTGAGAAACCTGCAGTTTGTTGTGATCCTAGCATTTGTCCCTTATGAGATACTATTGCTCTCTAAAATCTATCTAACCCTCTCTTTGGATATGGCTCAGCTATTCAATTCAGTGTACTGTTTCTAAAGCTGAAGCCTCTTTTAACTGAAATGATGTATCTCCCTGGCAGGGTGCAGTGCTCTAGAGAGATACTAACTGAGATGTCAGATGCAGTGTTAAGTTCAGTGCCACAGTGCCACCCGCCTCTTCTGCTTCCAGTCCTGAAGCTTAGCACATTTAACAGTGATTCAGGGATCTATGTGCTCTTTTACCTGTGCATCTTAGCTATGGCTTGTACCTGTGATCTAACATTTTGCATATATACTTCTTGTATTCAATTTTTCCCAGGGTCAGTCTCTGAAGAAGAGAGTTTGTTGAAAAGGTACATATATGCAGATAAGAAACAAAGAGAATTTAATTCAGGGTTTGAATTACTTGATCATTTTTTTTCCCAGACTGCCCAGACACATCTTAGTAAGTTTTTAACTCATGAATTGCTAATTATTGAAGACTTTGATAAAGTAGTACAGTTTCAAGTTAAAGACATATGCCTCAGTAAAGTATACATGGGAGAAAAAATGAGATGTGGTAGAAGACTAAGTAGGTTAATAAGTTCACTAAAGTCTTCTGAAATTTTAGGCTCTCTTTCAAGTTTTAACTTAGTTACATTTGTACATATAGTAAAATATAACTTACCTTATCAGACTGGGATTTTAGAAAGTGATAGTAAAATTGATCTTGTTCTACCACAATTCCTATAGCTTTCAGTCTGGATGAAGCCTGAACAAAACTGGACATGTGTAACCTCTGATAGAGCTATCCCACTTGTTTGGGCTACCAGATGCACCTTGCCTAATGTACAACTATTCTGTGCATGCACAGTGAGCCTGGCGTACCTATGTAGATGTGGTTCATCTAGGCACAGGGGAAGACAGGGACCATGACATTCCAGCCCCTACAGCAATCTGCACATGAATGGACAGACCACCCATAGAAAATACGTACTCCAGAACCTCTCTAGTAGACCTAAAAAGTGATAGTAATTTACTTTCAAGGAAATTATACCTTGTCCTTTTAGCAGTTAAGTGCAGAAATTACTTTGAACAAAAACAACAACAACAACAAATCTTCTTAGAGGTGGGTTAGTGTCACTGTTTCCCCACAGTAAAACAATCCTGGTTCCTCCCCTATGCCAGTACCCTGCTGCAGTACCTTTAGTTCTTCCCAAGTGAAATGCATCCCTTGTCACACTTAGCTTAATTTGGCAAATGCCTGTCTCCGCAAATGTACCAAAATCCTCAGTGCCGGCTGTTGCACCAGTGCACAAATGCATGAGAACTATGTGAAGCATCTACTGAACTTGTTCTGCAATACAACAAATCTGCTTTGCTACTTTTATCGGAAAAAGGAGGGCTGGAGAACACAGTTGTGCAATAAATTCTCACCACTCACTTTCTGAATTGAGATCTCAGGACAGATAGGGTGTAAGGACCTTCCTTCTCCTGTGAACTGCTTTCTGTTCTCAGTCCAAGTTACAACATGCTCAGCCAGGCAGGGAATAACCACGAAAATCACCATGGAGAAATACTGTGCAGCTACACTGTGCTTCCTGTTCAGGTGCACACTTCTTTTCCGGTATGTTTTGGTGCTGGACTTTGTGCAACCATGTGCAATGTCCATGCTTAGCACAAGAGGAAAATAAGTCTAAAAAAAATACTTTACTGAGAGTTGTGATTTTGTGAGGGATCAAATACATCATCTCCAAGGTAAAAGCCACCCCCAGGTACATGATTTTCCAAAGTTCTTGAAGGTGCTGAGCATTCCCAAAGCCCACTAAACTAGAGATGTATTCTACAGTCCACAAATGGGCAGATTTAGCCCTCATCATTAGGGTGCCTGGTCTGGAGATTTCTTCTGCATTATGTAGTGTTTTCAAGGTTGCATATATCCATTAGTGCTGCAAGGACTTTAAGGTAGTTGACAGCAGTCAGTGACCTTGCTTCTAGGTATGGAAGTGTATTTCAGAAAAATCTCAATACATTTTTGTCTGTAAACCTTTAAAGTTTATGCAAATCTACTGTACGCAGTTTGATGTCTTCTCACTCTAATTATGTTGAAATGAATAAACAAAAAACCAGATAAATAAAACTCCTCAATAGCCCTTCAAAAAAGGAAAATTAAGTAAAAGATATACTGTCAATGCCATTAAGATGTGGTTAGCAATTCATCTGTGTGACTGAAAACAGGAAAGACATTATGAAATTCCATTATTCAGAAAAATCGAGTACCATTTACAAAAAAAAAGGTTATGGTCAGAATTGTCTCATAGGTCTGATTTTTTTTCCCCCCTGTATTACCACAGAATTAATGGGTAGAAGACACATAACAGCTCCAGAGGAGGATATTTAAAAAAAAAAAAAAATTCCTTAGAGCATGATGGATTCTCTGTGACTACTTAATAACAACATTAACCAAAATATTGTTAAAGAGATGCATTGTAAAAGATCTTCTTTGACAAGTAACTATAAAACATAATTCTATTTAGATTATTTTAATTAGAGCTGAGATAATATGAAAACATAAACACATCTACTCAATACACAGTACTAATGAAAATGGCAAACAGTATGTGTGAGTGCATGTAATTACAAGTTCAACAGGATGCTAAAACACAAGTATAAATTAGAGCAGAAGAACACTCTTTATTGTCAGAAGTGTTATGTTTTTAGAATATCACTTCCACATGCGTGTGTTTTTTCAGTTGAGGTTGGTTACGTACTGGGAAAGATTCCCTAGGTTGTGTTTCCTGATTCAATGTAGGCAGAAATCATACAGAAGAACAGAACATTTTTCATATCTGAACTTGGAACAGACCAAATTTGTGACATAGTGAGCATAAAGGTAGTTCAGATACTGATATGTAGGTGTGTACAGCTACGCTACCAAAATAAGCTTCTGAGCTCTAGAAGGTATGTACTGTTGAACTGCTAACACAGTCCTGGGAATAGTTTTGCTTCTGTACCATTCTTTCGCTCCAAAACTATCTACTGTTGAGCCTGATTTGGAATTTCAGTGGGCCAAGAACCATTCCTGGTAGGTAATTCTGCTTTGAAGACCCTGCTCTGAAGGCTAATGAAGTTTAACGCTAGGGACATGAACAAATCCATGCCAGTTGCCCTGCCCTAGTACATATAATGCTTGGAAACAGTAACACACTCAGAACCTGGAAGATTAAAGCCTCACCTATGGTGCTTGGTGGGTATCTCACCAGATTCATAGCATTTTCCTTTGTTTCAGTGTAGTACTGGGCAGTTTGGAGCACCTTAGTTATTGAACAATCCTTTATCATCATCTGAAAATGCAACACATTTTCACACATGCATGCTGTCTGTAGCATGCAACTTCAAAAACAGCAATCACCTTGACCCTTCAAAATTTGTAATATGGAAATGTAACTGTTGTCCTAAATGCAGTTTCTTTACCTGGTGTACAAAGCGAATCTACACAGGGTCGAGGTATTTCTTTAGTGCAGGTTTGTGCAAAGCTGGGAGCTGTAAAAACAGCCATTCATTTATACAGTCTGAATTAGCATAATTAATATATAATTATTTACTGTATTTCTCTAAAAGCTAATTGACTAATTAATTTCTCTTTGCCATTTAAAGTGATAGTGCATTTAAAATTTACTGCACATGCTCAGAGGGTCAGGGGCTCTAGTGAGTCCGGGGCTTGAATTGAGGCGGAGTTCGCAACATTCCCCTGCCACCTGTAACTTTCTCCCACTTACTGCAGATGATGCTGACTTCATTCCTCCTTATCTTGCAGCTTCCCTGTTAGCAGATGTTTTCCTTTACCAGGCCTCGAGAAGATTCAGTATCTCGTTAACTCCTCTTCATACCAAGATAAACTGGTCATAATGTTCTCTCTTTGGCCCAAGGTTAAGTTTTATGCTGGTACATCTCATGCCTGCTTGTTTTTCCAGAAATCATTACGATATAAGCAATTTTCATAATCTGTAGGTCAAAATGGGGTGTTACTAACAGCTGGAAGCTGAGCTTTTTTTGAAGAAAATGGCCTCACATCCATTTTTCAACTGTTTCAGTGAAAATAACACTTTTTTAATCTGTAAAAGTTGGAAAGTTTTTATAGCTGAGGAATAAGACATTCCTTCTATTGACCAAATTTATCTCTCTCAGTTTGGAGTTCATTTCAAATAATGTTTTTCCGAGGATAGGAGTAATGGTGTATCTTCAAAACCTGGTCACATCTGTCAAAAAACGAAGCCACTACAAAGGTGTTAGTTTTTAGTGTTCTGGACTGCTATACCTCACAACCCACACCTTCAATATGGTTGCAATTAAAATGAAAGTAGGAGCCAAGAAAAATAGAAACTAGGAGATCTGGTTTTTTCCCTTGTTTATTCTTGGCCTGATTTGTCATCTGAGGTAAGACCAAAGCTGAAGGGTGGAAACGTGCAGCAACCCCCTGATCTTTAATCATAGACCAGCAGTGGACTCCTAAAGGAGTAGTTGCATGCACAGAGGAGAACAGAACCACAGGAACAGAAAGCACAATGGATATATGGTACCTAGAGTCACATTGCAAACCACAGGCTGCAGGAAAGAACTATGTGTCTGTGCCATCCATGGGTGTGTCACTAACAGTGAAATGATGGGCCGTGAGATTACTGTAAAGATGCACTTGCTGCTCACAGAGGATGCAAGAGGTGTCTTTCTCTAAATTAAAAATCAGTCAAACAGAAATTTCTAGGACTTTGTCACTATGATGCCATTGAAAATGAATATAGTTTTAGAATGCATTATGCTTTTAGTAATGAAAAGGATCTACAATTAAAAACCAGTTAAAACTGTTTATCTCCTTTTTTTTTTTCTTTTTTTTCTTTTTTTATTTTGATTCCCGTGATCTTGTAAGTTCCCTGTTGTGGCTGCTTGGGATATATTTATTGTCAGCCACTGTGTAATTTCTGCCTTCTGGTCTGGACTAAATTAAGATGTTGAGAAGTAAAAACAAGAAGGGTGCTGAAACTGCCTATATTTTATTTTTAATTGTAGTCATAATTTAAGATAAGGTTCTATGAAAGGAAAAAGGAGAAAATTGTATTACCTTAGTAAAAAGACTGTGTCTTCAGCTTGTTTAACATGGTATTTTGAGTCTTGACAGAATAATTGATTCAGGAGTCTAGGAATAGTTCAGTGCAGTCTTTCACTTCTAGGTGACATAGATTAATCAAACCCAGCTCCACTGTAATCTCCAGTTTTTGCAATTTCAAGGCTACTTGATCATCTTAGCTCAGATCCTATAAATCAAATAGCTCTTGGCAGCAGCATTGACTGATGAAAATCTATCAGGCCTGCTGATTTCTGCAAATCAAAACTGAGGTACTGGGGACAGAAGTAAGTGTAGAAGCCTGTCCTCTCACAGACTGTGTTTTACCAAGAAAATTATGAATGCTATGGGATTCTATGTAAGTGTGCATGAGCAAAAGAGTCAAAGAGAGAAACAGAGATCACGTGTTGGGATGTTGAGGGAGAGGACAGAGACTAAGTAACTGTAAAATTGATGCAAAAGTTGCATTTGAAAGGGAGGACAGAGGTTAAAATTGGTTACATTGAAGGACAATGAGAGAGGTGTCTGACAGAGTTAGTGGGAGACAAGTCCATTAGGGAGTTCGTTTGAGAGACCTTGATGATGAAACCACAGAGAAAGCACAGAATCGGGTTTTGGAAGTAGAACCAGAATCAGCTAGGATACTGTGAAGAGTGTTTTAGAGTAAAATAAGTAGTTTTTTGGAGGAATATAACAATTGATTGGAGAAAACTGAGAAAAAGAAAGGGGTGAAAGGGAAAATGACTGTGTAGAGAGAGAATGGGATCTTAAGAAAGAAGAAAGCGGGAGAAAGGAAAATTTCTGAAGAAGGAGGGGATTGATCGGAGATTAAGAGTGGAATTGTCTGGGCAAGTACCAAAATGAGGGGATTATGTGGCCACATGGCTACACTCATACCATATTATGTATATGAGATGAGGGAAAGGGCTACAGATTCTTACTTTCTTTGGTAAGTCTGTATTTTATGTGCTAGCTAGAATTTGAGGATGTGGGTACATCAGTCCTGCACTTGAGTCACAACAACCCCTTGCAACGCTACAGGCTTGGGGAGCAGTGGCTAGAAAGTTGCCCAGCGGAAAAGGACCTGGGGCTGTTGGTCAACAGCCAGCTGAATATGACCTAGCAGTGTGCCCAGGTGGCCAAGAAGGCCAACAGCATCCTGGCTTGTATCAGCAATAGTGTGACCAGCAGGAGTACGGAGGTGATCGTCCCCTTGTACTTGGTGCTGGTGAGGCCGCACCTTGAATACTGTGTCCACTTTTGGGCTCCTCACTACAAGAAGGACATTGAGGTGCTGGAGCGTGTCCAGAGCAGGGCAATGAAGCTGGTGAAGGGTTTAGAGAGCAAGTCCATATAATCCATATAGGAAATAATCTTAGAATTATTCGTGACCTGTTCTGAGAGATCTTGGTAAATGTAATTTAGAAGTGGCTTTAGCAGATCCAATCCAAGAAACCAAGGTACAAGACTCCAGTAAGTGACTTTTTAATTGTTGGCTACACATTCTGCCAGTGAGGCTGGAATTTGACACCAGGCATGAGGTAAGGTTTCTAGAGTGTGTCTACGCTAGAGATGGGATTCTCTCTGGGACCTGTGCTTTTGTCTCTGTATGTAAGAATGCCCATCTGATTTGGATACCTACTCTCCCATCATGTTCAGGAGAGATGTAGGGTTCAATTAAGTTGCCTGAAAATTGGCATCTAGTATCACTTGAGGTGCCATAAAGGTGTCATTGACATGCAGATGGCCACTGTTGAATATGATATGGGACATACATAGGGGAGACCCACACTCTTCCGAATGGCAGATGGAGGCTGGTGGGATGCCCCAGGGAATCTCTCCAGAGATGGTAGATAACCTGTGTTAAGGCAAGTGAACTAATACCAGAGTGGCTGGGGAAAGGAGAATTGTTCTCTGGACTCTATGGATTGTATTGACTAGATCTCAACTGACTGTAATGGGAGCTTAAATATCTAGTGTAAATGTAAATAGCTATGCTGTAAATTCAGTTATCTAAATCTGAAACAGAATTTAATCATAATTGCAGGAAAAAAATTTTTTTTTCTACAGTTTTTGTGCAAACTCTTCTTTAGAGAGACACAGGCAGAGGAATTCAGTCAACATGAACGGGTTTACTGCATCTCTTGGCATATATTAATGAACACTTAACATACTTTAACAACATTTTACAGGACACAGCAAAGGTGCAAAATGCTTCTCTAGTTAGCTACAAAAGCTCAGATGCTAGATTCCTGTGTAATTATGTAGAAAAATTACTGGCACATGTCGACAGATGGACCTTGTTAACTCCAAGCAATATAACAGAAGTGTCATGCTGTACAGAATCCTTAGATTGGAAAGACATATTAAACTGAGATATGTTTGTCTGACTTAATAGTAATGATGTCAAAGCCAAAAATAATGTAGGACATATTTTATATCACCCAGGTCAGCAGATGGTTGCATGTTATCGTGAAAAAACAAAAACCATGTTTCTAGCTTCCATAATTGTATTTGAAAATCACTGTAGACTTAGTCTATATCACTAAGCCGTGTCTCCAGAGCAAATCATAGCTATTTATTGGCAGACGCATTTTTAGAATCTGTGAGCATTTGTAAACTAAACTGTCTGTAAAAGAAGCTTCGGATCAGTTTGGGGTTGGTTTTTGGTTTGTTTCCCCCCTCCCCTATCCCCCAAGACCTTGCAGATGTTTCCCTGAAACTTTTTAAAGATGTTACAGTAGCTTGTAATACTGCACTGAGGTGTAATGAAACAGATGATCAGCCTTAAGTTAGCAGAAGTCCGCATGATCTATCAGATGCTGCTATTCTGGCTCTAGAAAGGGACACACAGTCAAACCAGTGTCTGGAGACCTGACTGGACAAAGGCCAAAGCAGTTGCTTTTGAAGCTGCTTGGGAAGACAGGGCTGGACAATCCCAGCTGCCCTTTTAGGTAGAAACAGTCTCAGTTTAAGAATGACTAGAGATTTCACACATTGTGTCACTTGATGTGTCCCCTTTTTAACTCAGAAGCTGAAGTCCCGCAAAACCACAAAGACACCGTTGCTTGGAAAAGGGCCAGACACATGTTTCTAAATGACCAGAGATCTTTTCCAGTTTTGGAAATAATTAGGTCATTGGTGAATTTGTTGTCTAACAAAAGTGTGCAGTTTAGGTTTAATTAGTACACATGAATATTATTGGTCTGATCGGAGAGCTATTTTGGCTCAGATCCCAAACAATGACTGTTTGATGTTGGAGTCTGTCCCTGTTCTTTGAACTCTCCCATGAAATTACTAGCCCTGGAGTCAGCCTTTCAAAGCAGAAGCTGTTTTTAATTATGAAAGAAAGTAAATCCTCTCAATAAACCATAGATGAGTTCCAGATGCATGCCCAAATTTACCCTTTGCAATTTTTCTTAGTTTTTACAAGACACAGTTTATTCACATGGTGCCCAAAACAGCTTTAACAATCAATTAATGTTATACAGACCTAAATCTATTTATTTTTTTTTGTCTGACATCCCAATAGAAACAGTGAATTTTTAGAGAAAATAGTCTGGTTCTGTTTTTGTACAGAAACATTGCAGGACTCATAACCTAAAAATGAAATAGACCACAAACAAAATTGTAAATTTCTCCGCTGGGGTAGATTTTAATTTAACAGGTAGTTCTGAGTAAGAGATGGTGAGTAGCTTCATGGTCCAGGGAAGATCTTACTGCTCCCAGGGCAATAATTTGGTCTTGACACTAATAAGTAGCAAATTCTTGACCTTTACAAATATTCTGACGTGTTGAGCCTGACATGCTAAACCAAGAAGAGTTAAAGCACCCTTTATTCTCTTTTTCTGCTTACTTTTGCAGCTTTACTTATCTAAGGCAGCAGTTCCTGAGATGTTTTTCGCTGTCGTGAAATAAATACACAGACAGCTGTACTTTTAGATGCAGGACCTCCTCTGTTTTGGAGGAAAGGTTTAGTGTTTCAGGTCATTGGTCTTGAAGCAGCAAGGAGCATCGTGGGGTTAGAATATTTTGAGTATGGAGCCAGATGAGTACTGCAACAGACTATTTAGCATGACATTTCAAGCCATCAGTGGTCTGTGGCTTATGGTCCATGAGTTCGAGCACTAAGTTTGTATCTATACTAGTCAGTAGGACAGTACAATGGGAACAGATCTGTGTAGTGAAAAAGTTGATGCTGACCTGATGATCACACTATATAGATATCATTGGTTTTAATTTGGGCTAGCTTTAGCATGGTCCTATGGTCAAAAGGCCATAAGGAGTTGGAATGTACCTTATGGTGTATGGTGCATTCCAAAAGGAACGAGTTTCTCATGGTCTGAACCTCTCTGCAATCCAAAGCACAGCCATTATGTGGGGTCAATTCAAAGGTTCGCTTCAATAGTAAATGTTTGATACAAAGTAGTATCAAGTTTTTCACAATTCCTTGAAAAAAAAAGTTTTATTTTCAAGTACATTTTTTAAGCTGACATTTTCCCCCAAGCTTTTAGAGATTTCAGTCTTTGAATATTTAAGGCAGTCCTTCATAAATTGAATAAACAGCAGAGGGTTGCTTTTGAGTGATGAGTGCTTGGTATTATTTTGTAGATTTCATTATACAGGCATCAATGGTCTAATTGTTTTGCAGGATGTACCCAGCAATGCAGATGGTGAAGAGCTCCCTTTCTTGTCAAAAGATGACTGCAATTATTATATGCAAGGCTGTAAACCCCTATATTATTTTTAATTAAATTGATTAGAATGAAGACATGCATTTTTTCTAATAAAGATTAATCCAAATTTTGGAAGGAAATTACATCTACGCACCACAGCTTGTTATATGAAGTTATTTTTACTAGTATAATCTTTGAGCCAAATAAAAACAATAAAAAGAGAGAAACTCTAGGTATATTTATTAAAAGTCAGTTAATGAAAACTATACAAAAAGACTGTATTATTCACTCCAAATTTCTATTTTTCTTGTAGCCCAAACAGCGCACATCAATAGTATCTTCTCTGGAATTTCACCGAATGAATCACAGCCACAATTATTTTGAAATTAACTCATCCATTGGCTGCACAAGTTTTATTTCTACTCCTGCAATCGGTCCAGCTAATTATTCCTTTGGATCTCTGGAATACAGCATTGAAGAGAGAGAACTTCCAGGTATAGAAAAAAAAAAAGCTTACTTTGCCTATCAACAAAGCTTTATAAAACCATAGATCTGTGGGTCTTTGGTAGTGAAATACGTTTATCATAAATACACAAAATTAAACCTGGTTTTTTTTTTTCTGTTGCTCAACAAATGGTTTTTGTATTTCATGACCAACATTATGAAAATACACTTTTTCCTGAATGTTATATTTTTAATAAACCAAGCTTTGTTTTACAGAAATGCCTAGAATTTAGTTATTTTAGTTTTTGAAATTACGATGACTCAGGTACACTTAAAGGGATACTGTATTTAAGATATAAATAAAAGCAGATTATAATAAAAAATAATACAAATGTTGAAACTCAGAACAAACTTACCAGTTGGCTTCTGTAGCATTGTCTTCATATGAGATGAATACATTACATTGGTAGGGTTTGAAAAATCTTAAAACTGTTGCTTTTAAATGATAAAAAAATAATTTAATATTTAGATCAAAGGAAAACTATATTGTTAAAGAACTTTTGCTAAGTAAGTTCAGAGTAAGAAATACGATCTGTTATGATGAAAAGAGAGTTAAAATGATCAGAAATTACTAATGTTGTTTTTCTTGGACTGGCTGTGTCATTATCTTTGAAACTAGAAGAATGTGCTTATACTCATGGATATAGCAAATCTTTTCAAGACTAACTGGAAGGAATTAATTTGAATGGTATCTTTTATTCCTAGGTCTGGGATCATTTGATTCTTTAGGGGTTTAGGTGGGGTTTATTGTTATTTTCTTTTCTATTGTAAATTCTCCTCAGTGATCACAATTTTATGCTGGGTTGTTGAATGATACCAAATACATCTTGATGTTTAAAAGCAAAAATAAGAAAACAGAAAGAACATTGATTGGAATTAGATAATGAACTTCTCCAGATTTCTGCTGTTGCACAGTTCTGGTTACGTTCTTCATAATATCTGGATCTGCTTTACTTTTATCTTTTTATTTTAGTTAAATTTACAATCGACTGCACTCAATAACTTTTAATCTCTGCATTTCATTTGTTCTGAAAGTGGAACTATAATCTCATGCTTATTAAAACTGTACCTTTGTAATTTGTGAATGATTTGATTTATGGATTGAGTAGAAGCTGAATTTCCTCTTGTCTCTGCCCGGAAAGCTAAGAAAAAATAACAAAGGCAAGATGACCGGTTCTGAAGTTTTGGGTCTCTCCTACAAGTTTTCAAGAGTACAGTTTACCATAAGTAGAACATTAATTTACCATCAGTAAATGAAATAATTATAGTAAAAGTGCAATCCCCTTCCCCCCTTCTCAGATGGTTTCTATCCTGTAATTATTTAAGTAAAATACAGAATCACAGATTAGACACAATCTTAGTCTAAATGAAAAAAAAAAAAAAAAATTATTTTGCTCATTAAGGTCCTTTTGACTCCTTAATGATAGATGATGTGCTGTAATTCTGCCAGAGACGAAGAGCACTAATATGTAAAGAGAATAGCAAAATCTAGAAAGAACGGATCAAAATTATCTCTCTTGGAAAAGTCTCTGAGGCTTGTCTGTTACCTAGGTTGTTAAAAGCTGAACCTCGAACATTAACGGTCTGGTAATTATATCTGGTACAGCTTTTATTCTGCTTTAGCTAGCTGTTGTTTCTCTGAAAGGTTTCTTGTTCCTTTTCCAGATCTACAGTGGCAACAATTACAATTCATCATATGTCTTGATTATAATCCTCTGAATTGCCAACTTGTTCTGAAAATTCATAGAAGATCTGCACCTTAAAAGAATGTTTAGTTCCATAATAATCGGGGATTTGTGCACATTTGAATGTTTCCTTCTACGCTGTATTCTTCAGCATTTATGTGTCTTTTTTTTTTTTTTAAAGCACCATCAGCAAAAGGCAACAAATTATTTTATCATGCTTATTGAGGTCGAGGGTCTTCTGGCTGAACAGAAGGAATCCATTTTCATAGTAACTTCAGCTAGTAGTTCTCTGTGGCCTTCTTTGAAACAATCAAAATTCTTTTTACAGGATTTCTAAATCAGAAACTGCCATCTAAATAAGGTATTAGTATTTCCCTACTCAGTTTTAGTGTTTTTTATGTTTTCTTCAAGAAACTTGCAATGATTCATTATCATTCAATGAGAGTGGAAGATTAATACAACAAAATAATTATTCTAGTTCTAAAATCTTCATAATTTTACCTCCACCTCAATAGTTGGCTACCAAAGAAGAATTGCTGTCTTGTAACTTTTGGTGGATTAGAGAAAATTCCATTTTATATTTGGGGATCGCAGTTTTATTCTTGGTGTTTGCTAATTCCCTACATCCCCTGATTTGAAACAGGGATCCTGATTTTCAAGAATTGTATTTCTAGTGAGTACAAAACCACTGAAGTCTACCACAGCAGTGTATTTTCTGACTGACAGCATATGACAACATTTTCTAATTAATTAGCTGGGGCATATTCCACGTATAATGGTATGTATATGCTTTAGCTTTGGGATCAGATGGCCGTGTAGTGTAAACAAAACCATGTATATTGCCTGCATGGATGGCAGAAGATACCTTAATATTAGGTTGCCTGCAACTAAAATGTAAGGGTAAATATTCTGTTACATGTTTTGAACTTTAACTGATGGAAGAACCTGCACCAAGTTGATCTGACACTCCAGTATACATAGGGCAGACTGTGAAAGCATCTTTGGCGTGGCCTGTTTACACAGCTTTATTTGCAGCATGAATATTGACTTCATAGAAATGTTCTTGAATTCAGAGTGAATGATCACACTTTTATAGCGTCGCGTTTCACCTCAAGTTGGAGGTCAGTGGATCCAAATAATGTCAGCTACTAACATTAAAGTTTCTATACTAAAAGTGAGTCCACTCCATTGCACAAGGAAGTCATTACTGTATGTAACTCTGTCACAGCAAGATGCTAGTAATTTTCTTGATCATCTGAATACATGTTTAGCAGGTATGACAGCACAAATGAAAATTAAAGACCTGATAATCAAGTGAGGGTTTTGTTCATGAGTTGTTCCTCATATAAGTTTGACCAAGAACAGATGACTAGATGTGCAAGATCATTCACTCCAGAAGAGGGCAGTCTGGGCTTTCAGGGAGATGCATTTCTGGTATCCTAGCTCTATGCCTTGGTATATACATCCCTGAAGTTCTCTTCAAACTGTAAATCCTAAAGATTGAAGTCGACAAAATCGTTGCCATCTTAGTAATGTCAGCTTGGTGCAATCAACATTTGCAGCTGAAATTGTCACTCTGTTGTTTTTTTTTTTTTTAATTTCTGCTTGGTCAGTCAGAATAATGTTTTTTTCTCTAAGCCATATTAACTTCAGTATGTCTTCTTGTACTGAGTATAATTGGGTTGTGAAATTAAAAAGACAGTTCAGAAGATGTTCTGTTTCAGATCAGAAAATAGGTCTGTACTCAGATGCATGCATGTGGCAAAAACATCAGCAGTTGTCTGTGGGTAATCTCATTGCAATCTTCACTTTCAGTCCATAAAAATCTTTAAATTTTCAGTAACTTCTGTATACCATTAATCTATAAAAGACCATGCAGTTTTTATCTCACCTTGTTGTGGTACCTAAAGGTATTTACTGAGTTTATCTCTTAGTTACAAAGTCTGTCTCCACTGTAGGACCTTAATGTAGATCTTAATCTTTTTACCTTTCTTGTGTTATGACTAGAGTAATGTTATTTCATTCTTCTAATGTTATTTCATTTCATTGTTACTTAGAACAATCCAGAACGTACAATTCAATCAGTCATTCTTTAATATGTGGAATTTTTTTTTTTTCTTGTCTACAATGAAAAAATAATATTTGAGTTGCACCTTAGGTTTCTTCTAAAAGTATCTTCAGAACTCTCTTTAAAGTAAATATCTGGTTGAATCGTTTTGTCTCACAAGCCTGATTTTTCTGAAGCAAAAGCAGCCCTACACTTAAAGATAAGCTTGCAGCTTTATCTTTCTCTTTTGAGAGAATCAAGATATTCAGCATATTACTATAGCTGTTGGAAAGTATTAGAAACTTGGTTCAGAGGTCTGGTCTAAAATTTCTGGCTATGCTGTATTCCTAGATACAGTCAAAATTTATTCTGCTGCAGAAATGTTCCTTCATGTGACGTTAGCAAAGCTGCAATATGAAGTAGGTCACATACTTGTCGACATTACTTTCTTATTCAAATATCTCATGTATTAAGATCTGACATGAAAAGATCAAACTGTGATGTCTATGTAGCCTCTTCAAGCCTTATTTCTTCTATTATGAAAAGTTTTGGAATTACTGGAAGTGAAATACAGAATGGAAGGAATCCAAAGAAAAAATAAAATACCTTTTCTTGCTAGAGGGTATTTTTAGGTTTTGCTGGGGTAGAATCATAGACCTGCCAAGGTCTGCAGGCCGTTAGCAGTTTTTAGTCAGCCAGGACAGCTGACCTGAGTTGGCTAACTGGTGTATCCGATACCATAAATGTTACGCTCGTTATAAAGAGAGAAGTTTGCTGAGGAGAAGGGAGCCTCCTGTTCAGGCTCCTGCTCTTCCTCGGGCTCCTCTGGACCCTGCTCCTCTTGTTCTCCTGTTCCCAAGGACTCCTTTCCTGTTTGCTGTGACCACCGTACGTTTGCTGGGCTGAGTACAACTTTGTATACTTTATATTGACCTTTGACAGTAGTTTGGCCATTTCATTAAATGCATTTTCATTTCAACCTGTGGGTCTCTTCTCGTTTTCCCAAACCCCCTTCGTGGCTGGGGGGGGATCATCCCATGATAGAGCAACTGCCGTAGTTCAGCCCCAGACATAGGCTAAATGTAAGTTCACAGTACACTGTCTGGTAACAATACTTTACTAATTACCAAACGAACACATGGTTTTCCAGTGATAGAAAAAGGGAAAAATATTGGCATGTAATAAAATGAGCCTCATCAACAAATGCTAGCACATAAAGCATTCCCACCACCCATGTAAGGACAACTGCACCTTCAGTGAGGAAACATCTAAAAAAATATTATTATGAGCCTGTACAAACCTATCATTGATCGAGAGCTCTCTTCCAGATGAAATGCCTGAGAAGGTCACATTCAAGCCGCCTTTTCTCTGGTTTTTAATTTTCCTCATCACCTTCTTGATTACAATACAACAAAATCTGCCAAGGCATTCTTCAAACCAGGTTAATTTGAGCCTTTCCATCTGGGAAAATTATCTCTCTTTTTCCCTTCAAATTATAGCCAAGGTCATCTGAGTGCAATCAGTAAGACATAGTAGAGCTATTCCAGAAACTGCTACTGGGGACCATACTTGGTACTGTCTCAAACAATTTATTTTTTGTTCTAATTAAGTTGTCCAGCAGATGTAGCATGTTAAGGTCTCCTTATGTTGTCCTTCTCTTCGCTGCTTCTAATTCCAGCCTTTGAACAGTTATCCAAGGCAAAGATAAAGTCTGTTCCACAGGGACAGAGTATAGTGTAGGGTTAAATAATACTAAAAATTTCTATTTGTTAACTATTATTGTCTCTACAGCTTCCAGTACTTCATGAAGCTCATTCTAATTATATCTCTGTTACAAATATGTCAACATGCAGTGTATAATGTCAAAAAATCTGATAGCAGAAGAATCAAGTGAGGCAATGCCCAGAACGCTGCAGATGAACCTGATTCCTGTCATTCCATTCAAAAACAATGTGTCTTTTTGCAAGAAATTGATCTGCACTAGTGCTTGCATGAAACGCTAAGATACGCTAAGCCCTTAACTTAATAAGCAACCTGAACTTAACTTAAAAATAATCTTTTTGGAGATAGGTATCTTTTTCCAACATAACTTCATGACAGTGTTACTTAGCTCTTCAGCAGCACCTATACAGTGTTATCTTTCAGTCTTTTCTCAGGCTTAAATGAATTGCCTGAGCTAAACCCACTTAGCAGCTGTTAGTGTAAACCTGGTCTCCAAACATACTATCTCATGTGTCACTCCTTGGACATTCTGATTGCTAAGTCAATAGTAAACTAATATGAAAATAAAATATTGTGAAGCAGGCATATGGAAGGAATAAACCTAGGGATCGGTCTCTTAGCCCTGTTTTCAGATATAGCATTGGATGGGTTAATAAAACAAGAAATCACATGAGCAGCTAATCTCTTCTCAAATTAAATTCTGAGCCATCTGGCCACATGTGGATAGGCATGTGTTGAGCAATGTGTGTGACTCTCTTTTATTCAAATGGCTATTCTTCAGATGCTTTGCTCGTTTTCACCACATTATTTGCTTATTATGAATAAAGCCAATGAGCAATTGTGGAACAATACAGGGAAAAAAAAATCCCATGTAATGTGTAAAACCACATTTACTGATTTTGAAGGCCTCTATTCTTAGGCCTCAATCTGGCAAGCGGGAAGGTAGCAGATAGAGCAATGCTGCGGTCATGCTGGAGATGTGAATGTCTTAAAGACTGTCCTAAAATAGGGCACTTGGTTCCTTTAGGAACACTGTATGTGGCAGCATAATCAGCTTCAAATATTAGCTATTTCTTCAACCCATTTTTTTGTCCTTAAAGTAATGTATGTGTGTTTGTGTACGTGTCTATTTGTGCTATTAAAATCTATTACATTTCATTTAGTTGCACGAAGTTCTCTTCTTTGTGAGAGGCATGTAATGGTAGTTCATCACATCATAATATATTTTCTTGAAGGAACGTCAAATAGTACAACAGTAATCCTATAAGGAATTTTTAATGAGCCTTTTTGGAGGAACAGGTTGTGAATGCAGTTGGAGAAGCCATATAATGTACATTTTAAATTATTTATATCTGATCTGTACTTTTCCAGTTACAATACTTATCCTGACATGTAAGGTCAACAGAAAAAATATTTTCTGTAATGTTTCATTTATAACTCAGCCGTTTCTAGAAGCACAGTAACAGCAATAGGCAATACTCGTATTTATCTGATTGTTATCTTAGTCAACTCTTTGCTGTTCTGGGGTTTTTTTCATAAGTTGGAAGCAAAATAACTCCTTAACTTCTAGTGGGGCTATTGGCAGAGACAAGATTGTTTTCGTCTGTAGGCTGCCAGCATGCATTGTATCATTCCCCTATCTTTCCTTTGGAAATTTTGTAAATAAGATTGACTAAGCTCTGGAGGGATGCTCATGAAAACCATCAGTCAGAAGAATTGCAATTACAAGATGAGGACTATGAGAAAAGAGCACTAGGATGTCTTCAGTTCCTCACAGGATTGTTTGTGGTACAATTTTCTTTTGCTCTATGAATGTATTTAAACTGTTTATAGCATTATTTAGAGTATTCCATCTTTCATGTCAATCTTTTTTTTTTCCTTTTCTTATAATCATGTCCTCTTATTCATACTTAACAGCTTTTCTACTTCTTCTCCTTAGCAGAATATTTGTATCTTGTAGCAGGTGAGCAGGAAGCTTTCTAAATTTCTGAGCCCTATGTAAGATGATTAGAACTGAAGGAAATGGCAAGAAAGTGCCTGGGTTTTTTTAAGATCATTTAGTCCTCCAAGCATACTCGGTGAGCTCCAGTTAAAAAACCAAATCTATCCATATTGCATACCAACTAGTAGAGAAGAACTTTTAACCGTTTTCTTTTCCTCTAAGACCATTCTGAAATGAAAGACAATTTTTATTTCTCTTTCTTATTCTCTGTGTATGTAACTCAACTACATCTTATTCAATATTCTATATTCTGTATTAAAAAAATTGGTCAATATGAGTGGGAAAACAAGCCCTCTATACCTTTGGTGAATATCCAGCTAGGGTAGGGTCAGTCTTTACTCATTAGCTAATTAACTAGGTATCTATAACCAACTCTAGTTGAACAACGTAAAAGAGACACATATCAGAGTACATTGCAGGTGGTAGTATACTTGCAGAAAATGAAAGTTTGATGCCATTTAGTGAAAGGACAAAATTGAACCTGGATCTCCTTCATTGTGGATTATCTGCTATCATTTTGTGTAAAATGGAGGTGATTCTATGAGTTCCAGAATTTTGATTCTGTCCTCAAAAACCTTTTTTTCAGCAGGAATTAGTCAATAAATCTGAGACACTTTCATTAATGGTTTCAGAATGACTGAATACTATAAACGAAGATGAAATATTTACATCTGGTTTTTTTTCCTATGTTATTGAATAACTTCTATACAGTAGCTAGTAATTAGATAAGAATTCACAAAGGTACTAGCAAGTTTGAAAAAATTTAAATATTCCTTGTTCTCAGGAGCATTTCTACGCTTTGGTAGAAACAATAATTGCACAAATTTGGGATATAACAAATAATATAAATTGAAACTGTCAAAATGTTTCTTTGAAAATCTATAGAAACACTCTGTATGTAATACCTAATTTTGGACTCCGTCATACACGTTCTGTATATGAGTGTTCATTTTGTATTTCTAGTTTTAATGTAGCTCTAATTGTAAAATATAAACTGAAAGGATTTTTTTTTTCCCCCATTTTTACTTAGTGAGAAACTCATTATCTTAGAGTTATTCAGAGAATTCACAGAGTTTGGGCTTATTCAGATGAAGGTGGCAAATGACCATGTCTGGGGAAGATACAAAGCTGGACTCTGAAAATATGTCACAACTGTCAGAGACCCAAATATAAATTCTCATAAGTTTAACAAAGAAGGATATAAAATAAAGAGCATTAGAAAGGCTAGCCTGAGTAAGAGTAAAATTTAATCTACCCCATATCATATTTGACAATGACCAAATATGAAAGCCTTTGGGAAATGTGTAATTGCAAAAAAAATGCATAGTGACACCTCTTCCAAATGTCGTTACAGCTTTCAACTATTTGAAGCCCAAGGTCCTCATGGATGTTTCCTCTGTATTATGTAACCTTAGTAGATTTACGTTCTGTGGATTTATCCATTCTCCATTGAACCCATGCATAATTTTTGTACCTACAAGATACTATTGCAAGGGTTTTCACACTTAGTTAAGTATCTAATCCCCATCGGGGGTTGTGCCTTTTGTTTCCAAACATTTAAAAAATAAGAAGACTGAAAAGTAAGTCCGTTGTTTGTGATCTAGATCTTTCATTTGTGTTATTTGCCCCCAGCAGATTGTGACACCAGCTGATGCCAATTTTCTGCCTTTCAGTCACACTGCTCATAGAATTAAGATTCATAATTCCTGAGACATAGAATAATTTTCTTTTGGATTGTGCCTTTTTTTTCCTAGTTATGGCTATTTTTCTTATATCAGAGAAGCCCTTTGTTAAATCATTTGAGAGAAAAGTCTTATTCCCACTTTTGTTGATGTTTTGTAGAGCTCATTAGTGGCTGTCACAGGTTAGGGCTGGGCTGGCTGCTAAATGAATGACAGATGCTCTCTATTACCCACCTCCCTTCTCCCCCATCCCCAAGAGGGGATAGAGAAAAGGAGTAAGGGAGGGAGACTTACAGATTGGAAAACTAAAACGGCTTTATTGAGAATAATAATAATAAAATGAAATATATACAAATATAGACAATACCAATACTGAACCCAACCCCCCTTACAGCAATTGCTGATGGCAGTCACCACTTGATGCTGCAAGGCAAATGCTGGGGAAGGATTCTGGAACTGGATTCAGGAATGCGCAGATTGGGATCAAAGGCAGAACAGAGAGTCCTCCTCAGACTCCAGCCATTGAAGAAGAGGAGCAAGAGAGAGTGAGACCCTCATGACCCCTCAGCTTTATACCAAATGTGCCATCTATGGGCTGGAACACCTTTTTAGTCAGTTTAGGGTCACCTGTCCTGTCCGCTCCTCCCTACAGGTGCAGCCTCTAACTTACTGCACCCCCACCGTGGTACACAGGATTTAGCAGTGACCTTGGTCTGCACAGGAGCGAGTACAAGCAAGAGCCTTTCTGCAGACCAGTCCATGGCAGTAACTGTAAACATCAAGTGCTGTCACTTCTCGAAGCAGACAGTGTCTGCAAAAACGTGCCGTTACCTTCAGAAGGTGCCGTCACTTAGAAGAGGCTGAGCTGGAAAGTGAAATCACTGAACAGAATGAATTCTGTTCTAACTCAAACCAGGACAGTAGCTATTTACTGTTTGCATATTTACAAGAATGAAAGTATTGAAGACTTGCTCTGTAGTGACATAATTTATGTTTATTATGTTATTTCATATATTTAAGTAATGCTGAAGTACCCTGTGAAGGAAGAACTGTGGGTCAATCTTGTACAGCTCACAAGGAATAGTACTACTCATCTCCAAAGGATTTTTTTTTTTAAGAAAATATTTAGGAATTGCTGTCTCCAGACATATCTCATAAGAATGGCAGGATTCTCTATATCCTTCCCAGAATCTCTTCTGACAACAGCAGAGGCAACACACATGTTGTGTCATCAAAAAAAAATCTAACAAACTTCTACACAGTCTTACCAAGGAGTTTGTGTCACACTTCTGATGATCAATAATTTGTAATGCTACCTACAGCCTCTTTTTTTTAATGTTGGTTGTAGCTTTGATAATAAGATTGGTGCTTCTGGTATCAGTCAGGCTTTAAGTGGCTGTAAAGAAGTATGTCCTTGCACAATTGTTTGCAAGGTGCTTACTTGTCAAGGAAGGAGAATCTCCATGCAAAACCTCAAGCTATATGAGAAAACCTGAACACATACAAAAAATAATTTTCATCATAGCATTTTTAGTACCACTTGAATTAAAGTTTAATTTAGTTTAAGTTCAACTTAGTTGAATTCTCTGGCGCCCAGTATACTTGCTTATTTAAATTTAAGCTTTTCTTCAAATATAATGCTCCCCTAGTACTTTTTAATTTATCAAGCTTTCAGACATATATATATATATTCATGCTTTGAGAGCTGTCTTGTTACTGTTACACTTAGCTTACAGGAACTATCATCAGGAGAAATGTAGATGTAGGTTTATTCAGTTTTAATGTTAGCTGGATTCCATAGAATACTATAAACCAATACTATAATTCAATAATATTTCAATAGGAAGAATTCAATAACAATTTACTAAAAGTTAATTGACATTTTTGTTACTAGTTTTTGTGTTTACCATAGCAGGACAGAGGGGTTATTGCTGAGGATTATTATTATTACTAGTTGTAGTAGTAGTAGTATTACTTGTTTCTGATAGATGGGTTTAAATTATGAAAAATCTGCATTTTCTTATGCAACAGGGCACTAAGAGGCAATGTATCACTAAGGCAAAAGTAAAAAACAGGTATCATTCAAATGAATCCTATATATCATATGCTTCCTGGATCTTAAAATATTGTCTTAGAATGTTTAGTGGCACCTTAAAATGGTGGAAGAACAAATCATGTGTATTTTATAAAAAAAAAAAGTCAACAAAGTTATAGCACTCACATTGAAGCCCATCTTCCTGTTTAATTTCAGCCAGAAGGAATACAGTTCGTGCACTCTGAGATTGCTCCAGGATGTGAACCAAAACACAATAAATGGGAACCGTCAGAAGATTTCCCAGCCAAACTAAAACACTAATGTAGATGCACCTGTAAGCCTTCAGTATAAATCAGTTCCTATTAACCACGGAAGAATCAGAATGAAAACAACGGGAGAGATTCTGAATATTTCAGCTATAGAAAAGCTCTAATTGTCCCTTTTACTGTGTTGAATATCAGAAAGCCTGACTATGAGGCACAGGTTTTGTAAAGCCATGCTTATTATTTTATTTTTCTTTTCTGAGATATATTCCAGGAAAACCAATTGTTAAAACTATATATATTAAATTATTTGAATCTCTTGCTGTTTATGCAAGCAATTAGAATAACCCCACCTGTTTGCTAGCGTACCCCCATCCTTCTGAAAAACTGAGAGGATACTCATAATCGGCCTCTTCTCCCTCCTTCAGTAGAAAGTATCCTATGCCATCCTCATAGGCAAGAAAAAAAGTGACACTGAAAAAGAAAGAAACTCTTTTTGGATAGCAAAAGAAAAAAGAAAAGTACTGCTAAAAAAACAGGTTCGGGGAAAGGGACAACTGTTTTTTCCCTGTATTACCAGGCATTTTTCACAAAGGCAGAAGTATACATTATTTCTCTTGAGCAACATGGATTATACTACACTACTCCAAGCTTTTTTGCAGCTTAGGAGTTACTTTTATGTCATGACCACAGAATAATAAGTATTCATCACAATTTTTTTTTCATTTTTAAAATGATATATGGTCCATCTTTTCTTTCCCTTTGGGTGATGTACTCCCCTTTAAAGCATACCATACTCTAATAACACCTGTAGGCAAAAAGCCCCTGATGACATCATTCCAAGTCAGTGGAACTGATGGCCCTTATCTGCCTATATTGTTTGTCTGCCTGTCGTCGAGTTCTCCTTGGACAGTGTATCACTTAGAAGTAATTGGAGAATTTAGGCAGGCAGCTATATTTTGGTGGTTCAACTAGTAGCTGGTCCTCACCTCATCTGTTGTATCTTCATGCTTTGACTCTACAGCAAATGTTGAATTACTTCACAGTGAAATAGAGCTGGAGTACCATTCCTTACTACCCATGTAGGAGTGCTGAGTGTACTCTTGGCCAGTTACTGCAAGAGCATTGATGCTCAAGTGACATGGTGCCCCTTATCATGTAGCTATACTTTGAAGAAGCCTGGGGGAAAGGGAATATCACTAATCTCAATTAAGGTAAGCAACATCAAAGTACTAAGCCTTGCTTAATTTTGAAGAAAAATTTTGGAACAGATGTTTTTCAAGTCCCAATCAAGTGTCATAATCAGACTTGTTATTTCAGGACATAATCAGACTTAGGATTATTTCAGGATTTCAGAAAATTCTGAACTGATATATTCTTTCTCTCAAGAACATTCTCACAAAATATAGCAGCAATTGAAACATCACCTATAGCAACAGTAGCCATGGGGAAATATTTTTTCTCCAGCAGTGAAAGAAAACCGTTATCACAGAATGTAGTACATACAATAATATCAAAGCAAGAATATCTCATGATGGTGCTTATCTGGAATCTTGATGAAATATACACTCTTAATGCATATTTTAGTTTCTTAGGTATTTAAATGACACTCTTTGAGTTTAATAATGTGGTATATTTTGGTCTAGACTACTATGCCTCTTATTTCACCATGGTTGATATTAGGTTGCCTTAAATACTTATATCAGCTACATAAATAATCAGCACAATTTCTTTAGAAAATATCACACAGTTGTTTCCTTTCTTCACCTTTTGGGATTTAAATAATCACAGATTATTGTGTCTTGAATAATTTTTTAACTTCTCATTATATATTGTATTGTGTTTTCCTTATGAAAGCTTTATTTCTTTTTATGGGAGCTATATGCACTCTTCTTAGGACTTAGAAATCAAGCTTGGTTATCGGATATGTTCTTCTGTGTCACCACCAATAAGACCACTCATGTTACTAAACTCTATATTCATATACTGATACTGAGCTACAATAATTTCAACCAAAGAAAAACCCACCCATCAGTCTGTGGGTAATTAAGATCTGCCTCAACACCACAGACAACAGATTTTGTACAATTAGCATCCTCTCGGTAAGCAAATTCAGCTTAAAGACTTGGTTACTAAATACTGTCATTATGGTAGTATTAGGAAAAAAGTACACTAAATAGTAAAAAGTGATGTTAACTATATTTCACAGCTATTAGTCATTTTAGTCCTAAATCTGATAACTCAAGGATAGTAACATTGGTGATAAAAAAAAAAAAGTTCCTGAGCAAATAAATTTTCATCTAATAGAAATGTATTTCTCAGCATTCATTATACCTCTCATTTATTCTCTGGAAACTTGAGAACTCGGCTTGAAATAAACTAAAGATATGGCAGTAGGTCCAGTGGTTCTCTTAAGTAAATATCAACAGTATGATTATACTAAATCTGATGAGAAATTTAAAGTATTTTGTATTCTGACTTAGGAATATGGTCACCTGTCAAAACCGTGTGAGGAACAAGAAAAATGAAATAGGTCAAAAATAGGAGAAAGAAGATAAAGAGAAAGCAAATTGTCAGCAGCTTGGTGGTTAGGATACTTACCTATGCTTTAAAATCCTTCTTTCAAGTAACTGGTTTGAAGCAGGGATTTAAACATCTGTTTTCCATATCACCAATGAATACCTCAATCTCCTGGTCTCATAGGTTCATACAGTCTCTAGTTTAATCTATACTTTCTTTTCTGGAGCTGAGAAACCTTTTGCCAGAAAGTGTTATGGAAATCAACAACTAATCTCATGAATCTTTTGTTAGATGAATTATCATTTTCCACCAAAAAGAGCAGAAAATTATATGAAAAAGTCCTAAATTATCCTTCTCTGTAAAATCAAATAAATGCAGTAATGTTATGTCTTACAAGACAGGTAAAATAAATTGCTACTGTTTTTTAATGGATATAGCAAATTTTTCTGCATGCTATCACTCATTTTTTCATAACCTGAAAAACAAATTAGTCTTTTTAGAATAGAATTTTAATTATATGCTGTAGTTACATATTCTATATTATTCTTTGAAGTCACTGTATAGACCAAAATTTGCAAATGTATTTTGCAAAATTATATATTTGTTAAAATGTCTATGGTTATGACTATCTTCAGAAGGTGTCATCAATACTGACAATATATTCAATTCAGTATCAAAATATGTTTAAAATGCTGATTAGCAGTTAAAATTCTCTAGGGGCCTGATCCAAAGCTACTGGTAGCGGAAATGTTCATACTGAGTTTAGCAGGTTTAAGATAGAATCAGACTCCAACACATTAAAAATTACTGGTGTGGAAGAGCTTTTTCTTTCTAAAAACACTGGAGGCAAATGCATTAGTTCAAAACCAGTGGGATATCATTCTGAGCTAAATCTATAATTCTAAAGTAGAACATGTGCACGATAGGTCTGAACAGTGATTTAAAACAGATTTGAATTGGACTGGCAGACTTAACTGACAAGACTTAGGATTATTCTGTGCTCTAAAAAAGCATTTAAATCTGCATGCTTCCTGTTTTTCTAAGACTAGAGATCAATTTGGGCCATTTTAGCACAGTACATAATTTATTTCTGTTTCAGATTCTAAAAATTGCTTTGAAGTATATGCCAGAAGCAAAATTATTTCTGCCCATAGATGAAATAACTCATTCTTTATGGCTTTCTCAGATGTGAAGTCAATCTCTGCTCAGGAAAAATACCATTTTAAAAATAAAATAATATGTAACTCCTGATTTTAAGTGTAGAATTTAGCATTCAGGAAACATTATGGGCTAAATTGTGACATATAATCACAAGCTCTTCTGACAAAGGTGCATCAAAGATGATCTGTCTCAGTTAGGCACAATCTAATCTGGGAAATTAGAGAAGGAGGAAGGTCTGCTGTCCATTGCTTGAAGTTGACTCAAATCAGGATTGGTGGATACGTGGTTTTTAGATGAGCATGGTGAGGTTGAAAAAAAATTAGTTCCATTTCCAGTATTTTTGACCCTTTCTTAAAGAGTACAAGTTCATGCAAAATAATTTAAGCCTGTTACCTTTGCCTGGTATTCTGATATGTAATGTATAATGTGCCAAAAGAAAAGCGGATTTGTTTATCTCTTCAGTCCCTAGCATGAGAAGAGTTCAGGGAGAGTTGCTGTCTGCTGTTCTTGAACAGCTGTCTTGCTAGCTGGTGTAAGGTCTTATGGCAGGCTTTCACACATACACAGAAGATCAGGAGCAGTACACAGTCTGGCCCTGTGTAGATTCAGACCAGAATATAAATAGAAAACGTAGAATTATGATATATTCGAAAGAGACATCTGATTCAGACCATGACAGCTAGAGTCACACTACTACTGCCTGGTTTTCAGAACATTTTCTTACCAATTTTCTGTATAAATCTGAATTCTGAAACATTATGAGATCATTGCAATGAAGCATTATGTCATCATCCCTTGCTGAAGCATTCAGGGCCAGTTATATCTTCCCATGTTAGTACAAATTGCAAAGAGATTGCGTATAAAGTGAAGGCAGAGCATATAATCTCTAAGGATGGGATTTGTGAATCGTACTGGAGACGGTTCTTGAGTTGTCCAGCATACCAAAAGGGTTTCATTAGTGGCTAAAGTGGATCTTTGAAGCTATTTGTTTTGCCACCCTTCTATTCACAACCTTGCCAGATTTAGTGCGAATCCCACATTCCCTTCCTGGCTTGAGGTTGGAAGGACACATTTTCTTTTAATGACCCATCATTGAAGCTTTCGTTGGCATAAAACATTAGTGAATTTGGTTGATGATATAAAATCTAAAGTACAGTTGAGAATAAACACAGTAAACATGTGGAAATTAATCTGACATTCTCTTCTAGCATCCAAATTTCTGGAATGAGTAAAGTGGATGTACTGATAAATGCTTTAGAATACCGTGTTTGAGAACGTGTAATAGGCTAGAATATGCTTATCCAAAATTTGAAAGGTGTTTGCATTGTGGAATGGTATATGGTGTACTGTTTGGGAAACACAAGTATATATAGAGAATATTCTTTTATGGAATTATCTTTCAGTGACTTTGAACCTCTGTTTGGACCCAGAAATGCACAGTAAATGTGAAGGCTTTTTTGAAGAGTGTGGTGAACAATAAAAATGTACCTTTCCAGTGAGATATTTACTAAAGCTGCTTGAAGCTCAAAGCCTGAATAAGCAAAACAGATGCAAAAGTTGTCCCAATTATAGTTCAAGTGTTATTCTGCATATTTTTTTTATAATTAGATAGCATATTGGAATTATAGAATTGTGATAAAGAAAGATTTGATGAAAACTGTGCTGCCCTGGTATTTTACAAAGAGTTACTGAAAATAAGTTAAGTGTGAAGCATTTCCCAGATGGTAAAAATTCACTCCAAGGAATTTAAATTGATACTCAAAATGTTGCTGTGTTCATGAAGCTCCTTTTGCATCTTTAAAAAGAAAATTGCCATGTACTCTAATCACTGCCAGTTGTACTGTAATTTGTTACAGGGAAGATGAAATGAACACAAAAATTGCAGGTGGAAATTTGATCTTTCCCTGCATTAAAAACTTGCAGTACAATATCCTCATCTTTCAAGTTTTGACCTATTTTTGCTGTATTATCATGAAACTGAGATTTCTTTCTTCATGGGAATATCAGTAAAACATCATGCCCTCATGAAACAACTGTCCGTATTGATTTAGTTACAGAAACATTTCCTTCAGTCTAAGCAAGATTTCTTACAATCTCTTGACATAAGTATTAGTTTCTGAAAAAATATTTTTAATCAAAGGATTCATTATTGTGTTTGAAATATTTGAATCCGTTTAGGGTAAGAATTCAAGATAAACCTTTCTTCAGATTCCTTAACATTGCAAAAGTCTTACCAGTTTAAATTGTTCTGCTGTCTAAAGTACTGGACTTTTTTATTTTTAATTTTGCATATAATTTTGTTATCTAACATTTGATGTGTCCTTTATGCCAACTAAGCCAATGCAAGTAATGCTTACTTGATTAAAGAACAGAAACATCCAGCTTTAATTGGGTATTATCAGCATAATAATCAGAACTAATTCATGTAATAAATGGCACATCCTTTGTCAAATGTGACTTACGTTGAAAAAACAAAATTAAGTACCTCCATAATTAAAATATCTATAAACTCAGTGCAGAGGAAGGTTCTTCTAAGTTAAGCAGGTACTTGTACACGCTCCTGCATAGACATCTTTTCACAGGTCTTCCAACACAGAACTTCAATATTTTATGAAAAACAAACAGGGCAAATGGTCTTCAGCTGTGACTGATCCTTATTCTCTCCTTGCTCATGCATCGCTCGGAAGGTGATCACAGTTTCACCCACATAGGTCACAATCGTTTGTCTATCCCAAATGCTAAGTAAGGGAAGTGTATTGTTTCATTTCTATGGCAGAAAAGTATGTGATGCTGCTCATAAGTCTGCTGAATAGTTACCATTGTGTTCTTCAGAGGTAGCTGTCTGTTAGTGGTAGTTAAAATGTGTTTCACTACATTTAGAGCAAAGCAGTTCAATGAATGCTTCTAGTTATTAACTTAGTTATTTAGTTATTTATTAAATAGTTATTAATTTAGATCTCTGCATTTTGCAAGGAGAATTATTGCATAAATTTCTATGTAGAGATAGTACAGAGTCGTGCAAGCAAGCAATATACACCTTTCAGTTTGTGATACTGAGAAATGAAGGTGCTGTTTAAAGAAGAGGATTGTTAACGGTTTTGGTTTTTTTTAAAGCTGGCAATAAAACACTAGAGGAAAACCTGAAAAATTGAGAGATTCATCCAATTCATTTTATAAAGCAGCCTAAGATGAGGTTCTCACAGCAACCATATTTTTAAATAAAAAATAATAATACAGAAGTATTAATTTCCATTTCTCTTAAAAGCTGAAATATGGGTCCAGATTTCTTGAGCATTTATATCAAATAAAGAGAGCAAGATAGGCATACACCCGACAGTAGAGGAATGCATCTGACTGTAAGCTAACCTGTGACACAACAGTAGACTAATAATTATTTTCTCTTTAAAAAGGCTTAAGGTCATATCTAAATTAAGTATAAAAAATGAAATGCAGCCACTATGGTAGGTAGGTGACATATTTATTGTCAGATTTCTTATTAGTGGAAATCATATATTTAAAAAATCATGTATGTATGTATGTTTAGAATGTAGCTAGGAAACTGGCTAAATGCCAATTCTTAGAACTTTACATTTAAACTAAGGTGTGAAAAGAAGAGCTGTTAGCAGCTTCAGTATATACTATAATATTTGCCTCATTGCTATAATTTAGATGATTCTGTGTTTGATGTTTTGAAAATGACTTATTCCAAGACATAGTTGCTGGGAATTATACACTGTTTTCCTAACATCTTTATCACTAATCTTCTGGTCCTTAGATGGATTATCTCCCTTTCTAAAACACAAGGAATGACCATGCATCTGCTGTTTTTCTAATTCAATTGAATATGCTAAATACAGAGCCCTTGGCTGTGAGTCCGTGTCGACTCTTCATTTGCTTGTGTAGTCTTTCTAGCTTAATATACCCTGACTGTATCTCCTGTGGCAAATGATATTCATTTGTTCCAATAAAATTCAGAGAACCTGGGAAGACTACACTCTAAGATTCAGCTATAGAATGATTGCTAAAGTTAGAGCTAGTTCTATTCTAAAAACTACTTCTAAAATGCTATGGGGAAGGTAATATTAATGCTGGAGTTAATAGTCTTTATTCCATTACTAATGCATATTTAAATAGTGCAAGTACAGATTACTGGAATTTTTTTTGGTGAGACATCACCAGAACCACATCATCAAAATGAGAGGTGGTACCAGGACTGTGCTATGACTACCTTGATTTGGTACAATAATACTAGCGTTTAGGTTGCAGTGATTTTATAGAGCCTGTGCTTTGCTGTTCAGGACATCAGGTCAGTATCTTACTGACATAAAACTTCCTGTGAAATTAGGAAGAGAATGGCTTCCATAAAACTTGCATGTATTTCACAGAAATTAATCTGAAATATTTTAATGCTTTGCTTATGAAGATGTTGCAAAATATCAGTGAGTATTTTTGTCTGAACAGTGAGTTTAAAATTTTGCTTCCTTAGGGATTTGTTGCGTTTTGGAAATAAGTTGCTAATATCAGTTCTTTTCCAATATTTTTGTGTAAAATACACATCAAAACCAGACAGTTTTTCTAATCTGAGGTAGAAACGTGCTACTTCATAAACTGGTTACTGATTCTGAATTAAGTGGATTCCCATTCAGTGAGATTACTTTTTCCATGCTTTGTTTCATTGCAGTGGAGCTGGGTTGCCTAAGCAACCAGTAAAATACCAGGACTGGGTTGTGGCTGATGCTTTCTCCCTCTCCCCTAGCTCACATGCAGTCAGTGCTGTGCAGAGCTCCCTGTCTCGAGTGCCCATGTAAGGACGGGATTGCCCATCACATTTCACAAAGCACAAAGTGAATGAACTCCCCTGATCCAGACAAAACCTGTGCTGTTTCATGTTGAGAGGTCTCTTAGGAAATAGGGAGCTGGAGCTTTGCATTGGATGAGGTCAGAGAACCAAGGATAGACCTGTGGGGACGTGAAGGTTGGTTAGCTCTGTTCTTACGGGGAAGCTATCAGGAAAAAACTGAAGCATCGGGAAGTGGTGTGACTTGGTGGAGACACACAGAATGTGCATAACATGGAGATGTGCAATCACAAAAGATGTGTAGCTCTGTGAAACGGGGTTGCTGGGCAGGATATTTTCAGGAGTCCTGTTGGTGGTTTTCACATTTCAGCTATTGTTAGATAAAGAGGCACTTAACTGCTCCTCCTCTTGGAATAAACGGTGGATGGCAGGCCCAACACTTCAACAACATTTATCAGTCTGATTTGTTGTGCTGCAAATGGAAAATATAAAATGGTTTGTAGTAAGTCTGCTACCTCTGTTTAATCTACAGCAAAATTTCACCGGTAGATTATGTTGAAGTATGTGGAAGATCAGAAGTAACCATGTTGTGTTCTTATTCTTAATGTATTAATTAGTACTTTTCAGATCAGATGCTGCAATATGAAAAACAGAGGAATGATATATTAAAAAGATTGGGGATTTTGAGTTTATACAATGAGGAAAATTTAAGTTCTTACACTAAAATTGTCTTTCCTGGCTTTAAGTACTTGATATCTCACATTCATTTTTGATGCAATTTTTGTCATGCAATTTTATTTTTTTATTAATATTTTCCACAGGGCTGTAGTAGCAGATCCTAGTTTAATTTTCAGTAAAAAATGAGGCAATAAGAAGGTATTTTAAGAAGCTGATTATATACAAAGAAAGGAAAAATGAAACTTTTATTCCTTTTTTTATTCTTTTTTTTATTCCTTTTAGTGGTGAGGAAAATAAAATGTGCATTTAGCATAAATTAATGGAGAGTAACTTTCCTGCACGTGCAGATAAGGAACTCTGATGCTTTTACCTTGCTTGAGTGCACAGTTCTGGTACCAGGAGGGAGACGTGATGGTTTTGAGGGTTCCATTTTGCCTTTCCTCATCTTCCATCAGCTATGAATCGCAATGGTCCATAGTGTATCAGAGACCATTTTTCACTCCCCAAAACATTAAAACACTGTGACAGGGGCTCTCTACAAGCTTTTCTTACATAGCCAGCCTGGGTGGAGGTATGAAACAGTCATGTCTCTGTTCAACATGACTCTGCTGCCAAAGAACTGTCTGCAAAGGCAATTTATTACTTGGAAACAGCCCTTTTGCTAAAGTACCTGATGATTTTGCTTTTTGCTTGTATAAACTGTCTCTTCTTTATGAGGTAGGGTGGTGCATCTTCTTAAATTCTTAAAGCCAATCTGAAAACCCTGACCTGTGACTGTTTTAGTATCAGGAGAAGACAGTCTTTAGAGAGACACCAATCCATGTAACAGTTCCATATATGGATGGCTTTGCTCACACACAGGAAGTTAACTGGTCAGCTCGAATGAATAAAGTTACCCATATACATAATTAGGCATAAACCTGGTCTTTTTCTAGAAAAAAAGAGTCAAAATGCATTGCTTTTTTCTTGAAAAAATGTTTTCCCACAATTTAAGTTTTTTGAAACATAACTAATTAATATAAGAAAAGTCCAGTCTATTTAAGAGGTAATTGCCAGGATATAGAATTGACAGCAAAATTATTGCTCTTAGTATTTATCGTATTATTAGCCTCTTCAACATATAGACTGAGCGAATCTGATTTATGCTTCTTATTGCTCATGAGAAATACTAATACACTTAACTGCAGGGAAAACACTCGCTAATCACTTGCAGACCGCACTCAAAAAAAGATCTATGCTCAAGTGTAAATACCAAGCAAAATTGGATTTATGGCTTTATTTAGTTTTCAATATTTGAAAGCTTAATAGACTGCACTTGCACCATGTACAGGTATGCATTTTATTTCTGAACAGTTTCATTGTCTGGTTTGCTATTTGAAGACTTGTATGTCTTCACAATGGGACGTGAGTAAGTGTAATAAATAAACAGAAGGCATCCTGTTATAACTCTACATATTAGTAGTGTGAACAGAATAGAAAAATGTAGCTTAATATAGTCTTCCAAAATAAAGATTTAAATTACTACATAGTTGTTGCTGAAACATGCCAGGTAATTCTGATAGTTATAATTGTGTATTGCTAGGAAAAAAGTAGTTGCTTCAAAAAATGCTTTTACAATCTATTTTATTTATCAGCTATTCATAAGGCCACAAATGTTAATTTTAATTGAAATATTAGTACTAAAACATAAAAAATAAAGCAAATGGTCGTGTTAAGAAATATAGTCTTTGAATTTGTTCTGAGGCAGTATTGTGTAATCACTGACTTGAGCAGGCTTTGCACAAGGCTTCACATGCCAAAGTTAATGGCAGTTATCACCATTTTATGTTTTCTCAGAAGCAGAATTATCACAAAATCATTATTTTGTAGTCATTCATGCTCTCTTTGAGAAATGTGACACTCTGGAAATAATGAATATTATATTGAAAAGTGGCAGATGTTAACACCATATGGATTAGTCAGGAGCTATTGTAACAGCTTCATGAATGTTAGGTGTATCAGAGGATCCTCTGGGCATTTTCAGTCAAAGGATTCTGTGGGGATGAAAGAGCCAAAGACATCTGAAATATTCTTGATCTCTCCTGCCAATTTACTGCAGCATAAGCTCTGGTTTTTTGTACTGCATGTCTTAAATTGTTTAGAGGAGCTGTTTTGAGAGCTTTAGATCATGGCTTGTCTGCGGATGGTCTCTGATCTCCTCAGGACTGGTGTTCCACAGCACCAGTGCCTGCTCTTATGAAGGACTAGATGCAGTGACCTTGTCCTGGGTTCCTTTGTGCAGCCTTAATGATGGTATTCCTCCATCTGTGTCACATTCTTCTCTTGGAACTGAAGTTAATGGATGGCAGTTAGTACAAATGACACGTTTGGGTACAGTGCAAGCATCTTCTCTGTGAAGTTTTAGCCACTATTGGAATAAGAAAAAATGAGTCTAGGAAACCCAGAAGATGAAGACCTGGAAATAAAAGGCAGTTACTCTGATTTAATATAAATGTCCTTTTTCACTCAATCCAAAGACAAATAGGTGGTGCTCAGTAAAGAAATGGCTTCTTAAACATGTATTTATGTTAATTATTTCTCATACCATCTTACAAAGGTCAGTATTGTCCTCATTTGACAATATTTCTGTGTTGTACGATGAACATGTACCAACAGTTCAGGAACTAGAAGCAATTCATGTGTAGACCTGTGTGAAAGGACTAGTTAGTCCTGAGAAAGACCACTAAATAGACAAAATGAACTAAATAGACAAAAATTATATTGACAAATAAGACTGTATCTCAGACCTGAACTTCTATTTTTGCATGACATTGCACCGTGATAATAGGCTTGCAGTTGCATTCAGATAAAGCACGTTGAACCGCTGTGCAGCATTGGTGCTTGGTGTGCCTTCCTTGGTAGAGATGTCAGATAAGAAGCGTTAGAAAGCAGAGGAAATGAGTCAAGATGAAATGTGTAGGAGAGAGGAGGAAACAGATTATATGAATTGGGATCATAATTTGGAGGAATGAGTGAAGACTGCACAGCAAAGGATTGATACCCTGTTTGGGAAACTGGTGCTGTGCAGTGAGAAGATTAAGAACAGTGTTTTAGACGGAAGCTTCACAGATGCATTGATACTACCCTGACTCTCATATTTTCGTAGGTTAGCTCTCATAACAGAGGTGGGTATAAAATCTTAAGTGATGTGACTTTTCATGTGGAATTGAATTCATTAGGTCACTCAGGTGACCTTAAATCATATTGGGCTCTAGGCAGTAAGCTCAGAGACTGCCTAGTTACCTAGTCACGTACGTAGGGGATTTATAAAGTTATCAGACAGTTTTTTCAAAATGTCTGAATATTGCTTTGTTTTTAGAAAGCTGTTTTGTCAGTGGTCAGCTTTGTCATAGCTAGTTAGCGAGCCAGCCACAGCTTCTGAAATAAGGTCATACCTGCTGCCGTGATTTGAGGATGTTCAGGACTTGGTTGCCAGCATTAAACAAGATGAATACACTTCTTATTACAAAATTTTTTTGATGAATAGAAGTCTTAGAGCTAAGTGGGTTGCTGTGGGAAAGATCATGAATTTAATTGACTTGGCGATCATGACAACATTGCAGATTCCTGATACAATTTTTCTGCGTGTGGCTGCTGCAAGCAAAAGTAATGAACTTTTAAATGACTACTGTATTTCTAGCTTCTCTTCCTGTAAAAATTGGCTTTCGAGGACCCTAGAGAGTCTGTTTGTCTCAAACAGAACAAAAGAGTAGATTGTCTGACATACTGGTCTTCTCAGTTGTAAGAATACTAGGTACCACCTGTTTCTGGTTTAAATTCATTGTATTATACTGGGTGAAAAGTCGTGTCTTGCAAAATAATATTTAATCATATGAATATTTTAAATATTTTAAATTCATTCCATTAGAGTTAAACCTTAATCATGAAACTTCACCTTTTCTTTTGAAGTATACGTGCCTAGAAGTAACAGATCATTATGACAGGCAAAGGGCTATGTAAAACATTCTGTAACTTTTCAATTTACTATACATATAATGACACTTTGTATACTCTGTAGTTAAATTTGTTTTCTTATATATTCAGTTCCTTTCATGTTAAAAAAAAAAATCCTACAAACGTTAGCAGATAATTATAAAAGCACAGTATAAGCATTTTAGAGGACTTTTGAAAAGTTTGGGATTTATGGTGAAGTCTGATAAGCATCTTAAAAGATGCTGATAATACTTAGCTCTCATATAGGGTCATTTTCATTAGCTGGTCTTAAAGCCCTTCAGAAGGGTTGCTATTATCGCAGCCAAGGAAATTCAGGCAAACTAATACTAAACTGATTTTTCCAGAGTCACCTGGTCCTAAAAAGGCTAGGAGTAACTCCTGAGTCACAGTATAGTAGTTTTTACCTCAGAGTACAGTGTTTTGTCTGCATTCCAATTTGCTTTAGTTAGACAATCTTCCATTAAATGTGTTGCTTTTAATAGTTTGTAACATTGTACTTGTGGATTTTTAAATTAAAAAATATAAAGGTTCACATTTTTAAAGGTATCTGAGCAAGCTAGGCAATTTGAGGCAAAGACTTAACTCCCTTAGTCTTTGTTGGCAGCACCACTATTTTACTTAAATTGTAGAGAATATTTCTACAAAACTGGCAGTTTTGCCATCTTTAAACTGCCTCTAGCTTGAAAACTGGTATTAAAATACAGCATAGTATAGGCTATTTGCTCTGGGGCTTGGAGCAAGTTTCACAGCCTATTCAATGCACTGCAGTGATATTGCAAGATTTCTGTAACTATGTAGGGTTTTTTTAAGGCTATCTTGTTGTGTACAGTGCACTGTAGTTACTGTTGTGAACGCAGCGTGGTCAAAACTCATGTCCCTTTAAGTAGTTGTGGTTTTATACCTTTCTGCTGACCTTTCACGTCACCTGTTCCTTTTCTCCCCTTATCATGACTCAGCTGCAATGTTAAGTACTAATGAGAGAACTTGATGCAAACAAACGTATACGTTTTAGTTTACAATAAAGCTATTTTTTAGGATTTTCTGTAGGTGAGCAGGTGTGCAGCCATTAAAAAAGGCAATGTTGAAATATTTATGTCTGCAGAGTTTATTTCTAGTGTACACTTGTATTAATACTTAGAGCAGAGGGATATTTTACAGAATTTCAATACATACTCTTATATTCATCAAATTAGTTTTCATCTCTTACACTGTTTCCATCATCTAGAGAATCTTTCAGATGAGAAGCAAATTTGCCATTAAACTAGGTAATGAAATCATTGCCTGTGTTGCAGAAACAAGGTCTATGTATCTTCTTTTGTATCTGGAAGTAGTTGTGTAAAACCTTATTTTCCCTTTGTTAAAGGGAAATTACTACTTTAGGTAGTTCAGATTTTTAACTGGATACCACAGTTTATATTTGGAAGGGATAATCTTCTAACAGAATACTCTCGGCGAACAGCTGGTGCACAGTAGCATTTTATATCATTACAGCTGTCTTCAAAGTGATTTCATGACTCAGCCTTTGATTGATACCAAAACTAGAAGCTTAAATTATGTTCAATTTTTCTCCCTTCATACTTCAAATAATGTTTTCTTCAGAAATAAATTACCTATATCTTGATCTCTTGTTTTACATAATTCTTGACAGTGTGTAAAATTCTAGTAAACAATTGATCTCTTTCAAGAAAATAAATTCCTCTCCAGTAGCATATGTAAAAATCAAGTTTCTTTCTAAATATGTAAAATCTTTATTCAGGTGTTGATTTGGTAAGTTTTGAATGTTTACTGTGAAACAAATCAGCTGAACTACATTTTTATTCCAACACAAAATGGCTTCTTAGTGGTGAATGTAGTTAAATCATTATTATTCAGCTAGTACAGTTCACATGTGGAAAGACATCTTACAAGAAAGCACCTTCATGTTCACAAAATCTCAAGAAAAAGCAGTCATTGCCTTGAAAACTACACTTAGATTAGGATAGTGGAAATTTTACGTGATGGCAGGTTTACGAGAGAAAAATTTGCAGTGTACTTACTGAGAGATTTGCAGTATTGCCACTGAAATTGTGAGGAGGGTTTGTTTGTTTGTTTGTATTTGGGGTTTTTTTTTTTTTTGTAAGAAGATAGAAAGCTTCATGCTGGAGATGGACTATTAGAAGCAATGGCTTGGATGCCACTGTAGAGAGTGGTGCCTTCTATGCCAGATGTGTCATTGGAGTGGGGTATAGGAGAAGATGTTGCTGTCTAAGATCCCAGCTGTCAAATAAGTGCTTTTGATACTGCTGGAACTGCTACAGTAAAAGCTCTGTATGATATACTTGTGTTAGTGGTGTTTAGTTGCTTAGAGGATGTGCAAGGAATGATAGCTACATCCAGCACTCAGTTATGGCTAATGCTTTCAAATCAATCATAGTGTTTATATATGAAACTAAGAAAGAGGTCTGCCTGGTTCACCAGTTTATTTTAAGAATATGTGGGAGCCCAGTTGTATTTAACAGTCTTTGAAGTTGTAGAGGTAGCAGAACAATAACGGTCTCAGGCATAACACTGCCAAACTTCTTGTGCTCTGTCACAAACATTGGACCTGCATATTGTCAGTGTTTCCATTTTCTCAAGAATGCAGCAGATAGGATGTGCAATTTCATAGCTCTTCAAATAACCTTTTTGTCAAAAAGCTGAAAGGCATTGTGAAAAGGCTAAAATTCATCCACAGATTTTTAAATACTCTTTGGAGTGATACAGTGCAATGACTCCTTTACCTGATTAAACTATTTCCCTTCTTTTCTCTCCATCCTCATCAGTTTCTTTGGTGTAATCTACATGAATGTCTCATGAAGATGTATGTTGAAACTTTACATTTTTAAGTTCGACTTCTGTAAAGTTAGCATAAAGAAAAGTAGATTCTGTAAGTGTATGCATGATTATCTTCTGATTTACATTATTTTTGATGCCAAAAATAAGACTATGTAGTAATGGGGATGTGTGTTTGGGGTTTGGGGGGGGGGGGTGTGGGGGGGGTGGGGGGGGTGTGATGTTTATGTCCAGCATAGACCATCTTCTCACAAGAAAGATATAGGTTCATGAAACAGGTCAAAAATGCCTTCACTTTGATCACTTCTATCTTCCTTTCAGACTGTTGCTTGGTTGATCTTTGCCTACTTTGCCCTTAGTTTTTTAGATCTTATTGGGATTCTTATAGATTTTTCATCAAGGGCACAAAGTGGTGACTTCTCCTCTTGGTCCAGAGATCAGCTATGTTATTGGTATCTGCTTCCAGCCATGCTGGAAGCTTGGCTTCCAGCTTTTTGCTACCTGAGCTTTGCACTACTTCTTTGGGTTTGGGATGTTTTTTTTAATATGGCTCTGGAGACTTGCAGTGACTGAAGGAAAAGAAAGCACTTGGGACTGAGGATTTTGAGCTGAGGCCCTTGAATATAGTAATCTTTGTTTAGGAGTCAAAACACAGGCCATAGGTAAGATTGCCCAAGAAAGGAATAAGTGTTCAAGAACTGAGATGTCACTGATGACTTCTTTGGAAAAAATCTGGCTTCATGTCTGAAGGTTATCTTGGCTTAACCATTGTCTTTACAACCTGGTTTACAACCCCTTGTGGCGCCTCCCACAAGGCATAGCTGAAAGAATTGCTGAATGAATATGGAAAATGTTAAGAAAACTCACTGTTGACACAGCTAAACATCTGAGGAAGATGAAGGTTTAATACGAAAAGATATCTGTCATGCAGTGATAGAAAAGAAAACCTACCTATTATAGAATAACTAAAAAGTATTTGAGGTTATTCTATTATTTTTAATTGCAACAATATATAGTTTTTCAAAGGTACTTCAGCTACTGTAAACTTGTCATTGATTTTTTTCAGAAATTTTCTAATGGTTGTGGTGATTGTGATACTGGTAACATTATTCTGACTTAGTCCAGAAATTGTCTATGGCAAATCTATCCGTCTATTTAGTGCAGTAAACTCAAATATAATACCAAAAATAATGTCATTGTTATTTGTGTAAGAAAAGTTGCATTTAAGCATGACTGACCTCAGGCGAGGAATGCAGTAAAAATAATAACTCCATGCAATTCACTTCATCTATAGAGCCAGGAAACTAACAGTGTCCAGTCAACAAGTATTTGAAAACCTCAGCTTGCACCTGGGCAGTAACTTAGATTTGCAGTGGCTGTGGTAATATCGGAGAGGAACATGACAGAAATGAAAGACAGAGACATCTAATATCAATATCTTGATCAAATGAGCTTCCTGACAGGAGATGCAGATGTAGCAAGAAGACTGAAAGCACTTGCCGAGCAGTTCAGTTTCAGTAACGTGCAATAGTTCCCTGGAATTAGAATTCAGATTTTCTTTTCGCTTCCACTTCTGTGTTTTCCCTTTCTCCTTTTCTAATTCACTACTCTTGAATATTTTTTATTTATCAGGCATTTTAGCTCTTCTTTAAAGTGCTCTATTTTTTCTTCCTTTTTTTTTTTTCAAAACCTTCAAGCAGCTTTTTTGTATATTCCATTTAGAATGCAGTGTGAAATAGAAAATGAGATCATAGGGGCTTTTCCTTTTACAAATACTTCAGTAAACATTAATTTGTGAAAGAATGATCCCTTGATTAAAACTGAAAACTGATTTTCATATTTAGTGTCCTTGAAGTGGGGGCACTAGCTGATCTATGCAATGACTAAGAACTGGGTTCATCTTCTTTTTTAACTCCTTTGGGTCTGCTGTTGAATGTGCATATTCAGGGAGATGAGCCTCCTTATTCTGGGAGCAGTTTAATAGCTTAATGCCTTGTTTTCCATCTAAAGACTTGAAAAAAATTCAGTTACCTGCCAAATGGGCTAGAAAGAGGCCAGTGTACATGTCCCAGTTGGTAGATCACTCCTTGTTCATTTAAGAACTACTGTCATTCTCCTCAGAAATAACTAAGGCGTGTTGTTTATTCCAACCACCCCCATCAGCCTTCTTTAATTTAGGTTGGTGCAGATAGGCAGAATAATTAAATAACATAAGCTGAACTGCTAATAATACTATAATTTAAAGGTAACCTACTCCAGGTGTGACCATCTCAATTTTTTTTGGCTCTGCTTCTTTACATTAGGTGCTTACATAAAAATGCTTTCAAGACACAGGTATTGGCTCATTACTTTGCATTTCTTCTTTGCGTCTTGATGAAATTTTTGAACCCTAATGAAAAAAATTCATTAAAACAGTTTGCACATTTTAAAAAGTTCTTTTTATGACCAATCATAATTTGAAAATCTTATCAGAACTTGCTGAGTTTAGAATATTTGTTCTTCAGGATGGCTCCTTTCTTTTCCTCGTACTGTCTTCTATCTTCCCTTCTTCTTTCTGTCTTTTTTCTTTCCTGTTACTACAAAAGGAAAGCAATAAGGTTTTTGCCCACTTTTAATGTTTTCATTGTCATTTCTCATTATTTTTAAAATAAAAACTTTAAAAAAAAAGAAAAAAGAAAAAAAAGAAAACATCTGCCAAGTTTTGTTCCTTGTATCTGTTACGGTGCTGTCTGAAATGTTGAGCTACTAGGGATGCTTGTTTGCTTTTTTAAAGAGAGGAAAAAGTGACTTGTGTAAATTTCTCAGGAGACTCTGATAATTTAATTTTCAATTTATTCCAAATGAAGAATATGCTAATTAAAACAATTGTAATATTGTTTCAGCAATTATTTGCTAATTATGATTGACAATGAACTACTTCTGCATACTCAGTTCTGAGTGTGTTTGGTAGGTTAGACAATTTGCCAGAGCAGAACTTCATCGAAAAAAAACACTGGAAAGAAAAATCAGTGTTATTTCAAAGCAAGTTGATTCTGAACCTCCACTGATCTGTGTAGCAGCAACAGAGGTCTTGAGGCAGTGCAAGTAATTGTCTTTTTCAGCAACATAATGTGTGCCAATGTTCATTTTTCTACAGCTGTCAATTTAATTGTTATATATATATATAACTGTGTACAGTTGTTTTACAATCCCTTTGAATCTTGAATTACTTGAACAATTAAATTCTGCTACATGATTTCTCAGCAGAAATAAAAATATCAAAACAGTAATAGCGGGGCATTGCCAGCACATAAAAGACAGGCATCAATTATTTTGACTTTGAAGATGTCTTTGACTTATGATGACTTTGAAGATTTATTAAGAAAAAAATTGTATGACACAAATTGCCTGAAAAGTGAGAGCCAAAGCATATGAAGTGCTACGTGCAACGGACCAAGAAGGTGACCCTTGTAGAAGAGTTCTTGAATGGGACAAGAGCAGGAGGCCTGAAGTTTAATAGATACACGACAATGGTTTGAGTAGCAATTTTTAGCTGGGCAGGTAGACACCACATTTTAGAAATACTCTGCAGGAAGAAGTGTTGAGGCTTAAACAAAGTACCAATGTGTTAATCTATGGAAGTAAGAGACAACTTAGCACTCAAGTTACAGAACAGTGCATGTGCAAAAACAGTAGGTCTGTTCTTTCCTGCTGTGTTTTCATGTCTGACTGATGGAGAACTTAGCCACTTGGTCAGTTTTAATAACTTCTTTCTTCTTTGGGGGTAAGAGGTGAAGTGTAAACCTTTTGACTCTTCCATCCAATACTGAGGGAGTATTTGAAATCATTGTCTGGGAAATACTTCTATTATGAAAAATACTGAGGTTTGGAAGTTTGTTGTCACGTGAAATGAAAAAGCAGCATTTCTAAGTTTTCAGTGAGAAAAGCTCAGAGAAATGTGGTACGTTCTTTCACCTTACCAGTACAAACCTCACAGTTGGGAGCCACACCATGACTGGGAAGAACCATCTACTTCCTGACTGAGCACAGTCAGCAAAGCGAGAAGAAAGGGGGACTGTTATACCTAAAAGGCAAATGGTGACTCATACCTTCATAAGCAGTGTCTGACATGTGTAGAACTCTGGTGTGGCCAACAGACAAAGCTGTTGCTGTGAACAGAACTCCAGTGTTATTTTCATTACAAAGGAAGTCCAGGTACTTCCTATGGACCTCATAATAGAGGAAGCTCCTAATGATTCACTGGATTAGGAATAAAATGATGGGTCCGAGGAGGTCCAATAGATTGTGACCTATCCAATGAAAAAAAACGCGCCCTCACTATCATTTCCATTCTCACCTTCCCTGATCTTTGGAGGAAACAGGTGAACTTACCGAATTGTTTCAAATACAAATTTTCTAACTCTTGGTTCACTCTACAAAGATTTTGAAGAGATTCTTCTAAAAAAGAATAAATAAACTTAGATGCTGGTGATCCCCTAATTACTACTCTGCATTCGTACAAGTGTCCACATCATAGTAGCCTGTCTGAATAACAGCTGTATAAAGCTTGTAAGAAATCCATACTATATTTTTGCCTCTGCTCTATTCCTGCCCTCATAGATATACAGTCCTCCTTTAAAAATGCTCTCACTTTAAACTGCTACTTATTACACTTTAGAAATATGGATTATTCCATGCAATTTTTGATCTTTCCTAGTTGTAATTCCCTGCCCTTTGTCAGAGTTCTCTCTCTTTAGAATCTATGATGGCAAGTGAAATTTTCCTCAGCTTCATCTGATGTTTCCAGTTGAAAATGGCAATCCCTAGTTATAAGATTGGTAAACCAAGATAGAATTCACAACTCTGTCTGCAGGAGGTGTTTGTTCATATATCAGCTCACCTGGTGTTCGCATGAGACTTTCCTGTCAATGCAGATTCTGCCCTACAAAACAGGGTGACAGTGATCTGTTCTCACCTGTTTCTCAGGTGAAATGTAAGCACACTTGCTTAAACAGCAGAGATACATATAAGATAGGAAGGTCAGATCTGGCTGATCTGAATCCTTAGTTCACAGGTAAACATGATTATTGATGTCTGTTCATCAGTCTTCCTCATACTGAGTGAACTATAAGTAAATTGGAGGAGAATGAAGCAATAATAACATTAGAGGCCTGTCTTACTTCACATATTTTTGGTTTAAGGAGCTGATGAACTTATTATAACTTATATTGAAGCATTTATTTCCTCTGACACTGTAGATAAGGACAAGCTAACTCTGAAAATGAGTTGATGTATAAATCCAAAGTATCTAATTACACAGTAAAGAACTTTCATGCCAACAACTGTATGGGGTTCTCTGATGAGGAAGAATTTTCTACAACCTATTCCTCATATTCTGATCACGCTGTTTCCTAAGCAGAATCTGGGCTATCAATTATGGGCCTATAATGGGATAATCCCCAACAAATATTGGTGTATTGTCTGATCCCTTAGACTCACATTCTGTTTTCCTATTTACAGTTTCCAGGCTCTTGAACAACTTTATTAATGTGTTTCTACCAGTCTGGAGGATGTTTTTGAAAGCTGTACTATCTTAAATCCTTTCAGCCTGGTAAATCGGTCCTCTTTATTAGGCCATGTTAATGTTTATTATTATAAAGCACATTATTCCACCTATCTAAGAAAGTGTTTTTCTCAGCAGGTGTCACATATTTCAAAAGCAGAGCTATTTGGTGTCTTAGGGGGTACTCTCCATTCCAGAGAGTAAAACTGCCCCTTACATTGAGAGAAGTAATCATTCTTTCATGAATAGCAGAATTCTGTGGAAGTGACTGAAGATGTTAGCAGCACCTCCTTGGTGTTCCACTTCTTTCGTAAGTGGCTAGTCTCAGATCTGGCTTCAGCAGAATGGTTTCTGCGAAAGCTTTCTAATCTGATATTGAATGAGGGCTTTTCTGCATCCCAGAGCCATAATAAAGCTACACATTGACTCTCCTAGCAATCGTAGTTAATTCACAGTGGTTAATTCCATGTTCCACATGCACATATATTTCCAAAATGTCCTGAGCTGATATCTGGGGTCAGCCAACATTTCACGCTCTGTGTCACTCAGGTGATCTGTCCTCTTAACATGATAGATTGCTTGGTAGAAGTATCAAACAATCATTACTTAAAATGCTGATAAGTTTTCAGTTCCTGTCTAAGGTAAGTGTATCCGAGTCATTGGAAGTGGGGTCTATCCACATACAGAATTATTTAATCTACAGTAATGGAATTTTTGAGATATTTTGCGTACATGGTACTACCATCAGTACTCTTTGTCTGATTTGACCTCTAAGAGACAATTCAAGTCCCTAAACAGAGGAGTCTAGACCAATTTGGAATCCCCGGATACCGTTTCTGGCCTCCTTCTGGATACTTTTCCAGAAAGACCCGGGTGTCCAATAAGTTGTGTGTCATGTTTGTCAGGTGTTGCAGTCATCTTGGATACCGTACTGTGTCTAAAATGGCCATATACATCTGTGTTTAGGCACCTGAATCCCCTCCCTGCTTTTCACAAACTCTTCTTTTAAACACCCTGTGCCTGACATTACTTTTTAAAGTAACCACTGTTATTTGTGAAAAGTAAACATCTTTTAGAGATTGTCAATCTGCCTAGAAAATTAATATTCTTAGCTACTTTTGCACGTAATCATTTAAATTTATTATTCTTCATAAGATCACTTACATTTTGTAAATACTTTTCAAAAGTAAATACTTTTCAAAAGAATTTATACGGTTATCCTTTCACATTTGCAAGGCCCAAATAAATCATTAAGAGAAAAAGAATATAGAGAATCTATTTTTTATTCCTTCATTTTCCACACCCAGTATTTATAACAAAAAAGACTTGCAAGCTTGCTAAAAGGCTATGATTTTTAGTGATTAGTTTCAAAACAGTTACATGTAAGTATTTATGTCAAATTTCAGTAAGCGTTCCGCATAGAATTGAAAAACTTTGCTGTTCTGGGTGTTATCTTCCATGACTGCATGTGTCTACATCTAGAACTGGACTGTAATTCTACACCCAGAGGTATTTTCTAGACATTTTAAAGATTCATACAATTTGTGTCCTTACAGCTTAGTTTCTACTACCTAACAAGAAATTTTGCAAAAAGTAAATGAGGCCATTAGGGGAGAGGGAGCCTTTATTTTACACTGAAATATTATTATGTAATATTATTATATATATAAAATACATATTATATATTATATAATATTATATAATATTATTATATTAATATAGACATTTACATATGAAAGCACTGATTCCATTCTTGCTGGCTATAAAACATAATTATAGGGTGAAACAGAGAATAGATGAGCTTGTATGCAGAATGAGGAGAGGCAAATTCATTTGTGTCACATCTTTAAAATACTGCTCAGAGCAGAAATATATTCTTTACCAAGGTTAGGAAAGACAGAAATGCATGGTCATTGTGAATGCCAGAACATAACATTTTCTGTACTTTCTACTTTTGTTTCATGCTTGGGGAAGCTGAATTGTTACTTAGGCAAATCCTTCCTTCCCAATACTAGTGCTGAAATTGTTGAGCAACATCTGCTTTTAGAAACAGCATTCTAAAAATCATCCATTATTTTTCCTTTTGCCTGGACAATTAGTAAATTTTGTTCCCAGTTTGTGGAGGACGTTGTAATTCCTTCTTTGCGTCTGATGTGTGAAGTATCAAGAGTGGAACAATTAATGAGGTTTCATTAGTCTTCAACACAGACGGTTTCAAGAGCTCATCTGTCACATTCATATTGCTTTCCACTGATTTTGGATACTACGTGTCACCAAATTTTACCCTTCTCTCGCTCTTCCCTGCTGTACTACGTTGTCAAATTAACATGTACTTTCTGAGCACAGCCACAGCCCACTCAACTGCTAGCTTTGTCCTGCAAGAAGAAATTACCACAGAATTTCTTGATGCAATGATAGAAAACTACATTTTGCATCAACTTCCATTAATTTCTCAGAATTTGTTATGAAAGATTGTTTGAGTTATACTGTTTTTTTCTTTTCATAGTCTGAACACGGGTGTTGAATTAGTGCAGTGTTTCACCTGGGGGATGTTGAACATTATTTTATCTTCCTGAAATTCTAGTCCATAAATATGTTAACATGTTGATTTTCTGAAGGATTCTTATTTTGATGAGGGGGTATAAGGCAGAATCTTGTGCTGTAAAATGTGATGGTTTGTGAGAGGCTGTCTGTCGTTAAGGTGTCTAGGAACCATGCCTTATATAGTCACATAGAGAGAAATTCTCATGGAAACGGCATTATGGAGGTGGCAGCTGCAGCTCTATATTTTTGTCTAGGCTGAATTTTGCAGTTAAAGATGAAGCCTTTATGTGATCTATGTAGAAATTACATTTATGTCCTCCTCAAATACAGAATATATGAGTATCAAAACAAATTTCTAAAAATGTACTGGAGAGTCTATACATTTCTATAATAGTTAATATTAACGATATTTGCAGCAGATTACACTGCTATTGCTGCAATTTTGGGCAAGAACTGTATTTGGGTGTTATAATGTGATTAGAATTAGTAGTAATTATCAACTAATATCCTTCCTCACTGGAAGCTTTTTTCCTTCATTAGAGGCTGGCAAGCAGTGTTCAGAAAACTCCATACAGAACTATCTTTCCGCTGAAATCTTTCTCATCTTTTGCAGTTCCTCATGGGTCATTGTGAAACAGATGAGTAAAATGTGGACAGTGAAACTACCAAGAAGGTAGCAATAGTGAGACAATAAATCCTTCAGTACACAGTCAAGTGCGGACTGTGATGTTAAGGGATTGAATTGGCAGTTATGAAGCTAGTAAAAACCAACTCATAATCCAAAGAGACTTGTACGATCCCTTAGAAATCACAGTAAGGCTTTGAGAAGCTGGTAATGGTGGAACCTGAAATGGGCACAGAGCCTGGAGGCCACCGACATCTACGTTGCAAAACACCTTCTGGTGGTTTCTTTAGGTTTAGGAGGAAGCAGAAGGAGAAACAGCAATCTGGCTGGACACCGTTGCTCCTTTTCTGTCTTGTGGTGAGGTGACAACAGAAGCCCACATTCTTCATTAGTTGTTTAGTAATCATGTTGTATCTCCCACACGGTCCATGGTACCTTGCTATAACATTTACTAGAGTGAGAAAACATTGAGATATCATCAAAGACATCTCATCAAAGACATCTCCAGCCAACATACTGCCGTCAAAGAGCTGGAGCTTTGTCAGAACACCGTGTTGTTTGCTGTGTGAAATAATGTCTTCCTGAATATTGCTACTTCAGTGTTTAAATACTATGAATTTTGTGTCTTACATCTTTTCTTGCTGATCATCCCCTTTTATGCTATGACTTTAGCAATACAACAAATATAATCACTACTGAAGGTATTCTAGTGTGTCCAAAGCAGTCTTTATCATGCCAATAAGATAACTTCTTTGCTTCCCATCCTTCCAGGAGAGGGTACTCCTCAAATATTACTCAGCTGTGACTGTTAGTTTTATCAATTGGCTGAGTGTGTGGAAAAGGGATTTGAGAATACGTTTTTGAGCAGATATTACACGTGCAGAGTGTGCTGCTAAAAACAGGATCAAACTGGAACAAATGAAAACAGAACTTGAATAGATTAATAGTGCAGTTGTCACAATACAGTTGTTACCATAGCTATAGAACAAATTTCTTGTGGATTTTTATTTTACATTAGAAACTTGTTCCATGGCAACAGCAATGCCTGTTAAAGATGTAGCTCGTTCATTATAATTTATCTATTACAGCTCTTTTCATTACCATCATTAGCAACTGTTATTCTCCTGAATGTACTTTAGTTTTGAACATGGAATCCCTTGAGATACAAATGTGAATAAGCTGATTTCCAGCTTTACATGAATGCAAAATTCACAGTATTTAGTATGCTCCTGATTTTCTTAATGTGCTCTGCAGTCTTGGAGTTGGATTCAGAAAATACATATGTGAGTTTGATGAAGCATCTGTAAATTATAACTCTCAAATACTGAAAGTGAGAAATGGTATTCCACAGATTTCTCTATGTGTACCACAAGCAACTGTGCTGGGTGCACCAGTGTGTAAATAAATAGCTGATTGAATTGCAATCTGCTGTCTAAATGCCTGTTTGGTTGTATATAAACTGCTGATAATAGCGATATGTATCTGTGGCTTTGAGGTTATGGCAGAACTGGATTTATTTGTAGTTCCAAATGTAAATGTTTTCCCTGCAACACAGATATGGCAGTGTCGCAGTGATTTTCAGAAGTAATCCATCGGGTAAACTGTATGTGTACTTGTAATAACACTAAAGATCAGCAGAAATGACATCAGTTTATGTTTTGGTATTTTGGATATTATTTACAAGTAAAAAGATAAGGTGGTTAGAAAAGCAGTATCTGGTGAGGAAGCAAGATCTCTTTCTGTTTGCTTTCTTTTAATATTAGAAAAATGAATTTTCTTGCAAAAAGAAAAAAAATTATCATAGGCAGAAAACTTCTCTCTATTGGGATTCAGTCCAAGAGCTTCAACTTCTCCACTTAGTCTCTATCCCTGGTATCCCCAGACTGCTTCTGAAAGTCCATTCTCGGAAGACTCAAAAGCCCACGAGAAAGCAGAACCGGTATCATTATCTTACTGTTCACTGAGTCCAGGCCTATGTAATGCAACAGCATATCAAATTGTTTCTTAGTGCCAGCTTAGTTAGTTGAAATGAATAAAAAAGCATCTAAGGGAAAGGTTCAAAAGCATATGATAAAGTTAGGGGACAGAACACCATAGGAATGTAAAGTCTGAATTTCTCGGATATATTAGTAGATTTAAGATTAATTCTAACCACACAGGACATTGATCATCAGTATAGACAACTTAATGAGTGGATTTTTTTTCAATGCACAGCAGTATTCAAAAGAACAAGAATAATTTTTATATGTTTAAAAACAGATGGAAAATAATAAATAAAAGATCACATTTTGTGCATCACTACTAAGCCTCAGAAGAAATATTGATTTCAGTATCAGTTGTCTTAAAATTTATGGCAGAAATATTCAACAATAAAAAGACACCAATCTCAGATAAGGGTAATTATTAAAAGCTGAGGAAGGATTTTTTTTTTTTTTTTTTAAGTTAACTATTTTAGCAAGGATACAGAAAAACTTATACTATGCTGTTTACAGTTTTTCATACTTAAGTTCTTGAAACCGAGATCTTGGACATTCCCATGAGCAATGAAGACATGTAGTTGCAGATTTAGATATGGTTCAATTTGAAAAGGTTATTTAATATCTCATGCTTCAGGTCTTAGGTCAACAAATACTGACTTGGAATAAGAAAAGCATACTCTGGCTATAATATTTTGACTATTGCATGTATTATTTTTTTCCTTCTATGATTTCCATGGAACAATATAGTGAGTGGTAGAATACTATACTATGTAGAACAGTGGCATAGTCCATCTCTGTACTGTTGTTATTTTCTGAACGTTAAAGTATTAAGCATTAACTGCATTAGGAAACTAAAATAATAGAAATCTGTATTAAAGGAGCATTAGACTTAACAGTTACCAATTCACAAGTCAAAAGAGTCAGAATTATAATTGGATCATTAAAGTGTTGGTTGGAAGGGATGTCTGGAGGTCATCTAGTCCATCCTCCTCTTTGGAGCAGGACTGTCATCATCAGACCATACATGACTTTTCCTAGCCAGGTCTTGAAAATCTCCAAGGTTGGAGATGCCATCTCTCTGGATAACCTGTTCTAGGGCTGCAGTGCAGTCTGCTTTTTAACCTTTATCTTGACCACATACCTTTTATCATGACAACCCTAGTCTTTTTCATTGCCCTATACAGATGTGGTTTGTATCGCTCAAAATCATGAGGTGAGGAAGACACGGCTATGAGATCTTTGCTTCCTTCCTCATATAATTGACAAAGCTCTTAGTTAAAGCAAAAGGTATCAAAGAAAATAAAAGACAGCTGAGGCAACTGAACACTGCACAGACAACACTCTAACTCTTCCAGAACTTTTGTTACGCTGATCAAGACAAACCAAACTTTATCCAGGTAGTCATTAACATTGTTCCTTGTTTTTCTGAATGCTGAATGTGAGACATGAGGGATCTGATTTATAGAACTACTGAAATCAGTAGCAACTGTCCTTTGAAAATATTCTGTTATACAATGTTAAGTACTCTGAACAAAGCAAATCTTAAAGAATTTCAAGTTTTATGTGCAAAATTTGTGGACATTTTCAGCATTATCTACTTGTGCCTTATCTCCCATTTATCAAATTAGGGTGTTATTATATTACAGTCTTACCCTGTAAAGATACATGAGTTCATATTTGTGAACTCCTTAAAAAATGACCATTGTAAAATAAAGTGAGGAGCTGCTGAATAACACGATATTTAAAGAAGAATTTTAATGCTGTGCAGTAAATAGATAATAAGACCACTCTTCCTGAGCAAGGAGAGTATAAAACATGGAAAAGCTTCTCCTTCACTGAGAAAACTTCATTCTGACCACTAAATGAAGCAGACAGGCTTTCTTTGAAAAGTAGAAGATGATCATATAAAAAGTGAAGTACAGTGCTGCTAACACATAAGACTAAATGTTGCAGAGGCAACCTTTGTTTTCACCTTTTCTGGCTTTCTTAAAGTGTTTGTGTCGGTATTTTAATGATGAAAGTTAGATCCTACAGTAGAATATATACATTTATATATGCACAATACAATTACTATACCAAAAGATCAAGCTGAAGAGTTTCATAGAATATACTTAGTCTTTGAATATACGCAAACTAACAAAATAACCAAAAGCAATGTTTTGATGTCCTATCACTGCACCACTTCTAGGAAGTGAGACATGCGTGCACTTTCTTGTGGTCACTACATGTATTTACAGACCATGGAAAAATGGGAGTTCTTAGACACAACATTTTTTGTTTGAAGAAGTATGCTGAAGCAAATCAGGATATGAGACAACATTGGTGCTTGGCAGTCTGTACTGTTAAACTGTTGTGTGGGTTTTGGCAAGGTTTGGCCAATACTGAATAGTACCCACCCAGACAGTATCCAGACATAGCACAAGTTTTAGCTGAGGCCAGGGACAATTCCCAGTTATTGTTTGGATGGGCCAGCTCTCTCTTGAGAAGGAGGAGAGTTTAGCTGAGTAATTCCTTCAGATCCTAAGAGGTTCTGGCCAGTTTTATTTAGTAATATAGATGTAGCAAAGATATTAGGGAAGGTAATGTGGATATTAGTGAAATCCTTGCAACCCAGGTGTCTGTAAGCTTTTCTTTTTCCTGATTTATTTTTCTTTCTTTGTCCTGACAAAAACATTTATCTCTTATATTAGTTCAATGGACAGCTCTAAGATACATCTCTGGAACAGCAAAATGGGATTCAGTTCATGATTAAGATGTCTAAATGAAGGTATCTAAATGCAAACTGGATTCCATCTCCCATAATAGTCATTGACAGTCTAGTCAATACAGTTAACAGAGTACAGTGAGTGATTCAGCTGACCAGCCACGGCATACAGTGAGTGGCATCACCCTCTAGGATCCACTGACTTAATCAATCTCATCTCTGACTATGGTGAGAACTTACATACTTCTTACCCATATAGATATGTAAAATGAGATGTCTTAATCTGGAGTGGTGGAATCCTAGCTACTCAGTTTTTCATGTAAGGGTGAAAACCAAAGCAAATAATTATTTGTATCATTTATTTTTCATTTTAAGTTCACATTCAAAATTGCAGACATACAGTTAATTCAGCAACTTGCAGAAATCAAAGAAAGTGAGGATGTCCCATGCCATCCTTTCCCCCTGCCTTTATTCTAATCAGCTGTTTCCCAAAGAAGAGAAGTACATTTTCTTAGGTTGCACTCCTAATCTTGATCAGAATTTTATCATGATATTTTAACAAATAGCAAAACCTTCTTATTTTACCTTTTTAAGCTGCTGATAGTAAAAGAGCAGTACACACCAAAATCTTTCCTCTATCATTCATATAATCAAATACTGCCTCCTTTTAGAAGTGATATTTTTAGATTTGTGGGGTTTTTTTCACAAGCAGATATTTTAGCAAATAGGAGGAAACTGCTTGATATCTTTGCAAATTATGACATGATGCTATGTTTGATTCCTTGTGGTAGCTCATGCTGTGCATACAGTGCTACAGTTAGAGTCTACATATGAACATACAACTTCTAGCAAGAACGAGATGAATGTACTTAAAGGAAGTAGTTATAGATGTGCAACTGCTAGTGGGGACACAATTATTCCGAGTAGAATAGGCTAACAATGCCATGTGGATAGAGCAAGGTTATCTTTTTCTCCTAGTCCTTACAGCAACAGGCATAAAAAGAGCGATAAATTTTTAATATTCCACATTGAATTGTGCCAAAAAGTGACTTTTTCTAGAGTTCTTTTTTTCTGTGTGTGTGTGCTAAATTGCATATAAAACTTCTCTCAAAAAGGCTTGATTTCCTATTCTTTTTTTTTATGGTTACTGTTACTCTGAGTCTATTCTCAAAAGTTCCCAGAAATAAAAACAACACTCAGATCTATTCTTTAGAGACTATCAGTAAAAAGGCATCATAGTGTAAATTCACTATTATTATATAGACTGTAAAAAGAAAAATTGCTAACAATACCCCTAACAATACTTGTTCTTCATGTGTTTTACTACCTACAAACTAACTAGCTAATTCATCATACTAAACTGTATCATTTGTACACATTTCAGCTCAATAACAAATTAAAAGAGACACCATCAAGTTGATGGAATAGCAATGACCTTTTTTTTTTTTCCCTCTGGAATTTGTGTGGCACTGAGTGGTTTTGGCTGTTTTTCAGTCAGGATAAAAAAAAATAAGTTTAGGAAGATAATTGTTTTTTATGAGACAAATAAGTTTATGGTGAAAGTACCTTTTGGTTTTGTACATAAAAAAGAACTAAGCAGCGTACAAAAGTCATTTTGCAGAGAGGAAGTGTTCTGTTGTTTGCGGTATTTTATCACTCTGGTTTTTTACAAGATACTCTCTCATTTCAGAGCGTCTTTGCCAGGCAGAAACATCTACTGGAAGTGAGCTTCCTGAGGGACACCCTGCTGAACAGTTTGCAGGTTTACTTCATGGATCATCACCTGCATGTGACCCACCTGATAACCCGCTCCAGCTGTACAGCAAAGCAAACCAGTGCAGTGGTCCACTAGAGAAGAGCATTTTGAGCAAGAGCACAGTGCCGCAGATACAGCTACGGAAAGAAAGCAACACTGATCCTCCTGTTAAGAAAAAAAAGCCACCAGTTGTAAACAGAACCATATTTCATACTAAAACTAAACCAGTAGAAAATCACACACTGGTTGGCACGTCAGCAAGGATAAGCGAGCAATGGGTTATTACTGCTGGGGGATTTGTGGAGCGAGCATGCACACTGGGGAGAATACGATCTTTACCAAAGACTTTGCTTGAAATGCATATGTGCAAAAACGTTTCAAAATCTGATTCTAATCTTATCACCCATCCACCAAGTGACAAAAAGGCAAGAAGCAACTGGAGTGAACCCACACCAAACCAACAGTGCTCCAAAGGGAATTCGGAGAGAACACCTTCCTTCACATCAGAGTGGGAAGAAGTAAGTCTTGCTTATTTTTAAATACAAGCAAATATATGGTATTGTGAAAATGCTGTTATTTTCAGTTTCAGAGATTAAATGAGAAGTGAATTTTCCACGCTGCCAATCCTCAGAGAGTGTGTCATAGTGTAACGCAGGGTACTTTGACGGCTGGCACAAAATGCAATGCATTTCTCTTCAAAATGCTGCACAGTTAATGAAGTCCATTGTTTCCATAGTGAATGAAGTTAACCAGAATTAATTCTACAATTCGTTGTGACATTGAAATTATTTTCTACTAAAGCCACCCCCCCCACACACCCCAACACTAATAAAGTTGGTAAAATTCTGTCTAGCTATGCCCGTTACTTACATATTTGCTAATTATTTCCCATCATGGCAACGCCTGCCAGAAAGAGACCAGATAATGGCAAGAATGGAGAATCTGAGACTTTTAGGTTGATTACGCATTCTACAACCCTTCCCTATAGAAGATATCCTCTCACTCTTCTGCAGCCTGTGTACACAATGCTTTCTGTATAACTGACTCTTGTGTGAAGTGGGAATTCACTTATAGCTGCAATGAATTTGGTACTATTAAAAGAAATGTCCACACTGAGTTTGTAGTGCACATGCTGGCTCATACAAGAGAGATTATTTTACTTTTGGAACTAGATTCAAAATAATTTTTAGACACCTTATTTTTAATTCTTTTTTTTTTGTCCTGTGCTGGATTTCAATAATATAAATGACACAATAGTTTACAAGTTACTGAGGTAAATTAAGAGTAGGAAGTGTTTAGATCTTCACTGCTATTACAGAAGCAGTGAAAAGCAAGCATTTCTCTTTAAAATAACTGTTATGGCGAAATGTGTATCTCTCCATAGTGCTATTTTATTTCAGGAAGAACCCAGAGCTTGTTTGTGTGATTGGTTGTTTTTCTAAGAAAAGGTCTCCAGCTCATCTAAATGTCTGATCTGATAGGGCAACTGAAGGTAGTTTTTGTTGTAAAGGAGATGGTTTCTCCAGTGGAAAGGCACTTAGAATCCGGTTTTGATCTTCATAACTGGGATACATTGTTACGAAATCCTGGTAGGGTGACATAGTTCAATTGTTCCTGAGTAAGAAAAATGGAATTTGTTAAAAAGAAAAAAGGATGAATTCTAAATCTGCAGATTCTGACACGATTCCCAGATTTTCTCCTGTCACCAGTGACTAATTCATACTTTTTAAAAGGAGAAAATTTTCCTAATCGTCCTAGTTTTAAGCTCAGTAAAACCTGGTTCTCTGTGTCTGCTTTCTTAGGCAACACCAGCCTTTTGATTATCCTTTTGTTTTGTCCTGTTCTTATGGAAAATATAATAGTTATGACATAGTAAGTTCAAGGTAATTTAGAAATGTGCAAATGAGTTTTGCAAACAATGTAGTGCTGTTTCACAGAGTATCACTCCGTGGTGTGTGGGGACACCGCTGTGTTTCATAACCTGTTCAGTGGCTTTGGGGCAGATGGAAAAAAGGGAGCTCGGGCAATCTTGATTGAACAATTGCTTTAGTACTTTATAACACAAACCCCAATATTCTTATGCGTTAATATTACTGCTTAAATAGACCGCTAGTGGTTATACCTGGATGAACAGTCATCAGTATGAAGGCAAGTGTACTGCAGAAAAAAGAGGTACTAGTCTCAAGCCTTAGCTTTTGCTAGCATACAATAAAAATTCAAGTGGAGAAATGGTCTCCCTTTGATTTTTGCTTTTTTCAATCTTGATTGTTTTTTTCCTAATGAGTGTAATAATGCCATAAATTTAAGCATGAAAAACTAAAATAAAAGAACAAAGATGGGGCCCATCAATTGTTTTCACTGTTCTCTCTTTTGTAGATTGATAAAATCATGAGTTCAATAGATGCTGGAATTAATACTGGACTGGGGGAGATGAATGATCACACTACAAGTAAGGAAAAACAACTAACTATTGTTTAATTTTGACTTAACTGTCTATAGGGAAACTGTGAATAAGATATTGCTAAGTAACACACTGTGCTGAAATAATTTGTAAGTATTTGAATAATCATGAACAGAATCAATGTTGTGTACTGTTACAGATGCATTAGGCCCAGTATCCTGGAGCTGTTACTTTAAATAGCATATTGGAGTCATTAATGCTGTTTTGAAATCTTATCAGAAAAAATATTCCATTAAAGTCTTTGTACTGAAGCATTTCTACTAGGGAGCTATTTTCCCATCTTTTTCAGCTGAGTTTTTGTTTGGAGTGATGGGACCCTGAGAATATCCAAAAGCATTTTGTTATCTAATGCTGCTTCGAATAAGTACTTGGCACAGGGCTGAAAATGTTGCGACAGCCAGTGACTGCTGTTAGCAATTACGGGAAAATTTGCAAACCTTCCTTACCACGGTCAATTCTAACTCTAAGTCATGATTAGCCTGTTGGTGTGTCAGCATAAACCTCTGCAAATGCTGAGAAGAATTTTGGAAGTATTTTTCTATGTCTTCTTCCTAACACATAGAAGGAAGAACTGGGTTGTATGTCTGAATAATTTAGTCTTGAGGCAAAGTTACGTTAACTCACCTGTACTGGTACATCCAGAAATAAGTCTTCTGATTTTCTTCGCTTCTGCATGTGGCCTTTGCTTTTGCTTTATTAAACTGCCTTTATCTTGACCCATGAGGTTTTTTCTCCATCTTATTTTCTCCCATCCCTGTCCTCCTGAGGAGGGGAGTGATAGAATGGCTTGGTGGTCACCTGATATCCAGCCAAGGTCTACCCACCATGGTCCTTTTTGGTGTGTAATGTGGGGTTCCAGGAATTCGAGATAAGGATAGTAATTGGGAGAGGTAACGGACAAAACATGGAGTGAACAATGTTAGAGAGTGGAATGATCATGGGGAATTTTCATCATAGTAATTGAGGTGAACAGACAACAAGTGGATTAAGAGTAAAATGTCCACTTTCATTTGGTGTTGCGATGACATTATTTTGATTTTCCTGTGGGGAATTTTTTTGTTAACATGCATGAAGATTGTTTGATGAATGTGGATTTTAGTAATAATTCTTAAATACGTGATTCACAGAGGGTGGAATGAATTGGGTTTGCGTATCAAGCTTTTTGTAGTGGAGGGGCTACAGGGGTGTCTTCTGTGAGAAGTTGCTATAAGCTTCCCCTGTGTCCGACTGAGCCAATACAGCTGGCTCCAAGACAGACCCCCACTGGCCAAGGCTGAGCCCGTTAGCAGCGATGGTAGCACCTATGGGATAACATATTTGCTGGGCACCTGGCACCCAGCCAAGCCCAAACCACCACGTTAGCACACAGACACCAAACATGAAATCAGGTGTCCGTTAGTAAGTCGCACAGCAAGAGCTATGAGAAGGGACAAAAGCAACAGTACGTGCATGCAAATTTGCATACCTTAGTGGTGCGTAAGTGCTACTCTGTGCCTCCCTATGACTGACTATTGCTTTCCTTTTTCTACGTTTTTCTTTTAAGATCAGAAAATATCTCACAACTCTTGTCATCAGCCATTTTGTGGGTTCTACTGCATGCCCTATTTTTCTTGGCATTCAAATGTGGCATTTGGTTCTTCAGCTCTTTCAGCTGGCAGATCTACTCTTTTCTTCGCTGCTTCTTTTCCCAGAGGGGACTCTGAGTCCCAACTTTTTTTGTTTCTATTTGGTGTGCAGTGTCCTGCAAACAAATATTTTTTTCTTTTCTGTCAACTCCTTAATGTTTTTTAGGTAGTTCAGAATGGTAATCTGAATTTGCTTTTAATTAAGAAGTCAAGCTATGTACTATTAATCAAAATACAACTACTTTTCTTTAAATTTTATCAGTTTTGCTGTACCATACAGAATGCAATAAAGACTTTCCTTTCAGTTATAGAGCTGGCTATATGCAGCTTCACATTTATGTTTTCCACTTTTTATTCCTTTTTGCCATTTACAGGTTCAGTCAAACACAGTTTAGACAACAAAGCAAGGGAACTGTAATAATATCAAATGCATTAAATGTATTATATCAAACATGTTATACTTCAAGTATATTCTTTTTTATTGTTATTAAAAAGTAATAAGGTTATCTAGCAGAAAATCAGGAGTCTTTAGTTCTCATCATTAGCAGACTGGAGTAACCAATCAAGTGGAGCCTTATTACAGTAATATTTATATATTTATATATTTATATATTTATATATTTATATATTTATATATTTATATATTTAACAGCAGACTTGAGATTTTTTAGCTTGTGTTAATTACCACTTATTAACTACCTCAAGGCAATACACAGATTTTTTCTTACTTATAACAGGATCTAAGAGATTTTTTGATAGGACTTTGGCCCCAATGAATGGGTTGCTTTGAAGTTTTCTGTGGCAAATCAGGGTTTTTTTATTTGTGCTTTTTCCATTTAAACTCATATAATTTACTGGGAAAAGCATCCCAGGTGCCTCAGTGTTCCTCAGAGGTGCCTCACATAGCCCCTGTCTAATTACTTACCATTGTCTGGATCCCTGTGTGTTTTACTGAGGGTTTTACCTGCTCAAGCATTGCAGTACTGAGGACCTAAATTCTGTCTCGGAAGTTCTTGGTCACCTTCTCTCTTCTCCTTCCTGACTCTGTGCTAAGCATTACAACCAAATTTAAAGATCTGACCTATGTTTAGGAATAAAAATTAAGTACTATGGTACCAGGCAATATAAATTTGAACTATTTCATCAGTTTATACATAAATATATGTGGTTTATTAGTTTTACTGGAATAGATGTGTAAAATATTATCCAGTAGAGATAATAATGTATTTAATGATCAGACTGTACAAATCAAGGATATTTCTCTTGACATTGAGCTGAAAGCATCCGAATTATTGAGCACTAAATTCAGGAAACTTCACTTTTCTTGTGTAACAACTTTTTAGCAAACAGTAAAATTTCTGATAATACTGAAGTGCAAATGTAGCTTGGTATGGTATCCTTCATTTTAGTATTTACTTAGTTCTGTGCTTCATATTATACTTCAGTGTTTTTATGAACTGTAAGTAAAACCAAAAATATATTAAATTAAAACACAAATATCCTTAACCTACCAGACATGAAGAGCTTTTTATACTACATAGTATCTCATTCTCAGTGAAAAATATTTGAGAGGAAGTATGTCATACACTGATAATTCAATAGCTATATTTAAAATTAGACAATGATGACATCTTGTGATGAAATCCTTGAATAGATTTACAGGAACATTGGCCTGTATATTCCTACTGGTGAAGTCTGAAAGACTTCTTTTAGATCTCCAGGGGGGTTTCTTAAGAAGCAATTAGAGGAGCAGTGAAAGGAGAGAATCAAAACTAGCTGAATATGGTTATAAGGACTTCTATATCCACAGCATTCATTTGGAAACAAAGTAAAATTAAAGTAGAGCTTTCACTTTTGTAGCGGTACAGGTACTGGAGGAGTAAAGTTGAAACTGTAGAGAGGAAGATGGCTGATGACGTCCTCTAAGACCATGTAGCATTCAGCATCTGAATAGCTTACCACTGAAATCAAAAGCAGGAGTGCTGACCAGGGAACAAGAACTAATGTCAGTGATAACAGACAAAAAACCCACTAGCACAAGTACAAAACCTCTATTGCCAAAAAGAAATAAAAGGTGGTGCTGGATAGTGACCTTCTACTCAAGGTGATGTGGAGACATCTGCACCACCAGACACTTAAATTATGGCTGGTGTAAGTCTTCACAAGAGTCCAAATTTGTCAAGTTGAAAAGGATTCTACCAATCACTAGCATATGATCAAAAAATACTAATGATACTGCCAAGAATGATCCTAAGCAAATCAAAGGTGCTTATAAAGCTCTGTGGCAGCGGATAAAGAGGTTGAAGATGCAAGAGATGTTATTGTCTCTCCTTTCACGTCCAAGTCAAGCATCATCAGATACACCCTAAATATAATTTCATGGCTTCTATTCTGAGAGAAGAGAACTTTAAATTAGGAATCATGTACCAAGGACAAAAATCTTCATCTTAAATAATGCAAATTGGACATAGGTCTAAGCCCTGAGAAAGATAGGATTAGTTAAAACAGGGTTAAAGTGACTAGACAGAGTCACGGTCAGTTTGCCAGGGATCTTAGCTGTTTATACACTAACAGTAGAAGAAAGAGGAACAGAGAAGAATTAACAAGAATTAATGAGGAATAGACAAGAATTAATTGAAAATTATGACAAAATTGGCATTGCAGAGAATTTATCATATATATTACACTAGTGGCCCAGTCATGTAGAGGATATAACTTACTAGGTAGAGCTGTTGAATACCTGTTGGGATCAAGGAAAGCAGAACAGAACGTGGTTGTTCTTGTTACATACCTGAAGGCATTGGACTAGATAGTAATGGGATTTTAGTTACCACAGCAGTTGTTGGGAAAGAAATTACATTGATTGATAGACGTTTTCAGATAATTTATTTTAAAAAAATCTCTAGGGTACAAGTTAAATATAAATCTGAGGGTTCCTCAATAGAACACTACTAAAGGCCATAGTACAAGTTTCACCAATGTGAAGAAAAGAAAGTGTAAAAGACCAGCTTGGTTAAATTGTCATCTTTTCTTTCACCTTAGGCATGGGAGAATAACACACGCATGTGAATATAAGTCAGAAATGTCAAAGCACTCAGTGAGATGCAACTAGCAAGAAAAATGAAGATTTAATATAACAGAATTATATTAGTACATTAATAGGGAGAAGAAAAAAAAGAAAGCTGTGACATCTCAGAGAGGTACTGCAGAAAAGGAAAAGCTGCTCATAGTAGGTGCCGAGAAAGCAAAAATGTACAATGACATTTTATCATGCATGTTTACTGAAAAGGCCATCAGTGAGCATATGACATGCACAGCTCATCTCAATTGTAGATAAGGAAAGAACAGGTTATATAGGTTTGGTACCTTAAAACTGATTTAATGAACTTCATTTTGTGTTATATCACTGTCTGGAAAACTTAGACCTGTTAGGTGGTTTCTGTGAGAATTCTTGGAGAATGGATGAGGTACCAACAGACTAAAAGAGAACGATGTAGAAGTTATCTTTAAAAGGAGAAAGGAAGGCCGATGTGGGGAATTATTGTCAATTCATAGAGAAGTCACTGAACGGATGAACTACTTAAATTAACTAGAAAATAGCAGAGAAATAAGTAAAAAGACAACATGGATTTGCCAAGAGCAAACCTATTAAAGCAGTCTAATTCCCTGCTAGGAGCAGATATCAGATTTTTGAAGGTAAGGAAGGAGCAGTAGATGCCCAGTACTTGGACTTCGGTTAAGGTTTTGACATTCTCTCTCATGTTTTTCTTGTAAGTAAATTAAGGAAACATGGGCTTGATGAAAATAATGGCAGGTCAGACAGATTAATTTTATTCTTAATGTCTAAATTCAGACTTCTGTAGTGCAGACTGCATAGAGTATGTCCAAGCTACTAATACTTACTTAGATAAGCAAGCACTTCTTCAGTATTTTGATCATACCTAAATGTCTGAAGCATGGCAAATGGCACGACAAGTGTCTGTAAAGAAAGCCTAGAGGACCTCAGATGTAGCTGTCTAAAATTAGCTGAAATTAATCTCCCTCTCTTCTCCCCAGTACAAAATTATAAAGGCAATATATTGAAGCATCCAAACAGACTATTAGGGACATTATAACGTCTGTTACATTCAGCAGCATCTTAAGGACTTGTGGATATTTGCCAGAATTAAAAAAAAAAAAAAAGTAATGGTTGGCGTATAACTGGCCTTGTCTTGAGTCAGTTGAATGGATTAGGTCACTGTTTTAAGTCACTTTGCATGTATTTTTTAATGATTCTGTGACTAGTGTGATAATGCGATTTAGATGGAACCTGTCTACAAGATAAAGCAAAAAACAGAAAACCTTCAATTTAATATTTTCTTTGCCTTATTAGGAACAATTTTTTTTACAATAAAAAAGTCTTTCAAGGCACACATAGCAGTATTTCTGTGTTAGATGGAGCCCAGCAACTGTTCAGAGGTATGTGATGCAGAGTTTACTTACGTTTACAATTCACTTGACAGGGAATAATCAAGAAAAAATCTACTTCAGAGAATTTTTTTTTTTAACATGGGTAATGGATATCATATCATCATGATGATTAAAGCAAGAATTGTTTCGAGTCAGAGCAATTAAAATAATGACAAGGAAAATAATGTTGAAGGTCTTTCCATATCAAAAAAATCTACAATCAGTTTAGGACTGTGCTGGGCTTTTGAGAGAACCACTTCTGTCAAATATGTTCTAGCACATGGAGGGTGATTTATAGTTTTATAATTCTGCTAATCATTAATCCTTTTTTGGATGCTATCCATAAATGCAGTATCCTGTTGCTGTGTGCACACAAGTGCACTGTAGTCAGTATTTCTTTGTCAGCTGAGCATGTACCTACAAGTGCCCTCATTGTTCCACCCAGAGGCTACTGTGTACTGAATTATCTTCAGTTTCTTGGTACATAGTATACCAACAAGTCATCTTCTTACAGCTGAAATAGGCAAGTTTCTTATTACATTTAGCAAGTTTGGTTTTTACAAAGTTTATTTGTTACCTTTTTGTGAGAGCGGTGCCTTTCCCTATGCTAATCCCAGCATCATATTCAGCATCTATGTCTAAATATCAATACCAAGGCTCCAAAATTTGCTCACTGAGGCTACCTGAATGAGTGCCTTTCGAAGATTAATGCTGCTTGTTAGTGGAAGAGAAGTGTGTGCAACAGAATTAAACCATATTTAAAAAATCACTTTCAACAGAGCTAGCAGATCTAAAATATTTGCTTTAGCGGTATACATGATCATGTTTACAGCTTCAGAGAGACCCATGAGCTGGCTTCTCTAGAGCTACTTTGAAACAAGAACAACTCTGGAACACTGATAGCTATGCTTGAGTTGACTCCACATGAGCCATATCTCATTTGAAAGTAGCAGAGCTGCAGTGGGTTGTGCTGCATTCAGAATAAACCCTACAACTAGTTTACATTAACTTTTTGCACTTGCACAGCAAGATTTTATTGCTTCTGGATGTGCCCACTACATATGCATGTTTCTATGCCATGTAGTACATATTTAGTGCCAGGGATTGACAGTAGGTCATTGAGCACTGTATTAGAGAACATTCTGTAGGGTACTCTCTCTGATCTTTCATTTCAGGATGAAAGTTGTAGGCAGTCATCATACAAAAGTTATTTTCTTTGTTTATTTTGCCTTCTCTACTGATATGACCAAGAGTATTGTTATCAGTGACTCCTCCTTTGCAGTGTGGGGAATATTGCAAGAAATTTTACTCTTGAGATTTATGAGGGACATGATTTTGATTACAAAGGCTGGGAAAATGAAGCAGACATGACTTCAGCAGTCTAGAAAAAATGGAATCAGGTAGGGCCACAGCCAGAAAAGCTGAGTGAGAGGAGTAAGAGTTCACATTGTGCTCCGTACAGCTGTAACATGTAATGGAGATTGTTCAGACCTTTGACTGCCAGAAGCTACATGCTCTCTTTCCTCTCTTTATTCCATATACTTCACTGCCACTACTCAAACATGAAGCCTTCATCTTCCCTAGTATGGTTCTGCCTGTAAAAACTCAAATTTCACTTAGAAGTCAAACTTTCTTTTAGAAAAGGGAGCCTTGTTAGGCTGGCCCTTTTCTGTTTGCTGCCATATGGTTGCAGTTTTGGCAAAGTGGTCTTCCTTCAAAGCTGTTAATATCCTCCCTCCTCCAAGGGCAGAGAACAGATAAAATATAAGTACTTAATTAAGGCAGAATTTTAATTAGCTATGTGTAGGCATGTTGGCATAAGGCGTTTTTCACAGTGGTAAGTTATATACTTGAAAGTATATACTTTAATTGTAATTTAGTGTCTGTTTTGCAGCAGTTACTTCCCCTTTTTAAATCTCCACGTGGTTAAACTAAGCACTTCGATAAAGTGGCTTTAATTCATAGATTTTAATAAAATGAGCCATGCACCCTCTCACAAAGTGGGAGACCTCTTAAGCTGACAGTTTCAAACCCAGAATTCTAATTTTGCACTAGCCAACCACAACAACCAGCCTGTAAAATAAGGATAGCATCTCTTCCTTCCCAACTCCCATCTTCCCATTGAAGCTGATATGCTGTGCAAAGAGACCGAAATATCTGCAGCATCATAAAGAGTAAAAAAAAAAAAAAAGGCAGAGAGAACCTGACTTTAGCTGTTAGAAGAGGGACTTGATGAGAGGAGACAGCTCCAGCATCTGGTCACTGCTCCCAGTGCTGTTTGATGCCTCTTCAATAGGAAATGCATATGCAGTCTGAAATTTTTAAACTGCAAGTCTTTACCGCCAATTATAGGACTGCACTCTTAGGGAATAGAACCACACTTTTGGATTTGATTCTGCAGTTCCTTGTATCTTATTAACAACTGCGAAGTGAACATGGACTTTTAAGTCACAATGGTAGAACTGTTGGGTGGAATTCATGCAGCTGAAGTCAATATGAAATGTTATGAAAGGCAAAGGTGATTTCTTGTTTCAGGCAAAACTGTTTACAGTCACTCACATTCTCTTACAAATGTCACTTGCTCTCACTCGCAATACTCCAAAGCACCAAAGTGTGGGTGCATGTGTATCCAATCTGCCTGTCCATGGTCACTTGTGTGTGACTTGGAAGGCTGACTATTGCATTCTCATTACATCAGCTGGGTTCCTTTTGATTAGCAAAAGCAAACTGATTTTTGGATAGATCTTTAGGAGTCAACAGTTGCTATGGTACGGTCCTTTTCATCCAAAATTTTGTTTACTTCAGTGGTGCTTATTGTTTTTGCTTCCTTATCTCAGATATTTTAGGGCTAGAGTCTGTCTTTCTTTTGGGGTAGCAGGAAGATGAGTATCACATGCAATGTGCTGTAATGTTGTTTCTGTCCTCCTATGTAGTGTAGAGTCTTCTGCTGATAAATCATCTTGCTGTTTTATCAGAGCACATTACTTCTTGTCTTGACAGAAATACATTGCTTAGTGCTTTACTACTGTCAGCTGTGTCCTTGGTTATCAATACAGATCACACCCTTTGTAGCACTGTTTCTTCTGGTGCTTTCACACGTGCATTTCTATTCATGCATTTTTCATACCAATCTTAATATTTTAAAAATTTATTTATATTTATTTTATTTATTTTAATTTATATTACCTCTATATATTTTATTTATTATGTACCAGTCTTTCATATTTCTTTTTTCTTCATATTAATTTTGAATTATTTGAATGGTTTTTGAAGTGTATGTAATCAACTAGATTATAAAACAGTTGAGAACAGAAGCCATATAGCTGTAAAATATGTAGAAGAAATATTGCGACTGAACTTACTCAAAGATCGTATAAATTCTACTGAAGAGATCACAAATAGTTGGATTAATTTTTGTTGACTTCTACATTGTAAAAGCCTAAACAAGAGATAAAGATGCATCTGTTTTAATGATCCATTGAATCCCAAAGCAAATGTTGCAGAAGACTGGGCAAACTGCAGGGTAATCATAGAGCTTTTAGCTAATTTTTATAGCTGAACACAATGAGAGTTGGATGCAAAAAGCTGCAAGCTTTTCTTTCATTTTCTGTTCTTCATGTATTCCTATTATATTGGCAGTCTTACCCTGCACTGTCATAAATTTCATATTCAGCTATATGCTCTTCATACACCAATTAATCAGAGCTGTGTTTGAAACAGCCTGCTAAAAATGAAGACACAGGCTAGACTGAAAATACAGTAAAACTCTAAGTCATCAGACTATATTTACCCATATAGTCTCTAAATCTGATGCATTTTTTTTTTATATATTTCCACTTTCCCTATATGTGCCTATCAGCATATACCTTTTGCCTCTGTCCATGCTTTTCATGCTCAATGTTAGGCTTGTTTTTCCAAAACTGCTTGCAAAGCAAATTAATCATTATATTCACAGACTTGAATAAATGATTTCTGGCATATGTCTTCTAGAAGGAATAGAGAAGATTGGCAACAAACAGAGAAACTTAAGAAAATGGAACTATAATTTCATAAATGTTAACGTTCATCAGTGAGTAAATGTATAGCCTAATTCCTGTCAATTTTGTTCATAGTCTACTTGTGATCTTATGCTAAATTTAGATAATCAGCAATAGGACCGTTTGAGCAAAGGGATCTTCTACAAACTCTCTTTTAACTTGAGGATTAGCATGTTATTTTGACTGACGTAGTATACTGACACTTGTGAGAGGTATTTCCCCACCTCAGATGTAATGTTTTAGTGAAAGACCATCGGAGATTCAGACCCCAATCCAGTACTGATAGTTTCTCCTTTGGAAAAAGTTCGAATCCTGGCAGTCTGGTCAGTTCTGTTATTTCTGAGTAACCAAACTTTTTTTTTCACAGAATTAATACAAAATATGTATTATTCCTTGCAGAACATATAGTAAAATGTTTGTCAGACCTAAAGATACTTTGGTTTTGTTTTGTAGAAAGACTTAATCTCAGGAAGAGGAGTAATGCATAGCAGATCCCTACCGTCTCTTCTTTCATGTTGTTATGAAATTGTTACCTAATATCTGATCCTTACATTCTACTGTTAAGTATTCTTATAATAGAAGTCTATATGACTACAGACATAAACAGTTTAGGTGCAGCTCGAATATAGTACTCAAATCTATGAAAATTCAAATAATGTACTTATCGCTGTTCTTAGAGCCTTGTTGCAGTATTTTTAAAACATTCTCATACATTGAATGATTTCCCTTTAGAAGGCATGAGAGATATTGAGTTACAAACAAGACATGCATGTTAATAAGTACATATAGCATGAGGTAGACCTCTACCATATTCATATGCACCCATAATACTTGTTTTGAGACAGAGTGCAGAATGGTATGCATGTACAGAATGCAAAACTCAGAAAATCAGATTATTCTGATTTTCCTTATGATTTCCTTCTGATTATTCCTTATAAGGACATGAAGCTCAGAAATAGTGACAAATAATGGTAAAATGGAGAGTGAAGTAGTATGATGTGTAAGCATGTTTGGGGACAATGCTAAGAGCTGTTTACATGACTGTACAGAAAATCAAATTAAGTGAATAAAAGTTATTCTCACTTTAGAAGTTTGGATATACCTGCATATGGCCTGGCCTTACAAAATTGCATTGGAACAAACTAAACCAGTTGGAACTCAAATTAAGTGGTTGTGAAAGTTGCTTAAAATTAATATTACTCACATTACCTCCTGGATTAAATTGATAGTAAATGGATCCCTAACTCTTAAGTGGATTTGAAAACATTTCCGAGGATGATAACTTTAATGCTGCCATCCACTCTTCCTGGTCAATTCTCTCCTCTGTCAGACCTATCCCTAAAGTCACTGAGCTGTTCATAACTGTATCTCTTTGCACCATGGGGTTGAATATTGCTGAGCTATGCCCATCTGGATAGGAGATAAAAGGATCAACAAAGGCAGATTGCAGACTTCAGAACTTGAAAAAAATAGATTAAAACATTTTTCAAAGTTATTTCCTGTAGGACTGAGGTCTTGCCTGTTTCTCCACTGAACCACAACAGTCCAGGGAGAGTACTAATAGTCTATGTCATCTCCGCAAGGACAGTTTGGCTGGATTTCACAGTTAATGCCAGAGTGTTTGTTGGTGTGCCTAAAAAGTGACAAGCTAACAGTGCCCTCATTCTATAATGCTCTCATAATCATCCTACTGTAATTCCAGAGGTTAAGAAATATTTTTTCAAGCCATGATAAATGACATGAAAAGAATGATCAGATTACTTGCGAGTTTTAGAAGTCACTTGCTTATGTTCAGCCTTTTACTTGCAATTTAACCTCAACCTTGCAACTATATAATCATTTACACTCATGTATAATAATACCTCATTTGATTGACTTGAACAGCATTTATTCCTTAAAGCAGAATCGAGTTTAATACCGGGTTAAAAATGTTTGCAGAATAGGAATTAGCACCTCGGTGGAGTTAAAAGTATCTGATGAAAAATGAGGCTTTCACAACCTGTGGCCAGGAAATATTTTAAAGACAACAGAATATTCCTAACTTCTAAAAAAGACCGCATGAAAACCATAAAGTGTTTATTAAGGGCAAATCTCTAAAGCTTTGTTCAATATCTTTGGTGGACACGATATGGGTATTACTCTTACAAATATGTTACAGGTAGAGATGATACGGCCAGTGAGACTATGAAGAAGTTTGATAACTTGCATGAATTACATAGAGATCTAGGTCTACTAAAACTGAATTGAGGTTTCTTGAAAGTTCAGTTGATTCACTCATGATTCTTTCTTAATCTAGTAGTCTTGAGATTTAAATAGATATGAATCCTTGGAAGATCACATTTCTAGTAATCACAAGAACATCACATGCTAGTTAAAAATCTTTGGCTTATTATAGAATTTATAGCACACAGAATTTCTAGTTTTAGTTCCACCTACAGAAAATGAAGTAATTTAGAATATTGAACTAACTGAAGTGTATTCATGTGCTTTCTAACCCAGACTGTTAACCTGAGTTCATGATCATTACACTCGAATTAGTATTTTCTTGTTTCATTGGCCTATATTCAGGAAGATATTGTACTTGAATGTCTTCAAATCCTTCAAAAATTATTTGCTATTTACTACTTAGCAACCCAACGTCATAGCCAATGATCAAGGAAGTTACCAAAACTGTTTTTCTACTTTTATCCACTGCTGCCTTTGGCTCTTTATCTTAGATTATTGCATTATTACAAATATGAGATGGCTGAGGTTAAATTATTGATTGCTAATATGAATTTTCATTAAATGCTAATAATAGCATGTAGTGTAAAGTTGTGAACTGTTGTGATAGCTATTTCTGAAGTATATTTATTATTCATGACTTCATGCATGAGTTCAGATAAATATTTTTTATGAACTCTGCGATTTAAATTTGTTTTTCTATTTATGGGATGTGATGGACCATCTCAGTTACTTATTGCTACTTCTATTTTCTGGTAGGCGATTTGAAATGTTTTACGTAACATAATTCCAAAGAATAAATTATCTTGTTGGTACACATATCCCCCGTTTGCATATGAATATGGCATTCATATAGAGACCATCCATTCTTCTCAAATTTATGCAAGAAAAAAATCCATGTTCATGAAAGTTTTCAAACAGCGAATAGCAAGGAATGTCGCTAACCAACTCTAAACCAGAATTTCAGAGGGTAACTGTAGGTGTTGGTTTTGTTTATTAAATGAGTTCTAGTTTTAATCTTGTTCGTATTATAGGAAATATTCATCAACATGTTACAAATTGCTAACAAAAACAGTCTGACGAGCTAACCTGTACCTAGCCTTGACAAAGGAACGATGGAAGGAATGATGCCTGGAGTTTATTAAACTTGTCTGGAAAGTTGCATTTCTATCATTCCAATTTCTAAAGCAAAAAGCCATGCAGGACTAAGTGCAATGCCATGGGAGGTGTTTGCACTGTCTGCAGGCATCAGCACAGATTCCTGAAACAGGATCCTAGGCTCCATCTGTGGATAAGGAAGGCCGGTTCAGAGCTCCTACTCCAGAGGTAAGAGAGTGAGAGTCGAGCAGTCAGCATGAAGGAGCCCACAGACAGGATGAACAGCATTTATATAACCTCATCTATATGCAAACAGTCCAGTGAGTTGCCAGAGCTGTGCCAGCATGCCACCCACTGAAGTAACATCTTTATTATTCATTGAAAGATGCTGCAGTTTTCTTTTGGTGTTGCAGAGCCCGTGTTAGCAGGCGATAAATATTACAGAAGGTGGTTACAGAGTGTTTATGTAATAAAGCAAGTTCCTATTGAGAACCTGACTTTTTGTCAGGGAGCAGAGAGAGTCAGTTGTTCCCTAATGGCAGTGGGCTGTGCCCTCACCCATGGGGCACGGTCCCATTAGGTTTGCACCAGTGGGCAGAGAAATGCACTGGTAATATGCTCCATTGACCACCCCAGACAGGCCCCAGGGAGATGACTCAGGTCCAGGGTCCGTTGAGGGAGCCCAGCCAGGAGCAGAAGGAGACTGGGGCAGAGATAGGGATGGAGACAAGGCTGTAACATGGGTTCATAGTCTATGCAGGAGGCAGGGCTGAAGATGGGGCTGGAAAGCAGCTGCTATATCTGAGGGGTCCATCCAGGAGGTGAACTACCTGTGATGCAGGTCCAGTGTCCATCCAGTAATTAAGACCTGAGTCAGGGCCAGAGACTAGCACTGTTGCGGCATTGCTGGGGCAGGGACTGGCAGCCTCAAACTGAGCTGAAAGGGGGTCCTGGGCCATGGGCAGGGTGAGTGAGCATGGGGAGGTGCTGAGCAGGGACAGCCACGCCCATCGGTGCCCACAGAGCCCTGACACCTCTGGATTTTATTCATTATTACAATTTTATCTTATCGTATCAGTGAAATGTGGAAAGTTGTGACTGATTCATATATAATTATCTTCCGAAATTTTGAATGTTCTAGGAAGGAAATAGGTGAGGGGTAGTTCAGTGTTGTTTTTTAGTAAAGAGCTTCAACTTACCTTTGCTCCCATTGAAACGTACTTCTTCCAGTACAGATTTAGAGTTATCATCTTTACAATTAGCTGCTGGTTAACAGCGAAGAGCTAAGGCATGAAGCAGACATTGTCCCGTATCTAATCTATAAAAATGTTGAAGTTACATTAGGATTGCCTCAAATACCTAAATCCAACCTAGTCTCAACTCTAGACAAATCAAATCTCAGGGGGTAATTTAATCTGAGAGAAGTAATTCAATTTTAAAATGAAAATTTTTTATCTGTTTTAAAATGCTTGAAAGGGGAAGTGAGAGGAAAAAAAGGAAAAAGACAGATGTGAAACAAAAGAACAGATTGTTGTAGCTGCAGATGAAGGATGGCAAAAGAGCAAGTGATCATAACTCACAAGGAGCATAAGTAGAAATTAGATAAATAGAGAGTGTAGAAAAGGAATTATGAAGTGAAGCTAGAAAGAACAAGAAGGGGAGAAGGGAATTTGCCTGATCAAAGGAGTTTGCTCTAAAATCTGGTGCACTAGGGGCAAGGAAGCCTCTGAGCCCAACCAGACAAAAGAAAACAGAAGACAAAGTACCACACTGTCTCAGGCTGGATCTGATTTCTAAAATAAACCCCAGAGAAATGCTTATCCTTCCATTACGTATACTTTCAAGATTCATGCTTTCAAACATAGATAGTTTACTGCAGTGTCAATGCAGGCATCTCATTTCCACAGCTCCCCACAGGACCTTGCAGCAGTTACTGAATCTATGAAATTACAGTTAGCATTTATTTATTGGCCCTATTTAACTTCTTCAGGTATCTCTGTGCAGCGAGTGCTCTTTCAAACCTTTTTTGAACAGTTTCTTCAAATACTTTTCTCTTACCCAGTTCCACGTGTTTGCTAGTCCAGTGTTGCTTAGCACAGAGCTGTACAAAGATGTGCTCAAATTTGATATTACGTAAATTTGTTTTTATGGTGCCAGAAATTATTGCATAAAGGTTTGGGCTTGCATAGTATTTTTAGCAAGACTATGTAGTATACATTTTTTTATATATATATACATATACACACATTTAGTATACTAGTCTTAACAGTAGTCTTAAATCTTTACTGAATTAAAGAAAATATTTTGATTGGTCATGGTGTCATGTAAATTTTCAAGTTTTTTTTTCTTGCTAGATGAAAGCAGTGAGGATGATTACTCATAGGTGATGAGTGTAGTGTTACTATTATCCTGTAAAAGTTCCTGAGGCAAGCATAGAAATTGCTCTAAGAAACTAACTGTTTTCTCAGAAAATGGTATTAACTTTCATTGAAGCCAGAATAAGGATGTACACATTTATCCTTTGGATCAGGATATGATTCCTGAAAAAATGACAGGCAACTGAAAGCTCTTTGTCCTGCCAAAGTAATTTGTATTATAATTTCCAAGTAATTTTATAGTATAGTGGGGATCCACTGAGATTTGGATTCATATCACCTGCTCAACGCTGCCTCCAGCAGTAGGAGCTCCTTCAGTGCTCATGAAAAAGGGAAAAAAAGCAGCTGAATTCTAATTGCATCTAAACTGTATATTTCCTAAGTGCAATACAAGGTTACAATAACCTATCACCCTTGTGGTGACATCCAAAATGCAGAAAGACATTCCCTCCATTTCCTCCATTTCCCATGAAACAGAGTTACAGAGTGAGGGAGGAAGATGAATCCAGCTCTCCCTGCAACTCTCTTTCTCCCAGCATATTTCATCAACCACCAAACTGGCAGAAAAATCCATGAAGAACTGTTAAGCATAAAGACACTATATCTCTTTCAGGAAGGCACTGACCTGCAAATTGTTGGAAACTGGGAAAATGCTAGGAAAGGAACACCGCACGTCCCTCCTGCTTTTCTGTAGGCATCTAATAGTAGCCGTTGTGAAAGAGGCTGGCAAGTGGCTGAAGCTAGGTGAAGGTGTGGTGAGATCCAATGCAGCTGATCCTGTGGTCTCACAGTGAAATGAGCTAATTCTTGCAGCTCAGTAGGTTGCATCTTGTATTTCTGCTCTGTAGGCCAAGGATGTAAATCCGACCGAAGTCGTGGCTATTACAATGCTATACAATATAGTTTGATTTTCCTGTTGTCTTTAGAAAGATATTATCCCCCAAATTTATTCAATTAAAATACAAAACCAGATTCCAGAGGGACTAACTGTATCTCAAGCAATCTTGCTGTATGGTGATATATGTTACCATATACAATACATATATTGCTCAGCATCACAGTAATGACAGTCTTGAATAGAACAAGGTGTCCTGAGTCCTACTCCAGTGTCTGTGCTGTAGAAAACAGATCTTCTAATTTTCCAGTAAGATCTGTCCCTCATTCGCTGACCAGGATGGGTTCTCAAGGTTTCTAAATCAAAGTTGCCAAAGCAATCAACTGAACATGAAGAATATCCTAACTTTGAAGTGTCTCTAATAAATACACGTTTCATGATGGAGTGCTTCAACTGAGCTGTTTCTGGGTAAATAATACGTCAACAATCAGAAACACAAACTTGTAGAAGGGCCAATGGGGTTCACAAAGTACAGTTCACTATGGACAAATCATCTGTCAAGTACAATGAATTGTCTTCCCTGACTTTGTAGTTACAGTTCTAGAGACAGTTATTGTACTTACATAGTGGTAACGTAGAGTTATAATAAATATTGTTATATAAATCAAAAAATAACTGTGAGGATGATTTTCATAGTCCATGAGAGCTGTTCCATTAGCTTGCATTAGCTGTGGTCTGACAATTATTTTTGTCTGTTCTGAGCCACACATAAGCATCATCATCCAAAGTCAGAAGTTACAGACTTTATGTAAGGCATCCAGGTTTTCCAGAGTTTTATGAAAAATGTCACTTAAAATCTAAGCAGTTTGACTAGCCTAATAGTATAACTGAAATGCATAAGATAAAGCAGAACCCTGCATACACTTCTTGGAACCTACTATACTTCTTCCATAATAAACTTTCTTTAATTATATTGGTCTGCTGGACGTTAGGCATAGTTTTTCTCATGCAACATCCTGTTCCTAGCTATTCTTACCTCCTCTGCAGGAATAAGTGTCATTAGATTAGTTTATTCACTAGAACACCCAGTCATGCTAACTCTGCTGTAGCACAAGTTCTGTCACAATGTCAAGAGATTTTTTTTTTTTTTAATCCAGCTGAAATAATAAATACAAAGAGGAAAATGAAATCCCATTTAGTGCTGGACAAGGCTGAAAGCTTTAAGTTAAAAAAAATTTTTTTCAGTACTTACTCTCACATCAATTTCTTCTCAAGCTCTGCTAAACTGGCTGCTAACTTTAAAAATTCATCCTTTCATATTGTGGTACAGACTCTGCTCAGAAATTTCTTGATCAGTAGCTACTAAAATCCTCCAGGTTTTGAGTCCTTAACACTAGAAGTGTTTAGCAATATTTGACAGGTATTGACCTCCCTAAGCATATGGTTTATAATACTCTCTTCATAATGACTGGGGGAGCACCTTCTCTACAAATAATCACTGCATTTCTTCTTTTTACTCACTCAAAAAATCAAGGAAGAAGAAACCACATTAACAGTAGAGACAACAAAATAGAGGAGACCTTAAATTCCTTTGCATTTAGAGCAAATCTGCCTTACAACACATTTGAAATCATGTGCTCTCTGATATCACAGATTCAGTCAGTTCCAAGCCCCACAATATAGATATTCTGAGTCTCATTGGGAACGAGATGTCTTGTAGAAATTGTCGTATAGCATACCAGATGGCATCTTTCTTGCAGACATCACTTCAACATGCTGCTTCTATTGCCTTGGAGAAGAACTCTCCCTGTAAGAGACATGCATCAGTTTTCCCATGCAGGAATAGGTACATCTTTTTCGATTGTGGTATCTCAGAAGGATTATCATGGGATTTATGTTCTCTGAAATCATAGAAAAGCACAATAGTATGTAAATGTGTTGCAGGTGAGACCATCTCATACAGTCTGCATGACGTTTTTCAACATTAGTACCAGCTTTAGACATAGGCAAAGTAGGCACTGCCTGCAGCAGCACACTGGTTAGTGGAGCTGGCACTGAATCATAGAGTGGCAAAATCAAGATAGAGTCTCCTAGTCTCAAAGCAATAGCACCTGCTTCAGGCTCAGAAAAACTGTCCAAGCAGCCCCCCTAAGAAAAGCCTTCTGGACTGGCAAAGAACAAGGAGAACTCTAGAGCTGCACGTTCCCATAAAGAAACACTTGACCCTAATCATCTCACTCCTGACTCTGCTCTGTGCCTTCCTTTGCTTTACTAGTACATTTGATGGAAGAAGGAGGAAAAAAAAGTCTTGCAGATAGCAGGATACTTTAGCAATGAGACGATAGCCAGGGTTGAAAACAAGGCAGCAAGATGACAGTGTTTCTCCTTATTCTCCTTCCCCTTGCTGAACAACGTTATGTTGTGTTGATGGGTTCAGGTGTGTAGTTACACTGGCAGAGGGCGGAGTTGGAGAAGAGTGCACAGTGGGACCAGCAGTGCTATAATAAATCCAGTGCTGGGGCTACATGAGGAAATGCGTCTGGGAGCCACTCAAAAACTGAATTTTGCCTACACTATTGCTAGGCATTAAGCCAAGCACTTCTCATCACTGGCATCATAACCTCCGTGCTGTTTATAGTAAGGCAAAGAAGCAGTTTGACCATAAAATTGGTATATTGATTATTGGCTGTGCCTTATTGTGGGTGGAACATTTTTATTGGTGGGGGACACAAGATGCAGAGACATTCATATCTATGCATGTATGGGAAATACAGGAGCCAATCATGCATAATTCTTTCAAAGAGTGGGAGTCTACTTCACTAGATCTCTTTGCATTTTTTCTGCTTATGGGGGAAAGGGGAAGACAAAGTCAGGAATCCTTTTCAAAGAAATCCATGATTTCTCAGTCAACTAAGAAAAATTCAGTAAGGATTTAATTCTTACCTTGTTTAAGACAGCTTCGTTCTCAATTTGTTCTCTGAAGAGCTTGCCCAGCCTATCAAATTTGCTCTACCCAAGGGAAGTCCACTATATTTCAACACAACATAGTCTACCCTCCTCCATACAGCCTTGCTACTGACTGGGCATAACCCGGAAGGGCTTATGCTCCAATCTATGTACAAAAATATTGAATCCCAGTAGAAAAAACTCTGGAAAATAGGGAAGATTTACAGACATGTGTGAACAAATGCATTTGTATCTCCACAAGACCTAGATTCCTATCAATTTCGTGTATCTTCTTTCTCTGAGAAAAAAAATAGTTATCCATTAATCTGTTTGAGGTACATTTAGCTATTTGTGCACACTGCACTCTTTCCAAAAAAATATATGCTCTAGTGCATATAGTCACGTGCCTGCAGTCAGATTCCTTCTTAGAGATGGTCATTGCTTGAGATCCACAATGGACAAGAAAAACAAAGAAAAATTATTAATGTGTTCAATAAATGAAGTTCTACTGAACAGGATTGTTCTTAGAATTGTACCCTATATATACCTTTTTTCTCTCTTTTTTGCTAAGTCCTTTGATGGTGTTAGAAAAAGCAGAAGTTTAGTAAACATTCCTCTCAGAACAGAGATGTAAAATATTTCCATCTTGAGAGAAACTGTCTCAGAAACGGAACATTGATGGAAAATACATCATGAGGTATTTGGTTTCCTGTGCAGAAAAAGAACTTTGCTTTAATTTTAAATTCGTTGTCTTTTGTTTTTGGGGTTTTTTTTTTCCAGTTATAGTTGATAAAATATACATCCTCTCTGGAAATCATGCAAATCTTGTATGTGTGCCTGCTATCATTCACATTTTTTTAAAGAAAAGGATATAAACTTAAAATTTTATTTAGGAAAAATATTCTTTTAGTTATTCATTTGAAATTGTGACCTTTTCAATTTGAATTATTATATGTTGGCATGAAGGTTTTCTTGTGTCTTATAATATTTTACGGTTGAAGAAATCATGCAGATAATCTAATTACTTTGACTAAAATTTTTGTGCCGTTTATATCTTTTGCTGTACTACAGGGGAGAAACTATGAAATGTATTCACTATCAATTCATTAAAGGGTTTTGCTATTACATAGCAGAAATGCAGGCCACTACCTATCTTGTATTAAAAGGGGAAAGGGGAAGGCATGGTAAATCATGCCATAGGCTATGGTTTATTTATTGCATTTCTTAATGTCTCGTGAAACGTAAAAAATCTACAACAAACAGATATGCTAAGCATAACTGGTATGAAGATTCTATTCAGATTTAAGTGCTCTAGGTTGCTTTTGAATCTTGCTATTTTCTGCATTTGTTTTGACTGCTCTCATCATTCAAGATTGACGCTTGGATGGGTGTGTAGGAGGAAGCAGCAGCAGCAGGCTTACAGCTTGCAGACAAAAAAAAAAATCTGCCTTATCTGATGGCTATTATTGAAAATGCGAGGTGTAGCCTAGGCTGGGTAATGAAGGGGAGCGAGCGAGGGGGAGCAAGAAGCATGGAGCTGCATACTGATGAGTGTAGGAGTACTTGATAAAAAGAATTCTTGCTGCTGGCAGTGCATTGCTCATTGTGGAGTATTCCAACAATCACATATAACGGAGAACAGCTTTGCTGACAGCTTGATATGCTTTTTTTCTTTTTTTTTTTCCCCTACTGTATGACGTACTGGTCTGTAGTAAAGATTAATAACTAAGAAATGTAGAGCTAGCATCAGATCTTACGCTGTATACTGCCCTGTAAACTATGTTTTACTTCTGACTTTTCTGCTTGCTGAAAACATTAATCTATCAAGCTGGCGGGCTCCTTTGATACCAACTTTCCCAGGAACACGATGTGGCAATGCCACCTCTCAGCCCAGGACTACCGCTATTATCCAGTGGATGGTTATTCGTTGCTTAAACGCCTCCCTCTTCACCCTCCTACAGGACCCCGATGCCCTGTCCAGACAGTGGGACAATGGTTGGAAAATATTGGGCTACCTCAGTATGAAAACCACTTGCTGGCTAATGGATTTGACAATGTGCAATTTATGGTAAGAAATCTCTGTGCATAGCTGTGTATATACACTGTAGCTGCCTTTTTTTGTCTGTCTCTTATGTGCTCATAAAATCCTTAGAAACCTGCATTGCACTACGATCTGTTTAGCGTTTCACTTTTCTATGTCTAGCTAAATTGATATATAAACTGTTCTTGTATAAACTTCCAAACTGTACACGTTAAAAAATATTCTAGCCAGAAATATGATAAAAGAAAAACTGACTATTAAGGTTCTTTCTACACCCCCCCCCCCTTCAGATTAAAAAAGAAATATGCACAGTGCTTTTAATCCATTGCAGGATTTTCACAGTGTATAAAAGCTGCAAACACCCTTATCTGCAATACATCACATTATTACTTTTATTTAAACATTAATATCATTGTAATAGTGATTAAATAACATGCAATGCCATTCTTGCATTGAGAGGTATTTTAATAACAGAAAATTATTTAATGAAGTGTGCTCTCTATGCAAGTGATTCTGGATGTCTCAGTTAAATGTTTTTGCATCTTAGATAATCAGACAATGGAATTCACTTGTTGAAACTTATGCCCTGTGTGGAAAAGTAGTGCATTCCTTTTATTAGTTCCATTTTCATGTTTTAACTCCAGGCATTTATCAGGAACATATGAATGAAATAAAATTTTATGTACTTCAGGATTCACAGTATTGCCATGTGGTTTAAAGTAAAAGAGACCTGTCATGCACAAACTTTCCATTGAAATGAATATTGACAGTAAAGAGAGAAGCTTACTTGTATGGTTGTTATATAATCACTTTTCTACCTGCTTCAGTATTCCCATTACTTAAGCCTCTTGCAAAAATCCCAAATACATTTGCTATAAAGTACCAGAGCTTAAAATGTTCTTAATCACCCCATTTTTAAGATATTTTTAGTAACCATGTATATCTTGGTAGGGTTCTAACTTTTCATAACTCACTCCTGGCATATAAGAAACAGAAGTGAAACAGCGTGAATATTATGACTATAAAATCATCACCTGAGTTGTGTTTTTCCTATTTAATTTCTGTTGCCAACCTTTAGGTTACTGATGGGAAAACTAAGGCACAGATCTCTACCATGTCCACACTGTAATAGTGTAGAGGTTTCTCCCTGTTTTTACATGGCTGCCATGTGATCTTTTGCTTATATCAGTAAAAATGATTAGAACCTTTACCTTTAATATTCTTGAAAACAGTGCTGCAAGGGTGTGTTGCCAGCCCAGCAACGTAAAAAAAAAAAAAAATTCCCAAATGCATTTCAAGCTACAGTTTGCCAAAATGCAACTACACATTCTTACATGTGTTGCAGCATTAGTTACATAAGTAGATAATCATTTAGTCTAAAGAGATTACAGAAGGAAATTGTTCACAAGAGGCTGTGGGTGGCATAACAAATGCAGAGGGGTACACCTACCACAGGTACATGCTGAGCAACAGAGGAGCCAAAGAAGCTGCCCTGGAGGGCTTTTCGGTTGACCCCTGGCTCTGGAGGGGCCTGAACCACATTCTGGGGGAATTTATAAGACTTTCATTTCCTGTGTCTCTTATTGGTATACTTATGTAAGCAAACAAATTATATACGAGAGTCTATTATTCAATACACAAATCAAACTTTTTAGGTATCAGGCACATTAATTTTTGCCTGCATACTTGTGTGTTAGCTATTGTTTTCCGGTCATTTTAATTTAAGCCTCTTCTGAAGTGGTTTGTTTTTAAATATATATCCCAGGTGAAATACACAATTAGTCTTAATATTAATTGGGATAGCAAGCATATATGAATGGAAGATGATTAAGCAAAAAACTAGCAAATTGCCTAATAATAAAAAAAGTATCATTTCAGTGATTTAATAATTCCTAATTTATTGATTTCACGTTCTACATCGTGCTGTTATATATTTCAGTTTTTGTTTGTCCCAGAAATTGAACAGTTCCCATATTTTATTGGAAATAAAGATGATCAGGAAACATCAATTTCTTTGTATATTATTCTTTTGACTATATGAGCATAGGAAAAGGAAAGCCTCTCCTGAAAATTTAACTGAGTGCTTTTTAAAATATTTTCCACTCTAGCCAAAACGTTAAAGAGAAAATTATACTTGGAAAATATAGAGGAAAATGAGAGAAGAAAGATCTGCTATGTTAAGAGAAAAATTCAGATTACTCCAAACTTAAATGTGTTGTAGTCATCCTTAATATGAGAGAACTGCTTTACCTTTATTAAAGTGGTTTACACATTAAGCTATATTTTACAATATTATTAATTTGTTTCAGATAGTTCAGCTACTTTACATTGAAGAACTCTAATACTTCAGTGCAGTAGAATTCAGTTAGACATGTTTGTTCTTCATTCTGTACCATATTCCTGCTTTTGTTTTTCTGCAAGCACATTCTGACCTGCATTTATTCATTCTGTTGCCTAAGCAACAACCATCACACTCCTATTAAGTATGATTTAGTAGTACAGGTTTTACTAGATGTTCAGAACAGGAGAGAGAATATCACAATTATATCATTAATGTCCATAGAATAACATATATCTGAGAACACACATATTCTATTTATACTACTCTCGGCAGCAAAATTCTATTAATTGAATTAAAAGGTGTTTCTCAGATAAAGAGATTTCATGGTTAATCATTCATTAGATCTTAGAAATTAAATCCTTGAGTTTAGTCCCCCTTGGGCGTTAAGAAAGTTATTCACTAGACTGTGCTTAGAATTAGGAAGATTTGTTTTTGTTACCTGAAGTGTGTGAACTTTATAGTAAGAAACAGCCTGTTTCCTATTAACTTTACAGTATGAATATTTTTTTCATAGTTCATCAATATATATGTTCATCAATATATATAAATTAGTTGTGTTTTCATGAACTGCTTTATTTCTACTTACAGCGTATTTGTGCACGTAGCGAGTGCAATTCCTGCCTACTATTAGTGTCATGCAGGAATGACACTTGCGTAATCTTTAGTAGGCCCAAGGCAGGTTCAGCAGCAAGACCTGGCTCGTGTGTGCTCATAGGAGTAGAATCATACTTGAATTTGTATCTATACCTATACATATATAGATATGCAATCATTATTAACTTTGACAATTTGTTATGTAATAGGCTGCAGCATCCTTCAGATATAAAAACTTGTGGTGACTTTGTGCAGAGATACTCTGCATTTGAAGATGCAGCTGATACTGCAGTTTCATAATGTGAAGGCTATTTCCAGTTAAACTAATTCAAAAGCACAAGCAAAACGATTAGATCAGTCATAAATTGCAGTATATAAAGTAGATATAAACAATAAGGTAACCTAATGAATCAGTGAGCATCTTTTTGCGGCATAGGTCCCATGGATATCCCTGGGACAAGCTATAATCTTCACGCAGACTTGCAGGCCTAGAACTTAGCATCCTGAGGGAAAAAAAAAAAAGTTAAATTGAGAGAAACAGATGAAAATGTAATGTGCGAGGTCACGGCATTCTTGCATGCAGCTTTCAATAACTCTGGAGCTTCATCAAAGACTCCATTCCGGATTCACAGAGATAAAAGCAGTTCAATCAAATCACTGCCCAGTGGGGACTAGTTCTGAGTAAGGGCTGTATATGACTATTTATAGGTTGTTCTAATAGGTTGCGATATTCTGAAATCCTATCACTTGCTTAATATTGCAACTTGATGAAGATAATATCTCTTAAAAAGATTTATAAAACACTGTATGAGAGAAACAGGGACCAGGCAACCAAAATGAGTTTACAGAAAAATATGAAACATTTTATTATATTTTTTGGCATTCCAAAATGTTGTTCACTATTAGCAATTAATAATCTGAATTGGCATTAGATACTAGACTTTCATGGCTGCTGTGAACGTACAAGCATGCACCTCTACTGCTTCAAGTACTTAAATGGCTTGCATTGCCTGAGGATCTAAATATTGGCTAAGTGTTTTTTTTAATTCTCTCTTTTTTGCTATTGGGGAACTGAGGTGTAGAGTGACTGCAGGATGGATTTTCAAAGTTCTTAGACATTTGAGATAAGAGGCACTGGTTCTTAAAATAGCTACTAACATAATGTTTAACAGATCAATTCAGTTGCTTAAACGTAGGTATCTAGTACCAATTGAGATACTGTAGGGAATCTAAGAGATCCAGACAGGGCTGACAGATACTGCTAAGGACCAGAGACATCCAGACTCTTCGTGATTAGCAGCCAGACTCCAGGTGGGATACCACCAAGCACCTCAGATCACTCTAGAGTCCTGATGCTCATGCAGCTGAAATGAGTCTTAAATGTTGTACATCACAGGGCTTGTGACACGTCTAGGAACACTAATATAGATGTCTTGAGTTTTGATCTAGTATCTTAGTTGCATGTGCATTTCTTTCCTTCTAGTAGTTTTCTGTATTTGTATTCCTCTTGTGAACTTTCCTGTGCTAGTGCTTACCTTGTTTCCCAGTGCTATTCATGGACCACCATCTCAATTCCCGTTAGCTGTCTGGTTTGGATTTAGTTTTGAGTTAAATTTTGACTTTTCTTTCTCCCTGCCTCTCTCTCTTTCTGTCTTTGTTTCTTTTATTTCATTTTTTACTAGGTCTGGAGGTTTATTAGTAATCTGAAATTTATCTGGAGACTATCCTCTCTCAGGTGTCATTCCTGGGATTTGCTGTTCCGGAATACCCAGTAATTCTTCTTGCCCTTAATCTCTCTGGAGGATCTTGAAATCTGTATCAAGTATAAAGGACAGAAGCAATTTTATTTCTTTAGAGTGAAATGCACCTGGAAGAAATTCTCTATGTGCATTGGCTCCAGGTCCTGCACTTGTAGAAACTACCACATTTTATCCAAAAATACCTGATGCAGAGATTGATCATTTGGGCATTAGATGAAGTCTTGAAAGTGTGAGTCAGTCTGCCAACACCTTTCTTAATTTAGCCATGCTGCAGATGATGAAAAAGAGGCCAATGTTTGACAAGGATTCTAGTCTGTAGTGATTTTAGTGACTTTCAGAAGCCAACTCCTAACACGCTTAGGAGAGCAGATCAACCTTTGCAGTACCCAGGCTCTGAGCTCTCCAGGCTCGTGGTGGCTACTGCAGACTCTTCAGGGCACCCGTACGTTATCTGAAGCATAAGAAGTAGTATGCCTAGAAATGAAGAAATGCTTAAGGCAACCTTAATACTGGCAGTCAGTGATATGCAGCAAGCCACATTTTTAACAGAGTAGAAGGAATACAAGTCCCACTGATGCTGGAATAATCTGTGGTTTAAGATTCTCTGTACATCTAGTAAAATCTTAGAATATATGCCTGAAACAAGTTTCATTTCCCTCATCTGGACCTCACTTGTAGAGCCCAGGACTTGCTTTTAGTTTCATGGCAGATCTACAGAACTTGACACTAAAACTGCAGAGTTCCTTTCAGTGCCAGTGTCGCCGTGGCTTCTTCCCTGCTCAAAGCGGCTCTTTGTCACTCTTCTCTTTTCCGAGTCTTCCTCTCCTCCACCTCAGTAACCCTCTGCAATGGGGGAGGACAACTCTTCCCTTAGTCCAACCTGTTAGCCAAACGTAGAGTGGGGCAGAGTTAAAGTTCAAATATAGACATCTACATGTGTACCAGTCAGTAGATGTTTAGGACTCAGTTCAGTTGCCCATGTACCGGAATCTTTTGAGATGTCTGACACGTCTGTGTAGGGTGGGAATATATGATACAGCATCTATGGAAAATACCCTTCTGGAGATTTAGTTGGATTCCAGGTAATGCACATTTGCAGCACCTCAAGTGACTCTAAATTCGTATCCATGGGCAACTAGGTGAAGCACCTAATCAGCCGTTAAATCCAATGGAGCATGGAATGCAATTTAGCTGACTGGCTGACTAACTATTAGGGTACTTATTTTAGGATAAATTAAAGTAGATTCATTGGGTCAGCTGAATCACTGTCTAGGCTGTATTGATTTTTTTTACTAGGTTTTCTTCAGCTGTCAAGAAGACACAAAAATTTTGATAGCTCAATTTGGGCTAGAATCCTTCCAGGGTTCACCAAAAAGGAAGCAAACTATTTTTATTAAAGCTTTTTCTCCTCCCTCAGAACATCCATCCCTAAGACTTTAAGATCTTCTTTTTCATGCTAGTAGAGATTCTTACTATAAAACCTGCAAATGAGAGCTCAGGTTGGTGCCGGAGATTAAGATTGTGCCTGTCATCCTGCAACAGCAGCAGGTCTAACAAGTAATCCCATTCCACATGCTACAGTCAATGCTTCTGTCATGGTATTCCTCAAGCTAGTCAAGAGACAGAAGTGCTTGTTAATATACTCCTCAACGTGTGTAAATAATAGCTTGCGCTGTCTTTATGTCTTGAGGTCTCAGACCGTTCTGCATCATCCTGTGTGTGTGCGTGCAGATCTGGAGAGCAGTGCTCATTCCCCGGTGGAAAGGGATTTTAAAGGAATCTGCTTCATGTTTATATACGTATATGTGTGCCTGTGTGAAAAACACAGGCACTGCAGACTGGTGACTGATCCTGCACTTGACAAAGGACTTTATGAAAATTTTGGCAGTAATGATTGCTCAACAGAGGAAAGAAAAAAAAGGCAGGATTTTTGTGCATTTTAATTGAACAATTGATTCTTAAGGAGCCTATTTCCAAACAGACTGTAGGCTTCATTAAGACATCATGGATATGGTGGATTCCTTGAGAGTCAGAGGAAGTATGTTTTCATCTAAACCTGTCTCAACAGTTGCACCTTGAAGATATAATCAGGCATGGGTCCATCTGCTAGGTTCCGCTAAGTTAACCTTTAGATAAGGGTGTCTCTGGTTGTTCTGGAATATAGTATTTGGCCATCTCTATTTAAACGTTGTTCCACACAAGGTGGTACATATAAGGCACACAGACAGGACTTCAGGCTGTACACTTTGTAGACAATCCGGGTATATCCAGTATATGCAGTGGAATGTCCTTCCGCTCACCTCTGCCGTTCAGGTTAGTGGCTTCCAGAGTACATGTGCCTCTTTGGGAAGCTCGCTCTACAGCAGTCTGAGAGAAAAGAGCTTGTCCAATGTACATATCATTGCACTGGGCTCAGTCTTACCCTCACTAAGAACAGAGGGCAAAATACAGACATTGAAAACTATTGCATGTACAGTCATCACTACAAGAGAAACCACTTCATACATATCTGTGAGTTACGGTACTTGAGAACGGGAATTGGTCCCATCTGTTCTAACAATATGTTAAATGTCAATGTTAAATGTTGTTGCTTGAGCTGAAAGCCTGCCTAGTGCAGAGACTGGCCTTCACCTTAGTGTACAAACAGTAACAAATTGTGCTCTGAGACTACGTATGTAAGGACTTGTCTAGTGGCCCTACATACAAGTTTATGAGAAACTAGTAGCAAATATTTAATCTGAAAATTAGGTTGATAGAGCAGACTAAAATTCTAATAATCAGAATAAAGCATGACATTCTAATAACTCATAAAATAAGAGATGTAATGCTGGTACAGTGTTCTTCCTATATATTTATCTAAGTCTAAAACCTTCTGGCTGATTTTGTTACCAAAAAGATCAAGGCTAAATCTTCAAGAGTTAGAAATGTTTGTGCACAGAATGAACTGTATAATGCTATTCTTCATAACTAATGAAAGACATGGAAATGACAATATGTAAAGGTCATTAAAAGTAACAGAAAGTTTAAAGGTTAAGAGACGCAGAAAGTCTCAAGAGTTTTTACTCTTAAGAGTGAAAAAGGATTGAAAGGACAATCAGTTTGTAATTGTATTTACATTCTAGGTAAATAATGGGAAGCTGTGCAATGGAAGGCAATGATAGACTTAAAACCAGTGACCTGTATATAACAGAAAGTTACAGAATGTTCTCAGTTATTTCATATGGGAATGCTTCTTAATAATGTTTTTTTTAAAAATAGAATTAAAAAAAAATTACAAGGAGCACAGTATACAGTTGTGTATATTACTGTTTTAGAACAACACTATCGAACAGAAAACAATTATATAGAACCTGGACCAGCAGGTAAATTAATCTGAAGCAATGACAAACTTCCCTGACTAAGTTAAAGATGTTTGAAGGACAGCAGTACTGAGGAGCTTGATTAGAGATAATTACATTGTGGGATTCTGAAGGAGTTATCCGGTAAAGATAAATGGGTACTAACAGATAACTGGAAATAAACATAAGATTCTTGGATATGTTACCCTTTATGAAGGGAGACTGATGATGTATGAAAAGATCAGGTAGTTATATGAACAAGTATTAATGAAGATGAAAAAAATAGAAACAATCTAAAATAAAAAAAAAGAGAGCAATTACATCATGAAAGAATAGATAAATAACCAAAATACAGAAAGGAAAAAAATTAGGAGAGAAAATGACATTTCACTAACTATGTGAGTAGAATACATTCAGAAAAGATTTTATTAATATGCTATAGCTAAAAGGAATATTAAGAAAGATATGAGCACTGCCAGAAGTCAGATAAAACTCATTTTAGTTTTAGAGTAAACAACGAAGTATGAGAATTAGTGAAACACGTTGTTGATGAAGACCACCAAGAAACTGGGGGGGGGGGGCGGAGAGAGAGAGCACAAGCTATCATACTGCAAGCAGATAAAAGGGTACTTTGTTAATTAAAATATCTGAATCATCTAGGTTAAGAGATGTTTGATGAAGAGTCTTAAGAAACTCAAGAGGAAATACTAAATCCTTTAGCAATCATCTTTAAGAACTCCTGGAGAATGAATGAATGAATGATTAGAGGACAAATAAGGTTTTCTTCAACCGTTCACCATACAACTAATACCTTAATCAAGAACGAAATGGGTGGTGGTGTTATTTAGCAAGATATAATTATTGTCATCAGTACTGAGTCTGGTGGTGAGAAACTGGGGACTTGAACTGAATGACTCAATGGGATGTAATGGTAAAAGTATAAATGAAGTGACTGTGTAGTGGGGAGACCTAAACTTTCACTCCTTCAGCTTAGAGATCTTCCATATTCTCACACGTTGATGAAAATGTTACCTTCTCCCATGCACCATGCCCATATATTTTTTATGGTACCAACACCCCAGCATCAGTTTTAACCTTTGTAATGACAAAAGCAGTATAACCTGTGAAGCCTTTGTCAACATTCTGTCCATTCTCCCTGCCCATCACATCACAATGTGCTGTCCATTCTTGCTACTCACACACGCACTCACACACATGTGTGCACACACACAAACACACTTTACATAAAATGCTAATTCACTAAGGTGAAAGCTCGGAAATAAAGAGCTGCAGAGTTACAATACCTGTGCAACCCCATTTCATCCGTTGTGATTCATAAGCCTTGTTATACAGTCTTCCATGACAGGCTTCTCTACTAATTTTTTCCCTCAAAATTCCGTCTTTATACAGAGTACTGAAATTTGAGTATGCACAAGCACACATTTCAAAGAGATTGTAGTTAAAACTTTTTATTTTTCTAATGTTGCATTGCTTAATGATTTTAACAACCTTAACTCAATGGCTATTTAAAACAATGATAAGACCCCCGAACTGCCTTCTCTTCTCATTCAGCAGTGATTTACACTTGTCTAGTATCATTCATCTGGAACATTAGAATTGCGTTATCACTCTAAAGTACTTATATATATATCCGGACAGGCTTCTCATTTGCATTTGTGTTTTAGAAACTGGGTTATAAAGAGTTAGAAAAGATAAAAGGCTAACACTTCAGATGATAACTTTAGACAATTAAAAATTAATATATTCAGTTAGAAACACTTCTGTCATGATTTACCAGAAGCTGAGGTCACCTCCAAAAGCTTTGACTGGATGTTTTACATGGGTCTAAGCACAGGTTCAGTTCTAAGAAAGTTTGATGTTCGTGACTTTCAGTGGGAAAAAGATCTTCTTCAAGTGCTGAAAGCAAGGTAAAGGCCTAGTGCAGACAAAGCAAGCTGTCTTGTTTCAACTATGATTTTATTCCAGATATAAGCGTAATTGATTGAATTAACAACAGGTTTTTATTCATCCTAAATACAAGGTCACACAATGAAATTCACACCTGGTCTCTGGTCTTCTTCTTAGTCCACTCCTGATTGAAATATATTTTCAGGAAATCAATACAAATGCTACTTTACTCCCAAAAACTTTACTTCTGTAACTTCTGACTTTAAAACACTGCAGTAAATATTTCAATCATTTTAGTCACTATGGATCATACTATATTCTGTATCTTTTGCTGTTCCTTGTTAAGCTGCAATCACCTTGCATATGGGAGAAAATCTCCATGCAAAAATACACCGTATTAGTTTTAGACTGGCTAGTACTGATGAAATTGAGGGTATGTACACTTGTTGTACGTATGATCCATGACTAAGCTAAAATCTCATGTTTCAGATGTTTATTAGTATTATTTCATGTGGCATTTTATTGAATTACTGGAAACCGAATGATTTAGTAACATTATTGATGGGGAAAACTAAGGCTTTAATTTGCAAGATGTACCATACTTGCTCTAGATTCATGTTGAAATTCATGTTTGACTGGATAATAATTTTTGATCCAAAGACTAGATCTAGGTGGAAGTTTTGAAATATAAAAGCCGAAGTATTTGCCCAGGTGGCAGCTGTGGAGGGATAAGGTTACAGTGGATACAAGTGCTAACAGTCAGTTTAAGTATTAGAAACTGGAATACCATTAATAGAAGTATTCTGGAAAAAACACTTATCAAATGATCTTCCTGAGATAAATATCTATATATTGATAGGGTGGTCCTCTGTGCACAATCCCCCTTTGCAGTTAGGAAGCGGGGGCTGGGGGAAATCTGCATCTTATGTACTGGAACCTTATAGCTCACACTAACAACAAATATACGTGCCACCGATTACAGCTCTTAAAATCTCTGAAATGATTGATAGCTTCTATTCTTCAGTAGCCACACTATTTAACAGCTTTTTCATTGCTTCAGGTATGATTTCTCCAAACAGCTCCCCTTTTAATCACATAGAAAGCCCACTTCTTGAAGTAATTTAAGATGGCGTTTATAAGGAAATAATAGTTCTTAGCTGCTATGCTTCATTAGGATAAAAGATTGCACAATACTGAGTTGGATTTCGGCCTTGATCCATTTTTAAATATAGTATGAATATTACAGTTCTGTTAGCTTCTCTGAACTCCCTAGGCATCCCTTGACAATGCAAGTTATCCTATTTCATTTTCTATCTCTCTTGGAATTTGGAAACGTGTCTATTCTGTCCATGAACTTTTTATTTCCTGATGTTCTGATTTTTAAGTAGTTGTTTTATTGCCTGTAGAAATAGTAGATCTTCACTTTCTGCCCAGAAAAATAACTTTATGCAGCAAGAGTGGAATATTATGTGAAAGAATCCAGATATGGATGAATCTTTTGTTCCCTGTAATACTAGGCTTTTTGTCAGCAAATTTTGCTGTCCTTGCTTGTATGGTTCGATTTCTCTCTGTCTCTTAACTCTGCTATGTATATAACAGTATCTTGCTTCCTCTATGTATTTGTTTACAATGCATGCTGATTTCCTTCCTTCTTGAACACTAAGAATTGGAGACTCAAGGGAAAAGAGAATAAAGAAAACACTTGCTGGAGCATGCAGAAGCAGCCTGGTCCATGGAGAATGCATAGGACAATACATCGAGGGGTCTTTTCTGAGGTCATCCTTTGATTTGGATTATGAGTTTGGGGAAGATGCTTCTATTCCCTTAATTATCTGGCTAGAAAATTACTTAATATTGCTGGCCCACACATATGAAATCAAGAGACCTGGGATAGATATATCTGTATATTAAGAGCTATCTTGTGGCCAATTATCTGCTTATGTCTGTCCTTTGACAGTACAGGTTTCTAAGTACCTGCAGTTGGAAAGCACAGTTTCTCAGGAGAGAGTCAGAGTCAACCAGATTGCCTGACGAATCTCGTTGTGTACCTTCAGTTAAGTTCTAAATAAATTCAGTGGCAAGGATTGGACTCAAGCTAAAAATACTGCGGAAGAAGGAAACAAGTATTTAATACTTATTAACATTTGTATGCCCCAAACTAAATGAATCTGAACATTTTCTGTATATAAGCTGGCTATATGTACTTTATCATTACTTTAATTTCAAGTCACATATTTTAATACTTCTGTAAGCCAAACTCATAGCAGAAGCTGTTTCTCAGCATTCCTCTCTACCTGGGTGCCACTCTTCCTTGCTCTCTATTTCTGAGATTGTCTGTGAATGACCCCCCAAAATGCATTTGTGTTTCTGAGGTGTCTCCCTGCCTCACCATCCCTGCAGGTTGGACTCTTCTTGTGCTTCCCATGGCTTCCATTTATTAATTTCCTCTTTCATCAGTACAAATTACTATATGTCTTTTTTGCCTCCAAATCAAAGGGAGGAAGGGAGGGAGGGAGGAAGGCAGGCAGGGAGGGAGGAAGGGGTGGAGGAATAAAAGAAAACAGAGTGGGACAGAGGATATCTGCTTCTCATCTAAGTTCTTTTACTGACTTAAAACATTTCAGGGATTCCTGAACAAAAGCAGTGGCACATTTACCTGGGTGGTTTTCACAGAGAAGTTCTTGTGACTCTTCAGGCGACAACTCTGGCCCAGCAGAGCAGGTGCCGAATGACAGCTAACTTGCTTGACTGGGCTTAGGATGACTCCTTGCAGAAAGTTGGCTGTGTATTCTTTGTAGGACCATAAAATCACAATTTTTCCATTTTACAAGGGGTCTTTTACAAGGTGATTTACCTGGAGAGCAAACTACAAATTATGACAAGCTTTTCTGATAAAATTGTTGAACTGAAAACGCTTTGATACATATATGCAAGGGAAAGGAGCAGGATTTGGGTTTGCTGAAGTGTGGGTGCTCGCAGCTAAACTGAATTTGACTACAGTTGTCCTTTGAATACATATGTAGATAGATACTAAGTACTCATTGAAATGGAAGAAATTAATCCCTGCATTTAGGCACTGAGTACTAATAGATTTTTTTTTTCCCCCTAAATTCTGCCCCTAATTAGTCCTACTTCAATTCTTTATCTGTATAATGAGTATAAACATGTCATCTTGCCTTGAAGGACTCTTATAACAAAATATATTAATTCCTGTTTTGGAGCTGGCTATTATTTCAATGAACGTCTAAAAAAAGCCTGAAGAAAGTGAGTCATTCTTACAGGTGAGGTCTTCAATGGAAGACTATATATAAGACATGGACCCACACAGGGGATGATAAAGGCTAAAAAAAGAAATATCAGCTATCTTATTTTGTAAGCACTATGCACTCCCCTGCACTGAATTAATGGATTATTCATAAATATAGTTATGTGTGTGTATGATGCTGTGAAGAATATGTATCCTGGCTGAAGGGTGGTTAGCCAGTCTTGAACAATCTTCATCCTGGTATTTTGGAACTTTGTGACTTTGCAACATTCATTTAATGTGTATTGGAGATCAGCAGCTTTTATTTTGTCTGCTCTACACATTGCAGTAACTTTTCCTTTTAAGAAGGTGTACTGAAATCTTTATATTATGTCAAGTGAAGTTACAGTCTCTCAAAATCTTGCATCACTAGAACAAGAGCATACGGTTTTATTACCCGATTTGTTGGTAGCACTGGTCTGTTTTGGACCCAATATTAGAGGCAGGAGGGACCAGTGAGACTATAGTGTTCACCAGGACCATTAGGAGCATTTTCCTATTGCAAAGAAAAGTTAAATTAGAAAAAGCTTACTCACAAAGAAATCTGCCAAGTGTCAGTAAAATAATTGCTTGAACGTGGATAGGGAGACGCCCCAAAGACTCTCTAAATGTTGGTTGTTGAATGCAATATCCTTGTATAAGAAAGGGATTAGTGGAAACACTCATCACAGTAGCACCAGGAAGAAGGGTGCCAGATGAGGTGGACTGACTTGCATGAAGATTTCCTCATGACTAGGAAAATTAAGTACTAGAGTGATAGATCACTGGACTCTGACAGTGGATCAGCCCCTCAGACAAAAAACAGAGTAAGTTTACCTTTCTGTAGAAAATTCTTGAAACCAAATACTATTTGCTAGGCAGGAAGGATAGTTCAAAGGGCTATATCAAGATGCTAGGACTGTCTGTATGAGACCAATATGGGACTTTAAGTTTCACAGTTAGTACTTGCTTTGGATGGAGACAAGTTACATAGCTCAATTTCTGAGAACAGACATTTTCCAATGCATGGATTTTTTTCTTATATTCACTGATAATAAAAGATGATACCTACCATTATATAAGCAAGTACTTTATGGATTGGTATAAAAACGTCATGTATTTGTAACTCCTAACTACTCAGTTATGGCTAGAAAACACAGAACTATGGTAGTCTAATTACTTTGCATTCTATCTGAGATAAACAATACAAGAATATTTGCATAAGAGTGAAAAATGACTAAATAAACTAGAGAATGTGAACAGAAAGAAAGCTTATGGTATTACAACTATATCTGAATACAATATGTGGATTGGGAACAAGCTGCACAGTGAGATGAAACAGATATGAAAGGAGGAAGGGGACAGAAAGTAGACAGTTTACTCTCTGGCTCACACAGCCAGAAATCTGATTTTGCATTTGTTTATTTGTTTACTGGATGTGTTTGTTTATTTTTACATATTCAGAATTATTAATATTGTTGTTCACTGGCAAGATACTTAAAAATTGTGGGCAAACTATTTTGATGTCTGTAGTAATTAATATTTTATATGTGACCCAGTCAATAGCTACACAGGTTTTTTTATAGGTTCTGAGTGACAGGTGCTGTATTATTAGTGACATAGCTACACCATACTACATGAAATGCTACTGTTCAATATTGAAAATATGTTGTCATGTGTTAACAAATAAATATTAAGAAATGCGTGATCAGTGAATCACTCCAGAGTGCACTTCTTACGTACTAGTGGCCACCCATTTGTTTTCCAAAATGGAACCTTTAATTTTTAGATAAAGTTAGCATAAATGGAATGTCTGTCCCTCATTCTTTGGGATCTTTGTCCAGTTATACCTTGTCAAAGTGTTTTAGGGATCAGTAAGGGACAGAGAGTGAAATATCCCCTTTATGCATAGAAGGGGTGCCATCCAGAGGGACCTTCCAGGCTTGAGGAGTAGGCCCATGTGAAATTCATGAAGTTTAACAAGGCCAAGTGCAAGGTTCTGCACCTGGGTCAGGGCAATCCCCAATATCAGTACAGACTGGGGGATGAATTGATTGCGAGCAACCCTGCAGAGAAGGACTTGGGGATACTGATGGATGAAAAATTGGATATGAGATGGCAATGTGCTCTTAAGCTCAGAAAGCCAATCCTATCCTGGGCTGCATCAAAAGAAGCATGGCCAGCAGGTCTAGGGAGGTGACTCTCCCCTTCTACTCCACTCTCATGAGACTCAACCTGGAGTGCTGTGTTAAGCTCCTGACATAAGAAAGACCAGAAGGGCCACAAAGATGATCAGGGGAGTGGCACACCTCTCCTATGAAGACAGGCTGGGCGACCTGGGGTTGTTTAGCCTGGAGAAGAGAAGGCTCCAGTGAGACCTCATAACAGCTTACCAGTACTTAAAGGGAGCATAGAGGAAAGATGGGGAAGGGACTCTTTATCAGGGACTGTAGTGATAGGACAAGGGGTAATGTTTTTAAACTGAAAGAGGGTAGATTTAGACTAGATATAAGGAAGAAAATCTTTACTGTGAGAGTGGTGAGGCACTGGAACTGACTGGATGGCCGGGCCCAGAGAGCGGTGGTAAATGCAGTTAATTCCAGTTGGCGGCTGGTCACCAGGGGTGTCCCCCAGGGTTCAGTTTTGGGCCCTGTCCTCTTCAACATCTTTATCAATGATCTGGATGAGGGAATTGAGTACACCCTCACTAAGTTTGCGAATGACACCAAGTTAGGTGGGTGTGTTGATCTGCTTGAAGACTCTACAGAGGGATCTGGACAGACTGGATTGATGGGGCAAGGCTAGTAGTATGAAGTTCAACAAGGCCAAGTGCTGAATCCTGCACTTGGGTCACAACACCCCCCTGCAAAATTACAGGCTTGTGGAAGATGGCTGGAAAGCTGCACAGAAGAGAAGGACCTGGGGGTGTTGGTCAAAAGCTGGCTGAAAATGATCCAGCAGTGTGCTCAGATGACCAAGAAGGCCAACAGCATCCTGGCTTGTATCAGAAATAGTGTGGCCAGCAGGAGTAGGGAAGTGATTGTCCCCCTGTACTCAGCACTGTTGAGGCCACATCTTGAATACTGTGTCCAGTTTTGGGCCCCTCACTTCAAGAAGGACATTGAGATGCTGGAGGGTGTCCAGGGGAGAACAAAAAAACTGAGCACAAGTCTTATGAGGAGCAGCTGAGGGAACTGGGTTTGTTTAGCCTGGAGAAGAAGAGGCTTAGGGGAGACCTTATTGCTCTCTACAACTACCTGAAAGGAGGTTGCAGCAAGGTGGGGATCAGATCCTTCTTCCATGTGACAAGTGACAGAACTAGAGGAAATGGCCTCAAGTTGCGCCAGGGGAGATTTCGGTTGGATATGAGGAAAAATTTCTTTACAGAGAGGGTCATTAAGCATTGGAACAGGTTGCCCAGGAAGTGGTGGAGTCCCCATCCCTGGAGGTGTTTAAAAGACATGTAGATGTGGTGCTGAGGGACTTGGTTTAGGGACCCTGGCAATGCAGGGTGTATGGTTGCACTCCATGATCTTAAAGATCTCTTCCAACCAGACCATACCGTGATTCTGTGATTCTTTTGTGGATGCCCCATCCCTGGAAGTGTTCAAGATCAGGCTGGATGGGGGTTTGAGCGATATGAAGATGTCCCTACTTATGGCAAGGTGTTTGTTTGAGATGATCTTTGAAGATCTCTTCTGACCCAGATCATTCTGTGATTCTAAGTATCCTTTCTTCCATGCACTCAACAAGTTTGGGCCTGTCATCATAACACAGTTTTGAAGAGACTACTCTTATTATGATTCTTGGGGAATATATCATTCCAAATTTAATTTGTAAGAAGGCTAGCCCAGGGCTTCTGCCATCTCTGCAACACATAAAAAGAAATAAACTTTGTGATGCAGGGATGATTTGCTGCAATCTAGAAAAGGGATGGTAAATCAGCTTCCTCTAAATGCTAAAGAGCATTATGAGTCTTGTGTATCCATTGAAATACACGGTGAATTTTGTTCAGCAAAATCAGGTCTTCTGCCTGCTACATCCAGCAGTCAGTCTCTAGTGTAGTTAAATGCTCATATGCTTAACTTCAAATTAGCCCAAAGATGAGAGAGAAAACAAAATTATATAAGACAGTTTATTTATATATTTTGCATTTCTGGGCAGTTTTAGCCACTAGCAGAGACATTGAAGCAATGAGTTAGAAAGACCTTTGATCTCACCTGGTATGGTCATACTGATGACTGTTCTTGAGAACTACAGCCTTAATTCAGATTCTCTAGCATGTTTCTGAGGAGCAGTGCCTGCTTGGTGCTGAACGTAGGTTGCAAACCAGTTATTCTTGAAGTCGCCACATGTGAAGCAAAAATGCATCCTAATATGCTGCTGTAATCCACACATGACACACAGGATGACCGGTGGAATGATAATTAATCCTTTATGAGAATTGGGGAAACGCATCCCCAAATCATTACTGGAGAACAATAGCCCCATGTAGTGACATAAAGCGCATGGGATCACATCGCAGCAATCTGCTGGTTGCCGTGGTGACAAGAGTGGGCCCGCAAAGCCAGCCATCCGGCTGGTGAATTGGAAGGGATAAGAAAAACACAGCCCACTTCCCATGCAAAATGAATTACAAGAACAAGCAAAGGAAGAAAAGAAAATTGGCAACCCTTAATCAAATGTTCTCTTATGTTGAGAAAGGGTTTGAAGAAAACGGAAGCCATCTCCGCTTACCTCTTAGGCTTCAGGGACTTGGCTGGTAATATCTCTGTACATACCATGGAAATAAATCACAATGGCTTGTATAAGTCACATGTAACAGAAATCTCATCTGTGTGCAGTGAGAGATGACAGTATCTTATTCAATCTTGCTAATCATTGTGCCTGCCTTAGCAAACAAAACCTGTAGTAGGAATACGTTAAAAAGGATCTCAACATAACAACTGTATTTAGCAGGCAAGCCTGACTGTGTATTTTCCCTTTTAATTTTCATCTAGATAAAGTTAGTATATTCCAGTTCCTTCTTAGCTTACAAGCTCTCTTACCTTTCACCCTTGCTTTACCACTACAGATCAAAAGCAGCATGGTGGAACATGAAACGCATTTCAACATAGCAAGTCAATGACGCGTAGAAAGCACCATTCATTTTCCAGTATATCTTTGTTTTGGGTGCTGCTTCATATTTTTTTATATTTAGTAATATTAAACAAAACAGCAAGTTCAGTTGACCTAACAGCCTCCAACTGCTAGCGGCTAGGGCCTGAAAATTATTTGGGCACCTGAAAGTTAGGCAGTGCCTTCATTTTGGAGCACGGGACATTTTGGAGAGTGGACTCCAAACAACACGGAGAGGCCTCCAAGACCGTATTAAAAATGCAGTTAGCTGCAGCAATGGTGATCATCACCACACTTGACTCTACAGCTCCTGTCTCTGAGACCGGAATCTCCACAACTGAATTAGGAACAGAAGACCCTTCATAACTTAACAGGAAGAGAAAGGAAATTAAGAAAGGGGGTTGCAGTGTTAAGTAGAGGAAGCCAGTAAGAAGCTCCAAAGCATGAGTTAGACTTGAAGTTGCGTCCCTTTGCAGCCCTGCATTAGACAGCATTTGGAAGCTGGATTTCCGATGTGGCTCCCTGGATCTTGACATCCAAGATGGTGTTTTGGATGAGGACAGCTGGCTCACTGTTTTCTTTCAAATTACAGTATGCACCAGAAGCCTGAGTCTGTAGCTCAGACGTTAGGATACTGGGTTGAAAGAAACAGAAAGTCATGAGCTTTTAGCTTTTTCTCTGCTTTTTATACTTGGCAGTCACTGGATGTAAACCAGAAACATTTCTAACAGCAGCACAAGAAGATTTATTTACCACAGACAGCCATCAATGGTCTAAAGGATAATATTCATTTCTGGCTTACTGAATAAACTTCACAACAATTTAGTTTCAGCAGGACCAGTGAACAATTCCTCCTCAATCCCAGAGTGCCCCTTCCTATCAGTTGTTGCATAGCTTGCTCATTTTTAGAAAATTCAAGTTTGAGAAAGACACGTGAATGTGATCTCCCGCCTTTTGCATGAATCCTCTAATGGCTGGGCTGTGCTGTAAGAAAGAAAGATAAAGCCTTTCTTCCTCCTTCCATCACAGTTTTAAGAGCGGCTGTCAGTTCACGCCATGCTCCTGAGTTTCTGCCTTGGGCATGCTCTGAAACTTCCTACCAGATCAAGTTCTGATAGCATCTAAGAAGAGAGCCTCTTTCTAGACACACTCAAAGGTCTGATGTGGTTTCCAAGCTGCTCTGTCTGCTCAGAATGGAGAACTCAAACACCAGGCAGCCCAGAGATGAAGCCGCTGGTGTGAGTAGAGTTCGGCTGCAGGCAGGAGATCAACAAGTGCTTCCAAGACCTCAGTCGTAACTTTAGAGCATAAATGTGTGAAAGCTTATGGACTTTCTTGAGCGTATATTTTCCTTGCTGCTATTTCACAGAAACCTTTCTGTGAATAACCTAATTTTAAGACATGGGTGCTCCCCAGGATTTTACAAAGTATTTGACACTGCATTTTGTACTCTTCGGGCAACATGACTAGGGTTGGTAAAAATGTGAGGAAGGGAATAATTCTGTGAGACATTCTGGGGTGTGAACAGAGCTTTTACACTTCTTACAAAAACCCAGTGTTAGCTCCAAGGTTAAACAGAACTCCATGTTACGTGGAGAGCAGGTATTCAGAATTTTTGTTTGAAAATATCATGTTTGCCCCTTCCTGCACTCCCCAAATGTACACACTTATTAGAGACGGTACTATTTTTCTCAGAATTTAGAAGTCTGTTAATTAGCCCACAGTAATATTGATTTTAAAGTGGGTCCTTTGAGAAATTTAGCATCTAACTAAGCTAGCTAGCATTTATCTCAAGTAATCCGAATAATGGTACAATATAGACTCTCTGGAATTTTCATTACTCAGATGAAGTAAAATTATCTTCACAATATATATTCGAGACATTAAGAAGTAATTTAGGTGAGTGTTAATAATTATTTTATTGAATTGTTATGACTAAATAGGCAGACAGAGTTGGGTCAACAGTGTTGGTAATTAAGTGGGCCAAGTGCAACATCAGAGGTAATTTTTTTCAATTGCCACCTTATCTGTGCAGCTAATTTGCATGTGACAGTTGTGTTGGTTGTAATGAATCTGTGCTACGAGCAAGAGGGGATTAAAATAGCAGAAAATCTTCCTACAAGGATCCTTGTCCCAGCTATCAGTATAGTTTAATTATCACTATACTTTAATTAACTATTACTGTAGTGTGAAAGGTGTGTGACTATATGCTCATTTGAATATCAATATTTGAAAAGTTTTTGATGGCACTGGTTACTTCAGGTCTGCTTCTGGAAGAGCTAAATATGAATCAGAGACAGATCTTTAAAACAGGCAGAGTGGGACTCAAGTCTGTTGGGACCTTTTTAAACTGACCCTATTTACATCACCTTGTATCTTTATGCATAGTTTGCAAATTAGGGCTCTGAACTGCTCTCACCCCCTTCTCGTCTATGAGTGAGAAGTCCTTTTTTAGTTAACATTTCAATAGTAGTTTATTATTACTTCCTGACAAAATGACAATAACATGGAAAAATTTTTCCAGTTTTCTCTTTGTTTTTGAGAGTTTTTTAATTGCTAAGAAAGTCATAAGTGTAAAGACTGACAACACAACAAGGTAAGGATTGAGGATTGAGAATAAGTATTAGCATCAGTAGTTTAAAGGCAAAATAATTTTGGAAGAACATTATCAAATCATTATTTTACAGCATGCTTGGTCCTTTCATCCTAACATATTTTATAATCAATCTTTCCCCCATGGCAAAATGTCATGCTTCTGCAGGGGATTTTTCTAACAGAGCCTTGTCAGGTTTGTAGTACAATTTCTGCAGTATCTCCAGGAATCCGATAAATCTTTCTGACCTGAAAGTACAAGTTAGACATTTCACTCAGTAATCATTCCTACAGATCTTGTTTTCATGTTAACAGTAGCAATACTAGTGAGAGGCAACCTTTTCACTCATACTGAAGCTTGCTAAATTCTGGTCATTTGCCAGTTCTTGTTTGGAAATGAAATGTGACGCATTGCCTGAAATTTTCACACTAATAAGAGGCAATGCTCATTATTGAAAGCTACATTTCTCTAGTCATTTCTTGCAAGTCTCTAAGAAATAAAATCTTCTACCTTGTGCAGGGAGAAAATTAGAAAGGCAAAGCTAGAATTCAATCTGGCCACTGCCATAAAAGACAAGAAAAGTTGTTGCTATAAATACATTAAAAGCAAAAAGAAGGCTAAGGAGAATCTCCATCCTCTATGGATTCATGGGGGAAACATAGTGACCCAGGATGAGGAAAAGGCTGAGGTACTGAATGCTGCCTTTGCCTCAGACTTGAAGAGTAAGACCAGTTGTTCTCAGAGTGCCCAGCTCCTTGAGCTGGAAGACAGAGACAGGGAATGGAACAAAGCCCCAAGAATCCAAGAGAAAATGGATAGTAACCTATTGCACCACTTAGACACACACAAGTCTATGGGGCTGGATGGGATACACCCAAGGGTACTGAGGGAGCTGGTGGAAATGCTCATCAAGCCACTTTCCATTATTTCTCAGCAGTCCTGGCTAACTAGGGAGGTCCCAGTCGGCTGGAGGTTAGCAAATGTGATGCCTGTCTACAAGAAGGGCTGAAAGTAGGATCCAGGGAACTACAGGCCTGTCAGCCTGACTTTGGTGCCAGGGAAAGTTATGGAGCAGATCATCTTGAGTGCCATCATGCGGCACGTAGGACAACCAGGCGATCAGGTCCAGTTAGCATGGGTTTATGAAAGGCAGGTCCTGCTTGACTAACTTGATCTCCTTCTATGACAAGGTCACCTGACTCTTGGACAAGGGAAAGGCTGTGGATGTTGTCTACATAGACTTTAGTAAAGCCTTTGACACTGTTTCCCACAGGTTTCTCCTGGAGAAACTGGATGATCATGGCTTGGATGAGTGTACTCTTCACTGGATAAAAAAAACTGGCTGGATGGCCAGGCCCAAAGAGTGATGGTGAATGGAGTTAAATCTAATTGGATGCCAGTCACAAGTGGTGTTCCCCAGGGCTCAGTGCTGGAGCCTGTTTTCTTTAACATCTTTATCAATGATCTGGATGAGGGAATCGAGTACACCCTCATTAAGTTTGCAGATGACACCAAGTTAGGTGGGTATGTTGATCTGCTTGAAGGTAGAGAAGATCTACAGAGAGATCTGGAGAGGCTGGATCGATGGGCCAAGGCCAGCCACATCAGGTTCAACAAGGCCAAGTGCTGAATCCTGCACTTGGGTCACAACACCCCCCTGCAACATTACAGGCTTGTGGAAGAGTGGCTGGAAAGGTGCCCAGTGGAAAAGGGCCTCGGGGTGTTGGTCAACAGCCAGCTGAGGATGAGCCAGCAGTGTGCCCAGGTGGCCAAGAAGGCCAACAGCATCCTGGCTTGTATCAGCAATAGTGTGGCCAGCAGGAGAAGGGAAATGATTGTACCTTGGTACTCAGCACTGGTGAGGCTGGACCTTGAATGTTGTGTCCAGTTTTGGGCCCTTCACTACAAGAAAGACATTGAGGTGCTGGAGCGTGTCCAAAGAAGGGTAACAAAGCTGGTGAAGGGTCTAGAGCACAAGTCTTGTGAGGAGCAGCCAAGGGAATTGGGGTTGTTTAGCCTGGAGAAGAGGAGGCTCAAGGGAAACCTTACCACTCTCTACAACTACCTGAAAAGAGGTTGTAACGACGTGGGGGTCAGTCTGTTCTCCCATGTAACAGGCAATAGAATGATACGAAATGGCCTCAACTTCCTCCACGGAAGGATTAAGATGGATATTGGGAAAAATTTCTTCACAGAAGGGGTTGTGAAGCACTAAAATAGGCTGCCCAGGGAAGTGGTGGAGTTACCATTCCTGGAGGTATTTAAAGGACGTGTAGATGTGGTGCTGAGGGACATGATTCAGTAGTGACTTGACAGTGCTGTGTTAATGGTTGGACCTGATGATTTTAAAGGTCTATGATTCTATGGGTCTATGTTGATGGTACAGCAGGTTACTAATGGGTGGCTGAGAGAGGGCAAAGGAAAGTGTAAAGCACTCATCACGCAACGAGAGTTATGCAAGCACCAGTGCCCCATCAACAGCTCAGAAGTACTCAACTCAGAAGTCATCCTTCCCTTACCCACACCAACCCTGTTCTTGGGCAAACCAATGTCCAATATACCAGGAGCATAAAATCGTTACCAAATGTTGTTGCCACCTCCAGTAGCATTTGTCATCTCCAGCTGAACTTGGTCTCAATAATGGCTGCAAAGCTACTGGTGAGTAGCAGCTCTTACACAGCTTTAGGCACCAGATTTACTACTTTTCCTCCTTTAGCTGACACAGCTGAGCAGAGAAAAAGATGGGTTTAGCTGGCATTGCCAGCCTATAGCCAGAACTCTCCCAAGTCTTCTGTTTCTTACATAACAATCTTTTCTTTTGTAAGGGAGAAGAAAGGCTTACATGCAAAATTAATTTGTTCTTACTCTTTTTTTCAGCCAGTTTTTAGTCTGCTTATATAAAGTGATGCATATGCATTTTCTACCCCATTGAGGTTTTTTTTTTTCCCCTGAACTTTGCAATGAAAATCTTTGAAACTTCTCTCCAACATTTATCAGGATTTCAATCTATCAGCCAAGGTGAAGAACAATAATAAGGCTAATAAACAAATGCAGGTGGTTTGTCCCCCCCAGCTCTTCCAACTTTAGCGGCTGAGTTTTCAGATAACTCTAGTGATATATCTGCCAGCTGTTTTAAAGCTTCTGTATCATTTTACTTAGGTTACAGAACCAGGTCTCCAGCACGGAAAATACGTGAAGGAAGATTAAAAACATTGGTGCAAAAAGCGGACAATGAGAAACACACAGTCATGCCTGTAATCCTAATATGTTCTTTTACTCGCTATATTTTATTATCTTCAGGGACAAATGTTCAAAGTGCTTTTGTTCCTCCAGGATGTAGAATGTGTATTGGTCTTCTTTTTAAAAAGAATCTTGAAAGTAATTGCCTTTTGATAGTCAGTTGTCTGCAAGTTTATGAATCTTTTGATTTGATTGGATTTGAGGGGCTCTTTGAGCTTTAATGTATTCAAATTAGGCTATTTTTAATAGAGAAAGTAAATTTTTTGCTATAAATCTCATGTATTCCAGATTAAATTGTTTTCTAAAGATTCTGTATACATATATCAGTACTTACATATATTTGAAATCTGGTATAAACATCTAATCCAGCATTTTTGAGAAAGACTTTATTAACTTCAGCTGAAGAGTGCCAGAGGTGATTTTGTGTGGAGCAACCGAACTAAATGCCAGGAAAATCTTTATCTCATAATGTACCATTACGTATTTTGTTCTGAACTTATTTATAGGAACTATCTCAGATTTTGGCAAAATTTCTGAGCTTTTAAAATTTTGTTGTTTTTCATATGCCTCCAGTCTCCCACATGCAGACTCGTTTTTCCTTCTTGAGCCCAACTGTTCTGTGAAACTCCTGCCTTCTTACTCAGGAGATTGGCTTCCTGTATGTTATATATTACAGGGAAGATGATATTCCTGAGAGCTCTGCAGAACCACAAATCGGGGGAGGGTGGGTGAGATACACTCTTTCCTAACTGGAACTTCAGAAGCAGGCTCTTTCTAATTCATAAGTATGACTATCTCTTATGCATTAACAAGATAGGAATTTTAACAGTGTAAGCTGAAGTGAATGAGATCTGAATATGTCCTAGTAAAGCAATTTTGATACATTCTTTTTGCTTTAATTCCAAGAAGTTTTCCATCCAACAAAGTTTTCCTATAGACTTAAGAACCTACAATATCCAAAAGCTTCTTATGTTTTTATTACGTAAGAAAAGCCTAATAACTCCAGTAGAGATTGCTGTCCCATATTTCCTGTTGGAAGAACCTGTTCTGTATATAAGCATATCAAATCTTTGGACTCAAAGTCTCTAGGTGTCTACTAGAATAACTTCTTTTTGGTGAACGTTTCAGCTAATATAGCTCAGCTATTTTTAAGGCTGAAATAATGTGAAAAGACACTCTGCATTCAAATTCATTTTAATTGCATTTACCGTGTCATCTCTGTAAGATTAATTGAGGTTAAATTTGGCCCGGCTTATAATAAATGTGTGCATGGCAGCTAAAAAGGAGAGAGAGAATTTCTCCTCTTATATCTGATCTGGCACAGAAGGAAGTTAGGTTTTCCTCACTCTCAATGTAGGACCCTACAGAAGGAGACTGGAGAAGCGCAGGAAGAGTAATCAGGTAAAGAAAAGGCATCAGGGACTGGGATTAAAGAAAGAATGGGAGCAGACACCAGGGAGATAGGAATACGAGGGACTCTCTCTTCACAGGTATGTCTGCAAAGCAGATAGCAGCTTTCTACTACTATCAGTTTACTCCTCTATGTTAAGCAATAGTGGATTATACTGAGTATCTGGTTTCCTGATTTGCTCCTGTGGAAAGATGAAGAGCTGGTTTAGCTCCATAGCAGGAAACAATGAAGTCTGTTTTAGAGGAGAGATGAGTGTCTGCTACTGTTGACACCGATACTAACACACAGCAAAAGCTCCAAAACCTGAGCACGTTGAAAGACCAGGTTGTTGCCTTCTTAGACTGGGGACAAGAAAACAGTGTGAATTCCAGACTATCTTGAGGTTTAAATATTTGATTTTGTAACCTTGACATACTTCAAAAAATATATAATACCAACTGCAAAGAAGCAAAATATATGGACTGGTATATAAGGAAAAAACAATAGTAAAGAATCAATAAAGTAATGCTTTCTCTACTATGCAGCAACTATGTGCAGACAGGATTTTTCCTGTGCCTAAGTGTTAGTTGAATTGGGTTTTAAACACTGCAATATTTGAAGCTGGATGCCAAGGTTACTGACACCAGTAAACAGTGTGTAGTAGCTCAGTGATGAGTACACCATGATTGTGCATAAACATCATGCAGTGATGAAAGGTAAAATCTGAAAAACAGTGAAATGAAGCGAAAGCAATAGCTGTAATCAAAATAGCTGTGTTTATTAAAATGAATGAAAATGTATAGCCTTTGTTTTGGACTGGATCCTCGGTTGGATCAGTTTCCTTAAATCTATTACACTAGCTATTTCCAGCAAACAGAGAATACAGCCCAAAATGGAAGGGTTTCTTCCCTGCTTCTTCTTGTAAGTTTATAGCCTCCTTTAGGTTATTTGAAGGAGAAAGGAAGAAAGGGGAAATTTTATTTTGTATGTGTTTACCAGGGAGATGACAGGGGTATTAACCCCAACTCATCACTATCACTGTTTGCACAGCCTGTGCTGCATACACTCTTACACCATGTGTTCTACTTAAACCTGCATGATTGCACAGCTTCTCCCTTCTGCCCCTGTTCTGAATGCTGCACACAAATTCTTCCAGGATATGATTTACAGACTGGACCACTTACTGTGAAATATAATTTTAAATGTAATAGCTTTGCAAAGTTTCCATGATTGCCTTAAAAAGACATCCCCTAGATTTTGCAGGATACTCTGCAGAGTAGCACTCACTTGAGAGTCCTCAAGAGTACATCTGTAAACTAATCAGTCCATCTGAAAAGAGTGATGATTTAGCAGCTGAACAGGGTGAAGTATTGCATATTCCAGTGTGCTTTTTGAAAGAAAGCTATGTTGCTGTGGGACAGGAGATTTGATATTCAAAAAGAATTCATACTCATTATTAAGCCCTGATTCAGCAAAGTATTTAAGCATGTTCTGTTATGCGCCTATTAGCTTTTCATTTTGCTGCTGCTTAAGAGCTCTACTGAGTCAGAAGCTGCAAGCCAAATGGAAAGGTGGAGATGAAGTTTTCATGATTTGCTCGCGGAAAGCCTATTTCTTGATGATGTTAAATGAGGACAAATAATAAGAATTCTTGCTTCTAGCAAATTAGTGTCATGAGACTCCAACAGAGGTAAGAGTTCAAGACAGGTCATCTGTTTTTTTGCAGATTTTGTTTGACACCATAATAGTTAGACAATTTTTTTAAAAAAGCGTTTGTCTGAAATGAGGTAGTCTAAGAAAGGAACACAAGATTGACGGCCTACTTTGAACCATCTTGTTTTGATCCTTGGCTGCAATTCCTTTTTTGAGATACCGTTATGCCTCCTGTGATTCCAAATAGTCACGGCCAGCTAATCAAGTACTTTAATCTTCAAATGCTGGACTTACTACATAGGTGGTGTCAGACTCCTTGAATTTAGGAGTCATATTATCCTGTTTGTGTAGCTATAGGTCCTCTCCTACCACAAGCAAGTCTTAAGAATAAGCTTGAGTTGTGGAGGCTTATTTTATGGACTTCTGTGGGCAATTATTTTGTGCATCATTTGAACAGATGGTCTTTTTCAGCTGTGTGCATGTTAGGAATTATTTGACCTGCCCGCAAGCAGGGAGATAAGAGCAGTGACAGGTAAAGTTAGGATTGCACTGGTACAGTTAAATTTAGGGGAATGGGGTTTGTTGATACCAGTCTCTTTCTTCACCATTCTACCAGCAAGGTAAATCATCCCCTCTGCTCGTCTTATTCTGTGTTAAGTATTTTTCCAGTCTGGAGAAAAATGAACATCATGTATAACTGGGTGAAGTAGGAGGGGAGTTGAAAAATAGAGTTTCTGAACATTTCTGTAGTCATGTCCTTGATTCCAGTCAAATGAAAGAAGGGTCACATCTGGTATTTGGCTTGAGTGAGAGCTGCAATTTCTCCACCAGCAGTGCCGCCAGCAGTATAGTAATTGTCCATGAGTTCAAGCACTTTCCACTATATTTTGTCATAGCAAAATGAATGCGATCATCAGTAATTTATGATTCTTGTCAGATACTATAAGTTAAGCAAAATGTTCTCTTTTAAATGCAACAGAAGGGCTTGTTTCAGGCTATTAGAGGCATCTGTTATTTTTTCTTCTTCATTCCTCCTTTTTTTTTTCCCCCTTTTTTTAGGGAAGCAATGTCATGGAGGACCAGGATCTATTGGAAATAGGAATCCTTAACTCTGGACACAGACAGAGAATACTCCAAGCAATCCAGCTTCTCCCAAAGGTATCGTTTCTGTTATTATTCAAGCGAGAACTAACAAACACCTACAGCTTTCATGTTATTTAAAACATTTTGTTGAATGGAGATAAACATAACTTTCTACTGGTTTTGGAGACATTTTTTGCATATGCAAATATGACATAAAGTAATGTCATTGTATTGGACTCACTTTGTACAGATGTAATTGACAAGCAAAGGAGAGTAAATTCTGTAATTTGAAGTGATGACTGTTTAGAATTTATTTTCATTATTTTGGTGTTTCAGTCTGTTTATAGAATGTCATTACATATGTGTAAATAAGGCTGTCAATGAATCCCAGATGTTTATCTTTACATAGCATGTGGCCTGGAAATACTTTGCCCCTTATATAAGTAGTCTTAAAAGCCTTGGATAAGACATTGTTTTCCTAATACCTGCCTTTCGTGTAAGATGGGGAGACCTCCTGCAGGCTTCATATTTTATTTGCTGCTGTGTACATGAATTTTGCTTCTCAGCTGTGGACATAATAATTTGCAGTCATTTTTCCAATCATTTTTTGGCACTAGCTGATTTAAACTATAGATTTTAAAATAAGTGATAGAAAGGGATTGTTCTTATATTTTGCATGCCAAAACGTATCAGTGGAGGCTTCTACTAGCATTCCAAATAAGAGAGGTAGTGGGCCTAGCATGAAAACTTACTGTTTGATTTTGTATAAGGTGAATAAATGAGGAGAAGCAGACACCAGTAAGGCTCAGGGGACTGACACGTACAATGCAGATACTTATTGCAAGACACTAGTGCAGGAGTAAAACCTAGTGTGAAGTGCACAGAATGTTCTGGGAGCAGCATGTGTAGAATAATTGAGGTAGAGATTGATCTGCTTGCACTTTGGTAATACTGGAGAATGAGAAGGGTTACTACAGGACTTTTCAGTCTAGAGCATGAGGCTGACATTGCTGGAAGAGGCTTTTTGATGCATCAAAATGGATGGGTCACTTGTAAAAGAGAACAAGGGTTTCTTTTGTATGAGGAATATTAGAAGTTGTGAACAATTCCCATATCTGGACGTGTTAGTAAATCCATTTATACTACAATGAGTCTGTGCACCGAAATACCACAGAATATTAAAAATAATAATATTCCACATACCATATTGACAAGTGAGATAGATGGTACAAGTGGTAGGGTATATAAAAGTAGCAAGTGATAAATTACAATATTTAAGGTTTAATTATGAATTTATGAATTTTTCAGCAATGCTATCATTCAAACAAAATTTTGTAATCTTAATCCCTGCTCTTAACTGCTGAAATATTGTCTGTCTTTCATACTTAGAGAGATCAGCTTTCTTGTATTCTTGATTAATTTTTCAAAATTAATGAATGGGTCTTTAATACCTCATAATTTTAGTGCTATCTGCACTCAGTAACTGGTGTTTATGAAAACATTGTTAATGATGTCTGCTCTTGGAAAGTATACTGATAGTGAAACCAGATTCTGTCCTAAAACTCCTACTGAGGTCTTTTTAAAATGTGCTTAATGTGAGAAAGGACAGAATTGAGATCTAGAGATACACTTGAAAACAGTTGAGAACAAGATGGTTATGCAGTTACTTGGAAGGATGAACATCTTCTGAACCAAAGATAATTAAGTAACACAGAACAGCTTGCAGCATGGGCTGAATAACAGTGAGATAGTCTTTAGCAGCCTCCCTGTTGAGCTAGAAAAAACAGACCTTAGGGACCACATTTTTAACATGTCTGATGGAAGAATGTACACCAAAACAAAGGCAGTAAAAAGCTGAAGCTGTGCATCAGGTTTCTTCACTTAAATGACTCAGCAACACAAGAGAGCTTGCATAGTAAAAATACATAATATCCTATTCAAAACCAAGCTCTTTTGAAGGCACAGCTGTTGGAATAGTAATGGGGCTTGGTAAGTTTTACCTAATCTAATGTAACCCACCCTGGCTGTATTCACAACAGCATGATGAAGATTAAAAAACTTCGACATCCTACAAGGAACTGTGAAACATTTCTATACAGTTGTTTGACGATAGGTTCAGCTCTGTTATCATGCATTCAAAATATTGCATACCATCTAACTATTTTAAGATCTCAAACATAATTGGAGTCTCATTAATTTGAATCTCATTAGATAAAAATTCTTTTAGTTTGCTTGGTTTGAACATGTACCTCTTTTCTGTTCCTCATTTAATTTAAAACCTGATGATGCCTTATGTTTTAGTGCTTAATAACATCGCTGATTATGTTATTCTTAGTTTTACTATTAAAGGTTCCTGTCTTGTGATACTTCTTAACTCAGATTTTGAGGTGGAAGTTAAGTGCTTTAAAAAACATCTATGGTACGACACTTCCTTAGAGCCATATACTCAGGCAGTATTGAATAAGCTTAGAGGGTAAAAATGAAGGAACAAATCTACTGTCAAGGTTTTAAAAATACTCTTTTTTGAAAATGCTCTTTTTGTTATTCGCATCAATATTCATCTCTGCAGACTGAAAATGCAACAGGCATTTAGTGGCTGAAAAGAAAAAATGTCTTTTTTTACTCATAATTGCTGGTTTCCCAAAGAGTAATGAATTTTCTATATTTCAAACACCAGTAGCCTGCTTAGGAACCACTTTCTAGAGCTTGAAATAGTTTTAAATAGGAAAGAACCCCACATATCTGTCCAAATATAGATGAATTAATCATTGTAGTTTCTTATGCAGTGTTTAACTAGTATAGAAAAGTATGTTTACCCAGATTTCTCAAAATATTTTTCCGTGATGATTCTGTATTGAGGAGAAAATTTCATAAGAGGGTAGACTGGTATATTTGTGATAGGCAGAGTTGAAATCTTTCCGTTAGATTCTGCTTTTCAAAATACACTTTATTTTTGTCAGATTAGAGCTAGTAGCCCAATTGTCATCTTGCACTACTGCAGTTTAAGTTATTCAAGTTTCACATTAATATTAACTGGAGCACTTTATGGCTTATTATTATTTGATAAGGTTAAGACATTCCAGTAGAAATACCATTTGTAAAGTCAATTCTTGAAATGGAAATATTTTATACATTACATTAGTCTTAGACCAAATTTCATAGCAGAGTTTGATATTGCTTTTAAGATTTTTTTTGTGTGAAAAGAATGAAACTAATAGATGTTTGGAGAAAGATTTTATGTGTTTTCTTAAAAGGAAGTTTTACATGTCAAGAGATAAAGACAATGTCTAAAAAGATACTGAAGTCACAAGTACAAGGACTTGAGAAAAAAGAATTAATACTGAGAAAAAGAACTGTGTGCAGGATATGCTTAATTGACTGAGAAAATAGTAGCAGTCATGACGTAAAATTTTAGCCGATCTTAAGTGACATAGGAAACCTAAGGAGCATTCTCAAATTATTTCGGCATCCAAAACCTATGTGCAAGCAACTTCTCAAAGGGTTCCTCAAAAGCTAAAAGGTTTTTGGAAATAAGAATTATCTGAAAATTTAGATAAGAAAAAGAATTGGTTTTGCGTGGGATGCTCAGTGTATGGCTCCTTCTCCCAGCTCGTAATGGGAACACATTCTCCCTTTTGACAGATGGAAGAAAGATATTAGCTGAAAGCAGCTTTCTCCCAGCTTCAGAGCTATTCTTAAAGTATGCATCTTGTTCCTTCCTGCACAGAGAGGTCTCAGCACAAAGCAAGTTTGGGAATCTTGTAGCAGTGGTGTGCAGGCAGCCAGCCTCTTCCCTGGGTGCTTTGCAGAACCAGACAAGAAGTGGGATATGGGCAGGCTATAAGCACATGCTCTCCGTGAGCAGTGTTTTGTGAGCAGTGTTTTATGAGCAGTAAAGCTGTGCTTCCAAAAAGTGCTGGATCTGTTAGTCATATGTAACATTCTTTTGTGCAAGCACAGTTAAGTCTGGCGTTTAGGAAAACAGCTACTGCGCATGTGCACATTAACTATGCTGTGTATGTAACAGAGAAAGACCACATCATGGGTTTGCTATTGCTATTTTGCTATTGGCTTAGACATCCCAGAGCTCAGCAAGCTGATTTGAATCCTGGTGTTCAATTCTCTCCCTATTTAGCACAGCTAAAAGGTAGATCATTACAACTTCCGTTTCTAAAAACAGTGTCCAAACTAGGAGATGCTGCAAAGTGGTATCATAATGTTTATGACCCTTTCTGGCTGTGACTCCATGGTTTTGGTCTGCTAGAAGTGAAGATGAAAAAAAAGGATTTAAAGGAAGTGCTAATGCCTCTGGGAAGTACTTTCCTGGTTTGCAACTTGAACACCTAGAAAAAGTCTGCAAGAACAAGATACGTAAGAGTGCCTGTCCATGGATGGAAGCAGCATTTCTTCCTCAATATTCGCCCTGCTGGTGCCTCTTTCATCTGTTTCTGGTTGCTTCCGCAGCTGGCCCACCAATCACTGCACAAAAGCAGAGTTAGACACCTCTGGACTCCTCACAGCAGTCATGAGGTCAGCAGCCTCCTACTATCAGGAAGCTTTCAGCTTTCTTACAGCACAGGTTGATGAACAGCATCATTTCCTTGGGGCTCTAGTTAGCAACCTGTGGGATCTTCTGTGAAGCTGAGGAGATTGACAGGGTTTTTGAACATCATAAAAAATAGCATTAGAAAAAGATGGATGATAATAAAATCATTATAGAAGCAAAAAGAAATTCAACAGAGTTCTGAGCAAGACAACAGAGTGAGGCAATTAAACCAGAAGGAAGGAAAGGATATGAGTCATGAAGAGTTAAGGGCAGTTGACAGCAAATGCAAAGGTATGTCCTCCTCCATTTGGTCCACATGGGCGTGTGTGTGTGCATGTGCGTGTGTGTGTGTGTTTTCTCTCCCACTGAAGGACTTGGTGGTAAGCTCATCAACCACTTGCTTCAGATCTTTTTGTCCCTGTTAGGGGCTAACGTGTTTGGTGCATGACTGGCACTGATCTTCTGGTTTACTTTCCTCCAAACAGAAAGCTGGATAGCCCATATGCAGACTATTCTGCAAAGCAAACCAATGTAAAGTAGAGACAATCATCAGATTACTTTTAAATCTGTGGCACCAAACCACAGTACTGTTGGGCCAGAAAGATCACCACTACTACAGTCCCCAAGTGGGATAAAAAACTTAAGGTGCAGTTGATAGAATGTTATCTAAAGTAAAACTGGCAGAGCTACTTAGGATCCAGCAAAGGATGAAAGTTTGACTTTGGCAGTGTCAGTCTGTGCTAATACCCAGTTTTTGAAAGCACACCTGTAAAGCTCTAGCTCTATGCACTGAAGTACCAACAAATATCCACAGGTCTGCTTTTAGAAATTATACTCACAGAAACTCATGAGATCAAAGGCCATAGCTTCCACTTAGTCCACAAATTTGAGATTTAGGTCTTCCTAAGATTCCATTATATGCAATGGAAATGTCTTGAGCTGTTGCATACATCATCCCCAGTAACACTGAATGAGACCCAGACATTGTGTCTGATGAAGAACTAGGAGGTCTTCTTTAGTCTTCTGGATGTGGATCTGTTTACATTTTTCCAGTCAAAGGTGTATGCATCTATTTTCCTTTAAACTCAGAAGACAGATTCCGACTGCAAAAACCGTAGAAAGGGTACCCTATTGCAATGCTGGCAGTCTTAGGTAGGAAACTCTGAACGCACTTTGTGGTATTCTGGATTTGCCATCAGGGCAGGATCCTGAACCAGGCAGCGCTGTGAAGTGAACATGCCTGTAATGTCTTTTTATAGTAAACTCCACAAGAAACAGAAGGCTTTTGCTTAGCGGAAAGAAATGTCAAACATTAATAGAACACAATCTTGAATAGTTAACTTTTTTAACAGGTGACAGGTGGACAGAATAGAAACCAAAATGTTTATATACAGCTCTCCCTCACCCACTGTGTCTTTGTAGGCAGGTCCCTATTTTCATTCGGTGCCTTTCTCAACAGCAGCAAATGCTTAGGCAGTTGTGCCCATCCCTCGTGAGAGCTGCCTCTGCCTCTGACCACCGGCTCAATTTCTGCACAGGCGCTATAGGCACCAGCTCCATGTGCTGCTTCTGTGCCAGCCAAGCCCTGTGGTCTTCAGAAGTGTCACACACCTGAGCCTTTGCTTTCACTGCTCTGAAGGAGGAATGATTTTCTTTCCCATCAACATGAGTCCAACTGAACACATTTATAAAGTACATAACAGACAACTCACAAAAGAAAAAAAGAACCAATACTCTGCCCCCAATTACAGTCATCCAGAATTACTCAGTTTGGTAGTCAATAGTTTCATACAAGTTCCCAAAAGTGCTGCTTAAATCTCTCAGATAGGCCAGCAGTTTAAAAGAAAGCATTATGTGCTTGTTAAAAAGATCTTTCTTGCAAACCAACACAAGCATAAATTCACTGTAATCAGAGCCATCATTTAAAAAGCTGTGAAAGTCACCTCCCTCCTTACACAGCAGATAAAAAGTTTGATTTCAATACACACAGTGTTGAGATCCACCAGATAGTGATATGACCTGTGGAGAAAATAGCATTAGTTCCCCATCTGTCTGAGACGATCAGAAAAAAATGGTAATAGTCCATGTTACTGAATTCACCTTGATGCTTCTGATGCATATGTGATTACTTTGAAGCTCTGTTTGTGGTAAAGGATTTCTCAACCAATTAGGATTCTAGTTGACATTACTATTTTATTATGAGAAACAGATCTTTCTGGCTTCTGCTTTCTATTAATTTCAAAGAAAGCAATAAAAGGAGGATTTTTTCATTAAAAAATAATCAATCAGCAAATAGCATCAGCCAGGAAGGTAAATGATCTGGGAAAGGAGTCTAAGATTATGGTGCAGTGTAGAAAAAAAAAATACAAACAGTCCAAGAGCCATGACCTATTAATGAGGATTGGGATAAGATGCAGCTAAATGGATAAAGTAAAGGGGCAGCACTTCCAGACAGATATTTGAAAAATGGGGGGGGGGGGGTTTCTTTAAAAACTCCATAACATTTTTTTATTAAAAGCAAATACTATTAATGATGTCACATCTAGATAACCAATATATCTGTCAATAAATATTTCAGAGGAAAACATTCAGCCAGCTTTGAATGACAGTTAATAAGGTACTTGATGTTAATAACAGACAGAACAATATTTTCCATACAATAGGGTGGATACTGAAAGGTTATTAATTTTAATATATTAGACAAATTTTAGAAAATCTATTTTAGATAAGAGAGTGGTTCTTGGTTCATGACAAAACAAAGTACTGCTTTTGTGCTGAAACTGCTGGCAAATATTCTAGTTCTGAGATTAATTTTCTGTGACAGGAGCAGCAGGAGGGGACTGTCCCCAGGGCCGGTGGGCCAAAACCTGAGGGGGGACAGTGGGGCAGGCAGGGAGCACCAGCACAAGGAGAGTGGGGGAGGCACAGTGTCAGTGACCATGAACCACCACGTCCTGGGACAAATCCACAGGGACAAGGAATGGACAAGATCGGTTCCGGAGGGCAAGTCAGTGGGTGAAGATCAGCAAAATGCATGGCTGGGCACAGACAGCACAGCTCAGGTGAGTGTCAGGGATGTGGACCTGAGCTCACATGCAGCTCCTGCAGAAGGCGAGGTGACCTGGAACAGGCTTCTCACTGCTCTTTCTCGCACAGATCTGATCCAAGGCTACATACCTGCACTATCCCCAACTTGTCCTTGAACACAACCAGCCAAATCTCTGGGACGGAGAGAGAGAAAATGCTTGCAGAGCCTGCTGCTGCCCAACCACAGGCTAGCATATTTTCATGTAGGCTCTTGAGCGACCCAATGACAATTTTGTCTATTGGCACCAAATCTAAAGAGTGAAATTGCTGCAAACATTTCAGTTGTTCTCGGCCTCTTGCTTATTGGATTGTTCGCCTGTGTTTGCTTGCCTGCAGCCCTTGGCAACACACTGTAGTAGAGCGATAGCTATTATAACAGCCCTTTTTTTGGAGATCTCCAGTGGGAATTGGGAATTCAGAAACTTCTCATGCTGGGTTTACTTTTCGTAGAGGCTGATGGGTTACCAGAATTATGGACCAGGCCATTCTAAAATCAGAATTTATTAAACAGAAAGATCAAATTGTAATAAACAAAAGCAATAATTTGCATAACGTGACCCATCTGGATACACTGAAAATTGTTTCGAAGGTGCTTTGCTTTTCTTTGTTACAGAAAGGAAACAAAAATACCTTATATGTTCCAAAAGTTATGTGTTCCATGTGGGCCCTGTACATCTTCAATGTGTTCTCTGTCTTAGATTTTTCTTCTTCAATTTATTGGGTCCTTTCTTTTCAAGTGTCAGTTGGTTAAGCATACCTCATTTCAAATCAGCTCCTGAAATACACTTCCCAGGAGTCAGGGCTCCCAGGGTCCTCCAGTATTTTTGCAGTCTGCTGGACAGGCTACTGTCAATCTAAGATTTGAAGTAAGTCTGAATGACAATGAAAGAAGAATGTGCCATGCAAATTTTAGAATTTCATTCTAAATTATAACTAAATTCCAAAATGTCCAGTTCAATAACAAAACTGAACTCTCACTTTCTAATATGACTCTTTTGTTACACAAGTAAGGCTGTGATTCCCATTGACAATTATATGGTTTCTCTTGTCTCTCTCTCATGATTTAAGATAATTATTTCCCTGTATCATTTAAATATTTCCATTAATGTTTTATATCCACCACCTGCAGCAAAAAAAAGAGAGTAAGCTGTCATATCCATGATGCAGAGTGCCTGCATCACTCCTCCCTAACGCTGCAGGACACCAAGATCAAGATCGTGACATGCTGGCTTTCTGCATTTGAACAGACAGATCAATGAACTTTACTGTGGATTTCAAATGCAGACTTTAATTCTTTTCTCTACTTTGAATTCAAATTGTATTTCAAATAAACCGTGAGAAATAAATTGGTTCAGGCAAGATATTAAGATCAGAATTCTATCCTTTTTAAATTACTTTGTCACTCACTGCAAACTTAAGCTCAAAGCATTATGTTTCTGTCACACTCCCCTTGTTTCTCAGAAAGTAGGAATGTACATAAGCAGGCAGAAATGGGAGACTGGCTTTCACCATGCGCAGTGTCAACCTTGCACCATCGGAAGATCCTATGCGAAACACAAGGTTTCTAAACCTCTAAAGCTTCTTAACAGTTTATCAGTTCAGTGTACTATCAAGTTAGCGATAGCTCCACTTCTATAGAAACATGATATGCATATAATACTGTTGAAAATTGAAGATACTGCATACTTTTTTCTAATTCATTCTACTTCTGCCACTATTGCAAATTACTTTAAAATTTGTAAAAACAGTATGGCGTAACAAGCTGCACAGATAGAAGCTTTATACATTTTTATCTTTAATGGCTGGCTTGAAAATCTTTTACCTTTAACACTGAGAGGCAATTTTGAAAGAGAAATTACAGCTTTTCTTAGTTTAAAAAAACTCAAAAAACTAAGATGACAGTGGTATTTCTTAGTTTGCTATGAAAACAAGATTTATGTGATTACGCTTTGTGTGCCTGTGTTGCTGTATAAATGCAGGCGGTGTGCTTTTGTGTACATCATTCTGTCAATTCCATTCCAATAATATGTGATTTGATTGTCCAATCTCAAGCAACTTTCCAGACAGAGAACAATCTGTTCCATGAAAAATGTGACCAGGCAGAGGAGAGAGGCTTTTTTAAACCTCCCTCAGGGACAGAAAAATATAGTGCGGCTTCAACCATTATAAAATATCAGATAACCTAGTAGGAGAGATAAATTAGGAATAATATAACCAAGGCAATATGTTTCGTTTCCAGTGTGATACCAAAAGATTCATTTCCCAGTCTAATTTCTTACCCTTCTCTGAAATCTTAGGTGCAAATCTGCCATTTTTGTGCAGCCAGGATATTAATAATTTCTCTTTCACTTTTTTTTCCTGTCCTCACTTATGGATTCTCCAATGTCTACTATGGATTTAACTCCAGCTACAGTCTTAGTATACTATGGTTTAAAAGGCAAGCAGCCATAAGAAAAAGATTCATTGAAACCTAAGTTTTATTAGTGCTTTTGCTCAAAAAATTGTTTCATGTCATACTAATCATTAAAAGAATGTTGATCAGAAAATAAGATAACTCTGACCCAAGGAAAATAATTCACATAACTGCTGTTCTGAGAGATGTTTAATAAATATCATCAGTAATTCTTACTCATTCTCATTTTTCAGATGAAGCAGATCGGTCATGATGGCTACAACCCCACCTCTGTGGCTGAATGGCTGGATTCCATTGAACTGGGTGACTATACCAAATCCTTTCTAATTAATGGCTATACATCGATGGACCTTGTGAAAAAAATCTGGGAGATTGAATTAATTAATGTAAGTTGATCATTTTATAGCAGTAGTTCCTCCTAAATACGTTATAGTATTTGTCCTTACATATCAAAGAGAAAGCACAAAAGCAAATTGCACTACAAATACGGTCATCAAGTACTGTTAATGATTACAGCTTTCGTGCCTATACCTGGGTTGACTGCTACCTTTTGCTTCCATTTGTTTTGCCATTGTCTTTAGCGTGGTATTCAATCAGCATGATTGTGTCTACCTTACGATGCTGAATGACATTTAAAAATATTTTTTGGTAGTTTATAGCTACAAGGCATAAGTCTTCACTTTTAAAGTGCCTAGCAACAGCACTTCTTGTAAAGATACTTACAGTTTACTTTTTCCACATGCTCTGGCTAAATTAAACATAGAATAAGGAAACCTTAAATATAGATAATAAGTTATGCTAAAGGAAAAAATATTTTATTATCACTTTTGCGTGAAACCTTATTTAAATGAGTCAGTTAAATTAGATGCCCACAGGTGGGCAACCACAGACTTTAATGTGGACTGCACTGTAGACTGGAATGACATGAAGTTTGTACTGCTACAGTGAAGACGTTGACAGTACAGCTTTGCAAGTGGAATTTTCATGTAAGTTATATGTCTGAAACTGAGTTGTTCCTTTTGGAAAATATAGATGACTATAGCCTTGGATCTGCTGTGGCTTTTGAAATCAACTGAATTGTCAGTTTAGTTGAACTTTAGAACAATCCCTGCATGGAGAAAAGTCACGTTTTATTGGCTCTTCACAGACAAAAGACTGTGCTCTTCCTTTCAGTATAGGAGATACTGCATCTCTGCCTCTAGTTAGTGCCCAACTCCCAGAACAAAGGGCTACCAGTAAACATAGGCAATCAAGCATAAGATAGAGCAGCTAATGTAGTTTTATACTGGGAAACAGTTCTCAGTGTGTCCCCGGCTGGAGAAATGGAGAACATAATGATTTCATATTAACTGAAAGACACAACCATTGCATGTTAGAATTCGTTTTCTTGCTGTCTTATTACAGTTAATGTTAACTAGCACAAAAAAGTAGAGTAAGAGGAATGACCAAACTCTGCCTTCCATGTTATGTCTGTTGCATTCAGTGTATGTTGTAGGTGTATAATTGAAGTCTGGGTATGACTGATGCTATTATGGGTGTCTGCTACTAAGCTATTTTTAACCATGATTCTTTTTTCTATAAGTGGCTGGAATTTTAATAAGAACTGGGGACCCTTTACTCCAGAAGCTAATATAGATTAACAACCAGTACTGAGTTGAAAAAAGTGGAGGACTCTGCTCACATTGTCTTAATAATATAATATTAATAATATAATAATTTCCATCCCAAATATTTTGCCATAATCAATTGGGAAACAAATTACCCTTTAGCTCCCCCAAGTGGATCATTGAAACCTCATTAAAGGCTTGTGATCTGATTCCAAACTTGCAAAATCTGATGAAAAAGGGGAGTATCCGCACTGAAGTTAACAGGAATACACTTCTGTAAAATTAGTATAGATAAGCCCAGTATATATGCCTCTATTTTAAAGCTTAACATCATGTTCTTTTTGAAGGCCTGTACTTCTCGGGAAAACACTCCCTTTTGCCATGAGTGGCAAGAAGAAGATCTTAAAACAGTTGTTTAAGTATTTGTATAGATACAGATACCTATAAATATTTCTACCACCTGATACAATATTGGATTATGTTGTTCAAGAGCATAGTAAATAAAACAGTTCTACATTCTCAGAATGTCTGTTTTAGTCCAGTCAGTAGATATTTGATTCCCACCAATCAGTAGTAGCTAACTGTAATATTATAACATTCACTCGGGAAATCTGTAGCTTAGAAAAGTATTTACTGTTATTTTGCTGTTTCAATTGAGGGAAATCTTTCAGAAATGGACAAGAAATTGGTTTAAAGCATTGTGCAATCTGGCAGAACAAGATACTTATCTTTGACCAGCAGGCTTGCTGTATGAAATCAATTTCAAAGGTCTCACTTCCCATTCAGGCAGTGGCAAACAAAAGCTTATTACAGAAAGTTTTTCATAAAGGAATGCACAAAGGTCAAAGCCACTAACTCTGGAATAGGACTACTGATGTGAGTAGGTCAGAATCCAGGCACCTGAAAAATAAGAGAAAAAACAGGATCAGCATCCTGAAAAGAATTCAGAGTACCCTTGGTTTGGTGGCTCTGGGTGCTTAAGTTGTAGATGAAGCAAGAAGTTTAATTTACACTTCAGCCAAATTCACAATAAAATGTATCAAGGAATACATATATGATAACTTTTTCATTTTATCCATCAGTTTAAACAGTTGCAGCCACTGAATTTGACATAAAAGCCATTCTTGCTTTGCTGCAAGAAATACCTGAGATCATATTTGGTCCTTCTTTTCATTAAGCCTTTGGGAAATCATCCATGGCTTCTGGAGGGGTAGAAACAGATTTGAAGGTAGAGATATCTTCTATTAGGTAATCTAGCATAGTTGAAAGGACAGAGGAGAGAAGGGGACATTTAATTTTTCACTAGCCTTTCTTTATATCTTAAAATTAAAAAGTCTTTATTATCGTCTTTCTACACTCTTTGTGATCATCAACTCACATGCCTGTGCATGAAGTTCATGAAGTTTGGAATTTTTTCTGAGATCTAAACCAGTAATGAGGTCATCCTTTAGCATAATGCATTTTAATATGCTATTGTGAGTTTTACTTATCACATGCCTCTAAACTTCTGTGTGTGATGCTGACCAAGATACTTTTCTTCTACTTGAGTCATAAATCTATTCAACTAAGTTATTAAAGCAAAAAGTTCATTTTTTGAAAGATAGAAAGAAGAAAGCGAGAAAGCATTCTCTGATTACCTCCCTGCATCTTGAATAAAGCTACCCTCCCTAAATTTCCTTTAAAAACTGCAGACAATGGTGAAAATAAGGATCATCCAGAGGATGATTCAGGTGGTTAATTAGTGGTTAATTATCTGGATTGCTTCCTCAGGGAGTTTGTTTCTCCCTACTAACATATAGAGAGGTACTAAGAAGATTAGCTTAGTATGAATGTTGATCTGCTTGAGGGTAGAAAGGGTTTTTGGAGGAAACTTAGGAGGCTGGATTGATGGGCCAAGGCCAGCCGCATGAGGTTCAACACGGCCAAGTGCCGAGTCCTGCACTTGAGTCACAATACCCCCCTGCAACATTACAGCCTTGGGGAGGAGTGGCTGGAAAGGTGCCCAGCGGAAAGAGACCTGGGGGTGTTGGTCAACAGCTGGCTGAAGATGAGCCAGCAGTGTGTCCAGGTGGCCAAGAAGGCCAACAGCATCCTGGCTTGATTCAGAAATAGTGTGACCAGCAGGAGTAGGGAAATGATTGTCCTCCTGTACTCAGCACTGTTGAGGCCACAGCTTGAATACTGTGTCCAGTTTTGGGCCCTTCACTACAAGAAAGACATTGAGGTGCTGGAGCGTGTCCAAAGAAGGGTAACAAAGCTGGTGAAGGGTCTAAAGCACAAGGAGCAGCCAAGGGAACTGTAGATGTTTAGCCTGGAGAAGAGAAGGCTCAGGGGAAACCTTATCACTCTCTACAATACCTGAAAGGAGGTTGTAACAATGTGGGGGTCAGTCTGTTCTCCCATGTAACAAGCAATAGAATGATACGAAATGGCCTCAAGTTGTGCCAGGGGAGGTTTATATTAGATATTAGGGAAAAAATTTCTTCACAGAAAGTGTTGTGAAGCGTTGGAACAGGCTGCCCAGGGACACAGTTGAGTCACCATTCCTGGAGCTATTTAAAGGACGTGTTAGATGTGGCACTTAGGGACTAGGTTTAGTGGGACTTGGCAGTGCTGGTTAACGGTTGGACTTGATGATCTTAAAGGGCTTTTCCATCCTAATTGATTCTATGAATAAAGTTAACCTTTGTGAGTCACCCCTTCCTCCCATGGGGCTCTGGAATGATCAGAGCTTTGAATTTTCGTATCTTCCTAAAATGAACAGTTCTTAATCTATTTCCAACACTGTTTTACAATCCTCAGAAGTTACCATCAAGGCAAACACAGTTTTAAAAAAACTGCAAGGAGAATGCCAAGCATATAGGAGAGGGAGAAGGTCTGAGACAGCGGTGGTAAAGGCTATTTTCCCTCAGTTTCTCCCGTCCTCCAGCTACTTCACTGGCAGTAAAAAACAAATTTAATATGCAGCTTCCTGCAATTTATTGCAAGGTAATATCTGCTCCAACTTATGTGCTAGTTGCTTTCAGATTTTTACATATACATATATGATGTGTATGTTTCTTCAAGCACAATCAAGCAGCAATTACTTTAAAGCATTTGAATCAGAAGAGTAATTATAAAAGTTATTCATTTGTATTCCTTGCAAGCTCCCACTAGCATTCTCAGTCCTTTTTCCACAAGCAGACTGAAATTTAGATTCTGTTTCACTCATTCATTTGTCATTTAGATCAAGGATTTTCCCAGATCCATTTGTTTCACTGTTTTCTCAGGTATGTTCTTCCTGGGAAGCTTTGTTCTAATTTCCTTATCCTGGGATTGTAATTATTCAGAATGCCTTATTCCAGCACTGGCTTTCCCAACACTTCTGGTTTTGTCTCCCAGGTTTCTTGGCTCATTAGAGGTCAGGTTCTGTACCCAGATTCAGATATTGTTTCTTTGATGCTGTAGCTATGTGGAGCTTTTCTGAAATATATATAATCTGGTGAAAAAAGTCCACTGTGTTCTGAAATCCCCTAACCCATCTAAAGTGTGCACCTGTGATTTAAAGTATAAATGCTCTTCTACATGACTAATCATATTATTCTTGTCTGTTATTCTGGATTACTTACGTAACCCTCCCCCTCAGGGAGTCACTTTCTTCAGGGAATTTTTACCTAAAAGATTCTTCAGGCAAGATATAAACAGCTTTAAAAGCACAAAGCGAGTTATTTATCGTCTAATGCACACAATACATTGTAGGACTAATGAACTAGGCATTAAATCAACCCCCACCAAATGCGTCACTAAGTCTAATGCCAAGTAGTCATCACTCTGGTGGGGGAGGGCTGGCCTCTGTTGCTCCCTGAGACAGGCTGATCTATGATGTTGCTGAGTTGCTGTCTTCTGATCTCCCTTTTTTCCCTTGGGATTTTATAGCTTTTATGTGATGTTGTTATCCTTGAATCCTTGAGGTGCCAGTTTCCCCTGTCTCAATAATCTTACTTATGTCTCCAACTTTACCTTTCTTATCTTGCATGACTCCAGCCTGTGCACTCTCGCACAGCTCCTTCTCACACCTTAGCAATTTTCTCAGAAAAAAACCTGAGAACAGTTGCACAGCTGCGCTGTAATGAAAGTAAGCCTTGAATTACAGATAGCTGAACTCCTGGGAGGAGGGCTAACATGTAAGTGGCCTGCTTTACATTTCTTCTCAATTAGTTCATCCTGCACTGCACTATTTTGTACATCCATCTTTCACATGGATGATTCAGTCTTTGTCTTCTGTAAAATTACTGTTTGCCAAATGGTTTCTTAAACTCCGTTACTGTCCAGACTTCGAGCTTTTGGGGAAGTGTTCTTGATAGTCTCTCACAAATTGCATTCCTGGTTTACATTGCTCTTCAGGATCAGACCAAAGATACTAGAGAGAGAAAATAGCTACCAATGGACTGCTTTCCTTCAGTTTATAACTAAGCACTTTGAACACTCAACAATATCACCAACAAGTTTCACAATTTAATTATGTACCATGTGAAAAAATGATTCTTTAGTTTTATTTAAAGCTGCTAAATGACCCTTTTACTGCAGCCCCCTAGGTTTTGTACTGTAGGAATGAAAGAGCATGAAAATGGCCATACTGAAACAGACCTACCTAAGCCACTGTGCTATAAAATGGCCATAAACAAATTACCAGGGAAGGATGCATGGCTAGGACAAGCATATTAGGAATTACCTGCATAGCATTCTTCTAATCATTAATAATTTTCAGCTCAGGGACTTCTGGAATGAGCCAGTTCTTCCAACTGGTCCTTGTCCTTTTTACCTCAAATGAGCTATTATCATCATCAAGTTTTGAGATCTTACTGGTAGTCTTCTTTCCTATGGAATTTATAAGTATATTGAACAGAGAAGTCCGTTTCCAGATCTCTTCAGGAATTCACTAGGAACCTTCTTCTACTCTAAAAACTGCATTTTCTCCTACATTTTCCTGTTTTAACCAGCTATTTATCCATGAAAGAACCTCTTCTTATGGTTAATGCCATGAGTGTTTGGTTGGTTTTTTTTCTTAAGAGCCTTTTAAGAGTGGCTTCATCAAAAGACTTTAGGAATCCAGGCAAACAAGCAGATCATCAACCTTCTCTACATATTTTTTGACTGTTTCAAAGAACACCAATAGGCTTTTGAGATACGAAGTGCTTTTTCATGCAGTCACTTTAACTTTTCCTGATTATAATTATCCATGTCCACTACTTGTATGCATTATGAAATTCCTACTAATTCGCCTGGGACAGTCTTGTAGGCCAATATTTCCATGACATTTCCATGAAACTCTTTTCAAAAATTGGCATAATTTTTTTTCATTCTCCAGTTCTCAGATAACAAGAATGTTTTAAAGGGAAAGTTGCACTTCATTGCTAGCAATTCGGCAAGTTCATCCTTGAATTCCTTCTCTACTTATCTTTCTGTGCTGTGGTTCATTTTACGCACTTCAATCATTTCTCCTTTCCGCCACCTCATTTGCAAACTGAAGAGTCTCAGTCCATTTAGCCATTTCATGCTTCCAGAAATGCCAGTTCTGTATCTTTCTAGTCCCTCTCTGTACAGCTCCAATACACAGACTGGCAGCTCTACATGTCTAATTTCAAAGTCAGAATTACTTTATACATATTTATCTTGAGCCTATAGCTCTAAGTAATAGAAACCACTGTATAGAACTTAATTCTCAAAGATCTCATGAGATCTTAGCTGACTAATGCAACTGCAATGTCAGTACACCTTGCAGTCTCTGCTTAAAGAACCTAGAAATGGACCCTATACTGCATTCAGATTCCTTGACCATGTTAGTGTCTCACTTAGCAGGCCTCCCCATCTACTCCAGTAAATCAGATAGCAACTCCACAGCTTGACTGGGTGATACATACCAAAAGGATGGATTTGTACAGTGCTCAATTGACAGCTTAACATCCATGCGCTATAGCATGAAAGATGCCTTTTTCTTAGGAGGGCTGTCCTTCATATTCTGTTTGACAAATTACTCAGAGTCTCTTTTTCTCTTGTTATTACTTAATTTCCCAAGCGTGCCAGTCTGCAGAGGCAGTTTTTTGAAGAGGAACTAAACATTACATCTCAATAACATGTACACAGATATTGTGACTCCAGATCTGCAATTCCTGTTCCTTTTCCTCTCTACCTCAGAGCCCTGTGCTGTGTTTCAGATCACTGAAAGAATTAGGAGTGCTTGGAGCCACAGTCCTTTCTGACCTCCCAGAGACACTACGGACTGATAATGATGCCCATACCTCTTCCTGTAGTTGCTGTCTAAATGGCTCCAACAATTTTGATAATCAAAGAGCTTTCAAGACCAGAGTCTGCATTAGCTATAGGCTGTGGGATCTCAAGTTGTTAGGTATTTTGTTATGACAAAAAACTTCTATAGTTGAGTTTAGCAAAGTCTCTGCATGAGTTTTTCTTTGTTCACTTTTTTCCAGCCATTCAGGAGCATTTTACTAGTGTACTTGATTATGAAAGTACTTGAAGTTAATTTATGTGAACCAATACTTTTAAAACAGCTATGCACACACAGAGTGTGCATATGTTTATATTTATATATAAGTGATTATAACTGAAGGTAAAGAATTCTCCAGCAGGCTAAATGGTGGACTCTCCACAATTCAAATGGAAATGCTACTTCTGTAGAGACAACCATGGTTGATGTACTGGTGCAAAACCTGAAGTCTTGTATTTCAGAGTTTCTAGGTAACATAAAATGCTTGAGAATATCTCTGACCTCCTGTAAAAACAAAAGTGCCTATGAGCTGAGGAAACAGATATTTCTAGCCTTTGAAAGTTTTCTGGCAATCTTTAAAATTCTCTTTCAGGCAGACTGAATGTTGCGTCTTCTCACTCATTAGTAAAGTAGTAGTCTACGTACTAAGATGCATTAAGACATTTAAGAAAATATTTTCTACTAATTTGTGGTGTTCTTATGTTAAATAACTACAATTTTGAATGGTTATTGCATAACCTTGACTGGTTGAGGAAATATGAAGGAAAGTTTCAATATCCATTCAAATTCTTTGGGCTCATCTGTTTGCAAAACTATCCGAATTAATATTAAAAATAGGATCAAATAATAAACATTTTTTTGACAACAGGGTAGTTGTTTATATATTTCAAATCAAATACTTTGAAGATGGGTCTGGAACTGAATAAAGTTCACCATGATGCATTATCTCTTCATGAGGTAAGACATGTACATGGATTTGCTCAGTTGCTCCCACATTAGTAGAACAATGCTGTAAATGAGATTACATTAATAAGTGTTAGCTGCCGCAGTTGTAAATTCAAAGGATAACTCTCTAATTACTCTATTTCCCTTTGAAATGGGATCAGTAGGTTCATTGCATGTACAAAAAAATATGAGATATTATACAACTAGCAATTTTTTTTCCATACACAATGGAAACAATAGTTGTGTAGATTTCGTTCATCCAGGAACTGGATGTCTCACAGAAGTCTCAAAAGGGTTTTAAGAATGCACGTATTTTTGTTTCTTTTGTAAGAATGAAATACCTACCAATTGCAATCATATAGTAAATTGATTCTTCTTTCAGATTTTCTGCTTTGAACACTGGGGGCAGCTCCATTAGTCACTCAGCTCCTAAATGATTGTGGATGCTACTGATCATTTAGAAACTGTGTTATGTTGTAGTATTGCTGTTTCTAGAAATCTCACTGGAAGCTCTCTATCCTCAACAAATCCACGTGCCAGTATTGTGACTTCATAACACGTTTAACTCTTAGGTACTGTTTCTGCATGTAACGTTTTGGATAGGAAGTGATCTCATAGCCGTTGAGTGATTTGATGTGCAAACTTCCATCTGTTCCTCATGGTAATGCAAAATACTTTTTAAATGCATCATCCTCTTTCCTCTCTACTGTTACTTGCAAAAGATCAGGAGACAACCTAAACCATGGCAGTTTCTTCAAACTATCCATTGTTTACCTCTTCTTACTCTCCCACCTTGGATCATGGCAGTATTCAGACTCAGGAGAAGTGGGAGGAAACACATTTCTTTTAGTTCAAATACAATGCTTTGTTCAGTTTACAATACCACATGGTAAAGAAAGAAAGAGAAAGCATTTGCACTGTGAACATTTTCACAGCATTTATTTTTTGATAGTATAACGATTCTTTTGTTATCCATCTGGTGTTGTTTTTGCACTAGAGGTTATTTAAACAGAAGACACTGTATAAGTACTTTGAAATAATTTCCCATAATTCTATATTCTATTTCCTTATATCTATGGCAATAATTAAAAAAAAATCATTTTCTAATTTTAAATGTGATAGTAAATAACCATGTTTGATCAGTAAATCTAGCCGTGAAATCTGCAGATTTCTTTTAATAAGTTTCCCATTTCCTGCATTTATTTTAAATGTAAGGATTTCAGCCATATCAAAATGGTATAATTTTTTAACAATCTCTTTTACCTCTTTTCTGAGGTAAATCTTTGCTCTTAAAAACCAGAGCTTTTTCCTCTTTTTCCTCTTTTTTCTTTCCCTCTGCCCCATGCTTTCTTCAAAACAAATTATAATCAGGTAGTGATTGGCAGCAATTTTTAGTACTAATAATCAAATCTGAACAATTTTAGCCCTATTGTGTTCCACCTGCAGGATCATTTTCTTGTCCTGTAACACATTAGGTAGCAAAATGATTGATTTATAATGCAAGATAATTTCTTTATTAAAGCAACCTACTCTGCCTAGTGCCAGAGAAGGTACCGTGTCTGAAGTATCTTAACAAAATCTCCCTCCATTCAGGCATCAAAGAAATTGCATTGCCTTCTCATCTGATTTTTCTGTCTAAATCCTTAGTGTTCTATAAGATGGTTCGTATTTCAAGTTTCAGAACATGTTCTCATTTCCAGGGAGTACAGCAGAAGCAGCCCAACCAAGACTTCTTACTCCTGTTTAAAAGCTAGAAAATAACCTCTTCTTCCAGCCCACAAGTTCTCTACAAAAACAGATTAATAAATAGTCTTAAATATTTTGTTGTCCTAGGCAACAACTTGTTCTGCCTTCAGTCATTTAGAAGAGCTCTGGATCAAGAGTTATATTTTACCAGCTTAACATTTTCAGTATTGGTGAGCAGCAAGAAAATTGGTTTTCTGTTTTAAAATAATGTCCTTTTTCAGATCCTTTAATCTGATATTAATTTAGAAATTTTAGACACACCCTGTTTTTGAATTTGGCCTCCCAAACATACAGTCTCAGGATAGCATCCTTAATTACAATAATAATTGTAGATTGCAGTAAAAGGTAGTTAATCTAAAATAATTTCATGATGAGTATTTAAATTTTCTTTTCTAGACAATATTTGTACTAGTTTTGCTGGAAGAAATTGCTTGTTTCGAATGTTTGTATTGGCTGCCCCCAAAACCTATCTCTCATAGTTCTAGCTTATGGCATTTTAAAACAGATTATGTTGATTGAAGGTCAATGTAAAATATTTGAAGATCGTGGTAGATAAAATCAAACAAGAACACAGTGATGTTGATGCTGTAAAGCAATACTTCTGCTTCACTTTGAAAACTTTTGCAATTGTAAAAATCATAAAGTGTCCCCTGTTTGCAAAGAATAAAGCTGCAGAATTCATTACATAATATTTTCAAGGACTGCAGTACTATTCTGATGCTTTAAAAGAATATTGTGTTTTTCAACTAACTCTCCCATTCAGCAGTGTGCAAAGGAGAAATCATTTCTCTTTAAATGTTTTTAAATTTTTTTAATTTCTGCTTCTGTGCTTTTGGGATATTATGAGGAGTTGATATTTCCAATAAAATTCCCAAGAATGTATCAGATACTGACTAGCATAATTTGTCTTCTGTTCACACTGGGTTTAATCATCATCATGGCTTGGCTTCGCGACGAAGATTTGGGAAGGGCTGTGCCCACGCTTATTGCAAGCGCGCTGATGGCTGAAAAGGCCAATGCAGGATAGGCAAGACAGGTTGCAAAGAGCACACCGGAGGGTCTCCTTGGTGGTATTGCCGTTTCGTCCCTTGCCTGTCGCTACAGGGCTTTGCAAACGTGAGTACACCCTTCAAGCCTGCGCGGTGGATTTTTTAGGTGAGGCGCAGCGTGCGCGAGACTGGCCCCCACCTTTAACCCTGAGGTCATCTGCCAGGGCCTAGCGAGCTTGGACGGTGACAGCGAAGTCCTCAGGTCGTAGGTTTGGTTAGGAGTATCCTTCTCTTAGATGGATTGCCTTACAGGGCTAAACGAGCTCCATCTGCCCGGGTTTGGAGTTAGAGTTGTCCTCTCCTAGGATGGTTGCCCGAAGGCTAGTGAGCCCATCCTGCCCGTGGACACACTTTGTCTGACCCTTCAGTTGAGACCTGTCTGGCTTGGGAGCCCTACCGGATGGCATATGCCACCACCAGCATAGCTCTCAACTTCGCAAGGGCACGCAAGCTCTTTCCCCACGGCAAGGGGGTGCCGTGAAAGAGACTGGGTTTAATAGTTACAGGTAAAAGGACTGAATGGCAGTCATTTTAGCTATAAGGGCGTTGAAGATCAGAAACATTTTAGAAACATTTTGCCTGTACCAGCAGAATTTTTTTTTTTTAATATTCTCAGGTGTAAGAGCAATTGCAGTACCGTGCCATATAGACCTAGCAGAGTGATTAATGTGGTCAGAAATAGGACAGCAGCATTATCCTGAATCTTCTGCCTGATTCTCCCTTCTCACATTGTTCAGAGCTAGCCTGGAAATCCCTGCAACCTCCTGTATTTGTATCACACAGATTGCAGTCCTGGATTTCAAAAGAGAGTGAAAAGTATTATACCAAGATTATTAATAGAAGTAAGGTCAGGATTTTTCAACACAATAGAGATGAGGGGAAGGAAAGTATTCACTTAGCTATAAACGGCTCCATTGCAGCCTAGAGCCAACAGGGCTTGAGTCCTTAAATTCACCTCCAAGGATTTTGTCCTTCGTTGTTTTTTAACTTTCAAAGGAATAAGGTTTAAGTCACTTTCCATAACAGGCAATTCAAATTCTAATAGCTGGTGGTGCTGAGAAACCTTTCATATTCAGTCTGTATGACTTCAAAATTACATACTATTATCTCCAGTTATCAATTTTCTACAGATGTATATTACACATTGGCAGCCCCAATGTTTACACCCTTGAAGTAGCTATTGGCAGGCATTTGTGATCTCTTTCATAATGACAAATTCATTGCAAGGTTATGTACATTTAACTCCTGATTTATATTCCTACCTCAGCTGTACATTTTCTTATTCACTGCTTATTTTAAAGAATGTTCTTCCTATCATGTGGAGATCTTAAAAATGCAGTATTCATCCAAAAGTAGAATGTTGTATGGATTTGAATTCACTGCCACTACTGCAAAAGAATTTGACAAATTGCAGTTAAACGTTTCTATGTGCAATGATCTTCAAAATGGTATTCAGTTAATGAATTACAATATAGCTGTTGCAAATCTGTTACTCTGTTACTAGAAAATGAGAAATCTTTCTAGTTTTATGGGATTCAAAACAGGAAGTCAGTTTTGAAGTCTCTTCCTGTGTTTTATCTGTGTTTTTTCATCAAAGAATCAAACACTTCATTCAGATGCAATAAGGACAGAAGCTACTGGAAACAAATATCGTTAGACCTTACTTATACTTTTGTTCAGGTTTTGCAGGCTGGATCGGAACCTGTCTGAGCCAGCGTCAGGTTACATGAATACACTCATCAGGAAAGGACATACATCAGTTTTCCAAATAGCAATTTTTATCATTCTGGAGGAGTCAGCCCAAGCTCCCAGCCATCCTGGTTTTCTCAGGGTCTAGACTCCATGCTACCATATAAAGCAGCAAATTCAATAATAATATTGGGTAATTGAATTGAATTGAAGCAGATGAGCTTCTAGTGTCTCTCTGGCAGCCTCTGTCATCAAAAAGGTTTTCTCATCATCCCCTCTTCCACATGCATGATCTACTTGAAGATGAAAAACACAGTCATAATATCTCCCTTTAAAATACTTATCCCTCTGGTAAGCCACAAATACATACATACGTGCTCACGTGCACACATAAAGCAAAAGAACAAGAATTATGCAGAGCTAAGTATTTTAATCATTGGTGTTCCCACACGCAATATGGTTCTGTGCTTTCAGTGAACATAACCAAACCCAAGGCAGTTTGTGCTTCCTGTCTTATAAGTTTAAATTTCTGTAAGATTTATGTAACAATAGCATAAGCATCAAAGTCATAGCTGAGGAAGACGGATGGCAAAAAGACTGGGCTTGCCTCATAAATTTACATTATTAAAGAGTAGTGATAGAACTATGCTGCTTTCTTTTGTTGAAGCTGAGCAACGATTTGCAAGCAGATATAATTCTTCTTACCTGCTTTTTAATAGCAAAGTATACCGTAGCACTAGTACATGACATCCACCAAAAAAGTTTATTGTCTTGGGTTATATGCTCTGATCTGTGAACACTTTTTTGTTAATTTGTGTCTCCCTGGGAAGCAGAAGCATAAGATGTGACTTAATGTGAGAGAAAAAAAAAAAAAAAATGACAGAAGTGTAATATGCCTCCAAGCATATGGAGTGGTTTGGCTTTGGAAATTCGCTAGAACTGAAGCGTGGGAAAGAGGAAAACTGAGAACTGAGGAGAGTTGCTAGTAAATGAGGGAGTTATATGCAGGATGAGATTCAAGAGTGGGAAACAACTGCTATTAGATGCTAATGGGCTTAGCAAAAATGTCTAGAAATACATAATGAAGTAACATACACAGAGTATATAAGTATCATATAGAACAAAAAATAATGAAGTTGAAGTCCTTACTACATGTCTATCTAAAAGGTAAACAAACTACTAGACAGCTACTATAGAGAGTTTCAAATATTCAAATAATTTTCACAATTAGGTTTCCTCTGTCTTCTTTAGTCTTCAAATTAGCTTGCTGGCTCTTTGCAGGAGGGAATCATCTTCATGGATTGATAGAGAGCTCCTAGAACACTCTCTAAAATATGATCTAAAATTATAGTTTCAGCACTTTTACCACTGTTATTAACAAACAATTACAGGATATCAAAATGATGATTTACAGAAAATGTGAAAGATTACCACATCTTATATATTATAGGAGAAATAAACCATTGGATAGTGTCAAGAATTCCTTGATGTGAGAAAGACTTTTAAAAGATTCTTTGAAGATGTTTTATTTAAGCTAATGTTCTCGGCAAAATATTTTCCTGTGGATTTTGATATAAGTACTTCAGCTTTTCACCATGAGATTTCTCATGGTCGCTGGAAATTCAGATAAGGAAGAGAAACAACTGGCTGCTATCTTCTCTGCATTTCCCCAGGATTTAATACAGATAATTCCAATGTGTCAAGGATAAAACCTTCTCATTATTTTGCAGGAGGTGCTGTTGTTAAGCAAAGTGGCTGAGATTTTGTGTTTACTGCTGACAATTTGACATATTTCCATAAGCAACAACTTTTTAGTATTCCAATTGTTTATATTCTCACAAGTATTTTTTTCTGTGTAAGTATGCAATGAGCAACTGTATTTTTCTTCTGAGAATCCAAGAAGATATTGCTTATAATGCAGTGCAGACCTATTAATAGGGCAGTGAAGAATTTATTTGGTCCTGAAACTCACTTTTTTAGTTTGACTGTTGCGAGTAGCAATATCAAGACAGTAAATATACTCAGAGGGTCTTAATATAAATCTTCTGTTGGGAAAATGTCAAAGGTAAGTTTAAATGATGTAAGAGTCAGAAATGTGTTTACTCATACTGAGAAATCTGTCATCAGAATCACAACAGACATAATCCTGACTATCTGAAATCTTAGATTCAGTCTTTGTCATGTCCTACTGATATCTTGAAAGTGGCAAAATTATTAAAAACACCCAAGCTTTCCCAGTGCTCTGTCAAAGTCAGTGTAGGTTGATGTGGTAAAGGAGTTATGCTCTGTATAACAAATGATTTCGCTGAATTGTAAAAGAGATGAGTATTACTGATAATACAGTTCGCTTTTACATGCAACTAGTAAAATAAGTAAGAAGAATGTAGCTTGCTTTATTTAGTTCAGAAGCTAGCTGACACTTAGCTTTGAAAATACCTTGTGGGATCAATTCACTTTTATTGTTCATTTTGTTTTCTGCTTCACCCTTTTTATCTCAAGGGCAGTTTCCATGAAAACGTCTCGGAGCACTTTTTGCTCTCACTGAGTTTCCCACTTGGGTTCCTAATCCTGTTTAGCTGACATGCTGAAAGTAAGTTGTCACGGTACATAAAGAACAAACACCGGTCAGTGCTATCTACATTCTGGGATGTATCTGGGGGTTTTGTATCTTCGGTGCTTTCACCAAAGCGGTCATGCAAGCAGCTGAAAACTTGGCTTGGCGGCACCTATGTCATTGTGCGTGTGCGTACGTGTGTTTGTAAAGTTCTGGAGTTCTTCTATATCTCCTCATAAAACTTACTGATATTTTAGTAACTCAGCATGCTTATTCAGTGCATTGTTTGCCATGAGGCTTTTGAGAACTTTTTACATATATGCACGGAAGTGACTGTTGCAGTAAGGTACCATGAGGTGTTTAGATGATACGTAAATCTGTATAGACTGTAATATAAAAAAAAGAACCATTACACAATCATTTAATAGGGTGATAAAATTTAATATACAGTTATCTAATCTGCTTCTTGAGTTATGCTTAACTTGTTCATGTCTTCCCTCCCCTGGCTTTTATTTTTTTAAGACTTTGCAGCCTTCAAATGGTATTAAGAGTACGAGCAATAAAAAACAAGGCAAATGATATTCTCGCAGTGTTCTGACCCCAACCCAGTCTCTCTCTTCTCACAGATAACAGAAGGAACCTCAGTTACTTTGTTCAGTATTTTAGAGTGCATTCATCTAACCAGTCATTCCCAAATGCTACAGGTTTCAAAAAAGGGTTTTAAAACCGATCGTTACTAAACTATGCCAAAAAGGGCAATATCAGGCAAAATGTATAACTGTGTCTTTCATCTGTGCATCTATATTAATAGTCATTTTAATATCCACTCATTAAGGGGGTTGGAAGTGTAGAAGGACACTGCATTTTGGAAAAAGCCAATGCATGTGTTAATTTTTAATTCCTTGCAAGGAATGGTGCTATAGCACTCAAATCGTGGAAACTTTCCAGATTATTTTATTTCTGCTAAAACAAATTGGCTTAAGAAAACAGACTTCATTTTTCACAACAGTTATCACAGTTCTGAAAAGAAAATTTGACAAGTATTTTTTAATTATTTTAATTTAAAAAAGTAAAAATACACAAAATATTTTTAAATTACATTTAAAAATCTAAAGTATAAAAGAAGTATCATCTTGAAAATATATTTCATGTAGCTAGGTGATCACTTGACATTTCAGGCAGTTGGAAAGAAGACATTATTGGGTTTTTTGACCTGTATTGAACATGCTAGGTCATATTCTACTTTAGGAAAAAAGGGACCTATGAAGAGATGAAATTCCAGTTGCTGGCTATGTCAGTTGAAATTCATAATTACAACTCAAGCATAGTCACAGGAGATACATGTCTAGTTTCTTGCTATAATCATTGAAGATATGCAGTCATTCCTTTGATATGATTCATCTCGTCCTAAAGCAAATGTGCTTAAATTACATCAAGTGAGTCATGCCTTAAAAGTGCCTATTTCTCTCTGCTAGATTAAAACAACCCTTATGTGAGAGCTGAGGTGTCTATTGTGGATATCTTACATTCCATAAGATAAATAACTCTCTAAATCTGTACATGGATTCTTACAAGAAAAAATACAGTAGACATTATTGACTAAAGATGTGGTATCCAGGAAGAATAAGCTGAAATAAGCAGAAAAAGAAAAAAAAATAGTCCCAGTATCGAAACTTCTGAGATGAAACCTGTTTCCCCCAGAAACCTGTTTCTCAGTTGTGGAAACATACTGGAAAGTCTTGGTATGTTCTGAGAAAGTTATTGTAGCACACCTTTGTATACCAACATATTTTATAATGAACAACCACTGGAGGTACCAGACTGCTAAATACTGCCTTATCCTTAGGAACGTCATGTATCATACATCTGGGTTTTTGTCAGTCCTGCAACTATATGCTTCATTTACATCCACGGCATTTGTATCACAAAACAGAAAACATTTACCATATCTTTTTGAACCCACACTCTTGGCTATATATTGAAAGAGTAGCCAAAGTGAATAATCTCATTTTTCTGACATGCCATTTTAGTAAAAAAAGTCTAGAATAATCCCATATAAAACAGATTTTCAGATTCTCTTTTTAAATTCCTGTGGTCTATCTAGGACCTGTGTTTCTTATTCAGGCCAAATAAGTCCCATTCAAATAGCATAGATCCTGATTTTCTCAAGGCTGTGCTCTTTACAGGCATACCTACAGATTTTGAAACTGTGTGCACTTCCTAAGGGTACGTTTTATATAAGATGATACTTTGTAAACTTCATTGCAAGATAATAAAAACTAATTCTGTGTTTGGCAGTTAAACCAAGTGCTTGCTGAAAGTATAGCTGTGTATGCCTTCCAGGTTCAACTAATATATCTGTTTTACATTGGAGACCTAGAAAACCTTTACAAACATTTTTCTAGTGTTCTCTTAGAAAATATGTACGTATGTGGGAAAGAAGGAATTAAATCTGATTACACTTTCCTACCCACTGAAAACAGAGGAGCCATACATGCAGAACCACCAACTCCCGCCCATATTCCTGAGATTAGTTTAGAATACAAAAAAGTTTGATTATGTTCTTATAGCTATAAAAAGAAATGTCATTAAAACATATTTTAAATTGACCTTGATATTTCTGCGCATCATTTTTGTGCAGTTTTGCACACATCACCAGAAAGATACTAAGATGTGCTTCTATGAATTAGAGAGAAGAAACAAAAAGCTCAGCAGAGAGTTGACAAAGCCAGTTTAGAAGATATCAGTAAAAGAATTTAATACTGTTACCAACACTGCTATGGATTACAGAAGGGACATGACAGAACTTTATAGGTTTGAAGAGTAAAACCAGAAAGATGTCAGAGTAATTTATTCAAATTTAAAAAAAATTACATAAAAAAGACACTTTTACATTATTTAAAGGAAAAAGTTGTTCATGGCATGTGAAAAGTTAGAAAACTGTCTCTCAGAATGAGCCGTGTAACCACCCTTTGATATATTTAAAGTAGGTGAAAAACAGTATTCGATAGAGTGATAGCCCTGCATGGCAGGAATACAGGTCAGAAACTGAGTAGGAGTCTCCCCGGCCATAACTTTTTTGATTCAGTGGTGATACCACATACTAACTTTCCCATAAAGCAGCACATATCACTATGCTGCTTACAAGATGGCATTTTAGAGTCGTTGTAATAAATGAAAATTCCACTAGGTGGTTCTGGTGCTCTTCTAAACAAGGCTCGAGCATGCTGGCGCACGGCAATTCTGTGTTCTTTTTTTGCTGTATTGTTTTCCTAACTATTCTGAGTATATAAGAACCCAAACATTTACTTACATTCTGAATGTTGGTATTAACACTATAGTTCTTGATTAAGGATAAAATACTCTTAGTCAATTAAGACAAGGTATGAGACTTCGATATTGTGAAATTCCACTGCTAGAGCTATGTTTTACTTTAGCCTTCGAAATTACCTTCTTGAACTTGTAAACTTGAACTGTCATCGCAATGAACTTGTAATTAGGCTTTCTACGTGAGGTGTCATCAATCTAGTAGAATTTTAAATTAGTATGTTTATTGCATGTATAACATTGCTATTATCTAAGGTGTTACATGACAACAGAACATGAAGAACTGTGCAGTCATGGGAACTTTCTTTTTGTATGGCCCATTGCTTGAGGTAAGATACTGATTTAAACACATCTCTGCTCTAGAGCTCTGCTATGGCCCAGGGCAGCCGCTCTTGCATTTTTATTAAAATCAGCTTATACTTATCACCTTTTCCCTTTGCAGTTCCTCTGTTTCACAACTACCAGCTACTTCTTCTCTCAGATGGCCTGAGATATGCAACTTGAGATATACTGCTTGCATATTCTCAGCTTGTATTCACCTTCAAAGACAGCTGTTGCTATTTCAGACCTGAAGAAAGGCCTTTGTGCCCAAACGCCTGTATCTCCCAAATGTGTCAATCTGGTCTAGTAAAAGGTGTTATTCATTACTACAAATGTTGCCCTTTTGAAACAGATTTAGAGTGTGTTGCTGGTTTCTACAAAAGGGGTGTGAGGGGGGTGATATTTAAAAAAAAAAAAAGGAGTATGACAAGTTTTCTGTCTTTTTTGCCATTTCTGGTATTGCATAGTTGGTTATTTCTGCTGCCATGATGCGTGTTATTAATACTAGGTAAGGTAACTACTCCAGTTATTTCCACAGACAGACTACAGAACTCAGTTTGCTTCAGCTGTGTTGCATTTTCCTAATACGCTAATGAATGAGTTTCGTAGGAGTGTTCATGGAAGAAATTTACAGAATATTACGGAGAATATTACAGAAAACAAAACAGAACTGATATGATAAATTCAAAGTCTTCACACCAGAAAACCAGTGATGATAATTGATGTTTTTTAAAACTACTTCAGCATATGTTGCCTCTATCTTTTTTTACAGTGGACATGTAGGCTGCTACGCAGCAAATACAAGCCTATTGACAATAGCCCTGCTGAGCCACAAGAATATCATTGACCGACCCACAGAGCTACACAATGCAATGCAAACTCCATCAGACCAGAAATGAGAGCTCATATCATGCTACTACAGATAATTACAATTCATCTGCCATTAGTTTTCCAATTTAAATATTGAGTACTCATAAATAAGTCTCTTAAAAAGCCCCTGGATCAAAATTTCACTAAAAGTAGGAAGCAAAAGGGAAGCACATTTCATATATTCTTCCGTTTCTTCTGCCCTTTTAAGTTCTTGAATGTTGTTTTTAGAAGATATTGTCCCTTTTACAAACAGTTTGTGTAACACAATCACTGCTAATTTGTGCTTGGGCCATGCTTTTCGGAGCTCATGTTTGTGCTGATTAGTATCTAGGGTTTAATAGCACTCCTGTAATTAACATCTCCAGAACTTTTGGATATTTTCTACAGGTGATGTTTTATTTCTTTAAGCCACTGTTAAGAAAGCTGTAATATTGCTAATAAATAAAATGTTGCAGAACATCTGCTCATCATCTATATGCATCTGAAGCCATGCCACACAACCTATGCCAGGAATTTATAATGGATTGGATTGGTACCCCACTTTTCCAGAATAACCTTCTTTCTTCTTTTCATGGTAGGTGTAGAATGGAGATATACTTGAGTCATTGAACAAGACTAGACTAGAACTAGAGGTATTTCCCTGTACACAAGGACCTCAAAAAATTGCAACAGCAAGCACATCCAAAAAACATTCATCAAGAAGAGGAAACCAGTCTGAAAAGCATTATGACATGTTTAAAAATGCTCTGATTTGGCTGGCAGACCTAGAAAGCTCCATCTTTCTCTACAAAGTGAGAAGGCATCTTCGGAAAATACTTGTAAGAAAAGGTTGTACACTTTTTATAAAACTCATACTCATTCTTTCATCTTGCCATAGCCAATGATCCATATCAGAAATATAGTAAAAGTGTGATGTAAATGCTTCCTAAGCTCTAGAAATCTCACCTAAAAATGCCACATAAACAGAAGCTCAAATGTGCAATGGATCATGCGTTATGAATTGAAATACCCTTGTGACCTCCGTTACTCTAGGAAGACATGAGACCACTTAGAATTAGGTATTACCACACAGAAATGCATATGTGGAGAAATTAATTCTCTTGGTAGGTAAGCAGTTAGTGCAATGTAACTAAGGACTCAGTAGCCAGTTCTGGGTGCAGGAATGTGTGGATTTGCAACATTTATTTCTGCCAGAGTTTGTTAGTGAAGTTGGAACAGATATGCTTTTGAAATACAAAAAAACCTACTCAGTCTTTACAATTAAAACTCAGAATCGCATAACTAATGGAAGTTTACTTTTCAAATGTTTTGACTACTGTTGCTTGACATATGTAGGGACTATTATTGTAGGTATTATGAGAATTTAACTCCAACTCAGATGTCTGAAAGTATATTTCTTTTCTCTGGGTAATTCAAAAGAATATTTCTATTATATCTTAAATGGTGCTTGTTACTGTGCACTTTATTTCTAGAGTAACCTCTTATGGTATGTTGTTTCTCAGGAGAACAGATAAAATGGCACACATCAGCCTGGCAGACTTTAAATCGTATTGATGGTTCTTAACACACCAAGGCACCTTAGCACACTACTAGAGCCAGAAAACTTTGAAAAATGGTTTTGATTAGAATTCTGATTTCACAAGTGTTTTGCAAAGCCATTATTGCATGCATTTCCATCAGGACCACCTAGGATATTACCTCTTAAATTCCACGTAAGCTTCTGTTATTCCTGATGGCTTTGTACTAGCTGCAATAATAAGGAAGCAACTGACACAGCCTCTCTGGCTTGTGGAACATTACCAAATTAGTTGTGACTTTAGGACAATAAATTCCCCAGCTATGTCTATATTAGTAAATTAAATAACGTTCAGAAGGGGTCTCCAGGCACTAGAGCACACATTCAGAAGGACCCGGATACCCTTTTGGCATATACCAACTAGCATTCTTCCCCAGAATTCCCAGACACAGATCCGGAGCGAGGATGTTTTAGAGGCCATTCCCAACAGCCGTGCTGCCCCTTGGCTTTGCAGAGTCGAAGTTTACTAATACAGGTGCAGACCATTTCATACAATTTTGCCTTGATGCCCAAGAATGTTTTGGGGCATATTTAATTCATTGCTACTGCTATAAATCTGCACTTCAGACCTGACACTGTTTTGAACTTACATGGACACTGTCAACCTGGAAATTGTATTTTTCAACTATCTTTTTTTAAAAAAAAAATTGTCCTTTTTTGGTTTATTTGACTGTAATTTTTTATTTTCATGCTATCTCATTTTTTAAGTTTGCTAAATGTTCTTAGACCACCATAGAGAAGCCATAAATTGCCAACATGAAGTAGGTATTTAAAAACACTAAAGTACCAGTAATTTATTAGGAAAGGTCAACAATGATACCTAACAACTACACTTTTCCTCTTTACAGTCCTCTCAAGTCTAGTTCTTAGAATATTTTTTAAGAGCTGCTGGGAAAAATGAAGAGTCTTTTTTGCTTTTTCCCTTATTTTTCTATTCATTGCATCATATCCTACTTTTCCAGAATAGGCAGGACCATTTGCGCCCTCAGCATGATTTTTACCCTGGTATCATAAGGAATATGTATGCATTAAACCACCTTTAAAATCTCCTGCGCTATCAGCAATGACAAACATGTATGTTTAACTCTCAGTCCTTTTTGTCTCCATTTTACCAAAACTCATCTTGATTACTGTCTTGCTATAACAACACTTTATATGAAATTCTAACGACTTGGATCTCAACGGGAAGTTTTAATTAGTGCCAAAAGTATTTCATTTCTATCTTTCTCACAATATTGTCATACAAGCAGTAGGTTAAAGGTTTAAATTTTAATGTGTACTCCAGCATACCTCTTTGATTTGTGTTGTAAATACTGTTTGGCAGCCTGCTTTTAGTCCTGTGTTTTACTTTATTACTATACATCACTTTAAAAGTTGGTACAAAGTATGGGTGAGAATAATCTAGGTATTTGCTGTGGTGCATCTTACACTATCATCTTGTTTCTTTCCAACATTTTTGCTTTGTTTTTCAGCAAGTTCACACTCTACAATACCCAGGTTTTTGGATTGCTTTCTAACTTTGACATCAACTGTAAATTAAAGCCTGCTACTTATTCCATTGCGCACTCTGTAGGCTTTACTACATTAATATTTTAAACTTCTTAGAGCAGAGATCACCTTATTGTCTGTGACTTCCTGACTCAGGATTAGTGTTTCTATCCTCTCTATATCTATAATAAAAATATCTTATTATGGGTGATTTTAGTTTTATTACCATTTGATCAGGTAAAAAGCAATTTAACTGGACTCTCCCTGCTGCCCTGCATCAACAGCGTGGCTCTGATTGTCTGCACGGCAGTGCGAAGGTGTGATTTCAGAGGTCTCATACATCCTGGCTTACCTGTCAGAAGCTGGTTTATCCTTTACTCCTGAATTGTTCAATCCCAAGTTTTATCTAAGGGCATATCTGTTGGAATCCCTGGTACCACAGGTGCGGTGCTGTCAGTAGCTGATGCTACTGGGTATGTCAGCACATGCTGAGGACACACATCTGGGCAGTGTCAAGTTGGTGCTTATGTACACCTCAGCCCATGACTCACTTCCATCAGGAATCTTTTGCCCATCTCATGGTACAGCAGAAATAGCACCGGGGAGCCTGATGCTGCGTTGACTGTGCTGCAATGCTTCAACAGTTAGATGTGCCTCGCAGGTGGGGTGGGGTGGGGTGGGTGCAGACAGCACCCTCCGTCGCGGCTGCAGCATCCTTCCCTATTACAGGCAGCATCTGAGCCAGAAAGGACTCAACTTTTCTATAAGACACCGACGGAAGCACTGTTATTTAAAATGGTAGTATTTCAAAGCTGAGCTAAGCCGACATGTGATGCATGCCACAGAGATCCATGGTCTGTTTTATGGAGTCGCTTTGCAGAAGATTTAATGCAATGTTTTATCATCAGTGATGAAAAGGAAAGAATGGATTTTAAGAATAGGCAGAGAAACAACAAGATTTAACAACAGTCCAGGAGCGTCAGGGTCCCACAAGGCCAGGGACTCGCTGAGGCCAGGATGCCGGCGGGTCCCCATGGTGGGTCAGGGCAGGGCCTGGCAGTTCAGGGCCATCTCACCGCCCCAGCCAGAAGCAGGGCAGCCAGGGAGGACCAGGGCAGCCCCAGCCGTCGGGCACCTCCCTGGGGACAGGGACAGGCCAAGGCTGTATTGGAATGTCAGCCCACAGGTGGGTGTCAGGATCAGGCACGGTGAGGAGACTCGGATCTGACGTGGCCCCAGGATGGTCATGCAGGGCCTCCCCACAGTGCTGTCTGGGGGCCTCCATGAGGCCATAGACACCAGAGGGGATGTACCGCAGGCCCTTGCCAGAAGCGCAGAGATAGCTGAATGCCACCTGGCAATGACACGGTGCCTAGTGACTCCTTTTCTTGCTCCACTTCCTAAAATCCTTCAGACCGTAATAACCTTGCTCCTTATATAGATTACAGTATAGCGATGATTTTTTGTTGGTGATTCCAGATGGTTTAGATCTTTTGACAGCCAGAGGAGTCAGAATCTGTATGCCTTTTGAGGTTGAGCTTTCAAAGAATTCTGATTTGGGGGGTAAGTCAGTGAGAAGGAAGTTTCTTCTAAAAAGATTTGAAAACAACTTGTCTTATTTCTGAAATAAAATACTTCCTCAGGAAAATGTCATGTGTGCCATAGTTGTGGAGATACTTCTGAATTTGAAAATAGATACACACTCCAAAAAACTTTCGTCATATTTAAAAATTTGAAGCTTGAATTTTCTTCCTTTCTATTTTCAGCTGCCTTAAGAACACTGACAAACTTGCAGAGCATATGAGCTCTTTAAGGATTTAAAGAAAGCAGTTATGTCCTGCCAACGATGAAGCAGTGTATAGGTATTAGAAAGCCATTAAGGCAATTCTCAGCTGATGGACTTAGGTAGGGTAAGGTAAATGTAATGTTAGAGATTACTTAAAGGAAGGTTTTTTGAGAGGGATAGTGATGCAGAGGCTGAATTATATTGCCAACTAAACACAGTTAGAGACTGTTTGTGGGCTCTGAAATTAAGTGGCATGAGTTGACTGGTATCTGTCTAGCAAAAATCTCAAATTTTTCCCCCCAAAAAACAGGTGGTCATGTCTTAACTAGCTAGCAAGAATGGTCCCTGGAGCAGGCTGTCCTGTGAACTATGCCTCGAGGAGTGCTAATTGGCTATCCCATGGCAAAGGCTATCAGTTAATTAATGTGGATGATCAGCAGTGTGGTGCCTGGGCTCACTCCCTGGCTCTGTTCCACGGAGCAGTTTAGCCATAAACTGAGGTATCCTTTCTGGAGTGAGCAGCTTTTCTCTGCAGGCTTCAGGCCTGCTAATGGGCGTTGGTGATTGAGCCAAAGGCAAGTTGCGATTTAGTCTTGTTCAGTGGTTTGTTTGTCTGCTTCTCTGTTTTATAACACAAATTGATGGGAGCCACTCTGTTGGTGCATTGGCAGAACTTGGTGCCTGAGATAGCGGGTAAAAGGCCAGCTTATACTTCCATTCTCTTTCATGCAGTCTTACTGCATTTTTATTATAAGATAAAGACAACCCTGAGCAACCTAGCCAAGTAATCTGGTTCTTTGTGTACAGGAGAAAATGCCCTGGCACATAGTCACAAGTCCCATTCTAGAGGAAGGAAAAAAAGTTAAATATTCAAATACACATACAGCAGCTTATCAAATCCAGAGCTCTGATCTTTTCCTCTTGGGTGCAATGGGTGAATTAGATTTGCAGCAGTCTGTATTTGGGTTTATGAGAACCATAATTCTTTCTTTACCTGCTGCACAAAAAGGACTATTTTCCCAGAAGATCTTAGAGAAAAACACCAGGAAAATATGAAGTTGTAGTCCCAGACTTTAGCTTTTGTTCAGACTCTGCCTCAGTTCACTCTTCTGTGCTATAGGAGTAGTTCCAAGATGATATGACTCTTCTTGCGTCTGGATGGTTTACAGCAACGGGTCCATCAGCTAGAAGGAGACAAAGCTTACCTCTTGAGTCTTAATGAACGCATTCTAATTATTTATCTGGGTTCTGCAATCATCATGTGTAGGTGAGATTGTATCTGTTTGACAAAAACCTATTTACATGTCAGTAATGACTATATAAGCTGTTTTTTACTAAAATACTTAACCAAACAGAAGATGCACTGGCTCTTGCATCTTGGAGGAACATTAAGAAACACTCACAACTTCTCATTTTGATTATTCCCAAGCATTTATCAGGTATCATTCAGAAGCTGGTCACTAGCAACAAGGAGTGATGGGACTGAATACTAAGTCTGTCTTTCTAAGTTTGGAACAAATGAATCTCAGTGTTAGTGTGATACATCTCCTTCTTCCTAAATGATTTGGAATAGATTGTGAAGTTTTTGCATTTGCAGAGCCTACCATGTTATTGAACAACACCAAAGAACAATCTCCTGTTAAACAAGGGGAGGGCAGGTATTACAGAAAGCATTTGAAAAGATGATCAAGAAAAGAGCACACCTGTTCTGGAAGGGAAAGCACCTCTCTGGACCTGCAGGAGAGCTTACTGTACAAGTGAAGCAGAGCTATCGAAAAAAATGAAGCCACCAGACAGGTATTTTGCTTTTAATGTCACAGCTCTTATGGGTGTGTGTTTTCCTGTGGGAATAGATGCCATATTTTATAACTTCAGCAGACAGCATCCCGGACATGACATATATTGTCATTGATGTCTCTACCAGCCACCTGCATAAGTCAATCACAATATCCTTCATAGACCATTTCTTAGTTTTACATTTCACTTTAAGAAGCTGTGTTTTTTTAATATCACTTCTGATGTAAGAAGTATGCTGGCTCACAAAGTGAAAATGAATCTCATTACTGTAAAAGATACATGCCTTGCAGAATGTGGGTATTCTAGAGAAGAAATAGAAATATTAAATCCGTTTACTAGAAAGTAACTAGCCTACTTAATTATTTGTGGCCTATTTACTATTAATGAATTGACCAACGTGTTCAGATGATGGCACTGGAATAGCTGCCTATCCAGTTTTCAATCTATAATTGCTTAGTTGGCTGCTTCACATTATCAAGATTTTCCACTGTGCTGGTTGAGTTTTGACTTTACTGAATTTACTAATACTGAGAGCTAAAGCTTGCAAGGCCAAGAGGTCTTCCACATCTTCTGTAACTAACCAGTGCAAACAGGACCTTCTGGATTAGGAACTGAGTGTGCAGGTTTTGCAATACCTACTGCTGTACTCTGATTTGGTCCTTTAAAAAGGAGCATTTACACAGAGGTGATTTATCAGTATTAAGATTGAGGTCCTCAGAGTATCTGAATTAGTGTTGCTTCACTGCCAACTTATCTTTCACATATCGCATATATAAAACTTGATGAGAAATGGGGTGCACAATATTACTGCTAACTCCCTCATACCTTTCATTTTTTTTCAAGATGTTGCAGTTGAGAGTGAGAAGACATTACATATGGTCATACAACTACAGAAAGAGGCCAGAGGAGAGGTCAGCTGCATAGCAACTGAACTTTTGGAAGAACAGAAGACTGAGGGGCCATGTCTTCCTCCTTTTATGCAAGGAACCATGAAGATAGCCTGAATTGCAAAAGCCCAGGAGAATAAGGAAGGGGAAGAGAGGAAACAAGAATAGGATGTGAACCTCTTTGTCTCTCCGTAGAGACTGCATGCTCAGCATATCAAAACTTTACTTCTTTATTTCCATAGACTGCTTGCCCTTCATATTACCCTTCTGTCTTCTCTTGGAGAAGTAAGGGTGAATGAGAAGTAACCTATTGGCAAATTTTCATGTTAATTGTTTATGTCCATTGGGTGAAACATGAACTGAATTACAGCACAGCTCTGAATTATAAAAATAATCAGTTTTCTTATTGCACAACAATTAATATTAATTTTATTAATTCAGTCCATTAAAAAGTGCTGTCTTTGCAGTGCATTGCACTGCCCTCTCTGCCTGTCTTTCTTTACCTTTTACTTTCTTTACCTGTATGAGATACCTGATACCATGTCTCCTCTTCTTCCTGCATTACTGTGTCTCTCAGGCCATCGTCAGAGTCATCTACTTGAATTATGAATATGAATTTTAAAATTGCAAGCACTGAAGTAAAGATTACTCAAATAAATTGTTTTTAATGACTACTAATCCAGCTGTTCCACTGTACATAATGGTGTTTTGTAGACTTGAAGGAGAATGGTCTCCTCACAGTTTCTTGGGTAGAGAAAAAAAACAGTCAAAGCCCTACTGTGGGCCATCATCCCCAAAGTTCAAACTGAGGTCCTGGCTCTCGGAACAACTTTCCTTCTTCCTCTGGAGCTCATCTTAATAGATTTCTTTTGAGGGAATTCACGGCTCCTTGTCAAAGCGCTATCACGCTAGCCCTTTATCAGTTAGGTATGGAAATATTAGCACATCTCCAACCTAAAAGCTGCTTTTCTCACTTAGGATTCTTTCTGTCTCTAGTGATTACCCAGCAATAGGAAGCAGTTTTAGTGCAGGTTAAGTGATCCATGCTCAGACCAACAACCCATATTGTTGGGTTAATGGAGGATATCTGCTTGGGCTTACATTATGATTTCAGGCTTCATGCTAAATTAACAGTTTTAAAGGTTACAAGTAATTTTTTCTGTTTGCATAGAAGTCTTTGACCCTAATTGTTTACCCAGATATATAGTGCATATTGATTATATGCAAATAATCAATCACTTCGTCTTTTTTTTTCAAGAAATTGACAGAAAGCTAAAGCAGAAGCATTCTTACAATAAACTCATTGGCACAAAGTTAATTTTCTTCTGTTTGTACTGTAAGCCATACAGCATGCTTCCCGCAGTTGTAACAATGCTGAGCTCCTTCAAAAAAAATTTAATAAAATGGAAGACTATGTAAAAATGACTGACTGTATTTTGTCATACCTAAAAATATATCTAAATAATGTAATTGTGAGGAAGAGTGTGAACATTGGCTACTATGAATGATACTTGCTTTAAAATGCTTTTACTCTTGCTTCACAAGCTTGGTATCTCATATTGGTGATGACTGGAAATTTCAAATAATTCATGGTGCATAATGGATTTAATGAGTTTTGGCTCTGTTTCTGCATGTGGTTTTGTCATTAACATCTCATAATTTTCTCAAATGCATTCATGAGATAATTTCTATGAGTAAGTTTTAGTGAATATATTGTTCACAACTGCAAATATTTGAAATTCAACATCTAAGATGTTTTAACGAGCTTTGATTGGATGTATGAGTCATAGGATTTTTCTGTTCCAGGACTGGTTAAAAGAAACATATACATTTTTATAACTAGTCACATTTACAAATTCAAAATTTGCTGTGTTCATATTCTCTAATATTCATTTTAAGAGGTGAATTTTCTGTGGAACTATTCTGCTGTTTGACACCTTTGCCTGAACAGACACACAAAATTATACTCATTTTGAGTCCAAACACAGCCACAATACAGTCAGCAGTTTTTCACGTAAATATTTCTGGAAATTCTACTCACAGAGATGTATCTCTCTTCAACCAGCCATTTCAAATGTGCTTTGACACACTTTGTTCGAAATGACTTTACAACTGGAGTATTTAGATCTTGAAAATTGGGGGCAGAGAAGGGAGGGTAGAAAAGGTTATTTGCAATTCTTAGGTATTTTGTGCTGTGGTTAAGGAAAGGTATTTAGTGTTCCTTAGTGTCTGAGATCATATACTCAACAATGAATACTAGCTCAAAGTTTCTGGATGCAACTATATACTCATTTTTGCGTTCACAGTTTGCGTACGCTGATGCCACTAAAGGAACTAGCCCTTGAACTATTACTTGATTCTAGGATAGGGTTAAGAGGTGTATATGTTTCTCTTACTCCAAGTTCTATAACTAAATCAAAATTGTATTTCTGACATATGAGTAATTATATGTAGTGATTAAAAACAAAAGCTCTGAGCCACCAATACCCCAAGGCAGCTGTTCTGTTTTGCTGACACATCATGCTGAATTAAGCTGGTCACTTTTGACCTGCTCACTTAATTCACATACTCCCTAATGGAATGAAATAGTTTATTATATTTTGGTTGACCTGCCCTTTACCTCTAATAATTTGTGGGAGAGAGAGAAACAAACAAAATCTATTGATTACATACTCCACAGTTGTGTAGTGGTTAGTATAATTTAAAAAGAAAGTTATGCATGAGAACATGTTCATTATAATAGACTCATACCCATGATGTCATTAGGGTCACATCCAGAACAGCATTTAATATCATGTACTTTAACCATAAGTAATTAAATTTATAAAAAATACTTCAGTGGGACTAACTGGAAATTCAGAATATGCTTAAATTCTTTGTAGACTTGAAACATGTAAGAATTGCAAATACTCTGTGATTTCCACCACAACTCTTCCTGCTCTGTGATAACTAAAAACAAGACCAGTAGGTCTAACTAGAGGAAATTACACATATTTTCAGCAAGCTTTAGGTGTTCAATGGAGGTCATTCAACTCAATCCAATATTCTGTATAAGTTTGCTACATCAGAAACATTTATTCATACGTCTTAATTGCCGATATTGTTAAAGACTCTTTTCAAGTAGCATTTCTAGGGCTACTTTTATCAGCAAGACAATTAGAAAAGTGGTGTCTTAAAAAATATCAGGCAGGTTTACTGACATTGTAATATTTTAACCTCCATTTTCATTCACTTCTATAGTCTCAGGTAGAAATTAATACAGTGTTTCCAAAACATATAGCAAATACTGATTTCAGTATTATTTATTTCAAAGTAACTCTTAATATTCTGAAGAGTTATTCTGGAACTACAGAAAAGTAATTGAGGGCAGAGAATGGACATAGTGTCCACAAACTACTATCGCTCGCCTATCTTAATTGCCTGGGTTTTATTCCAAGTAGTCAGCAGAAATTATGTTAGACAAAACTATGAAGCTGTTCCCAGTAAATAAATTATTGTCTTGAATATCCAAGAGACACAATTAAGTGCATGTTATTTTTCCAGAGCTATGCCACCACTTAGAACAGGTAACACTCTGACAACACTATCTTTAGAACAAGATGAACTTTTATGTTGTGACATCTGTAGGAATGTTCTTTAAAAATCAGCAACACTATATAGCAACCGAAAAGAATAATTATAGCTTTCTCCTTCTCTAACTATGTAAATTCATTTAACAAAATAAACACAAGGATATCCCTTATGTTTTATGATGGCTTGTTCTTCTGCCTTCTTTTCACGCAGAGGGACAACCATACCTTACATAGGATTCCAGCAGGAAAACCCCTAGAAATTCCTGGAAGCCCTGGCCCTGCCATCTGTTGGAGCATAGCAGAATGGGAGCTCTCAGATATATAGGAGGTTTTGGTCCATCACCTCTTCTACACTTTCTGTAAAGAACAGAAGATAACACACAGACCTCCATTTGAATTTTGGGTAAGCCCCTTTAACATAATTCTCATACAAGGATGTTGCTGGCTTACCTGACGCCCTCTGAGATCACCAGTTTGTGATCATCATTATTTTATTATATTAAGTAAAAATGAAGTAGTGAAGATGTAGCAAATTAACTGGCACAAAACGAACACAGGTTTTGCCAATTTTTTTCATGTACAAGCGTCATATCCTCAGACAATAGCTAAAGATCATTGTTATTTATCAGTATACAAATTTGGCAGCACAAAGGGTTGTTTCCTCGGCGTTCCTTAATGAACAGAGCAGTTTTATCCAATACTCTTGGCCTTCCACAAAAATACCCTGTGTCTGCTTCTTTTCTCCCTTTTAAAAACAAAGGTGAAGCAGATAGAAGAGGCAGAATTAAATGACATAAAACTATTTCCTTTACAGTCCCTTTCACTGTACTACTTTAAACAGGTTATCATAGACACCAAGATCTCTCTCTCAAGCGAGAGATAGGCATATTTGTTAGGAAGGAACATACAGATTAAAATAATCTTCTGGCAAACAGCATGGTGACATAAGAGCAGAAAGGTCACATTAGACAGCATCTGGGTGGATTGTGACAAGGAAGAAATGGAGATGAATGACTAGTCATAGATTAAAGATTCTCAGAAGTATCTTACAGTAGAGTAATCATCATTGCAAAGGTGATTAAAATAGCACGCTTAGTCATGTTGTATCAACTAATCTGGAGACAGAACGTTATTATACAGCACTTATTCATGTATGTAGTGCATGAAGGCAGAATTTTAAAATGGTACGTCCTATTCGGCTTGTGAGTCAAGCGAAGATTATGGAACACCCATTTAATTGCCTCTGTAATGCCACAGCTGCAGTATGTGTATTTCTGCATTCAAATACTAGAAGCTACTTTCCTAGCTATTTTAGCTCATTTTACCTTCATTCTCTTCACTTCCCTGCTAAATCAGCTGCCCAAGGCCTACAGTGAAAAATGGCTTTCTGCAGTCTTCCAGAGGAAGGTGCCTCCTGCACCCAGCTGGTCTGCAGTAAATCAGAAACCTCCAACATTTCTTCTGGAAAGGGAAAGAGCTTCTATACTCTGGCTGAAGAAAACATTGCTGACATTCTTAACAGACTCCAATTTACTCATGTAATCTTCCTAAATTATTTTCATAAAATTTTACTTAACAGTTATGCTATCTAATCTATGCAACCATCTCTTAAAATTCATGGAACTAATTCCTCAGTTTCTTAAATTAGATGATGCATGATCTGAAAATTCCTGCATGCAGCCTCCATGCTTGAAACTTTAGACTCTGACACTGTTGCATTAGTTGTGGTTTATCTTTTTTCACAACGGTTTTAGCAAAAAGATTGTTCATTTGTGATAGTTTCTGACCTGAAGGGATTCTATCCTGCTTGTTCTCCTTGTAAAGGAAAGGTGACTCTGAATATCCTCCAGCCTCAGAGAAGTCTAAGAAAAATAGTTAAGTATTAAAAGAGATCTTATCCAAATGTCTCCAAGGTGAGTAAACTATCCCACACACACCTTTTTTATCCACTTTACGCTCATATTCTACTGTGCACATGGAGACTGATTAAGACAAGATGTTCGTTTAACTGAAAATATTAGCACCATAAGTAACTTATTTAGAATCTGAGGATAAGAATGTAAAACAGCAAGACTATCTTGTCTTTGATACTTTAAATTTGCGAATTGAATTATCTCAAAACTAGAAGAAAGTGATTGACAATATTATTGCAAGAATATCTATAAAAATAGAAGCATCAGATAGAAAAATGTGTGCATTTACCTAAGTTTAATACTTCTGTTTCTTGAGTAATCAAGATATACGAGGGATGGGTGCCCCGAAAGTAATGCCTCCTATTCTATCGTGTTGGCCCACGATGTCAGAGGTGGATGTTGGTGGTCTGGCAGTAGAGGTTGAACCTTCCCACCAATATTCTGTTAAATTTTGTTGCCATGTGACAGACGGCAGCCAAGGGGCAGCCTGACAAAACAGTGTCTGACATGGAAGTGCATGTGAAGCAAAGGTGTGCAATGGAATTCCTCCATGCAGAAAAAATTGCACCCACTGACATTCGTGAACGCTGCTGAATGTTTACGGAGACCAAACAGTGGGTGTCAGCACAATGAAGCGGTGGGTGGCCCGTTCCAGCAGTGGCAACAGTGACGGTGGGTCCCCTCCGCTGGTGCAGATGTTTAAACAAGTTCAGCACACAGGCTCTTGTTCATCACTGGTGAAAATGCACAGCCAATGGTGGTGTCCAAAAATAGCATTTTGTAGCTGAGAATTTGCTCTATCAAACAGTGTTACTGTGCTCTTTGCATCTGTGTAGTTTCCAAATAAATAGGAGGCATTACTTTTGGAGCGACCTAGGTAGTTAAACATAATCTTAGAGGGAGCTGCAGTCCCTGATGTGGACGGGTTTGTAAAGCCCTAACCTCTAGGGTATACAAGAGACAGTGGCAACTTACCTAGTAAGAAGCAATATAGCTGCATTATTGCACACTGCTCCCTTTAATTTGTTCTGCCAAGACATTGCGTATGTTGGACAAGGCACAGCTCGTCTCTGGTGTGACTATGATACTGCTAGTCACTGATCTAGTGTGCTGAGTTGTGCTGCATAGCCATAATTGAAAAGGTTTCTTAAAAATGTAAAGATAAGCAATTATAAAATATTTTCTTCTTTCATACATTATTCTGAGTGATATAACCTGTTCCACATTCTAGTCTCCTTTTTTCCTCATATAGAGATGTAGTGCCTGGGAAAATGATTCGTCAGGTGTCGTTACTCTCAAGTCCCCTGTGATATGCAGAAGATTTTTCAAAATTATCTTGCATAATTCCACTAATAAGGGACAGCTGCCTACAGAACACAAGTACAAAAATTAGTCCTAAGTTTATATATTTTTAATACATTTCAAGCGGTCTTTTCATTGCTCCAGTTTGGACTATAGTTATTAATTAATTACAAATTCAAATAATTTATAGGACAGACTCAGATAGTCATGTCCTTTTGACAAAGAAATAAAACTATGACTGATATTTGTTAGCCCAGAGATGTCAGCCCACTGTAGGGAGCTATGCCAAACTGCTTTCCTCAACTGATAACATCCAGGGTAAATAGGCAAGAACTTTTTCTCTCTTCTTCCTTCTCTTCTTCTGTGAAATGTATTCTCAAACAAGAGATTGGCCTCTTCCCAGGGGATCCAGAACTTCATATCCCTAGAAGCTAATATTCTTCTCTGTTCTACAGCAGTATCATGAATATTATTCAAGAGTCAAGATACTGTCTGTTCTGCCAGAGAAAAAACAGGCTTTTGCCAGATCTTAATCATGAACCATATAACCTAATAGTCTATGTTTAGAAACTTCTCTTCCAGATGGTGCACATTTCCGTTTCTCATCTTAGGTTTTCTTCTACTCAGTTGAACTGTTTATGTTATTCCTTCCTGGTTTTCCCTCCGTTACTCTTCAAATAAGACTCAGAATTAGTCAATATAGTTACTGTAAAAATTCAAAATCATTCTCAAAGTCCCTCATTTGCAAGAGGTAGTCTGCCTCAGGGTAAAAATCAGTATTTTTAGATACAGTAGTGCCATTATTCCCAGATGACTCCAAAAATATATCTGAAATTATTTCATAAGTTCTCTGAATGTTCTGTCATTTCCTTTTATTTGAGGTGGCAGTAATTTTGATGGATTCACATTGCAAGGTTACATTTTAGACTTCCTTGCACTGACAGAAAACAGTAAAGTTTTGGAAATGAGCAGCTTGAAAGGCATTGTTCCTTAGAGACTGGATTGGCAAGAAAAGAAATCATAAATCACTATTGCATAATTGTAGGGGCATATGAGAAAAGAAAAAAAAGTCCAATAAAATGCCAAGCTTACTAAAAAAAATGTTCATTAGAAAGGAAACAGAGAGGTTTGTTTTGTTTTGTTTTCATGGGAGAAATCATATCAATCTCTTTCTTTCAGGGGTGTAGAATTTCAAAAAAAACATAACCAAGAAGCAGTGACATGAGCATAAATACTGCCAGGTATACAGTGGGGCACATGGTTTTTTCCCTTGGGTGAGATAACCCACCTCAGACTTTTAAAGGTGCACTTGATCGTATGGTAGCAATGCTGTGATGCTGATGAGAGCCTTTCTTCATTGCCATCTCTTTGCCAAAGGGAAAGTGCTGTTGTACAGAAGCACAGCTCAAATAGCTTTAGTTTCACTGTCACTCTAGAAGCTGTAGGAAGAATGGTGGTACAGTGAGTGAACATCTGAGAAAGAAGAGTGAGAAGTAAAATGAGACATAAAGATAAGCAAAAAAGATTTCAAGAGGGAGAGGGGAAGTGGCAGGAGGAATCAACTTGAAGCCCATTGCTTAGGCATTGACGCTGCATCTACTTACAAAAGTAAAAGAGTTTTGCTTAATGTTAGGGTGTTATTCCTATTTCCATTCCTTTTTTACTGCTTAGGACTTGTAGCAAGATATTCTGATACAATACATAATTGTGGAAAATGGCTTGCGGAGAACAACACAGTAGATAAGTATTAGTATCTCAGAAGAACATAATTGGATTAGTAATGAACTATATAACTTGATACTGTCTTGATAAAGATGGTAACAGAAACGAATCATGGTAGCCTTAAATTATTACAGATCTATTCAATCTTTGGACAGAAAGTTACGAAGGCTTCAGGGGCCATAGGTGGGATTTTTCTCTCTCTCCCTCTCCTACTGCCCAGCCAGTCTGATCTCAGTGAACTACAGTTGGGGGGAACATTACCATATGGTGAAGGCTGAAGTTAGTGATGTTAGTTTGCTGTGATATTACTCTCCTTCTAGACTCCTTTCTTGGATATGGGCTCCTAACTGTTCTTCATTCACTCTCTTCTGGGGTCTTATGACACCAGCTCACAGCTATTATCTGCTTCAGCATTTGTGAGGGAGAGAGAGGAATGGTGCAGGCTGTGTGGAACAATATGTTTCAGGCATTTTACATCCCCTCTGTAGGGTAACTATGGAGGTAGCATCTCCCAAGCTTTCAGGAAAAATTTTATTAAGAGGTCAAGGGAGCAAAAGCAAAAGAACAGTATTGGACCAGGGAGTACTATACAGAACCAAGCACAAGATTCATGTTTTGGTGAGCATTATGCTACAGTAATATCATAATAATAATTATGGTACAGTTCATTATTGCATCCTTTTGAAATCTCAGTGCTGTTAGCTGTGTAGTATGGTAATATATGGTGATATTATGTCTACACTAATGAGGATATTGGGGTTTTTGAGTAGCAAGGAAGAGTGAACTCCTTTCAGATCATACATACATATTCACATTTTCTTGCAGCTAGATAAGCTGAGGAATTAGGAGCATCATACATAGCCTGTTCTTTCTTTTTGGATCTGAAATCCTTCAAAGATGACACAAGCTGTTAATACTGAGTTGTTAATACTGCCATTTGATGACTTTGGAGTGGACTATGTGAAATGTATTTCATGGCTGCCATTCTAGCTTCTATATTTGTCACAAATTGTCAGTGTTGTTGGTTAAAGACTATGTGTACTCAAAGGCAAAATTATTCACATGTCTGTGGAGCTGATGCTTCCAAAAATGGTTTGAAGTGTGCTGGCAGGGCTGTGGGGAAGTTTGCAATGGGAACTGATATACTTGCCCGATGGGGGAATGTGAGCTTGAAAGAATGAGCAAAATGACCAAAAAAGGTTTGAAGAAATACACAGACATTTGGAAGCAGTTAAAAGAGAAAAGCTGAGTTAAGTGTGAACATGAACAAAAAAAGAAAATATAATAATAAGCTGGAAAATAGTTACTACAGGGAAAATTGGAAAGAACAATTCATAGGACAATGAATAATGAATAGGATCAAAAGGTGAAAAATGTCAAAATTACTATATAATTAATTGCTATTTGCAACTTTGAGAAAAGATTCTTTTTAACTCTGTTTTTTTCTCTAAGCTACTTACTGACAAATGCTGTGTACCTAGGTATCTGGATAATCTTTTTTGCATTTTTATGGTATCTGGCAAAATATATTTCAAGTATATTTTAACTATTAAAGGTAGTTTTTGCACTTTCCATTTATAATTGTCAACAAAAAATTATTTTTAGAAAGGTATCTTTTCTGTCCACAAAAGCCATTAACATGTTTTTGAAGCTATTGATATACTGACAGTGATAAAGTGATAGCTGGTAATAAGATCCTTGTATGGAACATTACTTTTCCCATTATTAAAGACAGATGAAGTTTATTTAGGGGATATCCAGCAAGACTTTTTTTTTTTTTTTTTTTTTAAATTAACTGATTTTACCAGGTTTCAACTTTTGCAGTCATTTCTCCTCCTCTCATTAGAAATTATGATGTTAGGAAGCTGGTATCTCTTAAAGAGTGCCTTTAAGGACAATTTCTTAATATTCTGGACATATATTGAGACATTAAGGGATTTTTCCTTAGTGAATATTGAGATATCTACTGAATAAAATTTCTGAAATTACAATCAAACTCCACTGATTCCTTCCTTCTTTTCCTCCTAGCTAGCAATATTATCAAACTATTTCAAAACAGATTTCAAAATATTATTTCAAAATTATGTTAAGTAGCAGGTGGGAACATTGGTGTTTAACACTGCAATTCATGTGAACAGGTTACTCTGAATAGATTAGTAATTGTGATGACTGATGACTTCGGAAAGCGTGGAAGATCACTAGAACTTTCATGTATCAAAAAGAGAATGGAAGCGAGGCGAGTCATTACTTCTACAGGTTATGTTCCTGAAGTGGCTTCAGCTGGTGGGACAAACCTATTTTTTTGACACTTCAGAACATAGAAGGCTGAACACAAAACATAGGCCTCGCAACCTAGATGAAGCTGTAGCTTGAGGCTGTAATAGGAGGGCATTTTGTGTCTTCTTGGGTGTGAAAAGTCTTTAGCAACTGCCGTCTGGAAATCTGCTTCTTTTCCAGTGGCATCAGCCTATAGTCAGCCATTTTAACGTTGGTCAGTCAGCCACTGAAGGTGTTTTTATTTAATAAGGGCCAAAATATGTCTGCACTGGCCGTAAAACTTGGAATAAAAAAGAATAACTACAGTTTTTAGTCCCTAAATTATGTAATCATACATAGCTAATATTTGCCCTCTCTCCTCTGGGCAAAAGAACTGCAAATTCCAGTTGATTCGGTATGACCGAACCATTAACATTAATAAATATCTGAAAAGGTCCATTGTACCATGGCATTTTGAAATTTCATCCTGCTCCACACCATGAGAAATTAAATATCATATAGATGTTAATGGTGCTATCATTCCAGACCTTATTCTAAATAAGACCCGGTCTCATGCTTCCCTGTTTCACAAAAATTATTGCTACTTGTATGCTAAAAGGTGTTATTTGTATCCAGATTACAGTGATATTCATTGAATACAGTAGATGTTTGTAGTGTTTGCATACCAGAAGGACATTTACACAGAGGTGATGGTTAGGGACCAGATATAGAGAGTCTTTCAGAATGCTCCCAATAGACTGCAAAGCTGTTTCTTCAGATGTCCTCTTGGACTTTGGGGTCATGACCAAGTAAACACTGTGATTTATTTCAAAGGCAGATTTTATGTTGTGAATGCTTAATGTTTGGTATGAAATTATTACACACTAAGGTATCTACTTTGATTTTGTTAGTAAAATACATTCTTAGGGAGATACGTGACTTAATGGCATTTTTGAGTTAAATGCAATTCTAGAGTAATAAAACTATGGGTTTGATGTATAACAACATAGTAGACTATAAAACTAACGTAACGTAGAAATAGTCAATGTGCTAAGATGAATGCATATTTGTACATCTATGGATCACAACAATTTGTAGGGGGGACTGTAGCTGTTCTTGTTGTGATTCTTAACATGGAGAGGGTCTGTCTGTCCCCTGCATCTAGAAGAATGAACAGGCTTTCAGTGGTCTGTGTTCTCAGTAGGCTTCAGGACAGGGTTAGGTAGGCCAATACAGATTGTCAGTCACTGTTCTTCAGTGGCTCACTTCTTCTGCATGATATCTAGCATCTTTTTTCCCAGTCTTCCTTTTCTTAACTGTTTCTGGCATTTTTCTCGTTCTTCTCCCTCATTCTTCTCTTCTAATATAAGTCATCTTTTCTGCTATTGTTCAGCTGCTGACTTAGAGGCATAGCTGGTTTTATTAAAGCAACACAATCCTCCTTCATTCCCTTTTTCATCCCTTAGAGATGTAGCAAGGTATTAACTACTGATACCATTTTTTTCTCCTCATGTTGTGTTGTGATTGGTACTAAAAAAAGAAGTATTTTTGATTCCCTTTCTGTAGTGTATTTTCCAGGAAGAACAGTAAGATTTTAAAGTTGGGGGGTTTTCATTCTAATATGTGTTTCCTACAATACAGTCTAACAATAGCCTTTCAATGACAACCACACATCTTCCTAAGCAAAGGCAAATGATTCAAAAGTAGTAGGACTAGTAACTTCAATTTAACCCATCCAAGACAAGCTGTTCTTACATTGAAGATAGTACCTGCCAACATGCCTCCAGAATTAAAGTATGCTTTTAATAAAAAAAAAGCAAAAATTGAAGGATGCACTACATTTTAACTGTTTGAGTGTCCTCTGCAAAATAATGATCACAGAATGCACCATCAGCAAATTACTCTACTAGTTCCCTTGAATCCTTTCTAGCTCTTCCTTTAAAGTTCCTCAGCATCCTGAAAACAAGGTTTTAGCAAATGGCGTAAAATCTGAGAGTGACCAATGAGTGTTAAACATTTTCCTGCTTTTTGCAGGTAAGGATAATGGCATAGAGGATCAAGTCAATGGGGAGCAACCCATGTGCATGAATAGGCTCAAAGAGATCTAGTTCAATGAGATGTATTCAACCTTTCCTTCATCCCAAAACTGCCAAAGACAAGCTGCCGTTATCAGATGCTTCTGTACTGGGGGAAAAATACATTACATTGAAGAAATGCTCTTTCCTTTTAAACAACACATGATTAAGATATAACTTACAGTATTACTAATTGCTTCTCTATGAATAAGAGATATGTGAAGTTTCTTCATTTCTCCAGCAGTGTTCTGCCAGTGATACCAGATGCAGTTCATAAACAGGACAAGAAAATTTATCACCCAGCCTCTCTTGTTATACAGGAGATAAAGGATTTAAATGGTCCTTGAAAAATCTTTCTCTTTGAAATGTAGAATGATTAATTCCCGGAAAATATCATGGGAGCTTAATGTTTAAACTAGACCCTGACCAGCATCTTGATCCCATGTGAGTGCCAGTACAATGCATTTTTGCATATTTACTCTGTTTAAAGGGTCTAGACAAATTTCTGTCTTCTGTCAGAATATCACCAAGCAGCTGCAGCACATTAAATCTCTGCAGACAATAAATTTGCTTTTGCACATGATATAGTTAGTCTTGTTAATTCGTGCTTACCAGTAAAAGATGAAGTTCTGTCATGGAAACTTAATTTGGCAAGGATATAGCCTGGATCCATTTGAAAACATGGTAGATTATTTTTTTATTTCATTTATCTATTTTTCAACAGCTTTTCTAAGACTCATGACATCTGCAAGGTTAGAAGAATTTGCTAGCTACGGTGGCAGCTGCTCTTTTGCAAAAAGTTAACCTCCCCTAGAATCCTTTTGATAAGGCAGGCTCTGACTATCATATTAGTCTTATCAATTTATTTGTGATTTATATTTCTAAGACTGCCTATTCATAAAGAAGAATATAAATACACATTTCAGGTTAATCAATGGTTAACTTACAATATGAATAAAATAAATTTCAACCTACATTTGTATTTCTTTTATAATTATGTTTTATCACCTATTTCTGTGACAACTGAGGAAAGATACTACTTCTCAGTCATTATATAGGTGGATTAGTCAGGATATAGAAAAGGGATATATGGCAGTGTCACTTCTTCCTTCTCCAAGAATTTGAATTAAATTGATGACAGCAGCAGTGGACATATAGTTAGCGTGTCTCTGACATATTTTTGTCCTTGAAGGATCTCTGTTCATATTATACAAAACAGTATGAATTAGATCTGGCTTCTAGGTCAACTGCTTAGTTTGGCAGAACAGTATTTCAATGCCCATTCAACAATGATTGAAATACACTATGACTGGCAGTGCATGGAGAGGACACCTGAAGAAGGAATGGATGTTACATATTCATGTACTTTCAGGTTCCACTCATCTTATATTTTCTGGATGGGAGGGAAAAGGATTCTGGGCAGAACGTTAGTAAGGTCAAAAGATATCCAGAAGTTGGCAAAGGAGCTGAGGCATTGGAAATCCCATGCCCTTCCTTTAGTGGCCTGGTTTTCAAGATAGGCATGAATTCAGAGAGGGGGTCTAACAGGGGCACACAAGGCTGTTAAAAGGAAGTCCTGGAGTATGAAACTTTGGCCTCTCTCTTAAGTCTGATTTAACACAGCAGAAGCAGCTTGCATTTTCACAAGATTGTGATGAAGTAGGGGAAGGACTACCTACACAGCATGCAGCCGAGCCTATAGATCTCTTTGCTTGAGCTTTTCTTTTATAACCCCAGCTCCAAAGCAGAGTGAAGTAGTAATATCTGTGGCAATTATTTAGTCATCATGATGTACATACCCTGGCACAAATTTAAATGTTATTTACAAGTGAATGTTTGTTGAAAAAACATTTATAATCCTTGCTTTAAAAATATCTTACAGCATCTATATGGTTTTAAAAAGAAAGCTTAAAATAATTTAACCTCAAGTGTGCAGTTTTATTTCATTTTTTGTATAAGAATATCTTATTATTTCTAAAAGTTCAGGATAGCACCAGATTTGTGACCTTTTGTTATTTTTCTACTGGTACATTCTTGGACTTTTTTAGTTTAGTTTTAATATATGGCCACAATAAGTTCAAGGGCATTAATATTTATTTCTGAATGTGTTACATTGCCAAGTGGAAAAATGAGGCTCAGAAACAGTTATAAGATAGGAAATGAAATAGTCAAGCAAATCAGAAAAAGGGGAAGAAGTAGTAAATTTTGATTGACAGATAAGGGATTAAGATATGTAGTGGGGGAAAAAAAGTAACCATTTTTACTGCTCTGTTTTCTTGCTTGAGTAATACTCTGTATGTGCTACGGCATTAGAAAAAAATCTGAGAAGCTGGAGAACTTAAAGGCATTGGAGTCTCTCTTCTCTCCTGTCCTTACTTACAAAACATGGAGTTAGCAGAGAAGTTTTCAAATCCTATTCAACAAGCACCAATGGGAGACCTAATTATTTTAAAGCACTTTGTACATACTGGATTAGAGACTTTCTGCAGTATTGTTCTTTGGCGGACTCATAGGCTGTCTGATGTTGAGACTCTCACTGGATGGGTAACAGGCTGAAGACAGCTGAATGCAGCTGAAAGCTGAACGCAGCTGAATGCTGAAAGCAGATGTTTCTCTTGGCTGGACTCTGATGGCTTCCGCAGTCTTAGAGAAATGTTTGATGTATTGCAGGTCAGAGCCAAAATATTCAACACACATCATGGTTCTATGGTGACCGCCAGGTAAAAATCTGGTCAGCTTCTCATGCAGTGCATATGGAAATATACTGGTGCACAGAGAAAGGTTAGTTTGTCTTTGGTGTTTGGTAATTCACCCTGAGCAGTTTGACAAGGAGCTTGCCCCTTGGAAACAGGATTTTGGTGTTTGCTTCATTAGCTGTAACGTGCGAGGGCATGCACGAACAGAGTTAAAGATATGCCTCTTCTCAAAGTCATGAAACACCAGGCCCTTGTGTCATGGCTGTTCAGAAGCACAGGACTTGTGCATGCAGGGGATTCAGCATCCAAGACCTTGTCATGAGCTGGAATTGCCAACTGCCAAGTTTTGAATGTGTCTACATAGAAATAAATGGGGTGGGACATAGGATGAAGGGGATCAGAACACGGAAGAGAACATATAGTTCTCTAAGTTCTCTAAGCAGAGCAGTTTGTGATAATAGTGGCGAGGACTACTTGAGGAGCTAATTGAAACAGTTATAACAACCTAGCTCAGGATGAAATAGACCAATGTAGGACACAATCTTACATACGGTGAAAATGATTGTTTTGGTTTTTGAAAATTTTCAGTGTGTAGAGAAGACAGACATTTAGATAGAAAAGACTCCATTTGCTGAAAGGCTTTCTTCTAGCTTTTCAGAGAAAAAAAAAAAGAAGTTTCACGTAATCAAATTTAGTTTTTGTGCACAACAGACTTGCAGTTTTTGTTTAAAACTTTATAATTTGCTATAACCATTCAGGAGAAGCCAGCAAAAGCATTTCCACAACTTTTAACAGCCTCTCTTAAATCTGGAGGAACTGGCTATCAAAGAGTGTTAGCCAAAGCACTAACACAATACAGTCAATTCAAATCATGATCCAAATAAAAATAATGTTTCACTTTAGAGAACTTTAAAATAGTTCCTCCTTCCTCGCACTGGTTATACTATCTGATTAGCAGAAAACTGTTAACAGTACAGTTCTTTATCCCAGTAGTTAATCAAATAATATGAAAATTTTCAGCAGTAAGTATCACTGTTATGTTTTTTAATAATTCAATATGGGCATCATCCAAAGCCCATGGCAACAGGGAGGAAAAGTAATGATATCTTCCTGAAACCCATCAGCTCATTATGGAATTAGTCTCCCTGGAGATGACATCTGAACCTCTTTATACTGAGTTTTCTATTGCAAGCATAAAGTGAGGGTGATAATAATTAAAGCTGTTAAAGAAATTGATCTGCTTTATCCAATGTAAGTTTGTTTACTTTTAATTAGAAAAGCTTTTCTGAAGAAAAGAGGTCTGGTTATTCTTTGTACATCATCCATTTTTTTGTAAAATAGTCTCTGTTAGCATGCTCTGTCTCGTTTCTTACCTAACTCTTGTCCTGCTAGCAGCTGAATGTTTCTTTTCGAAGACATTCATTATTGCTGAAATTTCTGCAAGAAGGCATGGTAGTGTATATTTCATTATGAAACTACTGAAGCCCTTTCTGGTGACATTCTGCCCAGCACATGCCTGGAAAATTTTTTGCAATTAGAAAAAGCCACACCAAAATATTATGGTTATGCTAAATCCATAAATAAACACAGTTGTTCTTAAAAATCAGTATTAAATATTAAAAAAAAAAAAAACCAACAAACTGATTATGAACTGAACTAACAATCAAATAAAGAAGAATTCTTCTGCCTGCTTAAATAAGTTTTCTTTTCTTATTTTTTAGGTTATTGTTTTCCTGCTTCGGGACAGTCCTCCCCTCCCCTTAATGTGCCAGAACTGCAGGGTTTAGTCATCTCTTCCCCTTCCTCTCCTCCCCCAGTGACAGAACTTTTCATTTATGCTTTCATTCTTTGAAAAAGCCAAAGCAACATTTGTGTTCTCCTCATGATTTATCCGTAATCCCCTAAAGTTCAAGGAAAACTTGAGCATTTTTCAGAATATATTGGTAATAAAATGTGCCTCAGGAGGGCTTCCCACGTTCCCAATTTAAAATTCTTGATTTGCTCTATTTGCTGTTGTAGACGAGACCCTAAATAACATTTTAATGTTGATCACAGACTCCTGACCTAGGAAAACAGGATTCTCTTGAGAACCCTTTAACACCATGTAGTTACCCGGAAGAATTACTGCTGGGCAATATGGACATCTCCTCACCTGTACGGGATTAAGCATTTGGCACCTGCAGGCCCATTATTTTTTGAATCGGGAAGCCTAGACATGAGGTTGATGCTAAATCTACTTCATGATAAGGAAGGAAAGTAATTATCAGTGGGCCATGGGAGAAACTCTCAATCTTTTTTTTTTTTTTTTTTTAATGGCATGCCCATAGTTTCAGATAAAAGCAAATAGTAGCTTGGAGATTTCATTTGTTCAAAAATGTTACCAAACTAAAGCCATTGATCTTATATTTTAGAATGGTGCTGCTCAATTTAAGCCAATTTAAAGGAGCCTTGCTCTTGGGATGTCCAATCCAGGCATACACAAGTGTCATTAAAACATAATGAATTAGAACTCACTGACCATTCTTCTAAAAACAGTAAATTGCAGTAAACTAAGCTATTTAGAATTTGGTCCAAAAGGGAGGAATTTCAGGGTCACTGGCTTCTCCATGGACATCAATGAAGCAGGACTGGACCTTCTGTTCCAGTTTGATGGAAGGTGGATCCCTTAGGCATTTAAATCACTGTTTCCCCACAAAATATTGCTGTTTTCCTTTGACAGTTATGTAAGAATAAACATTTTCTAAAGAGAGAAAATGTGGCAGAAATTCAAAACCCAGCCACAACAAAAAACAAACGATTGAAACCAGATTGATTTCAACTAAGTATGCCATGTATCTACTGTTGGCAGTGCAGATGTACTCTGCAGGGATCTTCACCTGTACTTCACGCTGTCAGAGTGCTTGCCTGGAACACTTCAATGATTTCAGTTCTGTGAAGTGCTAAGCGGTTTCCAAAGTACCTGTTGCTCCCACTGGCTTGCTTTGGGTCACCACTTTCAGAGACAAAAACCCAGATAGATACTGCGCCCCTCCTGAAACTGGGACTGTAAAAGAGATATGGTTCAAAAATATGGCTAAATAGAGTGTGGAGAGGAACTGATAATGCTTTCTACTGTAGGAAATTATCTGGTTTACTTGTTATGTTTTATATTTAGTATGCGACCGGGTGTTTTGACTGCTTCCCTTTTAGGTTTCTGTGTTGTAAAGGGCATTGGTTACTCCCTATGCCTTTGGAAGCATAAATGCCAGATGTGTAGGTTATCATTGATTAATACGTTCACTGAGAGATCACACAGCAATACTTTACATATAGTAGTTTCCAAAATACAATCATTGCGGCATGCTAGTGGACACATTGGAAATAACTTCTAGCATCCTTTAAATTTGCATTTCACTTAAATTGTTAATTTGTGCCACTGGTTGCATTGATTTTTAAGATACTTATGGTCATTGGCTAGATCAGTATTTCTTCAGAGCAGCTCTTCCTTTCCAGAATTTGAATTTTATTTCACAAAACCTGAACGCTGTATGAAAAATAAATTAGTATGTGAAATAGAAGCAAAACAATGCAGCGAGTCTACCTGTGTTTGCACAGAGTACTTAAATGTTCTTAATTTTAAGGTTTGAGAGTTATGAATAGCACTTTACCTCAGTATTTAAGTCTGTCAAATGAAGAAAAAGGGAAGTGAAGGAGTACAATCTGAAGGTAACAAATCTTACGCTGAAAAGCAGCTCATTGTCAATACAGGTGGAATTACAAAATACTTCTGCTTTTTCTTGTCACTGAAACGGAATGAAATAAAGCCCAGCAAACCATGTGAGCCTCACTGGGGAAGAGGTAGACCAGTGCTAATTGCCAGCAGACAGAGAACACTCATCATAATTTAAGTACCAGTGCCTTCTGCTGGCAGTATCATACTACTTTGTTTCCCTGTGGATAGAGTCTGGAAGAGTCAAGATATTCTCCCCATATTTCTTTACTGCCATGAAAGTATTTTGAGTTACACACGCTGGTGGAATTAGCATAGTAAAGTTGATATGAAATATATACATTACTGAAATGAAGAAAAAAAAAATAAAGTGAGCTATCTGTTCAGATAGGAGCATTTGGCCCTTAATAATTTATTTTGACATATCCAGGACTTGGCTAAAGGTCACTGACAAAGGCAAATACCTTAGATTTATGGGGTTTGTCTGTTGAATGTGGGGAGTTTTCATTCTGTAACAGACCTGGACACAGTCTCTGTATCCAAATACCCTGCCCCAGACCATTTGCATGAGTCCTTGAAGTATATCTGCCTTAATGCCTCAGGCCAAGTAATACATTCGATAGAATTTTCACAAGATAGTGTGTTGATTAGAAATGTGCTGTAGCCATTCTCATAGTGACTTATAGTGAAAGAATAACATTTTAAATTAGTTACATTAATTTCTGGTAATAATCATGCAATGCGGCAAGTATTGTGTCATTTAACTGGGATAGTTGTTATGGCACATTACAGTTTGCTTGAGATATTGTATAATTCAGAGATAGGCAAACTTTCACATATTCATATGGAAATTATAAGAATATACTAAACATAATGTATAATGCTCACATCTAATTGCACATATTACAATGAACAACAATTTAAGAATAATATGATTGCTAGTTATCAAATAAGTTTTTCAATCAAGTTAAAAAGAAGACTACTTTCTTGAAATATATTTTTTTCTATTTTGAAAAATCTTTCCAAGTTACCTTCTGTCTTTCTTGGTTATGGTGAGCTGAGTTTCCCTTTAAATGGTAATGTCACTGAAATCCTTCTAAGTAAATATATCAGTGACTAGCCTCAAATCATTTACTTATTAAAAACACAATATAAATACCCCAGAATGAATTGGCCTGGTGGGACTGCATGTTTACTCAACTAATTTATATCCTGCTTAAACAACTTCCAGTGTCCTAGGAAGTCGGTGGGAAGGCACCTGGGTAACTGAGGGCAGAACTTGTTTCCTATAAATTCATCACTCAGAGACATTTTTTCCTAAATGCTAGCTGTGAACACTGAAAATAGAGTTTGTTTTTTAACGTATTATTGACACCAAAATACCTGCAGGTCTTACTTGCTTTGACTCCCATTCTGCCCTGTCTCTTTCATAGGATCACAAGTAATTTAAATTGGAAAAGACCTCTGGAAACCATCTGGGCCAAATGTCTGCTCAAAACAGAGCCAAGTTAGATCAGCTTATCCAGTCAAGTATAAATATCTCCAAGAATGGAGATTCACAGCTTCTCTGGGTAACCATTCCAGTATTTCTCTACTTTCATAGTGAACGTTTTTTCTGTGACCTATTAGTGTTGCTGCCTGTGTCTGTTGGCCCCTTATCCTATCACTGTGCACCTCCAAGAAGAGTGAGGTGCTCTATACACTTCCATTAGGTTACTGAAGATAGCAATAGCATCCCCACCTACCCTTCTCTTCCAAGAACAGAACAAGCACAGTTCCCTCAGCGTCACTCGTGACTGCTTGGAGCTTACATACAGCTTTACTAGAAGCTCATAAGGATTGACACTGTCCAGCTCCCTCCTTCTCAGGTATGTTGGTTGAGAGGCCTAGAAGGAAACAGGACCAGAAAAATATGTTTTCAAATACTAAGTCCTCAGATACAACTGGGAATATGCATTAAAACCAGGGGTTTTATATGTCACTGCACCATTTATATTCAATGGCACAGTTCTTTTACCATAAAACAACCTTTTCGCATTAAAAGATATTACTTCTTTCATACAGAAAGATGAAAAAACCTGATCTGGTGTACAGTTTCACGAATGTATCAGATATTTTCCCAAGCATTTAAAAAGCACTGCATATACTATGCTATCCAGGCACTAGCATAAAGAGATGTAATCTAACTTGAAAGCTTAAGTCAAGCAGTTTGTGTGCTTGGGTAGTAAAACTCTTCTCAGCAATGTCTCCTGCAGCTGAGCAGCTCTGCTGTCTGGTCAGAAATTTACAGGTATCTGCTGGAGGATATTGTTCTTGCTCAAGTTTCTTCTGTTAGTTTTGGGCTACCATAGGAGTCTGTGCTCGTGGGTGGTTTGTGTATCTGTCTGTCAGTCTGACCCCACTACAGCGACAACATGTACAGTACAGCAAATGTGGTATTGGAAGCAGTCCTGCTCCAAAGATAACTTTTTTTTCTTCAGTCTTTCCAATGACTGGAATAAAGGCTCAAGGAAAATGTCGTACTTTTATTTCTACTGGTATCTTAATAAGTCTCAAGAAAGGAATTAAGTTTCCAGTCAAGATTTGTCCTACAAAAACCCAGAATGCTTTCTCTTACTACTCCTTCAAAAGTCTAGATTCTGACTTTTTTTGTAACTGCTTCCAGCACTTTGTCTTTCTGTGTCATCTTCAATTTAGGGAAAATCCCAAGTGTTTTCTTCAGTGTAACGGACAGGTGAATACCCTTCCTTCCCTTCAGTAGCAAGCATAGGGAGTGAAGTGATTTACTCAGATTATGCAAAGTCTCTGGCAGATCTATAGAAATTTCTCAGAAAGAAGTTACAAGACTTGTCAAAAGTGGCTGCTCCATTTGGTGTTCTCAAACAACAGCCTCTGCTATAAGTAGCCGCATGATTCCTCCCTGTACTGGCAGGAAATGAACTGGGGTGGTAATTAAGCATCACAACATGGCAAATTGCTGGGTCTGCACTTTCTTCCTCATTTGCTTTTCCTCAACTGTCCACTAAATGTCAGAAACAACTGTCACTTTCAGAATAGTCTATTAAATTTCATTATTACTATTATTATTATCATCTGAGCTAGCTAATTTATGCCAATTTTCTTCCTTGTCGTCTTTTTCAGAACACTAAAACCACCCCATTTCACAATGACATAAATTTTCTGCTTTGCCCTTCATGCAGCTAGAGTTTACCCTGAGCAAAGAGAATCTATCTTTGCTCCGCAAGTAAAATGTCTGTAGGAAGGGGAAGGAAAACAGAGAAGAGGACAAGGATGGGGAAGGGGACACATAAATGAATATGGGACTTTGACGAGAACAGCTATGACAGGATTCAGCCTTTTGTGTTCAGGAAAACTTAAAAAAATGGTCACTGTGCAATGTGATTTTATTTAAATGTCTGCTTTTCCTACCACAGAGATGAATATCAGGAATATATATGATCCTAACATGTATAGCATACTTATTAGGGATTATTTTCCTTCCTTCCTTCCTTCCTTCCTCCCTCCCTTCCTTCCTTCCTTTCCTTCTTTCTTTCTTTCCTTCTCTTTCTTTCTCTCTTTCCTTCTCTTTCTTTCTCTCTTTCTCTCTTTCTCTCTTTCTTTCTCTTTCTTTCCTTCTTTCTCTTTCTTTCTCTTCGTTCTTTTCTTTCTTTCTTCCTGCTCGAGATTTAACATAGCTATTTGCATTGGAAGCATCTGGTTATATTCACTTTGAAGACTATCTTCTGTCATAGTTCTTTTGGAATTTCTTCAGTGGTAATTCTCAGTGGCTCTAAAGGTTGGCTAGGTGATAGGTTTTGTCTTTTAATCCTTACACTTCTGTATTTATCAGTCAATCTGATAAAACAGTGGTTTCAATCAGCTTTATAAATGTATTATTTAAACCAAATTGAAAATTTTATTATACTCTAGGATGGCCACTGTCTTACTTTGAACCATCTCTATAGAAATGAGATGCAAAAATAATATCAGCCTTTATTATGAGAACATTGTCAGGGAATAACAAAAACTACAGTGGAGCAAATTAACCTTCGGTTTGAGAGATTAAATACAAAAATTATAAAGCAATAAATAGATCTGGTTTGACTAAGGGGATGGATTTTAGGAATATTTGTGTAACTTTTCCTACATCAGCAGTAACATTATAGTCTGCAAATGAAACACCAAAGAAGAATAATTTTATTCACAAAAGAATAAAGGTGTAAGATTAATAAAAGAAAAAAAAAAACCAAACAAAATTGAGACTTTAGTATGTGTGAGGTAAAGTATCACTAAGATACAGTGTATAAGACAGCTGTGGAAATAGCCAAATCTTTCTGATTTGGGACCTTTTAATCTAGACTGGACAAAAACTAGAAAATACAGGGAATAGCCCTGTATTTGCAGAGAGTTAATGGGACATTAATAAAGATTTTCTCAAGCTCTACCTTCTATGAATCGATTTAATGCAGGAAAGTTCAAAATACTGATGTCAAAGGCAGAAAATTACAAAGGAGATTATGCTTCAAATGGTCACGGATATGGACACTGATTATAAAAAATAATTTAAAAGTTGATGTTAGATAGAAACTTAAAGCCATTGGTGCACTATCTTGTAGTGGGTAGGAAAGTAAACAAATTACAGGGATGTGTCAGCAAAGTACAAAAGCAATAGCCAGAAGAAATTACTACATAGAGATCCAGTAAAACAACCCTGAAGTACTTTGCTTGACCAGTAGCACTGCAGTATAAACAGAAATAAGGTTTGTAAAGACAATCAAGCCCTTACCTATAAGGACATGCTGTTATGCTGATGTTCCTTAGGGAAAAAAATTTAAGATTCCTTGTTATACGATTTTTATACTAAAAATGTCAGCATGTTCAATTCCAGTTTGCAAAATTTGTCTCTCAAATGTCTTAATTTGAAAGTCTAGTCTCCATTTGGGACACTCATTTATGGACCTCAAATTGCTGTTTGGGCTTCCATGGCCATCACCATTTTCGAGTTCCTACCATGAAATTGAGGACAGGAAATGATTGTATCTTGAATGTACAAGCATCCTGGATGACAGACTTCCTCACTGTTAACAAACTCCTTTTCACATTTTCAATTCATACCAAATCTTCAGATACTGTTCCAAAACTGATGTTACTGGAATTCTCGCTCATATTTACTATGATTGCTCTTTTGCCCCAGAGCCTCTTTTTAATGCTTTGTTTTGTAATACAATTTGTCTTGCTTCTTTCAGACATTAAAAGGGTGTGTTTTGTTGTAATTTTTACTGTATTCTATCATGTTTTTAATAACATCCAGAAACTCTGCATTTATCAAGGGAGTTCTCATTTGGCAGTTAAATTATTTTTATCATAAAGTGGATATTATCAGCCTCTTTGAGAGGAAGCATGAGACTGAAATAATGGGACAAAGATCAAAGCCAGCAGTTACACAGTTTCTTGAGAGGAATCCCTGACTGGAACAGAGAAGCTGGCTGATGGCATTTTTTTGTACAACTAATGAAGTTTTCCCAAGAGGTTAAACCTTCTAATAATTTGGAAGATGTAATAAAAACTCATTTCAGACTTATACAGAGTTCCAAGCAATACTTCATAGAGATTCAGTTTGCCCTTTACTGCTGGTACTTTTTCACCACCTTAAGCTTCTGTCCTGCAACCATGCACAGGATCTGTCATGTTTATTTCAGTGCTTATTCCCAGAAGTACTGTGAAGTAGGGTCTCATTGTTGCTGATTTTTCTATAATCTTCTTTTATTTAGATGCTCTGATCTTTTCAGCAGTATTTTTGTGTTTTATCAGTACTGAAATTGAATCTTGAACCCTTTGAATAACATGATATAATAACTGCTTGGGAGTGTCCGTAATCCTTTACTAAAAAGCTTCTAGATAAATGTCGTAATTAAAATCCTGGTAAATTAGTGGAACTGGTAAAATAGTACATTTCACCAAACTCCGTAGTATCCCATTAGGAACTTCCATAAATTCTGATATGTAATTAAGATCAAGTGTTTCATTCAATCATCTGGAACATACTCATTTCGTATGTATTTTAACATTACTGCAAACTGATTTTTTTTTTTTTTAATTAGAATAGCTTTATTTCAAAAAGTTTCAAATGCAGATCAGAGAATGCAAGATGCAGCAAATGTGGAGAATAGGCAGGAAAAGAAGGTGAAGTAACATCGGTAATGATCAAAGAGTTAGTGACGTAGCAACTGAAAAAATTGTGAGCATTAGACAATTTAGATAATATATTGAATAAAGTGAAGCAAATTATCCAAAATAAGAGTCTGTTAGCAAAATCTATATGTTTTCTGGGAAACTTTTAAAAAACATTTTCCTCCTTACAAGTACAGGTAATTAGGTCTAATGTTTATATAATACGGCCTGTGGTTTGTATACTAATGTGTTATTTACTCACAAGGTAGAGAACCATTCATTAAGCCACCAGAAGCATTTTGTGCAGTGTTATGGGTTTTCCTTACAGGAGATACATCACATGAAAGAGGACTGCAATTATTAAGATCTGACAACTACAGAATCCAAGTGATAAATTTAAAAGCTGTTTAACTACAATTCCAGCAGACTGTAACCTGCAATCATTTGTAAAAATATAAAGCACTTCAACATTTTCATCCTCTATGGTCAGTTCTGAACACGTGGATTTTCAGAAGTTTTTAGAGGCCTATCGGGAAGGTAAATATTACCCATAAAACATGCAATACATTTCTCAATTTCTTGGTTTTGTCAGAGTGCAGCGAGGGACAGATGATCCATAAGGGAGGGGACCTGAGAGGGCGAAATATAATATCAGAAAAACAAAATTTTTGTTCTGAACTGTGAAATTTCCTTACTCCTGCTGTAGCAGGGTGTAGACTGTCAGCTTGGACAGTCTGAGCACCCTGTTCCCTGATATTCAGAAGAAAAGATCCTGTAAAAACTAAGGCAAGGATATTGGGAGAGTCTTCTGTGTATCAAGTTGGCATTAACTGTTTTCTAAGTACTTTAACACTCCTGCTTTTGGTGGGCTTTTTGTAGTATTAAATCTATGTTCCATAGCCTTAAGAAAAACATGACTGTGACCTCAAACTGAGTCACCTTTTCCAGGACCAACCATATTCAGGTGTTTACAAGCCGAGTGACATTTTCAGCACAGACACAAAAAAAAATGTTGAACAGCTGACTTGACTGTAAGAAAATGATGCTCAATCAACACACATTTAGATGTCGTAGGGAGTTCCTTGTCATTTAACACACCCAACATGTCTTAGAGTAGTACTTAGTCTATCTTACTGATCCAGCCTTTCCATCAGGATCAGGAACTCCTCTTTCAGGGAATGTTCTTACTACAAGTTCCTTCTTGGTGGAAGAATTTCTTCCTTTCTTATCACAGAACGACAGAATCATTTTAGTTGGAAGGAACCTTTAAGATCATCAAGTCCAACCATTAACCAGCACTGCCAGGTCACCACTAAGCCATGTCTCTCAGCATGACATCTACATGTCTTTTAAATACCTCCAGGGATAGTGACTCCACCACATCCCCAAGCAGCCTGTTACAATGCTTCACAACCGTTTCTGTAAAGAAATTTTTCCTAATATCCAACCTAAACCTCCCCTGGTGCAATTTGAGGCCATTTCCTCTTGTCCTATCACTTCTTACTGGGGAGAACAGACTGACCCCCACCTTGCTGCAACCTCCTTTCATGTAGTTGTAGAGAGTGATAAGGTCTTCCCTGAGTCTCCTTTTCTGCGGGCTAAACAACCCCAGCTCCCTCAGCTGCTCCTCACAGGACTTATTCTCTCGACCCTTCACCAGCTTTGTTGCTCTTCTCTGGACATGCTCCAGCACCTCAATGTCCTTCTTGTAGTGAGGGGCCCAAAACTGGACACGATATTCAAGGTGGGGCCTCGATAGTGCCAAGCACAGGGGGACAATCACTTCCCTGCTCCTGCTGGTCACACTATTTCCGATACAAGCCAGGATGCTGCTGGCCTTCTTGGCCACCTGGGCACACTGCTGGCTCATCTTCAGTCGGCTGTCGACCAACACCCCCAGGTACTTTTTCTTCTGTGCAGCTTTCCAGCCACTCTTCCCCAAGCCTGTAGCATTGCAGGGGGTTGATGTGACCCAAGTGCAGGACTGGCACTTGGCCTTGTTGAGCCTCATACTGTTGGCCTTGGCCCATTGATTCAGCCTGTCCAGATCCCTCTGTGGAGCCTCCTGTCCTTCAAGCAGATCGACACTCCCACATAATTTGGTCCCATCTGCAAACTTACTGAGGGTGCACTAGATCCCCTCATGCAGATCATTGATAAAGATATTAAAGAGTACAAAATTCTCACAATTGCCCTGCAGTGGAGAACCGTAACAGCAATTAGTTAACTAATCTGAAGTATTTTTTACTCATTAGTCTTGCCTGTAAAATAACAGTAAATATTTCTTGTGATTGCCTTAGTTTATCCAAACTTGATAAACTAAAGTATTTCCATGAAAAAAAAATCATCCAGTTTCTCTCTCTCTAATCGAATTATTTTCTTCCTGGAAAGGCAATCTTCTGCTTCATGACGACTACCTCGGCTCCAGACTGGACTTCTTGCTCTTTGCTCAGATTTTGGAGTCAGGCAATGTTATTAGCCTTTGCTGCTGCTGTCATTGCTTAAGACCTTATTTAAAGTATCCCTTAATGGCTACGTGTTTTTAAGACAGACTCTTATCCTGATGCTGTCATCCTTTTCTTTATTTCTTTTTATCCAACACATTAGATGATAAGTGTGTAACTGTAAATATGCATGCAGTGTCACTGAAATCCACAAGGCTACTTATTTGCTTACAGTTTTGGGTGGGTTTTGCATGTTCAGCAATAGGTTTGGCAAGAGAAATATGTGAAGTCTGCCACTAGACAGTACTGTCATGCAGGTAACGAATACAGGGAGAGGTGGAAAAGAAGCTTAATTTTTGTCCTGGAATATGAAAAGTGTGGAGCAGGAAATCAGTTTCTTGAGTTTGAAAGATTACTGGGCTTCCATTCCACTTAGAGAGGTAAGGAAATATACTTTTTTTCTATATTTCTAAAATATCAGCAAAAGTTACTTTTTCTCATGAGAACTGTAATTCTGGAAACCAGCTATTAGAGTTAGGTCTGAGCATATTGGCAGCAGAATTTAACATAAGTTTTCACCCAGTAATATATATGGTATTTCATTCCACTAATCATTATTTCAGCTGCTCGTAACAGCATCTCTAAAATTTAGAGATGTTGATTTATCCATTGTTCATTATGCAACAGTGGATAGCAAAAAAATTATTACAGATAAGGCGACAGTGTGTTTTTATAAAATGGTACACAAAAATAGTAAAGCTGAATTAATTTCCATATAAATCCTAAGAAAGCAGTAACTTCTAAAGAAAAGCTAAAAAGAAAATAAGTAGTATTGCAGGAACAAGTTTTCTTTACCTAATTGTCTACCAAAAAACAGAGTGAGCATCTTAAATGAGCTATTAGCATATTTTCCCCTCTATTTTTATCCAGGAAGGTTCTGTTCCTCTCTAGGCTCAGAGTTAAGTGTTTTGCTTTTGAATAATTTCATAGTTGTGGTAGATTGCTCCAGTGGACTAGCCCACTTGCTTTACTCACTATATTACACTCCAGATTGGTAAGGAGTAATTTTATTCTGTTCTGTAATTCCATGATTCTTTATTTGCTGGCATCTGTGCATGTGGCAAAGATGCAAGGTATTATAAAAAAATAAAGAGAAAAAAAAGTTCAAAATCTGAAAGTATTACAAATGTCATTAAGATTTTCTATGTGAGCTCAATATGTTTATTTAAGATTGTCTTATGTTATTTTAGCAGAATTAAATATATTGTTAAAATTGATTTCATGTTATAATTGGCTTTAGTGATTTGGCCTCTAAAAGATGTCATTTATTTGATCAGACATGGTGCTTTACTTGAGTAAATAGCAGTTGATATATCCATTATTTAAATGCTGCAAAAGGTTATACACATTATATTTATTTATCAGCAACAAAACTGCCTGTATCAATGGTAAACAGAAGCAGCTTGATTTCATGCTCCAGATTGGAAAACAACTTCAAAATACTGATTATCCCAGAGCCACCTTTTCTGACACCCTGAAAGCTCTTGTCATTATCACCACCTGCCATTGCTGCTATTATAAATTTGTGGATGAAGATGAAAATTGTAAGCAGTGAATCTTCCCATATTATAATGAAAAAAATAACTAGCAAACTAATGCACTACTGAAGGAAAAAAAGTAATTAAGCAGGGTTTCTTTCTGGCATGTCCAGATTCAACTGAGTGCAACAAAGCTGCTATCCATTCAGGAACCGGCTCAAGATTGCTGGTATTTTGCCCTATTCTGCTTGAAACAGCACAAAAGCAATAGAACAGCTGAAAAAAAATTTTACAGAAAGGAACTCAAACCCTTTTGGCTGCTGTGAGTGGGGCTGTATTTGATCACAAAGGTGTGGGTAGATTTCAGTCTGTTAGACCAAAAATCATTCAAACTAAACTGTTCAGAAAGATTAATTACCAGTTAGATTTTTCTGTGCTTATACTTGGAGTTTGCAGTTTGTTGTGTACTCATGTCATTAATATAGATACTGGTATCATTAAAAACCTGCATAAAACAGGTGAATCTAGCTAAGTCATACAGCCAGTTAAAATCCTGTCCATTTCCTTTCTAATTGTGGGGAGCATGCTTTATCATCTGGCAGAATTTTGATAACAAAAATTGGAATTGGAGTGGCTGCCTTGCTTGTGTCCCCTTCCCGGCAGCCAAATCTGTTTCCTAAACACTCTACCCTCTGATAGGTCCATTCATCCCATCACAAATGAACGGATAGAGAATTATGTCACATATTCATCTTCTGGCAGATTTTTGTCTCTGAGACCCTTTCTACATTCTTACAGCCATGCACATCGTGGAGTGCTGAGGAAATGCTGTAACCGTATTCATAAGAACTATTAGACCTTCAGATTTAATTAACAGCAAATTAACAGCCTTTTTGGCCTTTGTAGTTAGTACTATGCCGAATTCAAGAAATAATTTGGATACCTAATCATGAATGCTATTTAAAAATGAGTTGAAGCATCTACGAGAGTCTACCTTGACAAAAATGTGATTGCTAAAATTGCTACTGACTAATACATATTTGGGAGGAACAGGCAGCATTTAAAAAGAAAAAAGTGTATACGCTTTGTCCACAAAATCTCATTAGAAATGAGAAAGGAATTTGTAACATCTCCAGTGAAAAGAATATGAAATGGAAGAGGGGAAAAAAGTAATTTCTTAGAAATCTTTTTTAATGGATGAAAATATGCAACATCCAATGCCAGTTGGCAGGGTCTGGGCTTTGCAGCATGCATATTACGAGATTGGGGGCTAAGTAGTCACTGTCATGCACAATTCAATGTTATAACAACTTTTATTTAATTTGTACAGCCTTGCAAAAGTTGTAATTTACAACCCCAAATGTATTATTTCTTTATCTGGCTTTTCAGTCTGCTTTTCATTCACTCATGCCCGTAAGTCACCATTTTCTGCTTACATTATAAGGTTACACTAATGTCCTTAATGTAACGGTATTTGAAGCAAAACATTTATGAAAATGAAGGGTTTCCATACGTAGTGGTAGATGTCTAAAGCACCTAGAGGGTGGTTAAAATACAGTATAATTGTATACAATACAAAGGTGTAAATCAGTCTTATATTTTTGTTGCCTTTTAACAAAAGCCATAGGTTATTGCAGCTACAGAGTTGCTTGGGCTTGAGATGACCTCTAGGGGACACCTGATACTTTTACAAAGCACAGGGTTTGTTTAATTAATTCTAAATCACTCCAAGAAATTAAAGACTTCTTGAAGAGTTTTTCAGTTTCAGCTAGTGATGGCACACTCAGTTTTGAATATGAACTCTTGTTTGTTCAGATATTATACAGTCTTTACTAAAGTGTAACCTAAATTTTCCCTTCTACATGTTAAATGAGTTGCTCAGTGTTCTTTGATTAATCCAAAAAATGGCCTACTTTATGACATGCCTTTAATTATTTGTAGACAGTTCCTGTTATGTCATTTTCTTCCGGATGGCACTTACTTAACTCTATAATCCCACATAGATCTTGTTTCCCAAACATCTCCGTTCAGTTACAGTCTACCCAGCTTCCTTTTAAACACTATGTCCCTTGACAATTCTCGGATCTTTAATCACTGTCGAGTACTGCATAGCCATCCTGCTCAGTATTTGGGTTGTGCTTTTCCAGAATGAGTGAAAAATAACGTCTGAGCCTAAAGGGAACCCTACAAACAAGGAGGAGGAAAAGTCCAATTTAAGGGGAAAATTAAGAGTGATGTTAAGAGGGGCAGGAGTTGGGAGAGCCCTGAAATTCTCTGCCCTCGTTTAATCGTGTCAGTCAGGTGTAATCACAGAACAGCAAGAGATGATGTGGTTCTGACGAGCCCAGGAGGAGTGGGTAGAGTATTGCCCTTCTTGCATACAAGCGTTCCCATGATAACTTAGTTCATCCCCTTTGCCATAAATTGTCTTAGGGTATGACGGTCTGGTATCTTAATACAGAAAAATAACACAGTTCTCACTTTTGCAGCAGTGTGAAATATTAACATATGATCAAATTATATTTGATGCTGGGGAGAGAATTAAAGGTCAATGTACCTTTGCTGTGCATTTGTTATGTAGCAATCCCTTCTGGCCCTGAAAGATAGGCATTTTCTGAATCATTAATATGGTTTTGTATTTTTACAATATATGTTTTGTCTTTGACTACTTCCTAAGATTTGAATAGGTTTTTTCCTTAAAACTATAAGGATTTTTCATCCAATTAATATTCTATAATTTTTTTAATTCTGATTCATGGCAAGAAACTGAAATCACAAAATATTTAATGGAGAAAATATCCTGAAAAAGTTTAATTTGGACACAGCCAGATGCTTGTTTTGAATGTTCAGTCAAAACAAAATAGTAGCATTGTACTTTAAAAGCCTACTGCATCCATTTTCATGTGGGATCAGTCTTCATAAACATATTTCATAATAGTCCGTAGTCTAGTGACTCCTCTGATTCACCGTGGTTCTAAAGTAATCTCATACTGTAGTGAAAGACAGACCTTGAGGGACTGTACCCTTCTGGGAAAACATAGAAATCTTAATTATAGAACCCGTGAGAAAGTCAATTTGGAAATAGAATGGATTTTTTTTTTTTTTTCACCCATTCAAAACACACCCTTCCAGGAAGAAAAGCTTCAACTAGATTTTCCAAATGAAAATTCAGTATTCTTAACAGAATATCTTAATTATGAAGAAACTACATCTATGAATGAATTAGGATACTCAAATAGCCTACCTAGCAATGATACTCTGTATCTTTTGATTCTCTTCTGACTTTTTTCTTCCCACTGTACTTTATAATCCATCTATCAATCTGTTAATAATATATTGACAAATTTTACACTGCAGCATCTCAGAAATAGACCATTTGTACCTAATATTTGAATAGTGCAAATATATTAGGGCCACAATTACAATACAGTAATTATTTGCAGCATGACCTTTGACAACAATACCAATATTCAGTATTTAGATTTTTTTAAACATGCATATGCATCTTACAGTGCCATTAAAAATACATTTGAAGCCATATATTTAGTGCTGATACACATTTTGCATGCATACACATGAATTTCTAAAGTCAAGGAAAGATTCCTTTCTCTTCAAAGCTGATCATCTCGTGGTATTTTTGGACCAGCTATACCATCCAGCTCAAAATTAATTTTCTCCGCTAGCCTTCTCTCTCTAACTCTCTGTGAACCATTTATTCCTTCCTCTGTGACTTACAAGTTTTAAAAATATTGCACTTACAGGAAAAATAATAGAACAAAACAACTTTTATGATTTTATGCTTTCCTTTTCTACACAAAGACTGCCAACCAGCTGAGCCAGGTGTCTCCTTACTTCAGTTCCATACTCCATTATTGCTTCCCTTCTCCTGGTAACAACATGCACACTAACGTTCACATACACTCACTTCATGGGCCCCTGTTTAGTTACCTGATTAGTAGGAAGCAAATATTCTGTTCTAAAATTCTGACATAATATTCCACTTTGTACATTTCTTAGTCAGGATTAACAGCAGATTTTCACTTTTTTCATTGCTTTGCTTTCTGATCACATATTAGATTATATCTTCACTCATCTCTGCTTTCATTTACAGTTAGTCACAGGCAGAATAACCACTGTGGCCACAAGAATAAAATGGATCTATGTACTTTTCCTAAATTTCTTTATTTCTTCTAAAGATTTCAAGAACTATTAACCTAATATAAACCAGATACTTCATACTCATATGAATATTGCATACAGAAACTTAAAGACACTTCAAATTAGATTCTACACTATTTTTGTATCTTTTTTGCATCAATTTGGGTTGCAATGCCTCCTCACTTCCGGAGTCCTTTTAGTGAAATAGTGGAACCAAAAAGCCTCAAACCTGTACTATCTCAGGAACTCCCTTGTGCTGTCGTCTGCTCTCAGAGAAACTATCTTTACAAATATTCTGTGTTATTCACCACCACCACCACCATCAGTAATTGGCCGGCTCATTTCTTGCCTCCTTATTCAAAGGCAGGTTAAGGTGGCTTGCAGTTACTCCAATCCTTTGGCACTCAAGTACTAGCTAGTTCTCAGTAAGCGAGAACCAGCTGTTGTGTGAGCCTGTATGAACCAGACATCTCTATTTGCCCATTCAGGTGATCTTCAGATATTAAATTTCTTCTTTGATCGATGTTTAATATTTTTTATAGACCCATGAGATTGTCCTGGAAAAACAAAAGCATAATCTGTGTTTGCCCACAAACACAAAATTCCTTCCCAAAGCCCAGCACATCGCAGCACCAGACCCTGCAGAGACTCCAGCAGTTTCACATGATAGCCCCAGTTATCTCATTGGGTATGGTTCCCACAGTAACTGCATGTTCACACAACTTTATTTGGACTTGCTATTTCCAAAGAGATTGCATAGCCCAGATTCATCAGCTTCTTTTGACTTGTCTCCAATACTGGACAATTTTAAGAATAAAAATCAAAATTCATTCCAAATTACTCTGAAACATAGGCACTTGAGCTTCTAATTATGAGACTGGAATTAAAAGAAATGTAAAAAGACAACTCTAGTTTCAGTATAATAGCTAGATTTCTTTCTAGTTCTTAACTTTTCTGCTCTAGGATGTTTAAGCTATCAGAAATGTTTGTCCTATACAAGATCCCATCCTCTGAGTGCTGACCCAGAGCTGAAAATAAAGCCAGCTTGCAGGACTGGCAGTAAATTCCCCATGAGACTTCCCTGCTTAAAACAGCGTTCTGTTAGCTTTCTGTATTCAAAAGATGACAACTTTCTTTCTCTTCCCCACGTTAAACTTAAGTCACTACTTCTTACCCAAGCCAGCACAGCTCCTTCATCTATCTTCAGTTAGCGTATTCACTTTGTCCTGATTTGTTTCAGCACTGTTTTAAATTTTACAGTCTTTGTCAAGTTATATATCATGAGAATTGTATACATCTCTTTTGCCAAGTGCAGTATTCATTGCGTTAAGGACCATGCAGAGCACATAACTACAATAACAGATTTCTCGTTTGCAGCTCTCCCCTTCCTCTGCATCCTCTCTCACCTGTATACTCACCCTTAGCCAGCTATAGGGTCTTTTGGTATCCCATTTCAGCAAGTATAATTTACTAGCAAAAATTTCTCATACATGTTTTGTTTATCTATTGGATTCACAATATGATTTTGCTTGCTCAGTAAACATACGAAACAATTATTTTACCTCAATATCTGAATATTATTATGTTTATGTGTACTTATAATAACCTATCGAATGGAGTCAATCTGCTTGGTCCCTATTCAGGAAATTCAAAATCAATGTATTTGGCTCCGAGAAAGGATTGTGAAAAGCAGTCCTGTTAAATATTTTAAATAATTTTATCTTGCTTTTTATTAAAGATCACTTCCCTACTTGCAATCAAGAATTAATTTTATCGTGCTCTGACTTTCTAGATCCCTTGATAGAGTATCAACCAGTAAGGGTATGGATATCAGTAAAGCAATTCAAATTAGCAGATACTTATCTCTAACAGAAGAGTCAGGGTATTATAATGCAGAACTTTTCAGAGCTGTTGAAGGAAAAAAAAATAGCACAAACTTTTGGAGAAATTATTTGAACAATCACAATATATTACTTAAAATTTTACTAAAAAGAAGCAGCTTCTACTTAATTTCAGAAATAAACTTTATTGCTAGACAATACTTTTCTATGACTAAAAATTATCAGCGTGAAGCTAACTAAATGTTTATTAACAATGAATCTCAAGTAGAAAACAAATTTCCTCCCTTTGTTCTAACAGATTTCATTTTTCCCTGAAAATGTGTGTAACATTGGTTGTCAGTAGGCAAAGTAACTGTTAGGAGCCATTTTGTTAAAAATCTAAGCCCATTTTGACTTTGCATGTTCATCAAAGAGCAGTGTGGTGTTACTTACCCGTGGTTTGAGCCTGGGAAATCTGGGACATAATTAACTCTATGGATGTGATAATTGGTTTCTTTATTTAAAATGGTCTTTTTTACTATAGATGAAGGATGATCCTTTTCCAGAAATAATCTAACATTCCAATTTCTGGAATCTCATTTGTATAAGACATTTTCGTTACTTTCACATGGAGGTGAGTCTAGAGTCTGTGATCATGACTGTTTCTGCCTCCAAGTGGTTTCCACAATAATGATAAATGCCCTGAAGTACCTGATTTTAAGCTACATATAGATACAAAAACAAGTATAGGAAACCAGATTTAGTTCTAGCTAGGAATGGAGACGACTTCATCATACTACCCTACTGGTCAGATTTTTTTTGATTCAGACAAATATGATAATGATAGTATTTTCCCATGAGGCTAGTTAATAACTAGCCCTGCGCATCTGAAATTACTGAACACATCATACTTGAATCACTGCTACTCAGTCTAAGCCACTGCCAAGCTAGAAGAATATCATGGTGTCTACTGTTCTCCAACTTCTAGGACCTATGAGTTTCCATGTAGCATCACATCAGCTAAGAGAACCAGGCCCACAAATCAGCAGCAAGAGATGGAAGCGTGCCGGAAAGTATAATGGCATCTAAAAGATTCTGACACCATTCAGAAGAAGAACAGACAATTTGACAGGATTGTCCCATTGCTGTAAAAGAGAAAGCAAGCTGCCTAATTCCTTGCAAGAAGAATCATGGCCGCAAGGGTAGCTACTCATCTACAGAGACTGAATGAATGAAGAAGTGTTGGACCAAGCTCTGATCGCTGTACTCAACCCATCAGCATACTTTGCTGATCAATTCAAGGAAAAACACAGGGAAACTTTTAAGTAAATATTCTATTTCTGATCTGATCAGATCCACCCATATCATCACTGATGAGTTTGGCCTCAACATACACATCTAAGATTTTGGAGCTTTGAAAAATACTTGCTAAAACTCATTAAATAGATTCTTGTCCCTTCTAACTTACTAGATTCATCTGCCTTCAAGAAAAGACGTTCGCCACACTTGTTGAAAGTCACAGTGGCCCACACGGCCCTCAAACCAGAACTGCGGCCTGTCAACAGTCCCCCAATTCTCACACACCATTTCTGCCCAACCTGTGACATCCACAAGAAAATTAACTGACAAAATGGACGGTTCATGGCCAAGAGGGAGGCAAAATTTTTCTCTTCATAGTAACAGATCTCTGACAGAACAGACTGTGAAGTATCCGAACAGACATTCATGCTAGGACAGAGGTGAATGGTCCACTTCATTTATTTTTGTCTTTACTTATCTGGTCCTGTCAGGATGCATGGTAGACAACCTTCTCTTCAATTCCAAAACAAGAACAGGTTGAGAGCATCAGGTACAACTGTCTCAGCTCATGACAGCGTGCAGGTGGAGGTATGTCCCACTCACTACTGACACAGCCATGACACCTACTCAGCTACAAGCAGTCAGACCTTAGAGAAAGAGCTGCTGGCTGGAAAGGCATCCAGACGAGATGAAGGTGAGAGTGACTCAATGGGAGATGTACCTCATGCTGCAATTATGCAGACCTTCCCATTCAAAATAGTACAACAGTCCGGGTTCACGTTTGCCTCTTCACTGAGCTTTTAAATTCTAAAAATGCCCTTCCTTTCACCATCTTGCTAGATACCTTCGTCCTTTCCTAGGGCATGCTAGTTGTTACACACTTGTTTCCTTCATGCGGAGCTGCTATAGTCTGCAATACGTGACAATCAATGGAAGTAATGAAGTTTATGGCAGGTATAGAAAACGGCTGGCACTTCTATCACGCTCTGCCATCATCGCATCGGGCTCGTGCTGACATCCTTTAACTTGTTCCTCCTCTGGCTTAGCAATTCCATTAAAGTATTGCTCCTAACTCGGAAAGCAGTTAATGGGTCACATCCCACCTGTGCTAATGATCTGATTTCAGTTTGCAAACGCAGATCACAAAATGCTGGACAAAGTGAGTCAGAACTGTGCAGAAAGTCTTGTTAGCTGAAGGGACGGAGATGTGGAGATCCAAGGTATTGGAAAAGTTTAGACAAATCCATAACCATCATTAGACGTTTTAAGGAAATACTGCCAAAGCGTCTGCTTTGAAAAGACCTGCTCATGTCAGAATAAAAATGACACTGGCAATTTAGATGGAATATTTTATACTACATTAACATGTTTTGAACAGATGCAAAAGAAATGTTTTGAAATGGTCATTTTCATATTTACAGTCTAAATCTTTGGAATTCCACTCAGGAAACATTTCAAAATGTTTATATTTTCTCCTGATTCAGAATGAAACTAAACTGTTGTATTCTGTTCAGTCCTTCTCCGTATGGGCTACATCAAATCTATATAAACACCAGACTGCATCTATAAGATTTTATTGGAAAACTGGGGCTGTGGGAAGAAGCAGAAGGTATTCAGTTCACATCAAAATAATTTTCCAAACCTCATCCTAAGATGTGCTTTTTGAATTAATGCTTAGGTTTCCCCAACATTAATTTAGCAGGACTAATTAACTAAAATCAGCTATAATACAGAAAACTGTATCTCTAGGATCTGGTATTACTACTTTAAGCATTCCTTTCAACTCTTAATCTTAGTGATTCATAGGAAGACTTACTCTGCTGCATTTACTGACACACGTACCAGCGCATTCGAAGTCAGTGCTGTGCTGGGGTCGAGTTGAGTCAATCCAGCTGACCCGTTACATGTTGCTGCTGAGCTTGGTAGCTATGTGCATGCCACAGCAGTGCTTTTTGTAGAGAAAGAGTGTTAGCAACACTGTTTATAACCAAGAGTACCATTTATGAATGTGATAGTTTACTTCTTGAAAGATTTGCTTTTGAAAAAATACAGCTTAGCAGTAGTTTAAGACCTAATTAATTCTCTGAGGGACATACACTCAGCGCCTCAAATAGGATTTATTTTGGTGCTCAAAGCCAACTATGCTTAAAGTTCTACATAAGCACATGCAGCTGGACATGCCAAACAAAAGGGCTGGTGAATTAGGTTTCTACATTTAATCACTGTGAGGTCTCTGAGAAACGCAGGCTATGGACTTGTATGCATGCTTGGAAAGTTTGCCTTGACCGTGCGCTGGTTCTGCAGCTCCTACATCATTTGTCCGTGTTCCTCCTCTTGCAGAGGCTGAACACGACTCTGAATATCAGCACTGTGAATTGGCTGTGTAAAACCCTGCCCGGAGAGTGACGCTTAATTTTTCTTTCACTTTTTTATTAAGCCTTTTATTCCACAGAAGACAGAAAAGCTGGTTCTCCTTGAGACTTGGTAGCTCCAAAGGCAGGATCATGGCCTGAGGCACCTCACCGGCTGGCGTCTTGGATGGGTCTGCTGGGAGTGGGCCAGACGAACGCCGCCTGTGTTAGAAACCGTACGCTCCCGATCGCTTTACCTGCTGTAATAGAGTAAAATTTTTTGACTCGGTAAAATGTTTCTTCCAGCCTCCACTGGCTGAGCTTGTCAGATAATGTGCTCAGCCATGAAGTGTGTAACTTCCTCAGGGAAGCAGAGTAAGAGATAAGAGCCGCCATGGGGGACTGGAAGTGCAACTCTGTCCTCTGACATTTTGTGAAGTTAAATTGCAGGGGCGTTATCTTTTGTATTTTATTTCCCTTATTAGACAGCACGGGTGCTGCTTAATGGGATGCAGTTACTGAAGTAAACAGTCCCGTGGGATGCTCATTTGCTCGTATTAACGCAGGAATTCGAGCTCTGCTAAGATTTATTTAGACATTACTGGTAAAAAAAAAAAAAAAAAAAGGCGGTTTTGACGAGGGAGCAAGCGAAGGTGTTCGCCAGCCTGCGGCGGGGACAGAGTTTCGCTGGCGGCTCTCTCGGCCCTCGAGACGCCCCGGCCCCGCACCGCGGCCTCCGCCAAGCCCGGGGCAGCGGCACCCTCCGGGAGCACCCCGCCGCCCGCCGCGTTCCCGGCCCGCCTGCGCGGGTGGGCGCGGAGGGGAGGCAGGGCCCATATCCATAGTAACAGCGGGGGCAGGGGGGAGGCGCCGCGGTAGTTCCCCGCCCGCCGCAGCCCGCGCGGCGCAGGGACCGCACCGAGCCGCGGTGAGCGCGCGCGCGCCCCCGCCCCCCTCCGCGCTTCCCCGCGCCCCGCCCCGCGGGCAGCGCGGCCCGGAGCGCGCGCGCGCGCGCGCCCCCGCGGAAGGCGGAGGGGGGTGGCGGGGATCTGGCGGGGGCGCGCGCGGCGGCGGCTGGACGGGGAGGGCGGCGGGGGCTCCGGTGTGCGCGGCTCCGCGGCGCTCTCCCTGCCTGACTCACCGCGGGGCGCGGGGAAGATGCTCAGCGCGGAGGGATAGCGGCTGCGGAGCAGACGTCGGGGCTCCCACTCTCCCCGCCCTCCCCGCCCCCGCCGGGCTCGGCAGCTCAGCCCGCCGCCGCCGCTAGCTCCTAGGTGAGACCAGGGGGCAGGGGAGGGCTGGGCGAGCACGGGGGGCCGGGCACGGGGCCACCGGGCGCCGCCCCCGCCCCGCCGAGCAGCCCGGAGCGGGGGACGGGTGCACGGCGTGGCCACCCGCCGAGGAGTAGAAGCGCCGGCAACGGACCCTGGGGGGCGGGCGGGAGCCGGCGGCGCCTGCGGTTGTCGCTTTCGCAGGATTATGTCAGCCCTTGCTTCGCCGGTGCCCCCTCCACCGGCGCTGGGGCGGGCGGCGGCGGCTCCCGGCCGGCGGCGGTGCGGGCGCCGCGCTCCCGGGGCGGGCGGGGGTCGGTGGGGAGGCGGCGGTGGGGCAGCGGTGGTCAGGGGGCGGCCGGAGTTGCAGCTTCCTGACGGAGCCGGTGCTCTCGGCTGGTGAGTTTTCACCGGGCCGGCGTGGTGGGGGGAGGAAAGCGCCCCGGGCAGCCCTGCCTGCCCCGGCATGCTCTCTCCCTGCGTAACCGAGCGATGTTTCATCTCGGGGATGGGGGGAAAGTGGGCATCCACCTCGTGTGCTGCACCCGGGAGAGCGGTAGCACGGCGCGCAGAGCCTGCAGCTGCCGCTCTCGGGCGGGGGGGCCGTGTCAGCATTCGCATCGCAAACCTCTGTTTTCGTTGGTCTCCGAACTTGGCCATGATGTGCCCTGGTCTAAAACTTGTCGGGCAATGTCTCGGCTTCAAGGCATCGCTATTTGCCCTTTCGGTTATTTAAGGAACGGTAGTTGGGCGAAGTGCTACGGCTGTTTAAAAAAAAAAAAAAGGGATGAAAAGCAGAAGTGTGTAGAGATCAGAATGATGGTTTATGTTTCGGTATCTCAGAAAAGGCTCGTATTTGAAAAATACATCTTAACGAACAGTAATTTTACCGTATGGCAAGAAGGCAGTGTTGGTATTGGGAGAGAAAAAAATGATACCTGAGAATTTCATCTGGAACTCAATTTGCTGCACACGTGCGGTAACGGTTTTCCTGAGGATTTTTAGCATGTGGACTGCTGCATGTTGCCATGTGCCTTGCAAAATTCCTTCTACTCTGTGAGCAGTGGCAGTGTATGCCCACATGCACGAAATCAAGGTGTGCTCCACACCATTCTCAACAGCAACAGCATTAACAAGGAAAACTACAGTGTCTTTCTGTGGCAGGATTACTGATATAATGTATCATAACGGTTCCTTAAAGAACATTTTAACCTGCTCTGTTAATGAGGCACAAACTAGTGTTAAAGTAGAGCCTGATGTGATGGATAGTAACTTCTCATTTGAATAGGCATTAAGAACCAATTTGTGTCATCTTCTGTATATGCCAAAATAGAAAATATAATAATTGGCTAAAAAAAAGTCAGTGGAAGTTTGTCGCGTGATAATGGGGACTTTTTTTCTTGAATAAATATGAATACAAATTGTAAGCGTTCATGTGAAGTTGATACTACCTTGGTCCTACGGTGTGTAATTACCATAACGAGTTAAAACTCCATTCTGATGGCATCCAAAAAAATTTTAGTGATACTCTGAAAAGAATGAAGAGTAAATGATTTTAGCTGATGAATTTTGATCTGGCAACACTTGTTCTCTAAGAGATCTCTTCCTTTTGATACGTGTATGTAACTCATGCAAGCTGTGGTGGTGCGATCGCTCACCGACTCTCTTAACATTATGCACCTGAGAAGTTCCAGTTGAAGAATTTGTGCGGGTGATTGACAGATGAGAATTGGAAAAACTTGCTGATGTATTCAAAATAATCTCTGCTTTCTGTAATATTGGTGAGCTCCTTTGTGCCTTTTTTTTTTTTTTACCGGAGAAAGGAGATGTGATAGTCAGGAAGGAAGAGATAAATTTATCTAGTAGGGAGGCAAATTAAAATATACTATACATATTCATTCTACTTAGAAGGCATTTAAATGCAGTACCCCAACATTAATTCAGAAAGCTGAGGCCCTGATGCTTTTTCTCGTAGTGTTTTTCTTTGAGGGGGGTGGGGGGAATGGCACCTCTAACTGGAAGCAGATACATGGAGTTAAAAAGGGAGGGTAGAGGATGTGAAAATTAGGAACAGAGCTGTCAGTGAAGCTGCCATCAAAGAAGGCTGCACTGAACTGAGAAACAGGCAAATCAGCTCTAGGGAAGACTTTTGCTACTGAGGAACTTCAGGAAGGAGCTGTGACCCAGGTCAGTCATGATTTGAGTTACATTCTGAGAGCAAGGCATTTTAGGGTTGAAAGAATCAGAATCCCATGTTGGGATTTTAATTTATTTCCATCAGTCGGGATAATGCAGATTTTGGGTTGTTTTAACATTGAACAACAGGCATTTTGGTAAGGATCTTTGTGTTTATTTGTTAAATGTTAGTGATGGGCGTAATGACTAACATTTTTCCCAGATAGTAAACTTGCACCTTGCATTGAGCAGACTGACAAACTGCCAAGCCTTGGACTTAAGTTCTTTTGGCTTTTGGTCCTGAGAGACCTGCTCTGCATGCAGACTGGAAATTAAAGCAGAGATGAGTGAATGGTGTCATTCTGGGTCCAGTTTTATTCATTTGCCCAATACCAATGATGACTATATTACATTTATAAGGCAGGACTTTTTTCCTGACGATCCTGTGATCACAATGCTTTGCTTACTAAATGTTGAACATTTGTATTAATCTTCCAAGTCAACAATCATCGTGGAGAACTGACCAGTTTTTACTCTGAGAGATACGATTTGGGATTGTTTTCACATTTGGGAACATGTTGGTTTATACTAGTTCACATTTTCAATGTTGTCTTCACAGTTATATGAGCTACAAGCTTGTTTTTAAGAAATCACAGTCAAATTCTGGAGAATAACACCTTCAGAAAATTGTACCAGCCTGGCACTCTTCACAATCCAATTTTTCTCTTTGTGTAGGCAATAACAGAGGGCTGCTGGTACTTGATCTTTTAGTCCATGTGCCAACTATGCCAGCTTGTCTACAAGACTGTAGTCGTGGTTCCAAGTATCAACGGGTTATGCTTTAGATAAACCTGTCTTTGACAAGGTACTCAAGCTAGGGAAAGCATTTCACTGTCAGAGTTTGATTGCTGTCTCTATCCATAATCTTTCTGTATTTTTTCCCTTTGAGGAGAAAAGTTTCAAAATGTGGTAATTAAGGTAGTGTTTGAGCTTGTTGAGTATTTTGAGCACTGAGATTCAAAGATGCAGGTCTTCACTATACCTTATTCTCAGCAATTTATGTCTATGTGTTATCAGTCTGCTCCCTGATTGGAATCGCTCTCAGAGATCATCTTGGTTTATGGATTACATGTAAAGACAGTGGGGTGTTTTGAGAGAGTTTCATTGGTCATATTGCTTTTGTCATGGAGTGACATACTGCTCAGTAGTCTGGGAGTAGAAGAGGAGATAGGTGCCGCTGGGGTTTTTTTCCCCTGCCTTTCTGTTTACATACTCTGGAGCAACAGAATTTTTCTAAAGGTCCTTCAGTCGCCTTGCAAACATTTCTTCCTCTCTTCAATGATTTTTCATTTTAAAAAACCTCAAATTTGGGCTAGATTCACTCTCACAAGCTTGAGCATATTGTTAAAGAAAGGAAAGGGTCTTGTTGACATTGTCACCCCGCATGAATTTCTCTGAAGTATTTTGAAACATTGCAAATGGCATTCGTGCCCAATTTCATGTTAGCTGAGGATAGCAATCATTATGTCTAGCATAAAAGAGTGAGGATACTAGTGTAAAACAGCTTAACCAAAGGAAAATCATCAGAAACATAGCCTTTCTTCCTTGGTAAAAGAATGGTGATTCTGGATTGAGAAGTACCTGCAGACCTGCTGGAGACTATCTCTGTCCTTGGATCACAGAGTGGAATGGATTCTGAGTGTCGTGGAAATGTTCAAGCACAAAGGAGAAAATCCAGGACCATCTCTGGCCTTTCTCCATTCCTTACTTACTCCCTTCAACCTCCTACTAGTTGGATATTTCAAACTCAGTTGACTGAGGAACATCTTAGAGTTTTGCAATGCCTTTCTTCAAGTCAGATGATATTTGCATAGTCCTTGCTTGGGCAGTTCCTGTGGGGTTGGGCAGTATTTTTGCGATACCTCTAGAGAAGTCACAAGAATGCGCAGGCTGCTGTGTTTTCAGTGTAATGATGATACAGAGCATTTGCCTCTTTTTTCAAGCAAAAAAGATTCAAATCTCAATATATCTGTGCCCAGAGAACTGAGATTGGGTTACAGTCAAATGCCTGAAATGGAGCTTGATCAAGAGAAGAGGTAATGAGCAAGGACAGATCTGAGGATCTTCTAAAGTCTCTGGCTGTTCTATCGCTTAAGAGCACTCACCCAACATTATAAAGTTGTCTTCATCACTGCGACATACTGACTCTGTGGATGGTTAAGATTTGTACTTTTTTCCCCTTGTAGATAATTTGTATCTTGACTTGTTTTCAAGACTTGTATGATCCCTCACTAAACAACAGAAAAAAAGGGCAATTTTACTTTGGGAAAACCAGTTAGAAATTCCAGCTGATCCAGAACTAAGTCATTGTAACCGTTCTGTTTTTTCTAATTGTACCACTCATGCTATATGCTTATCAGCGGTGCCTGAAACAAAGTGTCTGGTGGGGAAAAAAGGCCTTAGGAAGCTTGAGATGGAAGTTCTTTCACCCAGGCCTTTGCCTTTGGAGTTTGCTCTTCCTAGAAACACGAAACTGAGACATGCTAAGGAAAGATGTATCTCTTTGCTTATGTTTTTACAAGCTTTTTGATGCGAGAAATCCAAGGTGTCTTGTATGAGGTTTCTTACATGTAATTAGTTTGTTGTTCTTCATTCTGTCCCTGGTTCCAAACATCCAAAGAGGTTTTTCTGTTGTTCAGAATATTTTACGTTCTGATGCTGTAAAAAGGGTACATTTAATAGTAGCTGCAGCAATAGCAGACGAAGTCAGCAGGGAGTTTAGCCTGTTTGACAGCAGATTTTAGTCCATTGTTTAATTTCTGAAGTACTTTTTTCCAGAAGGTGCTTCTCTACAGTGGAGAATAAACATTTAGTTTTTCAGTACATTTAAACGTGGTGAACATGAAGGTGAAAAACACTTGTTTTGCTTGTCCGACTGTGGATGATTGTCTAAACTCTTCGTTTGGGTGACTGGTACTCCAGACTGCAGAGTGGAGTCAGACTGTCAGTGCTTCTGGGTGTTTGCATGCATGCCGCCTTGGCTGGTTCTGTATATTTTGAAGTAAAGCTTTTGCAAAGATGTGAGGGAGAATATATGTCTCTTTTACCAAGGGTATACTGAAGATAATGTATTTCTTCTTTGTCTATCTGTTCAGTGAAGAACACTATTATACGTAATATCTTTTTATTTCTAAGTATTGTGAATGATGATAAAAGCCACTGGTAAATTGGTAAGCCTCAAAAATGGTTGGATGTAATTATTCCTAACACAGGAAAATGCAAAGTCAATTCCAGTGTTCATCAAGATTTATTATATAATACCAAAGTGTGTGTGTATATATGTGTGTATACATGTGTAAGAGAAATAACTTTAATTATATATGTTTTACTGCTGATCATCTGGCTGATTTTAGGTTTGATCTTACCCTGTTGAAATTGATATTAAGTCTCATAATTTTAAATAGATTCATAAAAATGCTTCTAGAAATAATCTAGCAACTTCTTACTGTTTTATAAAGGCTTAGATAATGTAACTTATTGCTTAAATGTATATGCTGGGTAAATGACAGTTTGCAAATAGTTAAAGCACTTAAAAACTTAAAACTGTCTAATTGTGTCCTTTGGGATCTCGTAATCAAAGAGCAGTTAGAACCATTGTCATCCTTTGTAACTGCTTTTATTTTCCAGGTGTGTTTTCAGAGGTAATTCTAAAATCTAAGAAAAGTATTGCTTTGTTAATAATGCAGTCACACCTGGAAAGCTCATTATTCATGAGTACCCAATTGGTTTGTGAAACACCTGTGTTATTATTATATGATAAAAATACATAGAACTTCAACGTTCTGTACTAATATTTATAAACCACCACAGAGGTAAGTGGGTATTGGAGTGAGTTGTCACACAGAAAGATACTTCAGCAAAACCTAAGGGAAGTATTGGATGACTCACATGTATTTATCCTGAAGCCATTACAAAACTGAATGCAAGTTATTATTTTTCTTTAAAATCTGAATGTGGTGGTGTTCCTGTTCTTAGCACTAGCAAGAAAGAAGAATTCAAAGGATTTTCACAGATCTTTGTGAGTACCTCTCAATCCTAATCCATGCTATGCCCAGCTCAGGTATCTCAGAAGCAAAGATTGGCTCTACAGGAGGCACATTATAAGAAGACTTCTAAACCTTATCTTCCTTTAAAAACTCACAAGTTTAACACAAAAAAGTGTTAAGTTTAACAGGTGTTCACAAGTTTAAAAATCTGTTGCATTAACCTTTTCGTAGGAGTTTCCTCACTGCTTATTAATTTAGTTAATTGACTGTCCATGTGATTTTTACCTACTTGTGCAAAATGGCAGTAAATCTTTGATAACTATCCGAATACCGCAAAGCTGCACTTCTTTAAGCATGGACGTATGGGAAGGGCACTAAACATTATGATTATCATTTTCTGCTTGGATTCTATTGATTCTAATCAATAGAAGTTGTTGTTTGAAAGAGTATCTTTATGACCCTTGTGAGAGATTAACAGGCCCTTTGCCTTCACACAAGATACTGACTTTGGGGTCCTCGTGTGATGCCGTGACTTGAGTGTTTACAAACTGCTATCTGCACCCAACCATCTCAGCTCATTGCCAAATAACTGCATACTTGTCCTTTAAGTACTTTGTGTATGTGTTAGTCATGATCACAGTGCAGTAATAACATTTATTTAGTGCTGTCTACATCGTGTTCATTTCATAAGCATCCACCAATAAACGCAGGTTAATCTTTGGGATTGACCTGGATGAAATATGCTTGGCTGTGCCCATCCCTGCTCCCTCTCTGAGGCTTGCTGTCAGCGTTTTTGTTCTTTGCAGAACTGTCTGGGACTAAGTGGTAGCTCTGCAGTGATGATACCCACAAGAAAGCATAGGGCAGAAGAAAGCGTCACATACCCCGAGGTGTTGCACTCAGAGGTTTCGGACAAGGTTCTCAGCTGGTGTGAATTGTCATAGCACCATTGATTTCATTGACTGCACAGACTGAAGATCACGTCTCACGTAGTTTGTCACGAGTTATCTTCCTTCATACTAGGAAGCAGGACAAGCAGTAGAGTACGTTCAGTTGTAACTGCAGCGAAGCGGTGTTTGAGCGGCTCCTGACATACATTTCTGAGGGCAGTAAGCATCCCCATATTGCTATCACTGTCATGAGAGCCCAGAACTCACTGATAGAAGCCACATGGACTCTTGCTAAAGATGCCGTTTTTGATGTGATTTTGCATTGACCTCTTAATTGGCTAAAACTTCAGAGAAAATTAAATGTTGAAGAGGAAGCTTGACACCAATGTTTTCCATCTTTGTGGCCTAAAAATTAGGCTCCAAACTTTATCATTCAGTATGTTGTTTTCAAAGGGAAAGGTACCTTGAGGAAGAATTAGTATAGTTGATATTCTCTGTAAATGACCCATTGTAGAAATAGGAAACTATCTTTAGGCAGTCCAAATCTGGAAAGCTTGGCTCTGGAATGTTAAGTTTCTCTTTGAACTGTATTTCTTTAAATATGCCGTGTTCTACTATATATACAAGCAAGTGACCTTCCTAGGTTAAACATTTTGTTGAAATCCTCCCATCTTGGTATTTAAGGGTAGTACTGCAGGACTACCCTTCTGTAATAAGAATATTGGTAATGTTCATTAAAAAATAAATGCAATTTAAAACATAAGCTAAAGATCAAATGATATCCCCCAAAATAGCAATTTTTTCCTGTTTAAATAGTTGACTGCATTGAGATTGTATTTTCTTTGTTATTTTGTATATCAAAGACCACTCCAGTCAACACACAGTTGGAAAACTTGTGTATTTTTCAACAAACAGCTTCCTAATTATTTTCACAAGTAAAGAAAAGGTACCACTTCCTTCTGCTGACTCTTGATGTGGTGCAGCATCGTTCATGTGTGGTACCTGAGGACTCGGAAATGCCCCGTAGCGGTCAGACCACGCCAGCTCAGGACAGTGGCTTGATCAGACTGGGAAGTGCTTGCTGCACTTTGCCGTCTGAGGTTGGTAATCCATGTTGGGATATGTTTGCAAGAGAAGAACCAGTTTTTATCTGCAGAGCATAGCGTAGAATTTGTTTAAAAAAATGTCTTTATTGCCTTATGGTATAAGAGCTTAGACTTCGAGTAAGTAAATTTCTTTTGCAAAAGCAGTTTAAACAGAAGAACTGTAAAAGAAACAATCTGAATTAGAAGCGGTGACTAAATACAAAACAGCAGTCATCTTTCCATGCTCTTCTTACATTGACACGCACCCTATTTTGAGTTATGTAACTTAAGTGATACGGTTAGTATGTGGCCTTCGTAATCTCATCATATCCCTGGGGATACAAATATTCATGTAAAATAATTGCTCTTCTAACCAGTCTTCACTTTTAGTTACCTGTATGCGATAATGATTTTATACTTTTAATGCGAAACTGTTGATTCACGGAAGTAATCCTGTGTTCATGCATTACACAGAAGCTATATCTGGTATTGTTGCTATTGCTGGGGGCTGATGTGTCACATTTTTATAAATCTTATTTTTAGAATGTCTTATTTCAGCCACCACAATGTATTCTGGTTAAAACCTTGTTTTGTTGATCCTAATGCAGTGATGACATAACTAAGAGAGTGAGTGGGCTAGTTAAAAACTAGTAACATTCCTAAGTATTACTTAAATTTATTAGGAATGTAGAAAATCCTTGTAAGTGAGGTGCTCTTAAAGAGCTGGTAATAGCAAGAAAACAGTTGATTCAAACACATGCTTTAAGTGAAGTTTCACACTTTTGGTTTATCTTACACTTTTCTACCACTGACCTCCCCCCTGGTTCTTCAGTCTGAAGTTTATGTTATGTATCTTATACACCAAATCCTACCTTTTTGCCCTGGTGCCTTTGTGCTTCTCCAATGGGTGAAGGAGAGGTCGAGCTGCCTTACTGGAGTGTTTGTGGAGAATCTCATTGACTGATGGTCTCCAAGGTGGGTCTCACCATCCAGCTTGCATCATTCCTTCTGTTTCTGCTCCCCCCCTTCAGCATAGGGCCTCGCTGAAGAGGTTGAGGTGAGGGTCTGTATCTCCCTGCCTGTGGGAGGTAGCAGGTGGTTGAAGCTTAGCTCAGCCTTGAAGCATTCCTACAGGTCCTGTTTAGGGGATCATAGTATAACTTCAGGTTGCTCTGTCACACATGGCTGCAGTGAGCAGAAAGTCCAGTCCAGCAGTATGAAAACTCACATAAAGCAGTTCAGTCTAAAGGTTTTCATGTTGCTGCATTCACACATAAAGCAATCTTGAGTTTGGCTCAAACTTTAATGGTGTGTGTGAGAGTCTGTGTAGTCAAATTTGAAGGTATTTACATAATTACTCAATTATCAGAGGTATTAGGAGAGCTGTCATGCATTATTAGGCTATAAAACCTGATATCTTTTGTAGACTATGACACATGGAGTGTTTTTGTTTATACTTTTGACATATTACAAAAGGTTGTGTGATGCATTCAGAAATTACATTGACACTATAGCAATCTCTGTCTCCCTTTTCTACACGGTCGTTCCTCAAAAAGAAGAATATCAGTCATGGTTTTCTAGAAGCTGAAAAGGGATACAAGTTGAAGTAGTTCATCGTAAATACAAATTTTTGATGCAGTTCTTTCTATTTCTTGAAGCTCCAACAAAGTGGACTTCCTTCTAACTCTACAGTACATTTTCAGGCTGTGAAACTTGCAAGTTAGGGACAGTAAACTTGTTAAATTGTGGATAGGAGTAGCTGAAAACAGGCAATTTTAATGTTGTCTGTCTGTATTCTGGAAAAGATAGTGATGGCAGAGGGGAATAGAAACTTCAAGTCTGCAGGAGAGAGTCTAGATACTGTAGTGATTGGACTGTATTCAAGGCTTGATTGTTTCACACATGATTACAGTTTTTAATTGTATTCTGGTATTTTTTTCCACAGACAAGAATCCAGTAGGCATATTCTAATTTAATTTTCAGTAAGGCTGCTTTGAAACATCATATTGCCTGTTTATGGTGGGATGGGGTTGTTTTGCTTTTTTGGATACAAGAATTACTGAGCTATGTTTGTGGGGATTATGCAAAGACTATTTCCTGTTATACTCCAGGTGTGAACTGGGGAACTTGTCGTGTAATCCAAGGACTCTGAGTGGAGCTTTAGTCCGCCCTTTCTAATGAATCTGGGAGATATTTTTATACCTATGTATGTTTATTTGGGGTATGTAAGATACTTCTACGTAACAGAGAGTATCCATATTAGAGGAAAGGGCATGCTAGTTTTTTTCAGAGGGCATGCCTTCTGAGTCCTGACATCAACTTGAAAATGCAACATTCCTGTTATTTAGCTGAACATCCACAAATTTCTGCAGCTGGTGTATTTTGTGTTGTGTATGTGCCCATGGCATTGCAGTGCTTGGTCAGTGAGAACATTCTGGTAGATGACACTTGATAGACAACTCTTGCCCAAATGGCACAAAGTGTGAGTGATGGAAGGCAGGTAACAAACATGGCCCATCACTAGCCCTGTGTTGCCACAAAAGACATTGCGAAGTCTCATTTGTTTTTTCAGCAGTAGGGGGAGAGAGAGCAGGGTCTCTGAGATCTGTGTTCAACTAAAGCAAATGCTCCTTTATGAAATCACTCTGGTTGCTCTTATTCCCATCTTTCTTCTGTAGAAGATTAGAAAAGATTATGCCAGTCTGCTACAAATAGCCTTAGTATCAGTCCATGAGTTTTGATTTTCCTAGAGTAGTGATTCAAATACTTAGGCTCACTGTAGTGAATCATCCGTCTGAGGCGAGAATGTTTTCTACCAACCTAACCAAGGCTCTGTCAGTGATAGGGTTGATTGCTCCTCCAAAGTATAACAAATCCCACTGGAAAGCAAGAATACTTTCACCAGGAGTCCTTGGTCCATGATGAAAGAGGAAATGGTTTTCTGGATGAAGTAGATAAGAAATTGAGTGATGCTCGTTTCAAACACTTTTATCCTAAACTACTGACCTCCTCTTAAGTAGTCCTGAATTTCTGTCAGCTCAGTAAGAGCCCAAGACTTTCATCTGTCTATTTAGGATAATACTATGTGTGTGATGATTCTACAGTTAAGAAGTTTTTGAGGGATTTATTCCTTGTGTTTGCTCTGCTGCATGAACCATACCTATCCTAGGAGTTGATTGCAGTATTTATCAAAGCTATGGAGCCCCCATTTGAGCCATCTGTAGGTAGTGGTTGTGCCATCTGTCACTAAAGACTGCGTTCCAGAGGGAGAGACAATATGCGCAGACGTCATCATACAAAGCCTGTAGGGTATGGTCTCTGATGTTTGTTTTATCCTTGTAAGATGTATAAGTTGTAGTGTTTCACTAACTTCTAAAATTTTTATTGCAAGAGGCTTCTGAATGCCAAGGTAGCTGATACTTCATCCTCACCCATCTGTATGCATTATGCATTTTGCTGAACTCCACACATTCCTCTGGGAGGTGAACTGTGGTACCTAGTTGTTAAAGGATGCAAGGATGTTAAAAAAAAATGCAGAAGATTTCAAGCTAGTATATAGCACTCAGGGATTATGGTAAGAGCCACACAAAATGAGGTGCCTTTGGGTGCAAGCCTATAATTTTCTGAATATTTTTGTTATAAATTATCAAGGATTACAGCAGCAGCAGATGTTCAAGGCAGCATGATATAGATTGTGTATACTTTTGTGTTATGATTAGCTGAGCCAATATCCTTGTATACTAGGAGGTAGGTGACTTCAAAAAGTTTCAAGAGAACATTAACAGCATGTTTCAGGAATACTTTCACTACTGATGTTGCTACTGGCAGCAGCATTCAAAATTTTTGCATGGTGTTTAGTGATCATCTAATTTGTGATTGGCCACTAAATTTGAAGTGAAATTTCCATTTTCTTCAGGGGTATTTCACATTGGATCTGGGGACAATGTGATGACCTAGACAATGCTGAAGGTGAGAACAGTTACCTGCTAATGCAGCTGTGGGCCTTCAGGGTAGCAATTTTCATGACTTCATGTTCTCTCTATTGCACAAGCTTATTGGCAGTCCTTGTTGCAGTGAAGGGTATGTCTTCATACTGTGTGGTCATGGGACCATGAATCCTTCTGCTGCCTTTTCAACTCGGAGTAAAGCATGGACCAGACACACGCTGGTAACCAGAGGGTTCAGAGGCTGCCACCGTATTCCTCTGTTGCCTGGGACAGTAGCTCATCCACTCTAGTAGAACTCCTGAGCTACCCTTGGTCATTTTTAACCCACAGAGTGCTGGCAATCTATCAGAAACAGACATGAAATATAAAGCAATGAAGTGATGGGTTATGTAGTACATATGGCATTTTTTTTAATGCAACACGAGGAATAATTTGTACAAGTGACTGAACCCTAGAAAGAGACCTTGCATGAGTAAGAGGTGATACTGTGCATTGCTATGTTAAATGGGAAAGGAACTGATTTAGCATAAGCGAATGAACTTGACAAAAGCCCTGTGATAGCTATTCCTATTCTAATACAGATCAGTTGTAGCATTAAGAGCCTGTCATGACGTGTATGTGTAATGTCTGTGTACTTATATATGCATTAATAAAATATTCTAAGAAATATGTAGCAAGAACATTATATTGTCAGTAAGAGGTCATGCATGTTTACACCTAGCTTCTGAAGGTACTCATGAAACGTGGAGGATCAAGCATTTTATTTAAATATTGAATTTCAGGGCACTTGAGTGGATTATTCTTTGTTCGTTATGGCTGTCCTCTCAACATGAGACCAAAGGGATGTATAAATATATATATTTCCTCTTTTTTTAATTTTTTTTTTTTTTGCAGTGTAGCAGGGACTTGCTCAGTTGCTAGGTAACAAGGTATTGCTTTATTTGCAGGAGCAGTAGCTGAGTTGATAGTAGAGGCAATGATTTATCTGAAATGTATTAATATATACTGTAGAAGTAATAAAGAATATTGAAACTGCTTATTTTTATGTGCTCTGTGCCATGGCAAAAAAATATCAGTTCATTAGAAAATTTCCTTTTTCTTTGTATAGAAAAACTGCTTAATTGCTCAGAATGTCCAGTTATTTAGTGAGGCAGCAGAATCTTTATCATTTATTTAGTGTCTTAAAATGAGTTCTTTGAAAAACAAAATGTGGATTCAAGTGTTAACGAAAAAAGGGGATTTATAAGGAGTAGCTATTTCCCTAAATTGTCCATTCATACCTTTTTTTTGGCCTTTCACAGACGGCTTGCTTTTCCAGCAGCAATACGTTTTCCTCCAGGGATCAAGACCAAACCTGTCAGTCACCAGGGCAGAAGTTGGCGCCTTCCCAGTGGCAGGCTGCCATCTCACTTCTGCCTCCAAGAAGACCAGCAGGTGGTCTGCAGGCCACTCCACTGCCTCCTTTCTCTCACGAGTCTGGAAATTCATGGTGGTCAGAGTTGTCTTCAGGGCAAATGCTAATGCCACCTGCTTCTGCTGCTAGCACAGTCACTGGCTAGGTGGTGCTGGATGCTGTATCTATGACCAAAAATGTCACTGCCATTCCTCTTGTTCAGTTTTGCTGTTATTTGGGAGAGGGAAGCATATATGGTCCTGGTGGATTCCCTTTCGTCTTGATGCTCCTCTTGGGTCAGGTTACTCTTACGCCAGACAAAACCTTCACCTCCTTCTGTTATGTGAGATGCATTAACCAGGTCTCACTGCTGTTCGTGCATCCAGGAAGGCTACGTTTGAATGCATGAAGTAGAATTTCAGTGGTCACACTGAAGAATAACAGCTGTCCTTTCAGGAACAATGGAAGCCATATTGACTTAGAAAAAAGTTGCCGTTGGCATTAGCCAAATTAGTGAATGTACTATGTCTGAGCATTTTTAGAGTGATTTAAGTCACCCTTGCCTAAATTTCTGACACCTTTCCTCCTTGCAAGGACTGAAGCTTAATAATACATTAGATCTATAATTTTGCTATTTTTAGAGCAAACACTGACCTTTTCCTCATGTCAATCAGTTTTCAGCAGTTGCAAATCTTTTTTAACGCACAAGCTCACCTCTTGGACTGTGAACTTGATTCCCAGACATTCACACATTGCTCCAGAAAGCTACAGTTCGCCTCCACTCAGGAGTTATTTCTCATACTGATTTTCTTATCCTAGTGCGTTTACCTTTCAGAAGGCTATTGTCTATATTCCTGATAATTCAGTTTGGTTTTTTTACAAAGCAAGATCCTGCTTTATTTAAGCAGATTTAAAGTGGTGTTTATCAGTCTGTGAGGGAGAGCAGGGTTAGTCTACCAGTTGATGGGCTGGCAAATGCAGGGTAGTATAGATGGCAAAGCTGATCTCAATGTGCCTCACCTATGCTAACAAGTATTTGCAGCTGTGGGTAACATACTGTGTTGCTGCTTGAAAACCTATTTGCAGCTGTACATGACATTATCCCTTAGACCTCTAATGACTTCTAACACAGTGATTCCCATAATCGGTTCATAAGTAAATAGCTGCAGGCTAGGACAGTTCTTAGGAACTAAAGTATCCCCAGTCCTTTGGCTTTCATTTCAGCAAAATAAATGAGTAGATTAAATAAAAAGAGGCAAAATGGTACTCGCATATCTGATTTCCTGAAAAGTTGCAGAAAATACAGAAGAGCCAAGCACAAGAGATTTGAAAAAAGTTAGAAAGCTATTTCTATATCTATAAATTTAGAAGATTAAAAGGAAAACAGAAAGGACAGATGAGAGAAAATGGGTGCAGCAATAAAAAAAGAACAGCAATTATGCTTCAGCACGAGTCAAAAGGACACACGAGGATGGTACTCTTCTGTGAATCATCAAAAGGAAGGTATTTGAAGCTGTTGCAGGAAAGGCCTTCAGAATATACAATGCTATTATCTTGAAATTGGAGGAAATAATTTTTTTATGTTTTCATGTACTGTGAAGTGAAAGCTACGCATTTAGGAAGCTTATGCATCCAGGGGCAGTCACTACCTGTCTGCTCATCTTTGCCTTAACTTTCAGAAGTTTCACCTCTTATGGCAGTGCCTAGCTGCAGCTCACCGGTGCGCTGTGTGCAGCTGCCCTGGGTGCTTTATCTTGGCAGAGGGAGCACCTGGAAAGTCCTCGGATCATTGTCATCACACAGAGGCATACTGACCTGGACGAGAAGACTCCCTTTACTCCCCAGATGCAGTGAGTTTTGCATAATTCATTTCACTGCTGTTTAAAACTCCCCAGTCGTAATAATCAGACTGACAGAGGGTAATATTTGCCTGCTTGATGTTTTCAGTGTCTGAACAGTCAGATTCATGACTTGGTTATCTGTACTGGATAAATCATTGAAGAACTTGGATTGTTTCTGATTGCAAAATGTTTTAGTACGATTATATGAGTGTGCTGTAAGTTTAGAAATCAATCTGATGCTTCCCTGTGCTGAGCAGCAGACCTCTCCCGTCTCAGTCGAAAGAATCCTGTGTAGAAAATCTGGATGTACATGCTCATGTGAGAGAAATCACTAAAGACAGTTGCTTAATTAATCACTGCTCTGACATGAGTGTGGAATGACATTCGCTCTACATGAACGTCATGTCATTTATGTAGACACAAACGCACAGCCTAGGTTTGTTTCATCGAGTTGTTTTTTATTCCTGCTGAAGGACAGAATTGAATGTAAATTTTGGGGGGCTTTAACTTTTCTGTTTGTAGCAAAAAAGTAAGAAGAGTATCATACTACTTTTATTTTATGTAGTGAATGATGATTAAATTACTGCAGTTATGTCAAAGTTACATAAGAAACAAGACTTGAGGTTCTTGCTCTGAGCTATAATTATTATTAAAAGACATAAATTTCAGGATTTTTGGTCACTGATATTCTTCATTAAAGTTTTGTTTTGGGGAATACTTTTTAACCTAAAGAAGTATGGTTTTGCCATTATGCTGTCAGTCTTTTGAATTTTCAAACCGATTGGGCATTTGGGCTGGAGGAATGGTTTATTTCAGAGGTATTAAATTCCCACAACTGTCACGAAAGTGAGTAGAGGGAATCCTTTTAATATCCTCATCGTGGTGGGGATATTGTGGCTTGCAGTGCTGGGGGTCAGAAAAACTGCAGGTAAGGAGTAATAGAGCCTTGGTGGGAAGCTGTAATTACTATGAGGGTTGGGGAAGCTGGAAATAATACAGAGGAGAAGGAGGTGCAGAGGAAGGAGTTCTAGCCTGGGTGAAGGGAAGGATTGTGGAGACAAGTGAAGAGCCATAGGGGAATGTGCTGTTACTTGTGCTCCTGGTGGCACATGTCAATCACCAGGTGCCTCTTTAAAATAAGTCATTGTGTGATGAGTGGCATATTGGCTTCAGTAAATGCACTCGCTCGGTTGCGAGTAGCTCCTCATAACGCTCTCCTCGCTGTGCTAAGTGCCCTCCAGTAGCACGACATGACTGATAAGGGCCAGGAGTGCCGAGCACTCTCATCTTCTGCCTGAGGGAAAAGCCTATGCCACAGGGGAGCTTGGTTTAGCAGAATGCTACGGTTTGTGGGAAAGGGTTCCTCAGTGTACGTGTTGCTATGTAGTGGGTAGGGAAAGCAAAGGCAGCTAAATACGCCTTCCACCCAGAATTAAAGGTGGTGGAGTGGCGTGATAGATGGCAACGTTAAAAATTCACTTTTGTTTTCTTGTCCCCTTTTAATCAGATACTTTACTGTTTTACAGGGATTAAAGTTTGCTAATCCTTGATTGGGCATACAATACTCTTTTTATAACATTTTTTTTCCTTTATATTTGTGTTCTTAGATGCAATGTCATTTACATAATCATAACAATTTTTCATTTAAACTAGCAGTCTGTGAGAAAGTGTTGTGATTTTCATAAATCTCATCATTAGTTTATAAGAACAAAGAGCAGTATAAGAAAACAATGGGGAACATCTGATTTTAAGTTTGCAGAGAGTGAAGACCGTGAACAACTTACAGTGCCTGGCCAGACTGCACACAGGGTGGATGTTTTTTATGGCTCTTATTTCCCCCATTCTAATTGTGTGGATACAGCAAGTAAGGCCAGGAAGATTTTGTGAATAAAGCATGGCATTAGGATTTCAGAGATGTGGTTTTCATTTCTTTGCCAAGTTTTTGCTTTTCATTGCCAAGTTTTATCTGCAGCCTTAAGCTTATCAGTTAATCCACATGTGCTTCAGGTTTTCATTCATCAAAAAGAAAATAGGAAAGTGGGGTTTTTTTGCCTTTGCACCGACAGAGGCATACACTTATGTTATTCAATGACTGAAGAGCCACGCTCTATCAGCAGCATAGAATGAACTGACCACATTGCAATGAGAAAGGTTGACTCTGTATAAAACTAAAGTCAATACATTAAAAAAATACGTTTGTAATACGATGTCTATGCTATGGTAAGACTCACTGGAGCACAATAAAACGTGATCATATGCAATGCAGTCTAGTGGATTAAATGTCGTAATTACTACTAATAAGTAATCCTTACGTCTCCAGGGTATACAGAACATTCAAAGGCAGCCAAACCACTGCATTTTCATTGTGTCAGTCTCCTTGTCAGTCCCCTGTGGAAGCACGCTGATGGGCGGGAGGGAGGTTAGGAAAAGCCTGTGGCTATGTATGGTATTGCTGTCAGGTTCATAAATTACACAGGAACACTGAAAAGTGGGTACACAGTAGCACATGTTGTGTATCCTCTTGTGACACTCCAGCACAGCATTCTTCTGGCTCAGGGGGTTCAGTTATTTGCTGCTCTCTCCCTCTCCTAATTTCATTTGTGAGCTCATGTCACAGGAGTCTATGCTACTCTTAATGCTTCTACATAATTTTTCTGAATACTGGAAGTAGTGAGAAGTGAATAAACCCCTGTGCTTGGACTGTGTTTTCACTATGCCAAATTCCTGGTTTACCATTCATAAGTTCTCACTCTACAAAACCTGTGCTGCTGCTCTATAAGATAAAATGTGTAGGTTTGGATTTCATTTTCTAAGAAGCTGGGTAATAGCCATAGAAGCAATGCATACAGCAGCATATCAGGATGGTTCTGTGTTATATTGCTGTATTTCAAAGTAGAGCTAAAAGAGCGAGTCTTTTACTCTTCTTCGCATTTCTTTAATCATTTTTTAACAGACTGTGAAATAAAACATAGTGTTGTATATTTTTCTTCTTACATCACATTGCTCAACCCTATTCATATTTATCTAGTGAAGTGGGAGGCCATGTCTGAGCACGTGTACTTTGCTCCCTGCTCTCTTCCGTTCCAGATTTGTTTGATGTTCAGTTTGGTTTTTTTCATTTTGTCTTGCTGGGCTGTGTCTTCTCTCATCCTTTTTCATAGCATGATAGAAGTCCTGGATGCCTGAGATGCAAGGGCAAGTCATTCCAAATTGGGTGCATCCGGTTCCCTTCATTCCACCATGGGCACCGTTCTTCTTGAGACCTGGGCTGCTTTAGTTCCTTGTAGGATTCTGCTGTTGTAAAACATGGGTGGTAACAAACCAGGCTGAAAAGGCTGAGAGTTGACAATATAGGATCAAGAGCAGCTATTAATAAAAGTTGCAATCATCTGCTTCGTACACTGGTATATCACTAATGTTGTGACTGGGATGAGCTCATCTGTGGCTCTTGCTTACCACCGACACCAACAGCCTGAGAGAGGTTCCTGTAGGGCCGTGAGGAAAGAAGGACATGTCAAAAATGCAGGTTGTCCTTAGTTTGCCTCAGACCTGCCTCAGTTTTACACGCTGTATCAGTGGGTTGGGAGGAGAGGATTGGCACCAACAGCAGTGTTCTTTACACCCGAGTCTCAACAGAGTCCTTTATGGAGCGCAGCCGGGGGAAAATACTGCCATAGAACTTCTCTCATTCATCTTTGCATGTGGTATTTTTGTTTTAGTAGTTCGGTTACACTTGGGTTCTGTCCCAGCTTTTCTTTGCATCCCTGAGAGGTCATAAATTCCTTTTACTTAAGTCAAAGTTAGAACCTTTCATAACCCAGTGGGTACCAAAATGCTGTGTTCATTTTGTCTTAGGAACCACAAGGTAAAAATTGTCAAGTTTGGAAATAAAAGGTTTCTTCTAACTACCGCATGCATGTTGCCTACAAGTCGAATTTGGTGTCTGAAAGGATGTCTTTCTCACCTTTACATGATAATAAGGATTATGCAGGTAGTATTTATAGTAGGGCTGCTCCAACTTCTGCAGACTGTTTCTGTGCGTAGAATTTGGAAGTTTTATTGTCCTTTAATTAGCAGCTACATAGATGATGAAAAGCTAGTCAACCTCAGGGCTGCAAATATGGTAGGAAATCTAAGATGTGGGGTTTTTTTGCACCACCACCCCCAATGTGATAATTCGAGGCTTTCTATGCAATTGTGGGACTTTTGCGATTGTCTTCCTGACAAAAGCTGGGATTCAAAAGTTTGTGGTTTTAGGAGGAAGATAGAATCACAATAGTGAGAGACGGTATAAAAAGCATCTGCTTACTCTCACCATAAATGTGCCATCTCCGAAATGGAAATAAAAAGTAATCCTAGGGTTTTTTTCCTAACCGTGAGTATAAGTAGGTATGAGATTGAATATGTTTGTAGGGTAGGTCTGCTGAATAAGAAAATACTATTTTTACAGTCAGCTTTCATTCTAGCATTTCATTTTAACTGTACCCATCCTTTTCAGCTCTGCAATGCAGTGTAATCCCTATTTTATTGGAATACAACGTGTCCAAGCAAGACACTGGCTTCATTGCAGTCGGTGGTATTTTGCCTTTGACATCAAGAAAACCAGGTTCTGATCCCTGTTACCAATAAGTGGTGATTGAAAGAGACTCTCACTGGCATTAGATCATTGCAGGCAGGTAATTTATAAACTTGTGGAAAATATTTTACGTACTGCCAGAATGCTTGATTAAGTCATTAAACGGCGTTAAGCTGATAGTGTGCATTCAGAAATTAAAGCAAAAATTCCTTTGGGCGCAAGGCACCTTGGACCAAGAACATAAATGTAAATGTGGACAAAACGTAAAGTGTTAGCAGGGAACTAAACGTGAGCAATTTCAACAGGGAATGCAGGTTGCCCAGCCCTAGATGTCTAGCACCTTGGTACTTCTGGCAAGCTGAGAAGGATTCTCAGTGGATTCTGCTGCCCTGGGCCAGTATATAGGTCCACAGGCAAGGCGGGGAAGAAAAACCCCAACATTTTTATTCTGCTTCAAGGATTTTGTTGTTAATACTTAAGTTAATGAAATGTCTGACCTATTGAATTACTTTCCTAACCATTTATTCAACTTCAAAATGCATGTAAAATTCTATACCACTAACATTGCAAAAATGATTTAAATATTGTGTTCACTGAGTGCATAATAATCTGCAGTGTATAGATAACTTTTCAGTTTGCACAGAGATTTAGCTGTGCAACTTCGAGCTAAGTTAAAATAATGATGTACATTTTCCCATTTAATCTTAGATCCTATTTTTCAGTATATGGGTCAGCTCCTTAACTCAGGCCTGCTTAGTCTTGCTGCTCAAAGCAGGTTTTGAACTATGATCAGGTCTTCTGTGTTTTCATTTCTTTAAAATACCAAACTTTAAATGTGATGCTTATATGTAGAAATACAGATGTGTCCAATGATAGTTCCTGTCTTCATGCAATTTGCACAACAAAAGTTACGTTTACCTTCTGAAACAAATTATTTTTACTAGTGACTCTTCCACTGGTAAGTCTTTGCAGTTTTTTAACCTTTCAGGAAATTAGAGAGTTTAAAGAGAAAAGACGGTTGCTTTCTTCTCATTTTAATCTCAGCTGTAAGGTTTGACAGGTTTTGCTATCTCATTTGCCCATGTACCTTCTCTGCCATTGTGAGGAACGTCTTAGCACGCTAGCTTGCGTCTGCATTTTCATTTGGGTGGGGGAAGCTATGCTGCCTTGATTTCCAACTTGAAATAGACTCTGTGAGACTCTGTGAGCACATCTGAATGAATAATTCTTCAGTTGTGCACCCCAGAAGAAATACGAGGCTTAGCTCCCAGTTTGCTCTGACATGGAACAGTTTGATGCTAATCAAATCCAGGCTTTGGTGGTCACTGTTTCTCAGGCGTGTTGTGGCTGGTTCTTCTGCAGTAGTATCAGCGGTCCTTTGCACATTTTTCTTTCCTGCTTTCTATTCGTGTATGTGTGTGTACAAAAATGGTAACACACCTCACGCATTTTTACGTGGAAGTGTGTGTATTTAAACCCCACGTACACACTTCCACCTACTTGCACGCTAAGTATTTGGAATCAACTCAATGAATCACGCCAATTCAAGTTTTGTTATACTCTCCATTTTGTGCTCTAAAACTACGCCTTTACAAGGAGGGTAATCTGGGAGATTTGTCAACGCAGGTCACTGGAGGGTGCTGCTGCCGGATACCAGCCCAGGTCTTGTCTGTAGAGCACTCTATATTTAGGGTTTTTACACTATTCATGTATGGAAGTTCCTCTTGCACTCAATTTGTATTTGATGCAGGCTTTGTTAATGCTCATTTTCTTATTGCACACACACAATAAAAATGTGGTTTAAGTTACAAGAATGAGTAACTGCCCTTGCACAAATGGAAACCTGTATATATAGATATATTTTCTGAGTATACATCACCTGACCTTTAATCTTAACAGGTGGTATGAAGCGGTGAGCTGCTAGGTAAATATTACCCTTTTCCCCTCCTTGATTTTAAGAGGTGTATGTGGAAAACAATTTGGCCAGTGTAGGCTTTTGGCTTTCTAGTGTCTATTGAAAAAATAATTCGATGCAGATCTTATGGTAGACACTTTTCATTGTGCTTGTCAATTGTTTCACAGCTTTACATGTATTTTAGATGAGATAGCTGGACTATGCTGCTTTAGCATTTAAACGAAGCCAAATTATTATTCTGTCAGCAAGCAGAAGGGGTTTTTATACTAGGAAGGTGTAGGAGGGAGATGGATAATGACAGGTGAAACTTGCTGATACAAACACATGCCATGTTTTCTTAAAAATATAAAATTCTGAACCACTGAAGCTTGTAAATTGTTAATGCTGACCCTAGATTTTAACATATATGCCAATTCCTGGGGGCTTACATTTATAGGCAAAATAATACAATGGTAACATACAGAAGCAAATTTTTATATTTTCTAATTATTTCTTGCATCATGACACTGTTATAATTTTCAGTTTAGACAGTGAGAAAATGTATCCTAGTGAAGAGATTTCACAGATTTTAAATAGCTAAAAAATAGATGCACAAGACAATTTAAAAAAATACAGCAGGAGCCCATGTTCACAAAATCACTTCTTTCTTCACAACATTGTTGAATAGCCATTCTGCAGCATACTTCCTACTGGAAGTGAACTAAACAATTGGAAGAAAACAAAACATAGTTTTTTCTATATGTTTTATCTCAAGAATTAGACAATCCTACTATGCCCAGTGGTATACTAAGTTGTCCTAGGTCACAGCTCATGAGGGGAGGTGGTTGCAGCGCTCCTAGCAGCATCACTTACACAGAAGACTCACTGTACAGACTACGAAAGAATAGAAACGTATGTGGGTGTTTGTTCTCTTCGTTTCAACGGTATTCTAGAGGTGCAAAATAAGGACAGAGATTACTGAAGAATGAGGCGGTCTCTTTCTGCAAGCTTGGGTTGTTATCCCGTATATGACATATATAATAGACATTAAACATACATTAAGAATGTTTTATTACATGGTTATTTCACTGCTTATGGAGGAGAGCAGATGCCGTTAAATCAAATCTGATTTTATTATTAACCCAACTGCTTCATTTCCATTTTCCCCTCGGCTTTTTACCTTCCTCATTGGTCAGCAGTTTTTACTCATTCTTTTGTCGTCGTTTTTCCCTGTCACCTCTGTAGTGGTCAGCTGGATGAGGTGGGAATATGGTTGCAAATGCAGTTGAAATTGCTGAGCTGGGTGGAAAGTGGTAAAGGGGACCTGGAGCAAAGCTGCAGGGGGAAAAGGAATTCGGGGTCTGTTGAGCTGAAGATAAGATGTGAAGAGAGAAAGGGAGAAGACTGACAGGTGAGAGAGAAGGAAGTTGAATTTTCAAAGAAGAAAATAACAAAGTTATCCAACAGCCAGAAGAGACACATAAAATAACATGCTCTGGTTTATCACAAATATCTTGTGGATGTCACCTACTGGTATCCTTCAAATAGTTACCTTTTAATTTTATTGTAAAATGCAAATCCTTCCATTAGCTATTTCTCATCTTATTACTATAATGACCCATTTTCTGGTCTTACTATTCTTCTCCTGTGTTACTCATCCTCTTAAAATTTCTGGCACTCATTTTATCTCTCATAGGTTCCAAATTCCCATTTTACCTTATTATTTCAGGAGCTTGCGTTGGTTGTATCTGCAGTTAAGAAGTGGATTAATAAAACCTAGCATTTGCATTTTAAGTTCTCAGCAGATAAAATTAATTTTACAGTTAGGACTGAGTTGTAGCTTAGTCTCTCACCGTCTTTTGGTTTATGATTTGCGCATGCTGTTTTGTCAATTATTTGCTTTTGCCTTTGCTCCCTGACCAGAGATGTAGAGGAACCCCCAGCCTGTGTGAGGTCTTGGTTCATGCTGGTCTGTAACACAAATGTAGATGGTGATATTACAGTTTTCGCTCTCTTTGAAGATGTTCGTTGCTGCTGGTGTGTCCCGGTGATGAATCACACAGCAATACATTCAGCGTGACCGTGAGCAGAGCTGGTTGGCAGCAGTCGGGCTGTGGGAAGGGTATGCCGGGCTGCGTTGGGAAAACGCGCACATTAAAGCATCCTGCTGCTCTTCAAACTCCTCTATCTCACAGCCTCCCAGCATGCTGGTTTTGAACTGGCACTTCTCTGTCAATCCCCAGAGGGCTGTCCCAGCAGAGAGCTGTTTTCTGGGAACGCATTTTGAAATTTCAGGGTGCTAGTGGGTGCTCTGTGCTCTGCTCCCTCTGTTTTCCAAATTGAAATATGGATTTTTCTCTCCTGGGCAGCTCTGAAGTGCTGGTACATTTAGTGTTTTCTCTTAAAATGTTTTGTTAACTTTACATATTGTTTTAAATCTTTTAAGCGTGAAGAATCTGGAGAATTTTTCCCAGTCCCTCTGTGCTGTGCTTTGATGGGAAAAGTTGGCTGCACTGCTGTCATACTGGGCTCACGGCCAGGGAGGGCACCCAAGTCCTGGGGTCTCGGTGGGAACATCAGCACTTGGCAAATTCTTTGTGGTAGGTGTTAATTCAGAAAAGATCATCTGTACCTATCTGTGACCAAATTAGGGTGAAGCACAGAATGAGTTTCTGAAAATTTAGAAATTGCCCACAGCTGAGTAAGCCCCTTGCATGTAATACAGAAACACACCATAACCTTTCAAAAGCATATTTTAACCTTTCCCTTAAGTATTTTTCATTCCCGCTACTAAAGTAACAGAGTCATTTACTTTCAATTCTGTGCAGAAATTTGGTTTGCTTACATTATCAAATATCTGTGAGAAAACTGTTTGATAAGAAACGAACACAAATCATGAATGGAAAATATTTTATGATTCAAAGGTTCATTTTACAGCAGAAACAAGGTAAGTTTAAATGTCAGGGTTCTTAAAATGAGAAAATTTTTACACTTTTCTGTGTACAGATCTGGACCACAAATACAGGAAGAATTAAAAAATCCTGCAGAAATGGAATGTGTGCTTGAATAGCGGAGTTTCTAAAACTATTCTTGATTAACAGTGATTAAATTTAGGCTTCCTTATTCATTTGAAAAACCCAAAATGTTTGTTAATTCTTTAGTACAATTCAGAAATACATTTTAAGTCTAAGTCAGTCATGTGAAGATATCCCAAGTGGCTACATATTAGAACATAGCAAATATGTAAGTTACATTATCATCTAATTGTTCATAATAAGAGGCGTTTTTTCTTTTTGCTTATTATCCATATAAATCTACTCTTCTGATTCATTATTAATCATAGTCCATGTGGTGGTTTAGTGTAAAACGTTCATGACAGGATTTCTTATGTTACAGTGAGGTAATGTGATCTGTACTGTAGCACGCGTTTGTGACAAGATGATGTAGAAACTTACTTGGCTTCACAATAATACCACTGGCTATTTTACCTAATACTATAAATTAATAGATATAAATATATATATAAACTGCTCCCCTTTCTGCTTTAACATTTCAAGCTCAGCAAAATTAAAGGTCTGTAAACTTGTCATCCCAAACAAATGTAAGATTCTCATGGCATGACTTCTGATCTGAAGGGTGATTATTTAACATTGTAGTAACATTTGTAAAATAGGTTTAAAATAGAGTATGATCTTTGTAACACATAAATGGGCTGAATCAGTTATACAATTTTTAATTGAAGAAATGTGAAAGTGATTTATTTTGGAAGCACAGATCATGTGAGAGAATATAATGAGCTCTGAGTATGTTACTGAACAGCAGCACTGGGGGAATAACCTGGGCAGGAGGAGTAGAGGTACTGGATATTTGATTGAACGTCAGTGAACAGCATAGCACAAAACAAGGACAGTGATATATGAATGTCGTGTATATTAACAAGAGGAGTGTTACAAAAACTTGCAGATTTCTGCCTGCTGATGTGGTTCCCTTTGTGTTTCATCTGGGATAACATGTTTATACGTTGGATTCTTTATGTCCAGTTAAAACAAATTTAGGATCACAAGCTACTCTTGGTAGAGGAGTTTTGCAAAATTGCACATACGTTATGAGAAATTACTTGCAAAAGAAAGGAAAACTTCTTATCTGTTTTGCTTATTTTTAAAGTAAAAATTTTATGTGTTTATATTGCTTTTTAGATGAGGGGAAGAGGCATTGTTGGCTTTTTTTCTGCTCGTTTTTTATATTAGTGTCATGGTTTAGACCCAGCTGGCAACCAAGCACCACGCAGCCACCCTCTCACTCCAGCAGCAGGAAATACAACAAAAGGCTCAAGGGTCGGGACAAAGGACGGGGAGGGCTCATTTACCAATTATGGTCATGGGCAAATGACAGACTTGACTTGCGGAAACAAAATCCATTTCATTTAAACAACAAAACCACTACCAAATCACCAATCCAATGAGAGTAGGACAGTGAGAAAAAAACAACAGGATCTTAAATGCATTTTCCCCTCATCCCTCCCTTCTTCCCGGGCCCAGCTTCGCTACCCTCCTACCCCCAGCAGGGCACAGGGAGGCAGAGAAGGAGGATTGCGGTCAGTCCCAGTTCACTCCCTGCTGCTGCTGCCTCCTCGGTCTTCTTCTCAGAGCAACACTCCTCACAGTTCTCCCCTGTGGCAGTGTAGCATCCCTCCCACGGGAGACAGTCCTCCATGAACTCCTCCAGCTAGTGTGGGGGTCTCCCGTGGGTTCCGAGCGACAAACTGCCCCAGCGCGTGTCTCCTTCAGAGTCACAACCTCTTTCAGGATCTGTCCCCTGCTCCAGCATGGGCTTCTCCATGGGCAGCAAACCGACCTTTTCTCCACCGGGGATCTCTGAGGACTGCGAGGGCTCAGCCTGCCACCTCACCACAGGGCAAAGGGACATGGCTGCTCCGGCGTGTCTGCCCAACCCCTTCCTCACTAACCTGGGGGACCACATGGTTGTCTCCCCCTCTGTCCTACCCCCTCCAAAACAAAAGAGCACTCCCAACGCAAAGGCTCTTGCCAAACCAGTTTCCCTTCTTAAATAGGTTTATTCGCAGAGGCGCTGATTGGCGCAGCCTTGGCCAGAGGCAGGGCTGAACTGGAGCCGGGGGAGCCTTCTGGGAAGCTTCTTACAGAGGCCGTGCCAGCAGCCCCATCCCCTGCTACCAAAACACTGCCAGGCACAAGCCAGCAGCCGCATCCCCCACTAACAAAACTCCACCAGACACAAACCCAACACGGTTAGAAATCATGGCTGTGGCTCAACTTTTAACCAGATACTGAGTGTAATGAGCATGTTCCTTCTAGGGGGATCAAGACTGAGGGCAAATGTAACTTTCTGCCAACATGTGAGTGGATGTTATAAAAGAGATAATGATGAATTATTTTCATAAATCAGTGAGGACAGGACAAGAGCTAGAGAAGAGACAATTTTGGTTAAATATTAATGAAAACATAATTCAAGAATCAGAATGGTTAATCGTTGGATTAAGGATGTTTGCTAAATTACAATATTTAGAATTATAAAAAAGCATGACTAGACGTTGGGGAGATTCTTGACAACATTAAGAGTGGTTTGAATATCATTATAGATGTTACTTGGGGTCTCTGACTTCTTGCAACGTGGGGCTGATATCCTGCAGTTAGATGCATCCACAGGACTGCTAAGTCATTTTGGTTTCATGCAGATCCAAAAATCCTCTCATTTAACACTCTGCAAAATAAGGACTACTGGTGGTACTACTACTGATAGAAGTGGGGGATAAACTCGTTGACACTGTCTTTCCTTTTGACTTTATTGCGTGGGTTGGATGGGCCCAAGGTAAAGAAAGCAAAGCCTGAGCCATGGAGTGTATGTTTATCCTCTTTTTGACACTCCCTTTGAAGAGAACTTTACTTTTTCAGGAACTTTTGATAAGGATGAAGAAAAAAGAGAGAAAGAGCAGAGGTGAAGAAAACATGCTACACTACCCTGTACTAGGAGTCCTGTGCAGCTCTTCTCACTGAGAAAATTCAAATAGAATTTATAGCAAGAAAGCCTTTCCCATGATAACCCATTTACTGGTGGGTTTTGCCCAGAATGCTTCATTAATAATGTATCAGCTCAAACTGTGGAATTCAAAAAGATAAACACATCTATATTCTTTTTAATTTATAAAATATCTTTAAGGACAACAAGTTTGAGATGACCAAAGCTTTGCTGGTTTTCACTGTTAATGTGTAGTTCAGTTTATCTTTGTTTTAACTATAGTACAAAATCAGCCTCCTGTTTGGAGAGCTCTTCAGTACTGTTTGCCCACTTGCTTTGCTCTAATTTGGTTATGTACAAAAATGTTTCTTCCTGAAGCCAGACTAGTGTTGAATGTTTAATGAAGGAATCTGCATAAGAAGATGTGTATGATCTGAATGGCCTTGTGGTTTCAATTTATCTCAAATCATGTAGACAATAATCTTTTATGTTGAAATTTGTCATGTTGCTCGGAGCCACCAGGGAAGAACTTACTTGAGCTACTGACGGATGAGTATTTTTGCCACTTTATTTGTATCCTTTTGTAACCCCACTTTTTGATGGTGTTCCTTCCTGCTCTTACCTCAAGGCATGAAAGAAAAAGATATTTTGAGATATGCTTTTGCTGTCCCCTTGCTGCCCCTGGCAGAGTTAATCCAGCCATCCTGCTGTGCTCATAGAGCCTGTTCTCTCCCACCCACGGTGCTTCCTCCTCACAGATTAAGAGTCAAAGTACAGCATGATGCCAGCTCTGCCTATGATGTATGATTCTGCTCTGCCATGGTGGCCGTTGCCTTTTTTTAAGATACTAGTAGTGTGGCTTCAATTGTGATAGCGTAAAGGATATAAACGAAGCAAGGATATAAAGGAGAACTAATAGCTTTTTTTAAACTGCTTGTTGCTTGTTGCTGCATAGCAGGTAGAGTGATAACTGAGGGCCCTCTTAACATCATGTTGTATCTGTAGGTGCATATTTCCTGTAAAGCAATGAAATTAAGATCTTGATAGAGCTGACATCCCTGGACAGCGTAACACGTGGTACCCAAAATAGAGTCAACAGTGCCTATACTAGCACATCGCAAAATGTGTTCTACTTCATCTAGTGTGCCAAATGCTGTCAAAGAAAGCAGTATGGCCAAGGCTAAGCGGCCACTCTGCAGTAGGGTGTATCCACACTGATTACTGATAAAACAGGAACAGTTACGAGAAGAAAAACATTCTTCATGAAATGGCTACCCTTGCTCTGACGGGTTTGTTCCAGTCCTCAGGGGAATAATGTCAGACACCTGACAGGCAAAATAGAAAACTAAATTTAGTAACTGCTGAATACTAAAAAGCATAGACTCATAGACTGTGGTTTCTGTTAAAACTTTAGCTTTAGGGTTCTTTACAGATTTTTTTTTTTTTTTTTAATGGTAACTTTCCTCTTTTTTCGGGTGGTCCAGTGTGAGAGAAGCTGAGCTTTCACTGGGGTGGATGCATCTTATGCTCAGCTTGCACAGCTCTACGCACAAGTACAACCATCCTTGGTTGTACTGTCCTGCCCGTTTACTTGTGCCACTGTTTGTTAGCTCTTCTGTGGTCAAGTAAGGAAGCAGATGAGGCACTGGCCATGCAGAGAACTGCTCCCTGCCTGCCTCCCAGGGGCGTTTTTAAGCCGGATGGGATCCCTGGAGTGACATCCCTGGGAGGTTGTTCTGCCACAGCTGTTCCAACTCTGCAGCCCAGCACAGCTTCTCTTGGACAGAACCCTGGTATTTTCTTCTGCAGTTCTTCTTTCTTTTAAGGAAGTATTTTGTGCGGTTTTCATGAGACTTATAGGACAGTTCACCTGTATTTTGGCAGTGTATTGTGCTGGGTTGTGTCCTTAGCATACAGCTATCAGTTTGTGCTAGTAGAGTATCGCCACTGCCAGTGGAGGCTTTGGATCACAAACACTTCTCAGATTTTTATCTTTGCAACTTTTTTACAGCTCTTTCCTTTAAAAAGTGGATAGATGTTAATGCTAGAAGTAGGACAATAATGCATGATCGAGTTTGTAATTCTGGAATATTTAATGATTTAGGCGATAGGTGTGTTCTGGATTGCTGTGTGTGGTGTTCTGTGTGAACCGCTCCACAGCCTGAATAGACAGCCTCTGTGCATCAGTTTGGCTTGAACCAGATATTCAAGGGTGGAGCCCCTGCTTTTAATGTGAATGTTTTACATTATAGAAAAATAATTTTACTGAACTGAAAATACTTTAATGCAATAATAATTAGGTGTTTGGGCATACAGCTGGTAACTTGCAAATACACTAGGAAACAGAATGTATTCTGAATAACATCTCGTAATATCATTTGTTCTGATCCTTGGTCCAGGTTCTCCTGTCCAGTCATTAGGCTTTTCTTTCTGTATGTTGAAGACATTTTTTCTGCAATCATCGTGTTGATGATTTTAAAAAAAACCTCCATTAAATTCTAGCATTAGAGGGAGATATTTAAAATTCCATCTTGGGTGTTTCATTATTTTTATTGCCATTTTTATCAGACTATATAACTGCTTGATATAGAAATAAACAATTATTTTTCAATTCTAATATATTAGCATTGGTATAATTAACTGATGCTATTCTCATATTACAGATCTTACCTTTTAATGACTGCATTGGTTATAGCACTGAACTAGAGTAACCTGCACTTTTACTCCAAGCAGTGAATGGCTGTTTACTGCTTCTGTTATTGTGAAAACATCCATTACTGTATGTTATTAAAAGGCTTTAAAAAGCAGCTATTTATTTAGTAGACAAATGTCCCCTTTTTTAAAAGGGCTTGAATGTTGTGGTTTTTTCCTTTTCCTTGCTTGGAATTAAGTCTGTGATGAAATTGAATCAAGATCAGAAGAATCAATTTTAGAGCCGGTAAAATTTTCTATGGAGATTAGTATTTTATCTCCTATTTCTTCTTACACTAGCTATATTTCACACTTGTATACAGATTAATATGCTTTGCTGATAATTGCATATTAAAAATAGATAAATAAATGATTAGCTCATTATGAAATGTGTTGTAGTAACTTTAATTATAACTTATCTCCTATGTAAGTAATCCTGCAAAATATTGTGGGACAACATATCAGTATAGCAATTGCTGTCTGAGTGCTATATGATTAACACTGAAGGCCTCAAGGAAGTTGGCTGGGAATAATACTCCTGGTCTCTGTGACCACACATTTTCCAAATCTGTTCTGAACCAGTGAATGGACCTGTCATTAGCTCTACACCCGGGTGGAAATGCAAGTCACCAGCAGGGGGAACAGTCTAAGAAGTCTCTCCTTTAGGACTCAATTTGGGAATGTATTCCACCTTTCAAACTGTCCAATATTTTTTCCACTTACTGTCTGTGAAAATAGAAGGAATGTTTTCGCTTTATGTACAGACCTGCTTTTCATATATATTATATTTTCAGCCTTGTCTCTTAGAAGAGGTGATCGTTATTGTAATAATCTTTGTGTTTGTATTTATAACAGACTTTTACGATTTATGATTTATGGGGGTTTGAGCTTCATGTAATGAAAATGCACATATGTAATGGTTGTCCTTACATCTGAGGCCATGGATTTACCTTCTTTTTTATTTAAAAATTGTTTTTAAAAAGCAGTTCAGCACGTAGCCTTAGACACATCCTCAGGAGACAAAGTAGCCAGGTCTCAGTATTGGCCAGGTCTTGTTTCATTGTGTTTTCCTGGTTTTTATTAATAAAAAATCAATATTTTTCCACTGAAATATTAAGAGTTACCGATTACAAGCACAAAATTACAATTACTTCTTTTTTTTCCTTTAGTGGAGCCAAAAGTACTTGCACTTAATATTTTCAGTCAGCCAATTCTTAAACTAATGAGAATTTGGAACACAGTTTAATGACAAAAATGGCTTGTCTGCTGAAGATAGGACAAAAATTCCAGCATCCTCGGTAGTCCCGAAGGATGTCCTGAAAACTTCTGGAAAAAAATAATAAATCCTCACTTTCCTGCATAGCAACAGCTGAACAGTGTTGTAACACCACTGCTCTGGCAGCAAGTAATGTACAGCAGTGCAGCTCAGAGGAGTCTAACAACCAGAGATTCAAAATTAGCTTTACTTGGAGAAGACTTTTGGCCTTTGGTTTCTCAGTACCATTAAACTGGAGATCTGCAAATAAATTGTATATTTGAGGAGGTCGGGGGACACACACCAAACAAACATCAGTTCCTCATGATAACATATAGAAATGAGACTCACTAAGCAGCCATCTGTCTTTGTAAAATGCTGTCACCAAGACAACTGACATCAGTTTCCAGTTGGGTAATTAATGCAGGGGCATAATGGTGCATATATCAGATCATTGTGATATGAGATCGTAAGTCTCTTAACAAGGCTCTTCATAGGCATAATAAACAGTTGCTTCCACTGCAGTGGTGGAAACCAGAGAAGTTTTGCATCTAGCAGAGTTGCAGCAAGTCTATGATCTGCAGGATGCTTTGAAGCCTCTCTGTTTTCACGTGTCTGGCTTTGCTGGCCAGTCAGGGCTCTATAGGAAAATCCCGGCACTGTTAAAAATGGCAAGGGTCTGTGATCATTTAGATTGGAAGGAATCAGCAGTTGCAGTCAGGATGAGAAGGAGCATAAAGTGTCCGTATGTGGAAGAATGCAACAGAAGTTTAATATGGCTTGGACGGGGTTCAGCTGTGTGGTATTGGTGAGCCACCAGGCATTCAGAATCACAGCTGACTCAGGCATATTTACCTTTCAAAATATGCCGGTTATTACACCATGTAATCTTGGTCAGTCTGTGGGGTATGGGGTTTTTTCACCTTTTTTGTTCGGTTGGTTTCAGGTTTTTTGTTTCAACTGTTCATCTCTGTTCTACGGACAGGATTTGTAAAATTTTGAACAGTTGTCCATGCTGGACAGCAAGTGTATTTAATCCTTTTTCAAATTTTCACTTAAACCACTCATGATGATCAGGTGAGCTGTACTGATTGGTCTGGGCTCGGTTCCTGGGTATTCTGACACTGCCGTGTTTTAGGATTAGCCCCGTGGGGTGGCATTGTGGAAGAAAAGTATCAATGTATCCTTCACCCAAAATTCCAAGATTGCTTGGAGTTTATTGCAATATGACCAGCAGTAAAATGGTTAATAAAATTGAATTTAGCTAGCATTTTGGGGTATTTACTTGCAGAAATAGGACGATCACATGTTGTTGGCTTGTATTTACTATTTTTTCTTCTTAGATTCTGAAGTGTCTGATGCTGTTACCAGAGAATCACTAAGTTTTCCACTTTGTAGCTGGTTCCTAGTGTCTGGTTGCTGCTAGATGTTTAGTCCAGACTACTTGTGCTATTATGGTACTAATTTTAGCTCATGCAGTTACTTTTCAGATTATTTTAAAAAAAAAAAAAAGGAATTGATGTCTTGAATTTCAGTAATCTTTATAATACTCATTTTAAAAAAAAAGGTAGAATAATTATAAAAACACAGCATTGGATCATACTATTCAATCAGAATAAAATAGGCAGAAAAGTATTGCAGAAATGATGCAAAATGGTGTTTTAGGTGGAATAAGTTGTTAATTCCAGCATCCACACACATACGGTCAGCAGGGAGTTACTGGGCTACATGTGTTTGTTTTTTAAAACATCTGTCAACTAAGTCAGAGATCTAAATGCAAAGTGTTACATTAGTTACATTTGTAGATTTCTTACATTTCCTGGTGTAGTTTCATTTTGTGTGCTAACCATTAGAGAATATGCAGATAAAAATAGGATTAAATTTGTGTGCAGGTATCTTTTCTGTGGGCAAATGACTTGCTCCATTCTCCTTTGATTGTATTGCAGCATCAAATATAAGCCAGTATACAAGATGGAGTTGTAATATTTTTGTCACAGGTATCCTACTGTTGGTGTAGGAATAGGCATGTCTTGTACATGGGTTGTTTGTTGGTTTGTGGTTTTTTTTGTCCCAGTAATGAAATCACAGGCTATGGAGGGCCATGAGCTACTCTGAACAATTTCATGACATGTTGTAGCTGATTCCTGCAGCCACACTGCAAAGCCCTTTTCATTGTTGTACATTAAGTAGACTACAAGCCATTTGACAAAATGCTTCATTGGGTACCACTGAGGTGCATTGTATTGACTGTCCCTAAAGTTCAGTGTTACTGTGTTCACTGTTACCTGGTATGTAGAAAATACTCATGGGGAACTAACTTGTTCTGTGCTAAAGCACAAGACTTTTAATGGTTATCTGATATGCAACATTAAGATATTTCTAAGACACTGCTTTAGGCAACTTCACCATTGCAACCATTGACCTATATTTGTGATACTTGACATTTTTGATAAATGCTGTCAAGGATAATCAATCACAGAACAATTTTTCAGAGTTCCAGGGTGTTTGTTAAACTCTCATAACTCAAATGTGGAAGTGTTTCAGATAACAATAGTTTGTGTTTGTAAGTGGTGTAACAGGTTTTTCCAAGTAAGAATATTACTAGGGAGTCCATTTCCAGAAGAATACAGCCATCTTCACTTAACAGAGGATGTGGTCCAGATGAGACTGGGCTGCAGCTGCCTGTTGCCTGTAGGTTGCATCTTTAAATCCCTAGCACTTCAGATTTGGGGTGACCACCGTTTTAATGGAAAAACAAAATGTGGAATAAGCTTAGCAGCACTTATGGCTTTTAAAGATCTGTATTGCTTTCAGATTGAGGACAGTTTTTGAAATAATATAACCATTTAGACCCATCTGCTGATCTCTTATGTGCGAAGTCCCTCCAGACTTATGTCCTTTTCTCTCCTGTTGCTCTGTGAAGTCAAAGAGAATTGCTTTGTGTGGTTTGATATAGCTAATAAGACAGTCAGAGCACTGAGGACCTTGAAACAACCCAAGAGCTGTAGCTTGACTTAAAAATCTCTGAGAATAAATGCTCTTGATGATGGGGAAGCATTATGAAAGAAGCAAGTTCACTGAAGTGCATTACCTGAGTAATGCTTAAAGAAGCTGTAGTTCATTCACGTGTTTCATATAGTTAAATAATGAGATAAACTGTGCACCCTTCTGTTTAACATTCAATGTAAACTGAATACATAACTAAGTCTTCGGCATGCCTCCGGCATTTTTCTGTGTGCTGCACTATCTCAGCTTCACTCATGCTTCTCCAGATTTAGACTTAATAGGAGAGGCTCATAGCAGACTTGGGTCTGCTGTTGAGCTGCAGGGTCTGCAGCAACCCTGTAAGCTGCCTCTCAGAGAAAGGCCTTGATCTGTTTCATGTCATAGCCCATCAGTTTTTAGATACAGGCAAACAAGACTTTTGTGATGTTCAACAATACCAAATAGCACAGAGACAACCAACAGAGGAAGTGTGGACAAATACACGTGCCCGTGGATAGGCAGGAGTTCCCCCACCAGAATGATGACAGTGTGTTCCTGTACCCTGTCCTGAGATACTGGATCTAAGAGATGTCATAGGGAAGATGCTGGGCTTTGGGTTTTATTTGTTCTCATGAATGGTAGCTCTTGGTGGTACTGCTTGAACTGAGGTAGGTGTTCACTTAAGAGGTAACATTTTCAGGGTTTTTTGGGGACTATTACTTTTTCTAGGTCGAGTGAGAAATTCCGCTCAACTGAAGGGTGTTGACACATGGTGGTCCTAAATATAGTGGGAAGTACTGTCTTCTGAGAGCGAATGGATGCAGCTCTGGTGTATGAAACCATACGTACAGTCTGGAAGAGTTACGTGAGGACATTGCTGTTTGCAGAGCAGAGGCTTGCTTCTGTGATTAGGGCCGCTTTACACTTCAAAGCTGTTGTAGCCATTAAAAAATAGCATTGGTATGTGACTTTTTTTCCACTAATGCTTAAGTTTCTGGCATGCTGCTTCTGCCCTCTCTATTTGCCTGAGAGCAGTGGTGGTTTTGTATGTGGCAGGCATGCAGAGAGATACAAGTGGGGAGTAGTTGCAGTAAATTTGGAACACCTTTTTAGTAGTGTTCTTGTAGTTTGGGCAAGCACAACGTATTTGTACCTATCCACTGATGGTCACATTTGTGTGCAACAGAGATTTTTTCATTTCATCTGCTAAAACTAATAGACCTCCAGGACAAAGTTTGTCCGTGCAGTGGTTTTTTTATGCAATGATGATTCTACATGATACTGCAAACTGTATGTGTCGTTCGGAGATTGCACTTGAAAGGCATGGTGAATAGATTTAAAAGTGGTAACGTTTATTCATTGCGCGGTTCCTTTTCTCCCTTCTTGCCCTCTCTAAGCATTCGCTGGCTGTTCCTCACTCTCATCCATCCTGTGAGTCCCTTTTCATTCTTATCACCCACTGTTTGCCTGCACCTCTACATCTTCTCCCACTCCCTTGTTTTTGCTCCTGCTTTTCTGCCTTCTCTTCCCGTTTCATTCTCCTTTCCTCCTTACTCATTTTTTACTTTTTTTTTTTCCCAGTTTTCTACATCTATACCTGCTTTGGTTTATTCCTTCATTTTACAGGATTTTTCCTCTGTTTGGTCTCACCTCTCATTATCTCTTCTGACTGATTGACTCACACAGCTCTCTGCTTAGCCTGTGTAGTGTACTAACTTGTTAAAAGATTTTATTAAAGAGAAAATGGCTTCACCCTGAATGGGTCTGTCTTTAATGATTGCAATGTGTTCTTTTTAACAAGGTATTTTTGTTATTATTTCAGGTCTTAAAAATTAGCTTGATTGGCCACCGGAAGCGTGTTCTGGCATCTCTGGGAGACAGGCTTCACGAAGATCCTCCTCAGAAACCACCTCGGTCAATAACCCTCAGGGTGAGTCCCCATGAAAATTTGTTTGCATTTCTCAAAAAGTCAGCAAATGTTTCTTAACAGTCACATGAGAACAACTGGCTGCTTAGAGTGGTGTTTAACTTATCTCACTTCAGAAGTTTACAGTGTAGACGTCTTAGGCTGACCTGCTCAGTTGCACTTCCCCATATAGCCAGCAAAGATAAATTGACATTTTTACAGGGTGATTCATCTGACCTGTTTCAAATGTCTACCTTAGGATGAGACAAAGTAGTATCTTAGAAGTACCAGCTTATCTTCTTTGCTCAAGAAACTAGCTCAGGAGGAGGTGAATACAAGCTGCACATCTACATTTGACCAAAGGAATCTCAGCCCAGCAGATCGATACTGCGGAAAAAGAGTTACCATTTTCCTTTCATGTGTAAAACCGCTTGCACTTATACTTCAAACATATGATTTCTGCTTTCTTTGAAGAGATCCTCTTGAAATTGTTGAGATACAAATGCCATGAAAATGCTTCTGTGTATCAGAAGTTTTCTTGCGTTTTTAATTGTTATTTGTATTCCCTCTTTCAGAAACCTTGTTGCAATGTCCCTGGGGTTTTTCCACTCTTGACCAGAATTAATCTCCTCTTATTACACTACCTTCACTTGTTTTCTCCAATCCAATGCCTTTGCTTCCTTGCTGCCTGTTACCCTTACCAATTTGTGATGTGATGACCCATTCCTACTGTGTTGTCTCCAAGGCAGTTCATATCAACAATTTTTATTTTGATATTTAAGGTCACATCCTTTGCATTTGATTGGATCTGATTATTTTCATGGGGCTGCATTTCTGACTGGAATCTCATTTGGGACCAAATTTCCAAATGTCAGAGAGTGTCCATGCTCCCAAGTTAAATTTTCTGGTGTAAAGAGAAATAGAGAAAGACAGAATGAGGGCTTATTTTTACATACACTTACAATTTCAGTGACCAGCCTGTTTTCGCCCTGGTTATTCTCAGATGCCACATTTAGATCCCCCTCCAAATTCAACTTATTTCTTATGCCGTGTTGAAAAAGGCCTCACAAGTCCGTAACGTCCTGCTTGAAGGCACATTGCACAAATGTGTGGATATTTTTCTTATTTTTTTTTTTTTTTATGTATTATGTGAATGATTCCTGGTGCATGGCAGGTGTTAAAACACTCCCAGGAACGAAGAATCAATTGAAAGTCGCATATTTTTGCTCAGTACTTTCAAGTGCTCTGGACTGGGGAATTAGTTCCTCTTCAGCGGATAGGAGAGTATCCACAGCCCGTGTTATTGGTTATTCTCAGTTAATAGTGAAGAGAAAACTGGATGTCCTCCATCTGTAGTCAAAATGATAAAAACTGGTCTGCTACTCCACAGCTAGAGCTACTGATGCAGACAAGTGCTAAATGTCATTCATCACCTTGTGGTATTGGAGCCTTCACATAGAATCCTAAAGAGGAGGACATGAATTTGGATTAATTTCTTTCCCATCAACTGCTGCTATGCCATTTCACATGAAAGAAAGACATAGTATTTAGTTTGTAATTTGCAATAATTTTTAGCTTGAAAATTGGTTTAAATAAACTGCTGCTACTAGAAGATAGATTTACAGAGAATCATAGAATGGGTTGGGTTGGAAGGGACCTTAAAGATGACATAGTTCCAGCCCTCCTGCCATGGGCAAGGACACCTTCCACTAGATCAGGTTGCTCTAGATCAGTGGAAAACATTGCTATTTAAGGAGTCTACTTTTAAGGTCCCAAGGTCAACCTAAGCATGGCTAACACTTCATCTTTTTTGACTCTTTTTGCATTAGCTTTTAAAACATTTCAAGGGAGAAAAACAGTTAAATATTGAGAAAAGCCAACAAACATTAAAAATATCCACAAAATATGTTATTCCCACAAAAACTGTGTACTAAGGAAAAATTATTTTGATTTCAAAGTCATATTCTCAAATGTAGATGATGACGGATCTCAGATTACCTGTACAATCCTGCTTTCCTTCCTTGAGTGCATTATAATCTTTAATTACATGTTTCCATGTTATTGATGGAACCCCATCCTCACCCAGTCAGCACTGGAGGCTAGAATTTAAACTGAAGGAACATCAATTTTGGCTGAAAATTTGGAGAAGTAATACAATAGTAATGATAGTTTAACTCATGAATTAATTCACTAGAATTCCTGTTTTTAGGAACTGGTCAGACAAACATCTGTAGGGCATGAGGTGTGCCTAGGCAGCCCAGGGAAGGAGCTGCCTTCCAGCCCTGACCTGTGTGGTTCCAACTTTATGTGACCAGCAGAACTGAGAGGTGGGAATGAAGCGGATTTCCATAGTGTTTCCATATGTTCAGGACATGTAACTATACATTCACAACAGGGTGGAAACGTGATATGAATACCTGGTCACTAACAGTAGCACGGTAGTGAGGATATGATAGCACCCGCACGGGCATGGGAGAAGAGGACGTGGGTATGGAGTGAGGAAGAGTGGCAGGGAGACAATTACAGGAATAGCTGTAGCTGTGAAAATACAGATTTACGCCTGCTTTTACCACAAAGCCCTTAGTAAGTTATTTAGGTAGTTGCCTCATAAACAGTCACTAATTGTATGTTACCAACATTCCGCATATTTGACAGGAGTCTGGAGTCTGATTTGTACAAGTGCTGAGCACACAGTGCTGCAAATTAGATCAACAGAAGTGGAGTTTTTAATGCAAGCACTTGGAAAATCAGGCAATAGATATTGTAATCGGGCATCCAAAGTGACTGATACTTTTTCAACCTTTGTGTGTGTGTGTCAGGTGCCCCGCACTAAAGTGGTGATAATAAAATGCCAGAAGTCACAGGGTGTGGTGAAAATAAGTTGACTGACATTTGTAAAGCACTTTCTAGCATCACGAAAGTGATGAAATTAGTCATCCTATCTTCAGAGCGGGATTTGAATAGAGTTTAGGGAAGGGGTTTGGGGCCACAAAACGAGGCGAGAATAAAATACTGACTACACGATAACTCATGATAACACAGCGCTGTGTATATGACAACATGCTGTACAATTGAGTTCCCATCTGTGCTGTGAAGGACGACTTTGAGAAAATAGCATAAAATCATACAATTACATAGTGTTCCATAATGTAGCAGCACGACAATTCTTTTATTTCTCCATTTTGTAATTCTTGCCTGTATTGCTTTGCCAGCAATCTTCCGATATAGATCTCTGAGTGAATTTCCTCTTTATATGCAGTTTGATAAAACTTGGAAAGCTCGATGAGAGCTGGAATCCGTACGTCCATTCCGTGGTCATCCGTCGCTTCGATGTGCTGATGGCCCTATCAGTCTCCTAACAGTGGCTGAATCGTGACTCGAGCAGGGAGAGGTTACCTACCTGGCTGGAACGGCAGGTAGCTGTCCTTAGAAAGGATCCCGTTCGGTGCCCCTGTACTCAGGTTATTTTCAGGGCAGAGGCATGTGCACCATCTAGAGTCAGAGCTGGGTCCGTGGAGGGTACATTTTATACATTACGCCTCACCAAACCTTCTGAGCGTGTGCAGACTACAGCTTTTCAGAAGCTTTTAACTGGGCCAAATGTAGGTGGATTTTTGTGAAGGAGGGAAAAAGACTGTTCCTAAGAGGAAAATACTCCTTTCTTTGCCCTGGGAAATGTCGAGAACTTGTCTCAGATCATGGAAAAGCTAGAGAATTTAAAAAAAAAAAACAAAAATCCCAGTTAAACAAACGTTGCTAAACAACTATACATCCCTGATTTTAGTCAACGGACAGGGAAAATACTAATCTGTTAATGTGATTGCAAGGAATAATGTCCCTTAGACTCCTCCATTTCCAGTATTAACATCAGATGTTACTATCAGTTGAATGCATACAGAGAATTGCACCTTTCCTTTCCATTTGGAAGACATTACAGCTTTCTGATTTCTTACTCGAGATCTTGTTTCTAAACAGCATGGAGTAAAGTACCTTGATGCTTTTCAGAATTAGGTTTACTTCAGTGTAATCATGCATGAAATATCCACTTTAATTCTTTCTTTAAACAAAAAGACAGGGTTTCTTGTCCTCCCTGCACACTGGAGCAGGTCTTTGCTTCCTCTGATATCTTCAGGTCTCTTCTTGTTCAGTATTGAAATATAGTATTATGGCAACAGGTAATTTAGACAAGGTCTACACTGTGCAAACAACTCCTGGGTACGTTCTGCCTCCAGAGACCTTACTATCAGAGAAATCTCTAGTGTCAGGTAAATTGAGCCCAGTAACCTACCTCGTGAGAGAGGAACATCTTTCCCCGTCCAGTTGCTATGACAGTGTTTTACAGTCCGCACTGGGTTGGTAGGTGTGCACACTGGCTGGCCAGTACACTGTAGCTCTGCTTCTGCTGACAGCAATCTTCAGGACAGTGTTGAACGATGGAGCTGGGCACCAGTGTTTGTAATTGGTGTTTGAGCAAGTGATGTGATGTGCATGAGAATAGGTGTTTCCAAACATAAATACGGTGGCTGGCTGTGAGCAGTGTGGTGGCAGATCCTGGTAAAATGTGTGGTCAGGAGGACGTGTTCAGCTGTTTGTTAGACAGAGTTCATGTATCCGTTTGCTGTGGTGTTTGCATACTGACTGATACAAGGTCACAGTTCAGCACAGATTACAAGAAAAGCCTGGTAAAATATTTGAACTCTGATGCTTTCATGCAATCTAGGAATTGTTATTTAGCTTGCTTCTGATATCCAGTACTTCAGATTAAAGGGATGTTCTGTGAGACCTATAAAAATTGCAGACAGTGTCTATATTTTGTAAATGTGTGTGCATTTCTTTTTTCCATCAAGAGATGTTGCTAGAGTTCAAATCGCTTTCAAATGACTTTCACGGCTCAGAGTGGCTCCTCAGAAGTGGTGAAAATGTATTTCATCTTACAAATAGCTAGTCCTAACTCATTACTTTATTTGGGCCTTGACAAGAAGTAACTCACAGTTTTATCTCTCTAGCAGTCCTAGAAGAGAGTATATATTACACAGAGAGGTTTTGGAGAGAGAATTTGCTACTAGTTCGTGTAAATAGTGAATCGTTTTCCTTTCACATGGGCTCTGTGCCATAGGTACCAAATCTCGACATTTCATTCACAGTAACCTCTATTTCAAGAATTGATCCTTAATTTTTTTAGTATGAACAATTCCAATACACTCCTAATAATGTGGTTTGAAGTCAACGATATGCTCCTCTTCTTATGTTGAGTTTTTCTCCTCTCTGTCCAGGAACCCAGCGGTAACCACACTCCTCCTCAGTTGTCTCCATCACTTAGCCAAAGCACTTTCACTACTGGTGGCTCCCTGGACGTTCCCCACATTATCATGCAGGGCGATGCAAGGAGAAGAAGAAATGAAAACTATTTTGATGATATTCCCCGGTCAAAGCTGGAGAGGCAGATGGCACAGGTAGGGTTAAAACGATGCCATTAAAAGCCTGCGCCTTGCTGCCATTGGTTGCAGAACTAATCCTAACCATAGCTGTGGGTCATATATGAAGGCTGAATTGTAAACTAATAAATAAAAATAAGCTGACATCAGTTCCCTGCCAGAAACTCAGAGGACCTGAGGCTGGTGATTGCTGCATTTATTAATGGAGAGGGTCAGCATTCTGCTAAACTTTGTGATCTGCAGATGTATCTTGAGTGTTTAAAAAAAACATTTAACTGTGCAACAACTCGTTTGAGCATCACAACAGTGCTAGACTCAACTGGATATCAAACTGTTCATGAAAGAAAGTCTATATTAGCCTCCATCTCTGAATTTTTTCACCCAACCACAATAAGAGTATGGAAAACTTTAAACCGAGCGTACATCGACCAGACTGATGTCTTGTACCATTCTAAAGGGCAGTAAAAGTTAAGCTTGGGCAGCCTGTGGACAGAAATGCTTTAGTATGAACTTGGCTATTTTTTGGTGGTACGTATGATGGAGGTCAGCCAGGTCTTAAGCTATGTGGTGCTTTGCAGCACATATTGGAAATAGCACTTTGATTTGCCATCAGAAGCAGATGCGCAGCCAGTGCGGTTCCTGGAGTGGCTCCCTTCAGGAAGCAGCAGATCGCTGCATGCTGCCCTGCATGAGGCTTCCCAGTGGTTCTGTGCCTGTCACAGCCCAAAACAGAGCCTCTATCCACAATTCAGCCTCAAAATGGAAACAGCTATGCAAATAACTGTGTATGCTTAACGTAATGAAAGAAAGGCTGCAGCCTGTCAGCTAATCGCATGAATAAGAAGTAGTAATTAAATAAATAAGCAAAACAAGGTGCTGCCGTTACCTGGGAACACAGAAACAAACTGCATTCTGTTTGTTCAGAGGACTTTTCTAGGGAAGTGAAATTGCATTGGTTGGTGGGACTGTTTCCTTGGCTTTTTTTAATCTCCTAATTTTCTGCTGTATAATTGTGTTGTACAGAGTTAAGGGGAAAGTTGCCTAGTGAATGAGCTTGTTTTCAAACCAAAGTCTGCTGGGCTTTTGTGGCAAGAACAAGGTTGAGCTGAAGTCCAGCAAGGAAAAACCCAGTTATTAACATGAAGATATTTTTTTGAAGGTCATGAAATTCAGGTGTTTGAGCATGAACTACTCACTTGCTCATGGCTGAGTAGACTGATTCATCTACTTCATTTTATCACTTGGTTCACAAATTCCTATTCTCACTTCCTCATTTAGTCACTAACACTGAAAAAAAAACCCTATACTGTTAATTCTTCCTGTCTAGTTTTCACTTTTTTCTTTTCCTGTTTGAAGTCCAGATATTCCCAAGAGTATGTCATGCTCTCATGTGTGGCATCTGGAGATTTTCTTGGGGCTGTTAAAAATTGTTTTTCCAGAAGGATTGTGATATGTTGCATATCCAGAGACAAAACTGAGCATTTAGTACTTACATCACTACACACCATTTTAAAACCAATTAAGTGCTGGGAATTTTTTTTTTTTTTCATGTGGGAGTGTGTACCCACTGAATTCGGTGACTTCAGTGCCTTCTCTCTAACTTTCACCGTGGAATATGACAGTCATCCTTTGGAACTCCAGAGGGAAAAATGGATTCAGATGAAATCCATAAAATAGTGTTTTGTGTTGGTCTCCGTACTCCAATCTGTTTGGAGTCTTTCTCAGCTCTGTGGCCAAATTCTGCACTCTTGATGTATGTAAAATTCCCTTTGACTTTAATGGGAAAGTCAATGACTCCCTCTGGTGATCATTCTCACTAAATTGGACTCACCCCATTAAGAGGCTAATCAGGGATTTCTTCAACCGTTCTAGCCCAAAAATAGATTTTTAAATTTTTTTTTTTTTTTTTGCAATATGTGCTTTGCTAAAATGAACTATATTTCTTTCAATCTTTTCCCCCAAAGCCCCTTTGAAATTAAAGGTAAAATAAATGTTTCTGGAAAATAAATGAGATCCAACTGATTCTTAACATGAGCCTTCTGCTCCTTTTTTTTTTTTTATCTAATAACTTTCTCCCTGCAGTTTGCAGGTTCCTTTGGCTTATGTCAGATCAACAACAATTTCTGGGCTGATACTAGTCCAACTTTCCATCTAGAATACTTCTCACAAACAAAATGATCTGGAGGGATTATTGGGATCGCATTGAGGATATTCTTTGTCCTAACCCGTTCTTTGCATGCATGCTTCTTTATGAATCTGCATGTTTACTGGATGGTATAGTAAACAGATGTGCATAAAGTCATCTTTGATGCTGTAATTGTTTGAAAGGGTTTTAGGTGTGTTCTTGACAATGATATTAATGGGTATTTTTATGGCCGTGAAGAGAGGCCAGCACAGTATTGAGAGCTTATTCATGTTACTGCTTTCACAAACTTGATTTTATTTCAGAAATGTTAGGATAAGATTATTTTTAGCCTCAATTTAAAATCTAAAAACTGAAGATATTTTGAGAAAATGGTGAGATCTGATGTTTCCTTCTTTACTATGGCCTGTGTTTTCACTAAGCTTTTACATGGGAGTCATCAAGCATGTTGATCTTTGCATGAAATATCAACCAGTGTTCGTTAAAACAAGGAGCGCATCAGTTGAACTTTTTTCCTTTGATCTGCTAAATGGGTTTAAACAATTCCCTAAACCATAATCAAATCTGCTGTGTAAGTAATGCAACACTGTTTCCTGGATGAAACACTTATTTAAATTTGCTTAATGTGGGTGGTTTTGTCTCAAGGCCAGCATACCTTCATTCACAGTTCCCTAGCAGACTGTTTGTGACCTAAGAGGAGAAAATCCTAATATAAACAATGCGTCTAACCAATTTAGATTCCCCCCGGAATAGGTTTGGTCATCCAACTCTCCAGTTGGTCGTCCAACTTTGAAAGTCTTTGACATCTCGTTGGATAAATCACAACTGCCGAAAAGGTAATACAGAAGGTTGTGAGATGGTTTGTTTTCCAAAAAAAAAAAAAAAAAAAGAGGAAAAAAAAAGTCCAGAAAGGATTGAGTAAGTCTGAGTAGTCTTTGACTGTGGATGTTGAATTCTGAACCTGCAAACTGTAGATTAATATGATCAAATTAACGTAGTTTAAAATAACTGAGGTTGCACTTAAGATTGCCTAAACCTGTAAAATAGAATTTAAATCACACAGACAAAGCCTAAGGACTTTGGGACCAAAATCAATAGGAGGAGTTCTGTTAGGGACTGGGCTCTTCATTTAACCCTGAAATCATGGTGGGGGAGTACGTATTTGCGAGGAAGCGCTTTGGAGGTTAAAAGGAAGCATAGGTAAGTTCATTAATTAAACACACCAATAAAAATGTCAGGTCTTGAGGATTTGTAATTCTCCAGGCAGCAGAGAAGCTTTAGGTACTTAGCTGCAAGCATCCCCCATGTCCCACACTGCCAGCCCTGAGGCTGCAGCTGTTTATTGCTCCAGCCAGTGCTTTTAGCCACTGTGGTCCATAAAACCTCTTGCTGTGGTGTTCAGAGCACTGCACCCTGCCCTAAGGAGGGAGCACAGGCTGAACACGTCCTCCCCACTGTAGGCAGGCAGGGAGGTACGGGGAGCGCGGCTGCCCACGCCGCTTCTTTCAGAAGCAGAGCTGGGTCAGGCATCATCCCGATGCTGACGCATTCTCTCCCCACAGGGCTGAACCCGCAGTGCACCTTGAGATGAGAGCAGTCTGTCATTTCAGGAGGTGGCGAGCAGGCACCTCTTTAGGGCTCCGGGGAAAGCTCCAGGCTGTGTCTGCCTCTGGGAGAGAAAACTGGTAATGAGTCAGAGTAAGCTTCCTGGTAGGATAAACCTAGTCATGGCCCATATGGGGAGCACCCCAGTGGGCTGTGATGAAGGGAAGAGAATCGTTGAAGATCTCAGAGAGTTGGAAAAATTATTCACAAAGGCTGGCAGAAGAAGTTCTTTCCCAAAGATACTGAACCCAGACTTAATTTTGAAAGCCTTTCTGGGTTCTTTGGTTCCATAGTCTGAGGGATCTCGGTTTGTGGTTTTTTGGGGGGTTTTTTTTGCCTAAAACACAAGGTAACTTAAATGTAAGGACATTGTAATGACTGAGTGGGAAGTTTGAAGTAAAGCCACCCCGATTGTTGGGATTCTGATTCATCATTATTTTGTAAGATAAAATAATTCATTACAGGATTAGGATTGATATGCAGGAGACAGTCATTTAGATGGAGTTAGTACCAGAGATCCTTTATGTACAATAAAGGAAAAGTGTAATAAAAACAAGAGACAGAATTCACGAAGGCAGGTTTATAGGAAAATTCTGAAATAAGTTTGCTGCTTTCTGAAATAATACCTTCAATTCAACATCCACCCAATACTTCAGAGATAGTAATGCAGTCATATTTCTGGTGCACTTTGGGGCTGTGTTGTTTAAAATGATGTTTTCCATTCTACAGCTAAAAAAGTTGAGGTACAGGGATGTTGCAGGTTGGCTAGGATGACACTGAAAGTTTGAAGGAACCAAAAATAAAATTCTTGTGTCATAAGGCCCACCTTCAGGTTTTTTAACCACAGGATGCTGTTTCTTTATTTGCTTGTTTCCTGTTTGTTTTCCTGTCTCCTTCTCTGCTTTGGAAGGAATTAAAGCTTACGTTGAATGAAGGAAAATATGCTCAGGATAATATTGGTGTGTAGGATGAGATTATCCAAGAAGCAATGAAGAATGAGTTTTATCAGTGGTTGAAATTACCGGTGAAATAACGGAATTCTTTACTAGTAGATTTAAGAAGCAATAAATACAAAAATATGGTTGTCTAGATTATTCCATTTTGTTGTTATTTCTAAGGTTTCTTTCTTCCATTTTTTATAAGCATAAAATAGTAAATATTGTGAGGATGAACAGGCATCCGTTTTAAAGACAAGTATGTGAAATCCAAACAAAATTCTCTAAGATTCATACTTTTAGGTGCATTTTATTTTTAATACGGGAAGATGGCTGAACTCTGAAGACCTTCAATTTAACATCAGAAGAGCAATGCTTAACAGGATCTATTTTTATTGCATGGTATAGATGTTACTGAAAGTTGTCTTTTTAATTCAGATATATGTTCATGCCATAGAGGGCTGGATCTTGAACCGTACATTTCAGCAAACTTTCATCTGTAAATCCCTTGCATGTTGTGAATTTAATGGATAAGTAAACTGATAAAGACATTATGAGAAATCTAAGTAATTTCTGCCTGAACAGAAAGATACAATTTCTTCAAGACTGTTACAGAAGCTAGCATTTAGACATAAAGTCGTGGGATGTGGATCATACCTACATGCTGCTTCAGCATATGGAATTAAGGAAGCCGCTTCTATATTTGGTATTATTGATCAAAACTAAAGCCATAAATACTACGCCAAGAAGGGGACAGATGTTCTTTCGAGATGGGGACAGATGTTCTTTATTAATTAACTGCTTTTCACACTCAGTCTTGTGAGCTAGAAGCTGTACATTGGAAAGATTGTATGAAAAATAGAAGAGGTTTATACGAAAAAAGGACAAGACAAGGTAGTTTCTACCATCAAATAAACTATTCTTATTGAAAACCTAGATATTTCAGAGTCAAAGCTGAATTTTAATATCTAACATTTACATTTTTGAGCTGCTGGAAAAAAGTTGTACTTGGAGTTTGGGGTGCTCTTCTGAAGGAGCCTCCTTTTTTTTTTTGCTCTTTTTTTTTTTTTTTTTGGCTAAAATGTAGCTCCCTGTACCTAATGTTCAGGGACCAAAGTCTCATAATCATTATTGGTAGTATTTGTCCAGAAGTTTGTTTCCTCTATGCAAGGCTAAAAGACTGGGGAGCACTTGTAGCTGGCAGCACCAGCAGAGGGGTAGTCTTCAATCAGTCAGGAGAGGCATGGCTGCATACGCTGTGTTGCGGGGCCAAGGCTGTGGCTGTAAAGCTGCACCTTCAGGAGCTGGAAAGGGCAGCCATAGCCTTAGCAGGTCGCTGGGAAGACGCTCAGTTGGTTCTCCCCAGCAGGAACCCAAATGCGGAATTGCTGGGTCAAAATCAAATGGAAACTGACAGCCTATCAGAGAAGACCGCCGTTGCATGAAGAAGGATGTCAGCTGGTGAAGAGAGAAGCACAGCTGTGATGTTAGTCTTTTCTTGTTAGAGAAAAATGGACAAACTACGGTCCTGCATGGAGCAGGAAGTGGAGGTGCGTGGAACCTAGAGCACCGAACCTGGCATGGGAGGAGTCTTTCCTTCTTGCCCTACCGTGGGCTGGAGGGGACAGTGTTCACAGGCTCGCTGTGGTCCTTGGGCAGCCATCTCCCATCCCAGGGTGTGCTGGCTGTGGTATGTAACTTCTTGTGAGACCTCTCTGGATTCATTGACCTGGAGCGTGGTGTCACTGCTCATACCTGTCACTGCCTGCCTGCAAGAAAGCCATTCCAAGATGTCTGGTGATCTTCTGGAAACCTTCATGTAAAGTATTTTCAGGAGAAGCAAAAGAAATATACCAATGCAAAGTACATATACTTACTATAATAAGAAACATTATTTCTAATTTCTGCTTCTCTAAAAGAAATATTGATTTCAAATTTCACTCTCCATCTCTGAAGATCTTATTTTTGAAGGAGGATTTGCGATTATTCCTGCCAGTAAGACAAGCTCTCCCCAGAGCTCTGGGAACATTCAGGGAAGCAACCTCTACTGAGATGGCACAACTGCTCTCCTGTGGTCCTAAATTATTAGGAGTGGTGATTACAAAAGGGGGCCAGACAGCCCCAGTCATCCGATTTTTCATTTGTTTCTTTCAGCTGTTGCACCTTGAAAGATTGTTCACCATGCCAAGACTGATTTTTCTGGGATTTGATCCAAACTTCTCCTCATTTCTGGAGCTAGACTGAATTACAGTTAGGGAGTTACTGCTAGATAATGTGCATCAGAGGAAGCGGGGTTTGCTGCTGTTTCTCTCCTTCCCTCTGCTCATCACTGGAGCTACAGTGCCAGGAGATGGGAGCAATTTCTCAGGGCTTAGCCCTGCAGTGACACACACAGGGGAGTTAGCCTGGAGGTTATGTCTGGCAGCTCCTCTTCTCCCTGTGCAATGTGGAAGTGTGAGAGAAGGCGAGCCTTGCCCAGGGGAGGTGGAGAAGGCAGCAGAAGACCAGGAGTCACCAACAATCTTCTCAGACCAGCTCAGGGGTGAACAGACCATTGAGGGCGTTTACCTAACCAGAGCCATGCCCTGGTGTTTTCTAGACTTCTCTTTGTGGTTGTAATCTCCTGGATTACCTCAGTGTGCCTCCATACTCCTTGCAGTGCAGTGGCTAAAACTGGATGCCACCCCATATGAGACCTCTCTGGTGGCTGCCCTGTCTGTCACAAAAGTTCTTTCCTGTGTGTTACAATATGCTACTTTTATTAAATAGCTCCTTATTTTTTTCATTTAGGAGAAGGAAATTCAGCAAAGGGCCACCAGGATGGCCAGGGACTGGAGCACTTGCCCTCTGAGAAGAGGCTGGGGGGCTGGGGATGGCTGATGATTTAGTAAGCCAGTTTTTGAACAAAGGAAAAAAATTCAATCTGAGATCATTGATACTGAGCAACTTCATTATACACATCTTAAATTTTTCTTGGCCCATAGAAGCTCTATCGGGTATCGCGTGGCAGGCAATACTAAGCTTTTCTTTGTTATCTCAATAATGTATACATAGATATAAAAATGCACAAATACATGAACGTATTACTTAAGTGTTTATTTCAGGTGGGCAGGAGCAATATCAAAAGGTCTCATAGACCATGAGGACCAGGCCATGGTGACTGGATTTTTAAACAACTTTTCTCATAACTTGCTGGTCTCTGCCATCAGGCTGGCTATAACTTTCCGAATCCTCCTTTTCTGCCATCTTAAATATTCTTTGAGCCCTTCTTTGGTCCTTTCAGTATCTTGTATGACTTTCCAAGTTGCTCCTAGTTTAGCTTAAGTTGTGCTGAATGCATCAGGACTGCCTTCCACCCAGCTTCTGTTCCTTCTGCGTATGCCGTCCAGGTATTCTTTTATGTTGCTTTCCTCCTTTCTTCTCTTTAGAAAGTTTGTAATTTCCCTGATGAATCTTACTGGATTGCGATCGCTTTCAGTACAGTTACTTCCTGTCTTCAGATTATCAGCCAAGTCTTCCCTGTCTGTAAGGAGGAAGCCTAAATTTTGTTCACCTTACGAAACATTGTCTCCAGTGTAACCCTCAACATTGAAGACCTGTGTATGTCCTGTCCTACAGTTTTCCCAGTAAATATATGAGTAGTTAGAAAGACTTGAAGCAGATGGGAGTGTGCAAATCATGAGTAACGTGATTTGCTACTGACTTTACAACAGTAAAGTAGAAGTAATTATGCCCTATTGTTTTCTTTCTCGGAGGAAGTTAGCAAGAACACTAAGAAATATTATTTCTTATGTGAATGTGTGTTCTTGAAATAAAGCAGGTTAAATTAAATAAACAGAGGTGAAAAAGTCCTTAAACATTTCTTTTAAAAGGTAGTCATAAAGTGATTAGAAGACCACGTCAGAACTGCGATTGCTAGGGGGAGAAAGGAGATGGATGAGTGGAGAGCGGATAATGCAGAACCTCTCCTCCTCCTCTCTCACACCGTTAATTAACCAGCCACCCGTATCATGGGTAGCAGATGGCAGGAGCTGTGCAGAACAAGCCATTCTCTTTTCCCCCTTCCTTTGCCCCTCCTGCCCATCAGAGTTGTCCCCCAGAGTGACTAGATGGGGAAGCCTTCTATGCATGGGACATCTACAGCTATGACAAAAATGTGTTATCTTGATAGAGTCTTGTTGCGATGTTATTCTTACGCATTTATGTTTTGGGAAGAATAAGATAAGCGTATGTTTGATACATCAGCAATAGCCGATGCCAATTTTTTTGTTCTCCTTCACCATATTATTTATGAAAATGTTCTTTGTTAAACTCTCCTTTTCACAGAACTCTGTCAGTGATATTAAGTGCCCAAGTGTATTTGTGTTTATTATGGTGGAAGTGCATGCACAGATTGAATTCTTTTCCTTCTTTATGAGGGCATATGTTTTGGGAGATGAAAATTATAAGTGTTTGAAACATAATATAATTCTCCCTCCTATTGCCTATTTTCTGGCATAAGATACTCCCTTAACCTTTTTCCTTTCCTTGGTTCCTTCCTCCTCAGCACAGAGGTATGCAACTTTAAGTACTTCTCCTGGGGATTTCATAGTTCATTAAAAAATTTCAGCACTTTGAAGACATAAAATATGTATATAGTAAATGCTAAATATTTTTACAGTGGTGCAAGGAAAAGGTTGGTTTCTCAATTTGAATTCATTACCTTCCGTAAAACTAATGTTCCTTCTGTACTGCATTTCAGTACCTTAGTCATTCAAACATTAATGAGTGCAGGACTGAGTAATGAGTTTTGCACTGCTGCCCTTCTGACTGGGCATTCATATAATCATGGGAAATTCTCAGTGTCTGCTGGTCTATGATGTGATTTATTATTGATTTAATAAATCAAGTCACCTGTATTTAAAGATGATTTAGCTTAAGCCTAGATCCTCCAAACCTTTAATTCTGGAGGTAGGTCTGTGTGATGGAGGCAGTTCACTTGAACAGTTCTTGGAGCAGAGACCTGGACCCAGAACTTGCCTCTTGCAGATGAGTGCTTTTATGCACTCCTCTTTCTCCAAAGAATTAAAAATAATAAGGGCTTCCCTTCATTTATGAAAGAGGTTGAAGACAGCCTATCTTCTGCTGCTTTAACCTGTGAAAGAGGAAGGTGAAATACATAGGTGTGAATTCCCTCAGTCAGAGAAGTGCATCAGATTGAGCGCTTCTAATTCTTGAGGGGATGGTGCTAATCCCCGAGTTTATGTTTGAGAGAGGGTGAGCTGGGGAGGGAGGGCCAGGGTAGGTAGCCTCAGTGTATATAAGAAAGGGTTGATTCCTTGCCCTTTTTTTAAGTGGAGCAACTTAAAGCCTGCATACATACTTTCTGCAGTGTTGTGATACCTGTTCCTGAGTTAGCACCAAAGCATCTGATGGATGTATCTGGTGTACTCGTGCATATAGATGCTGCAAACATGGTAGGGCTGCTATCGCAGCATCCCTGTGTCAGTGCAGCAACTCTGCCAGGAGAGCCATGCACGGCTCTGCTGCACAGGGACAGGCACTGGCTACCGGCTGATCCAGCGGAGGCACCACACCACTCCCTAAAGCCAAGTCCTCAGGAGGAGCAGGATTTAAGGATAGACTTCTGTTTCCAGAATAGCAAGATGGTGAGAACCGGCTGTACAATATGACAGCATCATGACAACCCCATGCCAGTGCTGGGGAGAAATAAAATGTCTGCTAACATATGGTACCATGCTGCCTTCCCTTACTCGTTTCAGAACCTCAGCGAGTGTGTCCACATAGCACTGCAGTATGTTTTCTTGATTACCAGATGCTTGGGGATACTGCACCTGGCATGGGAATGCCTTCTCCTAATAATGGCACAGTAGAAGTAGCTGGAGTGGTGTTTGCAACTGGCCCTGCACTGAGGGTACATATTTGTCACGTGGAGGAGGACTGTCGTGAAGCAGGTTGCAGAGGATGAATGAAAGTCAAAGTTTTTATAAGCTAATGCTATCAAAATATAGAGCCCTGCACATCATGAAGGAGAAGCAAATATCTTCGAAAACAAGATGAGGGAGAAGAAATTAACCAGATATGGGAAAGTTTAAGAATTACTGATTACTGAATTACTGAAGCTGGAGGGAGGGATATGTGCGCAAGCATTTCAGATCATGAAGGAAATAAGGGACAGTTAACAACATTAGGCAGCCACCAGCCTGTCTGGCAGCGCTCGGTAGTCAGTCCGGAGAACGCCAGCCTGCCCTGACAGTAACCAGACGTGATAACCTAGTCTGTCACCAGCTAGGCAGCCAGGTTTCAGGCTACAAAAGGTAAGAGCAAGAGCCATATTTCTAAGAAGAGTTGCACTTCTTTGGGTTGTTTTGAGCATCAGTGCTAAATTCCTGCTGCTGCTGCTGACAAGAACTAGCAATGCACGTTCTTGCTGTTGTTAAATTACTGATATATTAATTGCTATCTATTCTGGATGCTGCAGTTGCATTTTTCCTGTGTGTTTATTGCCTTTTGTTACTGCCTGCCAAAGATACTGTGGGCAGATCCTACATCTAATGCTTTGTTTTAGTTGCCTGGCTACTGTAAAATGTTATCTTAGCTTTTGCTGAGGTGTCACAGATGCTTTCTTGATGAGTGTCCAAACAAGGGAATATGTAAAAGATTCTGGCGAATGCTGTGCTTGCCTATTTCTGTTGCTTTTGCTAGAGATGCTACAGTACGCTTACTTGGCCTTGCTACTACAGACTATCTGTAAAATACCATAGAAAGTAGACTGAAACCTTTCAGTTACACAGCGGGGTCGCGGCCAATACCAAAGGTAACTGTTATCTGTATCTTTGTATGCAAAGGAGCTGTTGTTGGAAGGAGATGGTGGGCAACTGCTTCACTTAATTGCAATGCATTCTTTTTTGGTAGTTGTTATAAAGAAAATGTATTTTTGCTCTTGACTGTATTGCCAGATTTGTCCCTTCCTTTCTCCCTGTGAAAGGCTCCAGCAGAGAGAGATTCAAATCTCAAAACTTAATTGGGATGTTGACTTCAAACTTCATCCCTGCCAAAACCTGAAAGTAACCAATATTTCTCCTGCTCTCTGCATTTTCTGTTTGTGCCTGCATAACTTTATCTCTTCACACCACCAGCATTTCTGACTAAATTGTTTTCTTGTACTCACAGTTTGAAACCTCTTCTAAAGTCTCTGAATAAGCTGTGTTTCCTTCCAGTCAGTCCAAAAATATTTTGTCAGCAAATAAATAAAATATTACTTTTAACAGCTGTTTTACTTCCTTCTTTAATGTTATTGCAAGCCTTTTCTTAATTATTCTTGCCTTTTGGCAGTTGCGGTGCATTAATATTTACAAGATGAGATGTAGTTTTCTGTTTATATTAGCAGTCCTCTGTCTGTGAGATCTGGACCAACCAGAATGCAGGATATCCTTTCTCCTCGATTCATCAGGTTCATAATGTAAGATACAGTGATCAATGGCTATGTTGTCACTCTATGGATGTACAGTCTGTCGCCGTGGTGTTATCTACGGGTGTCATGTCGCTGAAATGACAAAAAAAAAGTTCATAACTTGTCCACCCTCTTTTGGGATTATGTGTGCGCGCATTCGTGTGTCGTGCCGTGTGGTTAGCGTATGTTGGCTGTATGGTCTCCATACAGGACGTGGGGGGATTGCCAGCAGCAGTCTCGTTCAGGGGGAGCTTTGACTTCTGTTCCTGGTGTTTTTTGTTTGCTCACTTTTCCAAAGCGAGAAACCGTGTAAACAGCTCGGTTTGCACAGTTTCACCCCCACGATGTGTTGTGCTGTGTTAATCGATAGGCTTGCCCTAGCTGAGGAGCACACCGTGTTAGCAGAGGCACTTTTGGGGAATTAGAGGTAATGCTGATGGTGCTCTGAATTTTCATCACTTCTGTGACAGAGGCACACCTGCTGTGCACGGGAGAGCAAACCTGGTGATCCGTTCTGCAGCGAGGTGAGGACGGCAGCCAGTCATTCGGTTTTCACTAAGCATACTGTTTCAGAGGAGCTGTAGATTCCTCCTCATTTCTATTACATAACTGCCTCCTCGAAACATTTCTGCCAGACGGGGGCTATTTTGGCTACCGAGCTTTAGAAGCTTTTAAAATAAAAGTACGCCATGAACCTGTTTCCGTTATTTCAAAAGCCAAAGATACAAGGAGCTAAAAAAATTTCTCACGCTCTAGGAGTTAAAACATAAGCAAATAGTGAGGATTTGGCTGGTCCACAGAACATTTAAAATTCTTACAGGGAGAAAATAATTATTTTTTTCAACCAGGAGCGTTGTATCTATGCCTGCTCCAATTTATTGTTGTCATGGTGACTAATGCATGTTACCATAACTAGGCAGGAGGCTTTAACAGGTGAAAAGTTATGAGATGTGTTCCTTGTTAAAAATTACTGTATTCGAGCCACTCTAAACCAGGCCTTTCTTTTTTGGAGGGTTTTTAACTTGACATTTTTATAACAGGATGAGGCAGGTGTTAGATTTTATAGAAGCGGTACTGAGATTACTTCTTTACCTGTGACTACCTCTGCATCCAGGTGCCTTTAACGCAAGTCAAATACAGTTCTCAGAGAACAGGATGAGATAGAAAAATGTGAAACAATTGTGAAAAATTACCTAACAGCAGTAATATGCTTCTGTAGCTCATCTGACATCAAGCATCTGACCCTTTCCAGAGCACAAGAAGCGCGCATCTGCCCATTTTCAGGGCTATGAAGCACCACAGAGTATGAGATATTGGTCTTTAAGGCTATGACCTTTATGGTTAGAAGTTGTCACTGTAAATGGCTTGAATCTTTACCACTCTGGCACCTGCCTGGAGACCATTTTGTGACTGTAAATTCTTTATCTGCAAAATGGGAAGAAAAAAATCTTCTTTCTCAAGGTGACTAAGGCCAGGGAGAGGAAAAGCACTGGTTAAAGGCATGGGGAGGTTAGAATACTTAAAACACAGGCAGTACAGCAGAAACCATGTGATAAATTGCGCAGCTGTCTGATGAGCTGTAAAGTTAGATGAAGAATAAATGATCTCTTGCCTTTCTACTTCATCAGAGAGATAAAAATCTCCATACGTATATTGTGTCATAAAAAATACATAAGCTTAAATGTTTGATTATTTCGTATAATTGCAAATTAAATATTCAAACCAGAAAATCCTTATCCTATCATCTCTATTTTTAAAAATTAAATCAAACATCATAGTTGATCCTGCACGGCAATTTGTGAACATTTCTATACTGCCTGAAAGTGTTTTAGGTGCTTATGAAGGTCCTTGAATTCTCAATACATCACCCATGAATTGTTCCACACCAATTCCTCAGATTTAGAACTACTAGTAATTCATATTTTTCGACACCATACTTAAGACTTGTCGTTTCAAGTCTTGTCTAGTCCAAAGGTGCTCCTGGTTTGTGATTTATCTGAAGTTAGTGGGCATCATCACATCCTAAATCTCAGAATTTCATTACCTGACTAGAGTCAGTCAGCGAGGAGCTCCTTTTCTTCCTGTAGAGGATTTTAGGCCCAAATTTGTGAAAGTATTTAGCTGTCTAAATCTTGTTTAAAAGCCTTTCTTCCCCTTAACAAAACACAAAACCTCCAAACAAACAAAAAAACAGGAAAGGAAATTGCGTGGGGAATATGTAATAGGAATTGCACTTCTAAACATCTTCATGTGGGCTTTGGAGACTACCCTGTTATATCTCAATCTAAACAGGTGAGGAATACTAGCAATATGGTTTAAAGATCTGAGGAGTTTGGTAAGAAACAGAAGGAAAGGAGACCAGAAGAATCTTCTGCTGAATATTAAAAACCACTTACGATACCTTTACAAAAGAAAACTTTGTGACTATGTATAACATGTCTTCTTCATCCATCATGATAATCTGTACCTATGACGTTTAATTTTATACAGCTTTTCTTATTAGCTGCTCCCTCTACACGACACACTGAAATACCTGAAAGGTCTTCAGGTGCAGTGGTCTGTCAGGAACAGCAGAAATCCTGTATCTCTGTGTTCCCTTAATCTCAGCTTTATTGCTTGTTTAGGTCGTCCTAGAGAGATATACAGCAACCTTATCAATTCTGTTTTTTTCTAATTTAAAAGGAGTAGGTACTAGGTTGATTGTATATATTTATAGAGCAATTAATGGATACAAGTCAATGGTCTCCACACAGTCACTCTCTAAGTGTCTCATGCGCTACTTTTATTAGCCTGATTGAAGATTATTTATTTCCTTGTTATTGCTTCCGATCTCCTTTATAAAACTGAACCAATATGAGAGGTCATGACTGTTCCTCTTGTTACTGCCCTTCATTTACAGACAGAAACAATGTGGTCCTCCATGTTTTTAATATCTTTCATGTAAAAGGGAGTCAAACTATAAAATTATGTACCCATTCCGCTCCTTATGTACCCTGCGTAATTTGTTAGTACTGTACATTTTCTGCATGTGAGGAAAGTCACCTGCAGACCAGCACAGGAAAGGGGTTTGGAACACTACCCAGGTTCACCTACTCTGTAAAAATTCTGGTCCTTCCTCAAAGCCATCCCTGTGCTTCCTTGCTGGAAAGTCTGGTGGTCAAAAGATGTATAGCTTCTGTCCTGGATTTGCTCCTGTTCCATCGTAGTAACCTTTTGCTAAATGGGTAGAATGTACCTTCTGAGATCTGCTTCCTTACACAGAACATGCACGAGTGTATCTGTATTAGGAAAAAAAAAGGACTATTTCAAGTGGTCTGTTAGCTATGGCTTTGAACAGTTTGTAAAGACACTGTCAGAATTCGTGATGGGTGCAATCCATCTTCTCTTGTAGTCAACTACAAACTCTGCTAATAAAGATGCAGATCCTTGCCCCTTGTAATATGATTGAAACTGTGTTTTATAATTAGAACTGCTTCTTAAATCAAATTCCCACTTCAGATTAAATATGATAGAAGGTTTTCACACCTTAGTGGTCAGAAGGATTCATTTCTGTGGATACAGAACACCGCAAATGGGAGCAATTGCTCCTGCTGCTTTCCGTTCAAAATTTGAGGTTGAAGTCATATCCATAGCATATAGGCAACTTAACTAGGCAAAACAGAATTACAATGTATAATTTGTATAATTTGTAGATGTGCTAATAGTGCCCAGATTAACTAGTTTCGGCTTGTTTTATGATGTTCACTTGCTTGAAGTTACCATATTGGCAGGGTAATGTTGATGTTTCCAGATTTATCTCTTGCTTTTCATTGCAGACTTGTGCAAGTGTGTGTCATTTCATTATTTTGTGACACATGGAAATGATGTACTTGTTTTGTTTACTCTGTCCTGATTTAATTAGTCAGATGTGAAAATTTGCCAGACTCTTGAATGTCTTCGATTTTTTTTAATGTGTATTTGATGCTTAAATTCTTTTTGCCTTGAAAGTGTTAACTTCTACCCATATTCTATGTGAAATGCTGATGAAGTATCCTTGCCAGCTTCAGCACATATTTTAACAATATAGAAAATACACAGAGATAAGTTCAGATAAAGAAAGAAGTAGCGTAATCCAAATTGAAATAATCATATAGGAGAGGGTAAAGTGTTTGAGAGAGAGCAAGTAGGGGAGGAATGAGGATCAGAAAGGAGAAACCAGATCCCCAAAAGGCAGAGTGGGCAGGAGAGGGGAATTCAGAAACAGACCAGAGCAGACAGGGTAGAGTAGAAGTGGGGCTGGTGACAAAGGGAAGAGGGCTTGGGAAGAGAAGAACTCCATGCACAGGTCATTTTCAGTTAAAGTGAGCTGACGCTGGTTTGACAGTCATCCCTGGTGTTGAGGACATGGGCAGCGTGGGCACAGGTGAACCAAAAAGTAGGAGAGACCACAGTTAAAAAATAAATAACCTCAAAATAATTGCTTTTTTTTGCATGGGCCTGCAAGATGGGAGGAGCCCCCAAGGGCCCAGAGGTCAGGCCAGGTCACATAAAGCCATGTCCAAAAATACACAATGGCAATTGAGACCTAGCCCAGCACTGCCACGCTGGGGACATTCCTGTGCTGATACCTGCATTGGCCCTTTTTGGAAGGGAGAAGAATGTTCTGCAAAAGGCTTTGGCAGCAAACTGCAGTCCTACCAGTGTTCTCTGAGGGCGTTGAGGAAAGACGGTAGATGAAAGCTCAGGAAGGCAATCACCTATATCAATGAGAATGATGAATGTGGAAGGTCAATGTTAGTAACCCTACAATGAGACATCAAGAGAAAATGATCAAAGTAAATATTCGTAAAGAGATTAAAGGATGCCTCGTATGTTTGAAGAATGTATAATAAGTCTTCAAATCAAAGCAAAGTCTCGGTTATTTAGCCATTTAGGAAAGTTAGTTATCGATTATATGTGCTGGATAGTCTTATTAACTGTTTAGAAAAGCTTGTAAAACACACAGTGGAATTTGTGAATGGCATTTTTGCATCTCATGATTTTTATTCAAGTGCTCTCATCCTCATATATGTATTGTAAACAGTTATTTTTAAGGAACATTTCCGGTGCCTAATGATTTCATTCTCAAAGCAAATAGATTTAATCAAAGCCTCATTAAGCACTACAGTAGATGACTTTGGATTATAAATTAAATCATGAAAAATGTTGTAGTAGTTGTATTCCCTTATTTTAGTAACATGGCTCTGTGTGTAGAAAATAAATTATTGTTAACTGTGCACAATAGTGGAGAGCTACTTTATAGCAAATTTGCCTGCAACTTCTCTTATATCTCGAACAACTGTGATTTTCAGACAGGAGACTGGGGAGAGCCTTCAATTACCTTGCGACCTCCAAATGAAGCCACAGCATCAACACCTGTACAATACTGGCAACATCATCCAGAGAAACTCATCTTCCAGTCATGCGATTATAAAGCATTTGTAAGTGTTGATAAATTTAGTGGTTTGATTTAGGGTAGATATATTATTATATTTTGATAGACTATTGGGTTTTTTTCATTTACATTATTTTTTCGGTCACTTTTTATGAGACAGGCCACTTCTGAAATATGGTAATTGCCATAGATGAGAAACAAGGATGCAGAGTACTTTTTGCTATGAATTTTGTGGTATATTATGGCTCATGTAGCAGTGGTGTTAGAGAAATGACACTGAATAAGTGGCTAAGTGTTGTAGGAGTGACAGTGAGAGCAAACACCCTTACTTCTCATCTGTCACAAATCCCTGTCCAGTACTTATGGAAAAGTAATAAAACATAATCTGGGATCCTCATGCCTACATTAATGTTGCATGTACAATAGTTTAAGGATTGTCTTGCCTGGGTTTTATACACCTGTTTTTAGGGAAGGGAGCTAGGGAAGATGGAGATCAGGGTCCTGAAGCAGTGTTTTCCATCCATGGGACAAGGAAGCCTCTCCCAAACTGATGACTACTTGAAGTACCAGTAGCAGTCAATTCCTTCAGGGCAGGACATATTTGTTTTTACCTCCCGATAGCTGTAGCTGATTCCCACTTCCTATCCCTGGAAAAACAGGGCTTCCCTCCACAGCTAAAGATGATTAGTGTTCTCTGGCAGTCATAGAACACTTACATGGGAGAGGTAGGTCTCCTGAAATATGAGAAAGTCATATTGGAACACTTTGTTTTTTAAACGAAAATCGTTTTCTGAAGCCTTGAGTTCCCTGTCCACAGGATGGTGGGGCTGGTGCTTCTGGGGACCTGAAGAGGTCCCTCTTATATTTCCCCTTCTGACTTTGCTGGAAAGTGCTGTTAAAAGTTGCTGAAGGTGCTTCCAAGACCAATGTGTCCTTTTCACATGAAGGCCCTTGGATGCTTAGTGCTTTTCAGGATAATGCTCAGTTCACCAACCACTGGAGCATTTTGAAGGAGAGTTGGAACTGATTTAAAGCCTATCTGGAAAGGCAGGAGTTAGAGACCAAGTGCAGTTGAGACAGAGCCTGGCTCGCGCTGAGAAGGACCAGAAGAGGTGTTACAGGGCAGTGCCGCTGGAGCGTGTCTGCATCTTCCATCAGACCCTTACAGGGTAGCAATTGCCATGAATGCAGTAATTATCCCTGGACAGTAACTAGAACCTCTGCCTTCCTCAGCAAGTCACTGTCAAGGTTCAGTTCGCCTGCTCTCAGTCTTGCTCTCCTATGCAGCATCTCAAATTGAAAAGGAAGCTTAGTGACTTGTTGCTCTTTAAATATTTTTTATAGTTTTCAGGAAAGTGAACAGGTTTATCTTCAGAGTGCCTCATCTCATTACTGGATCCAGCAGTAAATTCATAATCAGATAAAACCTTTGCAGTAGGTCAGAAAGCATGTGGATCATTAAAGAAATGAAGTTGAGATGACTGGGAATATCCAAGTTACTGGTGATTAAGGAATCACCAAATCAAATTATCCAAGTTATTGCTGATTAGAGGAAACATCTTCCTCTCCTAAGGATCATGTGTCACTGCACTGTCTCAGCACCCTGAGCTGTAATGACCTCAGTCTTACGGATTAAAACCCTGGCTTGCAAATTTTAGCGAGGGCAGCTTTCATTGTATGCCACATCATTCAGCTGAACTGTTGGATGTCCTCTGTGTTGCTCCCACATGCTCTGGGTCTTTGAGAAGGAACATTTCTGAAAGTACAGCAAGTCAAAGGAAAGTAAAAATTCCTCCTAGAATTTCAGATTTTTCTACAACTAAATTGGATAGTACCTCTGTGATTTGTTTGTCTCTTCCACAGTCCACCCTGGGAAGCATTTCTGAATGCCTTTGGCTGAGGCTTTTTGCTGCTGTGCAGATGGGACAGGAGCTGCCTGTCTCTTCTCTTTCTTCCTTTTGTTCTGCCATGGGCTCAACAGCACTGCTTTTTTAACCTGATGCCCGACCAACTGGTATTTCCCTGAACAATTTGTTGTGCCACGGTCTGTAAAAATAAAATCTAAAAATTGAAGACATTAATTGCATCCTTCCCAGTGAAGGCTAAGGATGCTAAAGGTGTCAGACAGCAGGATTCAGCAAAAGATACAGTTCAACTCAGTATACTTTTTTAAAGTTTTCTAATTTCAGAGCCTGCTTTAAATTTGTTGTTCTTCTGCAAGGGCAATACCAAACCGTCCCATCAAATTAATGCCCAAAGCCCTATTCATGTCACCGTTGAGCCCCCAGCTGGACCCGCAGCTGCTTGGTTTATGAATCTTTCACATCTGCAGTCCTCCAGGAATGCCCTTCATTCGTTCCTTTCTGCTTATGCTTGTCTGGTAGTGTTGGTGTTGCTCACCCTTCCATTTATAATGCCCTGTAAAGTGTTTCTCACTAATTACTATGTTGGCTACTGTCTGCAGTGAAATATTTATGTATTTTCTTGCAGGTCAGAGACTCCTGCAGTACACAGCATGAACTGAAGGCTTTAAAGAAAATATCTCAGTTTAGGTCAGGAGACCAGAGAGCTGACCCAGTACACTTTCTGATCAGTTCCAGGTTGCATTCAGCTGTAACTGAAGTTGTTTTTTTATAGGTTCTTGTTTAAGATGAAGCTGGTTCACTGTCTGTTTGGGTCAGTGTAGGTTGTTTCCAAGGGGACTCAGTGTGTTAGAATGAAAGGGGTTAGGCAGTGGCTGCAGTATCCTCTGGAAAGAGGCCCCTGTCCACAGCTCTTGCTCAACTCCTGCAGCTCACCTGCCCTGTTATCACCAGTGTCATGACTTCTCTTCAGCTCCAGTGTTGCTCACTTAGGGCTGAAGACTTAAGAGAAGCCGTGGTGTTGCACTGCAGCGAGAATGCAGAGACACCTCTGTGCCTGGGGAGAAGACAAGGGGTGGCTTGCTGTCCTCTTTCCCCAGTTAAGCTAGAATTGCATGTGACACCATATAAAAACACAGAAACATCCGGTTTGCGCAGAGCTATAGGAACGTGTGCACATCCACAAACGCATATGCGTGTAGTGTCTGTAGGAGAGATGCAGGGCGAGGCTTTCACACAGCCCTGGTTGCAGTAAGAAGAACACTTGCTGCTAGGCAAGAACAGCAAAGGTGATGCCTGGAGCATC